>CM030359.1:185708657-186909490 GCA_017893485.1 Hemerocallis citrina | reverse complement strand
ACAAGTTGCCGAAGTCCCGGAGACGGATTTTTCTCAAGTTTGGACGTCGGTGCAAGACTGCTCGGCACACGTCGCCGAAGACCAAGAGAGATTGATTTTTCTCCCATTTCGACGTCGTTGGCAAGAGTGCTCGGCAAACGTTGCAGAAGTCCAGGAGAGATTTTTTTGCACATTTGGACGTCGATGGCAAGAATGCTCAGCACATGTTGCCGAGGTTTAGGAGAGATTTTTTCTCACATATGGACGTCGGTGGCAAGATGCTCGGCACACGTTGCCGAGCTCTAGGAGAGATTTTTTCTCACATTGAGACGTCGGTGGCACGAGTGCTCGGCACACGTTGCCGAGGTACAGGAGAGATTTTTTCTCACATTTGGACGTCGGTGGCACGAGTGCTCGGTACAGGTTGTCGAGATCCTGGAGAGATTTTTTTCTCACATTTGGACGTCGGTGGCACGAGTGTTCGGCGCACGTTACTGAAGTCCAAGGAGAGATTTTTTATCACATTTGGACGTCGGTGGCACGAGTGCTCGACACACATTACCTAAGCCCCGGAGAGATTTTTTTCTAACATTTGGACATCGGTGGCACGAAGTGCTCAGCGCACGTTGCAGAAGTCCCAGAGATGGATTTTTCTCGCATTCGGACATCGGTCGTAAGAGTGCTCGGCACACATCGCAGAAGACCAGGAGAGATTGATTTTTCTAGCATTTGGACGTCGTTTGCAAAAGTGCTTGACACACGTTGCCGAAGTGTAGGAGAGATTTTTTCTCACATTTGGACGTCGGTGGCAAGAGTACTCGGCACACGTAGCCGAGGTCCAGGAGAGATTTTTCCGCACATTTGGACGTCGGTGGCATGAGTGCTCTGCACACGTTGCCGAGGTCCACGAGAGAATTTTTCCCACAATTGTTCGTCGGTAGCAAGAGTGCTGGCACATGTTGCCAATGTCCAGGAGAAATTTTTCGCATAATTGGACTTCGGTGGCACGAGTGATCGGCATAGTTGGACGTTAGTGGCACGAGTTCTCGACACACATTGCCGAGGTCCCGGAGAGATTTTTTCTCACAATTGGACGTCGGTAGCACGAGTGCTCGGCACACATTGCCGAGGTCCGAGAAAGATTTTTTTCTCACATTTTGACGTTAGTGGCAAGGTTGCTCAGCGCATGTTGTCGATGTCCATGAGAGTTTTTTTGTCACATTTGGACGTCGGTGGCATGAGTGCTTGGCACACGTTGCTGAGGTCCATGAGAGATTTTTTTTTCTCACATTTGGTTGTCGGTGGCACGAGTGCTCGGCGCCCGTAGCCGAGGTCCAGGAGACATTTTTTCTAACATTTGGACGTCGGTGGCATGAGTGCTCAACACACAGTGCCGAGGTCCAGAACAGATTTTTTTCTCACAATTGGCCGTCGGTGGCACGAGTGCTCGGCACATGTGGCCGATGTCCATGAGAGATTTTTTGTTACATTTGGACGTCGGTGGAACGAGTGCTCTGCACACGTTGCCGATGTCCAGGACAGATTTTTTTCTCACATTTGCGTGTCGGTGGCACGAGTACTCGACACACGTTGCCGAGGTCCATGAGAGATTTTTTCTCACTTTTAGAGGTCGGAGGCACGAGTGCTCGGCACACATTGTCGAGGTCCATGACAGACTTTTTATCACATATGGACGTCGGTGGCAAGAGTGCTCGGCACATGTTGCCGAAGACCAGGAGAGATTTTTATCACATTTGGATGTCGGTTGCACGAGTGCTCGGCACATGTTGCCGATGTCCAGGCGGGATTTTTCTTCTCACATTTGAATGTCGGTAGCACGAGTGCTGGGCACGTTACCGAAGTCCAAGAGAGATTTTTTGTCACATTTGGACGTCGGTGGCAAGAGTGCTCGGCACACGTTGCGATGTCCCGGAGAGACTTTTTTTCTCCCATTTGGATGTCGGTGGCATGAGTGCTCGGCGCACGTTGCCGAGGTCCAGGAGAGATTTTTTCTCACATTTGGACATCACTGGCACGAGTGCTCGGCACATGTCGCCGAGCTCTGTGATAGATTTTTTTCTCACATTTGGACGTCGGTGGCACGAGTGCTCGGCACACGTTGTCGATGTCCAGGAGAGATTTTTTGTCACATTTGGACATCGGTGGCACGAGTGCTCAGCACACGTTGTCGATGTCTAGGAGAGATTTTTTTTCTCACATTTGGAAGTCGGTGGCAAGAGTGCTCGGCACGGGTTGCCGAAGTTCGGGTGATTGATTTTTCTCGCATTTGGACGTCGGTGGCAAGAGTGCTCTGCAGAGGTTGCCGAAGTCTAGGAGATTAATTTTTCACGCATTGGGATGTCGGTGGCATGAGTGCTCTACACAGGTTACCGAAGTCCAGGAGATGGATTTTTCTCGCATTTGGACGTCGGTGGCATGAGTGTCGGCGTAGGTTGTCGAAGTCTCGGAGATGGATTTTTCTCGCATTTGGACATCGGTGGCAAGAGTGCTCAGCACACGTCGCCGAAGACCAAGAGAGATTGATTTTTCTCCCATTTCGACGTCGGTAGCAAGAGTGCTCCGCACACATTGCCGAAGTCCAGGAGAGATTTTTTCTCACATTTTGATGTCGGTGGCAAGAGTGCTCTGCACACGTTGCCAATGTCCCGGAGAGATTTTTTCACATTTGGACGTCAGTGGCAAGAGTGTTCGGCACACGTTGCGAGGTCCAGGAGCAATTTTTTCTTACATTTGGATGCCGGTGGCATGAGTGCTAGGCACACATTGCCGAGGTACAGGAGAGATTTTTTCTCACATTCAGATGTTGGTGGCACGAGTGCGCGGCACACGTTGCCGAGGTCCAGGAGAGATTTTTTTTCTCACAGTTGGACGTCGGTGGCACGAGTGTTCGGCGCACGTTACCGAAGTCCAGGAAAGATTTTTTGTCACATTTGGACGTCGGTGGAACGAGAGCTCGGCACATGTTGCCTAGGTCCAGGAGAGATTTTTTTTCTCACATTTGGACGGCGGTGGCACGAGTGCTCGGTGCACGTTGCAGAAGTCTGTGAGAGATTTTTTCTCAGATTTGGACGTCGGTGGCACGAGTGCTCGGCATACGTTGCCGAGGTCCAGAAGGGACTTTTTCTCACATTTGGACGTCGGTGGACAAAGTGCTCAGCACACGTTGCAGAGGTTTAGGAGAGATTTTTTCTCACATTTGGACGTCGGTGGCAAGAGTGCTCGACACACGTTGCCGAGGTCCAGGAGAGATTTTTTCTCACATTTGGATGTCGGTGGCACGAGTGCTCGACACACATTGTCGAGGTTCAGGACAGATTTTTTCTCACTTTTGGACATCGGTGGAACGAGTGCTCGGCACACGTTGCGAGGTCCAGCAGAGATTTTTCCTCACATTTGGATGTCGGTGGTATGAGTTCTCGACACACGTTGCCGAGGTCCAGGAGGGATTTTTTCTCACATTTGGACGTCGGTGGCACGAGTGCTCGGCCCACGTTGCGGAGGTCTAGGAGAGTTTTTTCCTCACATTTGGACATCGCTGGCAAGAGTGTTCGGCACACGTTGCCGAGGTCCAGGAGTGATATTTACTCACATTTGGATGTCGGTGGCAAGAGTTCTCGGTACAGGTTGCCGAACTCTAGGAGATTGATTTTTCTCGCATGTGGAAGTCGGTGGTAAGAGTGCTCGGCATGGGTTGCGGAAGTCCAGGAGATTGATTTTTGCCGCATTTCGACGTCGGTGGCAAGACTGCTCGGCAGAGGTTCCCGAAAATCCAAGAGATTGTTTTTTCTCGCCATTGGACGTCAGTGGCACGAGTGCTCGGCACCAGTTGTCGAAGTCCAGGAGATGGATTTTTCTCGCATTTGGACATCGGTAGCAAGAGTGCTCAGCACAGGTTCCCGAAGTCCAAGAGATGGATTTCTCTCGCATTTGGATGTCGGCGGCAGGAGTGCTCGACACACGTTGCCAAGAACATGAGAGATTGATTTTTCTAGCATTTGGATGTCGGTGGCAAGATTGCTCGACACACGTTGTCAAAGTCCTGGGGAGATTTTTTCACATTTGGACGTCGGTCGCAAGAGTGCTCGGCACACCTTGCTGAGGTCCATAAGAGATATTTTCTCACATTTGGTTGTCAATGGCAAGAGAGCTCGGCACACGTTGCGAGGTCCAGTAGAGATTTTTCTCACATTTGGATGTCAGTGGCACGAGTGCTCGGCACACGTTGCCGAGGTCCAGGATAGATTCTTTCTCACCTTTGGATGTCTAGATTTCACTTCAAGGTAATTTAACACTTAGCTTATTTTTAGAATGTCTAGCTTTCCCCCGAGGCCAGATACCTCCCCCACTCTCGCTCATGAGCTGACCTCGAGCCAAGCCCCTCCAGTCGACAAAGGCAAAGCCATAGGAGGGCCTTCTTCGGTCATGTTGGAGGCTATATTTAAGGACCAACGGAGGATGGGGGAGTTCGGTAGGATGCCTGGGGTTCTGACTGGACTTCACAGTGTTCGGGAACTTTTGGAGGAGCTTGCCGAACGTATCATGTATGGCATGGGGCGGAGCTTCAGAGAGAATGCCACCAGAGAGACTTCGGAAGTCGACGAGACGATCTCAATACTCAACAAGGCCAATTTGGCATTTGTTTGGGAGTGCTTTCAGATCTCCGAGGTGTTCGAGCTGATGTTGCCCAGGCCTGGAGTGAGGGCCTATTCTCCGATGCCGGTGAATATGTGCTTCTGGCTAGTCGATGCCTTCATAACTGGAGTGCGGCTGCCTCTTCACCCTTTTGTCGTCCAGGTGTTGCGATTGTTTCGGATCAGCTCGGTTCAACTCATGTCGAATGTATGGAGGCTGGTCAGTAGGTTCATCCTCCACTGTCAAGCGGCAGAGCTCGAACCGGACCTGAGGGTGCTCCGAACTGTATACCGTCTTCATCAGCAACATAAGTTGGAGTTTAGGTTCTACTTGGCTTCGAGGCATGGTGCCAGGCTCGTCAGCTGCCCCGACTCGATAAAGTACTGGAGGAACAAATATTTCTCATCCGGAGTCGAGATCCATGTAGCATCCCGATGACTTGGGCCAAGGAGGTATCAAAGAGGGTGAAGGAGGGTCTGGTGCTCAGCCCTAACGAAGAAGAGAAGGTTCTGACACTTCTCGATCGACCGAAGTTCGATTGGAAGGACCTAACCAAGAAGGTGCTTTTCAAAGGGGTCTCAGCCATATAAACTATAGTATGTGGTTTACTTTTTTTTCTTTTTTTTTTTTCTAGTTTGGTTTACTTGTGCATGATGTTCTCTTCTTTTGTTGTTGCAGAAACCAAGGACTTCGATGCAATGTTGGCGCAGGGCGGGATCTTAAGCAGTAAGGCCCTGAGGAAGAGGAAGAGGGTCGTCTCCAAGGTGTCCTTGCCGAGGTCGAAGATGGTTGCCACCGTCGAAGAGCAGGTGACGGTGCCGGCTGCCGTAGTTCAGAAGCCACCGACCCCGGCAGCGACTTCGGCCATGGCAGAGATGGGGGCCTTTCCTTTAGCAGCTGCTTTGGGTATGGAGGTCGCGCCTCTGACGGCCGAGGATGAGGTGTTTCTGACCGAGGAACACAAAAAGATCTTCATCCCGGATTGGAAAGTCAGGAAGCTCGACGAGTTTTTAGGGGACTCGACATCGAGTATGCAGGCTATTTGGCATCTCACCATGCCGAAGGATAGGGCTGCCATGGATGCCGGTGGGGTAGGAGACGACGCGCTCGAGATCGCTCAAGCGGCGGTATCGGTGAGTTCTGTGGACTTGTTTGTTGAACACTTGTATTCTTTCTGAGTTCTTAATGGGGCTTTGTTTTCATTTTGCAGATAACTTGCCACTTCGGTCATCTAATGGAAAAGATGACCAAACTAGAGAAAGAATTGAAGTAGGAGATGGACAAAGTTCGGGCGGAGAAATCTCGGATCGCCAGGGAGCTCGAACAGCTGAAGGCCAAAGCCGAGGGGAAGACGGCGAGGATGGAGTACCTCGATGGTCTTGTGGTGAAGCTCGAGGCCGACATCAACGTTCTGCTTCAACAGATGGAGTCGGCAGAGAAAGAAAGGGAGGACGCCGTCGCTGCTGCCAAGGAGGCCGAGGCTGAGGCCATGGAGAGGGTACAGGGGTTCCTCGCCGTCAATATGGTTAAGGCCTACGCCCAGGCGATTGCACAAGTGAAGGAAAGCTACCCCGAGGCAGACTGCACCGGATGGCATCTATTCCCCGACCCCGTCTGGGTGTTCACCGACGCCTTTGAAGTGGGTGAAGAAGAGGACGATGTGGAGGTTGTCGAAGTCGACACCGACGAGGCAAGGGGAGAGGTCGATACGGAAGCCATACCTATGGCAATCGTCGCTGCCGCGCATGGGTCGGAGCTCTCAGCGGCCGGTGATCACAGTAAAGAGGTCCACCCCTAAACTAGTTGTAGATCATCTCTTTTGTACCCTAAAAAATGTTGCCTAATCGCGGACTAGCCACTACCTGTATTTGTTGAATTTTAATGAAATGAAAGAATTTGAATAAGTGTTGTAGCCAAGAGATTAGTGTGTTCACTTTGCTTCTGAGTTGTCCCGTAGTAGCTTCATGGGAATTTATGTTCTGCTTAACTCTTTCAGGTTGCCGAAGTGTTGTCAGGCCTTTGATCTGGCCTAGGGGTCTCGAAGTTGGGCCTCTCTCGAACTCAAGAGAGGTTGTATAAAACCGAGTCAGAGTTGAATTATCTAAAGCTGATGTTGGCCCGCCAAGACTCCGAGCTGAAACATTTAAAGGAGAAGCCTCGTGAAGTTCCCACAGAAGGAAAGGAGACGTGTCCCTCGATGGCCTTCAGCCAAGGCTTGAGACTCAAGTACCTTTGTCAATCTCTATTCGATACCAGGGCTGAGAGAGAGGGGTTAAAGAATGTAGTGCTCGAAAAGAGCTTGGAAGCGACACATCTTCGGAGGGCTATTTCAAGGATTCTCGTGGGGGTAGCACTAGCCGAATGCCTCGCCTGAAGATTAGAGTGACGGACGACTCGCTGAAGGAATGGGTCATTAAGCTAGAGGCAGAGAACCATCAGCTACAACAGCTTTCCGAGGGAAGTAAGCACTTCTTGCCCCCGAGGTGAGTACGCACAAGGCAGGTCGTTCCACGAGTTAGCGTTATGCTCGCCCCCCATCTTGAGGCACCCTAGGGATGCACAAAGCAGAGTGGCTGGCTCGTCGAGCGGAGCATCTGTTAGGGCGACTCTCAGGATCTTAGGTGCCGAAGACGCTACTAGGCTCGCCGGGTTGGAGGCTTCTATGGAAATGAGGTAGCAACACAGTGCTTGCCAACCCCGTTTTTCGTTTAATAGAAGTATCCCGCTCCCTAGAAGGGATTAGGGCAGACTTTTGTAATTTTGTAGCCTTTTGTTTTATGGGTTGTATCTCAATGAGTTTTTGGCCCAGAATTAGACTTGTATCTCGAATTTGATGAAATAATATACATACTTTTTGAGCTTCTTGTGAGAGTTGGCGTTTTGCTAATGTTTGCAAGTGTATCAACAGTTGTACGAGCAATTCCGAATGGTGAGCTTTTTTGTACTCGCTCATTCGCAAGTAGCAAAAGTTGGGTCGAACCAAGTGTTGGACTCAGAACTCGTCATTTCTAGAGTGTTTCAACAGTTGTGGAAGCAATTCCGAATGGTGAACCACTTCATACTAGCTTATAAGCGAGTAGTTAAAGCAGAATCAAACCAAGTGTTGGACTCTGAACTTTTCGTTTAGAGGATATCAACAGCTGTGGGAGCAATTCCGAATGGTGAACCGCTTCGTACTCGCTTATAAGCAAGTTGTTAAAGCGGGATCAAACCAAGTGTTGGACTCCGAGCTTATCGTTTAGAGAATATCAACAGTTGTGGGAGCCATTCCGAATGGCGAGCTACTTCGTACTCGCTTGTTCGCAAGTAGCAGAAGTCGTGTCGAGCCAAGTGTTGGGCTCCGAACTTGTTGTTTTAATGGGTTTTATTTTAAATTTTTTAAAGCGTAAAAGTCGTACAATTAGAATGCTCAGAATAGAGAACTTGTAGGAGTAGATCACTTTTATTGAAAACACTTAGGTGGCTGCTTCTAAGTTGCGAGCCGCCATTACACTTTGATAAAGAAAAAACCGAACTTTAACTTGTTTTATGGAGAACATTCTTGGAGAAATTGATTGGAGCGGTGTTTAAACACCCTCTTGGTACTTCATCAAGTGGTCAGCATTCCAACTCCTCAGTACTCTCTTTCTCCCCCGGGTCTTCGAGTTGATATGCGCCTGGGCGGATAACTTTGGAGACCCTTTATGGACCTTCCCAGTTGGGCGCTAGCTTGCCCTTCTTGCTTGGAAGAGAGATTGACAGCTTCCGAAGCACTAGGTCCCCTTCTTTAAGATTAGCGGGTCAGACTTTCTTATTGTCAGACTGGGTTATCCTACGTCAGTAAGTCTCTTGTCGGATGGAAGCTCTTTCGTGGATCTCATTGATGAGGTCCAAGCTGCTACGAAGCTGGTTCACATTCTTCTCTTCATTGTAGGCGATCAAACGGGGCGAAGGTAGGCCGACCTCTCGGAGGATGATGGCTTTGGATCCACAAGTGAGATTGAAGGGGGACTCTTCTGTCGGGGTTTTCTTCGTGGTGCGATAGCTCTATAGCACGTTGGGAAGCTCTTCGACCCATAATCCCTTGGTGGATTTAACGAGCCTTTTCTTTAGGCTGGGGAGTATTTTTTGATTAGCATTCTCCGCTTGGCTGTTGGATTGAGGGTGGGATATTGAGGAGAACCGCTGCTGGATGCTGATGTCGGTGCAGAAGTTGCAAAACTTTTACCTGCGAACTGTGTTCCGTTGTCGGTTACAAGGATACGGGGTACGCCGAACTGACAAATAATGCTCTTCCAGAAGAACTTCTAAACCTTGTTCTACCTAACCATTGCAAGGGACTCAGCCTCGATCCAATTGGAGAAATAATCTATTGCCACGACGAGGAACTTCAGTTGGCCTGGCGCTGGGGGGAACATTCCGAGCAAGTCCATCCCCCACATTGCAAAAGGGATTAGACTGGCTAAGGAGGAGAGCTGGGCTTGTGGTAGGCAACGGATCAGAGAAAATCTTTGGCAGGTGCTGCATTGGTGGACATACTATTCGGAGTCGCTAAGAAGTGTGGGCCAGAAGTAGCTATTATTTAAAATTTTACAGGCGAGGGATCTTGCTCCCAAGTGCGCACCACACATCCCGTCATGGACCTCCTTCAGGGCATAGTGTGCTTCTTCGAGGGAGAGACATTTTAGGTAGGGTCTGCCATCGATCTGAGTATAGGATCACTTGTACATGACTCCTTCATTGAGTGTGTACCGCTTGGCTCTGGTCGTGACTCTCCTAGCCTTTCTTGGGTCCGTTAGAAGAACTCTGTCTCTAAGGTACTCGAGTAGGGGTTTCATCCAATTTTTCCCAAGTGTTAGGGCATAGTCTCCATCAGTTCTGGGCTGTCTTCCTCAATACTGGGTCTCAGGAGGACCTCTATCAATACAGTTCGCTCCAAACCCTGGAGGGAGCAGGAGGTGAGCCTTGAGAGGGCGTCCGCCTGTGCGTTTTCCTTTCAGGGGACTCGTTGGAGTTGAGCATCTTCAAATAAAGCCAGCAGCCCTTTAACTTTCGTCAAGTACTTAGCCATGCGATAATCTCTCACTTCGTACTCCCCAGACACTTGGTTCACCACTAGCTGTGAATCGCTGAAAATCTTGATGCGTTTGTCCCAGCTTTGCCAGCCATACAGAGACCCGCTATGAGGGCCTCGTATTCAGCCTCTTTGTTCGACACACGGAAGCTTATACAGAGGGAGTATTGCAGAACGAAACTGTCTCAGCCGGTCAAGATGACCCCAGCCCCACTTTCGTCGGCACATGAGGACCAGTCAACATACATGGTCCAGACCAGGGGTTCGTCAACCGACTCACAGGGGTCGGGAATGGTGCTCTTCAAAATGAACTCTGCTAGGGCTTGTGCCATGATAGCAGTTCGGGGTTGGTAGCTGATGTCGTGCTGGCTCAGCTCTATGAACCATTTCATTAAACGTCCCAATGTCTTGGGCTTATGGAGAACTTGCTTCAGCGGCTGGTCGGTAAGAATGACAACCAAGTGGGACTGAAAATACGGGCAAAGTTTCCTTGCTGCCATGACCAATGCGTAGGCCATCTTTTCTACCTTCAGGTAGCGGAGTTCTGCGTCACTAAGGACCTTACTCATGTAGTAGATTAGCCATTGCATCTTATCCTCCTCTCTTACCAGGACGGCACTGAGAGTCTGCTCCGAAGTTGCTAGGTATATGTAGAGGGCTTCACCAGGCTTCGGCTTGCTCAAGAGTGGGGGGTTTACCAGGTAGGCCTTCAGCTGCTCGAAAGACTCTTGCTGTTGTTGCCCCCACTCAAAGCCCTTCGCACCTCTCAAGGCTTTGAAGAACAGGAGGCATTTCTCTACTGACTTGGAGAGGAATCGCCCTATAGCCGCGAGGTGTTCCGTAAGCCTCTGCACTTCTTTAACATTGGAGTGGGGAGCCATATTGAGTATGGCTTGGATCTTCTCAAGGTTGGCCTCTATGCCCCTCTAGCTAACCATGAACCGAGAAATTTACTGGACGAGACGCCGAAGGTGCACTTGCTCGGATTCAATCTCATGTTGTGCCTTCTTAACACCCTAAAAGCTTCCTGGAGGTCGAAGACATGATCTTGTCCGCTGACGCTCTTGACCAACATGTCATCCACATAGACTTCCATGTTACAGCCTATCTGGTCTCGGAACACCTTGTTAACAAGGCACTGGTATGTAGCTTCGGCATTCTTCAGCCCGAAGGGCATGATCCGGTAGCAGTACAGGCCTTGGTCGGTTACGAATGAGGTCTTCAGAATGTCAGGAGGGACCATCCGAACCTGGTTATACCCCGAGAAGGCATCCATGAAGCTACGGAGTTCATGGCCGGAGGTCTCATCGATTAGAGCAACAATGCTCGAGAGGGGACACGCTTTGTTGAGATCAGTGAAGTCAATACATATTCTCCATTTCTCGTTGGCCTTTTTAACCATTACCACATTGGATAGCCATTCGGGGTAATTTACCTTCTGGATGAACCGGCGTTCAAGAGCTTCTCGACTGCTTCTCTGATAGCTTGTTGGCGCTCGGGAGCGAACTTACGTCGCTTCTGCTAGACGAGTTTAACTCCTGGGGCAACAATGAGGTGATGCATCAAGAGTTCTTCTGAGATTCCGGGCATATCAGCCGCGCTCCGGGAGAAGAGATCACGGTTCTCCATTAAATAATGGGAAATGTCTTCTTTGATGGTGGGAGGAAGGGCCTTGCTGATCTGAAATGTCTTAGTAGCATCTTCTTCCGAGAAGGCGACTTCTTCCAACTCGTCGACCAGCTCGGAGATGGTCTGGATACTTCTTTGTGGGAGTTCGAGGGCTTCAAGGGAGAGGACTGGCCCTCCCTTCGAGGTAATGTAGCACTTACGAGCCGCCTCCTGGCTCCCTCTTACTTCTCCTACTCCTGGCAAGGTAGGGAACTTCATTTTCATATGATAGGCCGATGGGATGGCCTGGAGAGCGGCCAGACCTGGTCAACCCAGGATGACATTATAGGCGGCTTTCACATCTACCACCATGAAGTCCATCGGCTCAGTCCGGGTGACCGGGGTTTTTCCTGCTGTCACATCGAGGGTTATTGTAATATCCCAGTCGAATATTATATTTGTATTATTATTATTTTTAAAATTTAAATATTTTTATGGAAATTACTTGGTTTTTCTAATAAAAAGTTATATGGATAAACATACTAGTAAGTATATATATGTATTGTATCAATTTTGTGCACTTGTACAAAATCTTAAAAAATATGTTTTGAAAATTTTCTGAAAAATCCCGGGCAGATATTAAAAATTATTATTTTATTATTACTTTATTTTTATTTTTCAGAATTGAAATATTTTTTGTGGATATTACCCGGTTTTGTTAATAAACATTATCTATGTATATATATCAGTCTGTATACATCTGTATTGTATCAGATTGGTAATGAAATCTTCCGAGACGGTAATAAAATAATTTTTATTATTATTTATGAATTAAAATGTTTTGGGTAGAGATTTTCATTTTAACGAATAAAAATTATCTGTATAGACAAATATATGTAAGTATATGTACTGTATTGATTTTGTACGTTTGTACGAAATCATGTAGTATGTGATTTTAGGTAAATGTCTCTTATTTTTTATCCATCATGATGAAATGAAAGGTTAGGATTGGATTAGGGTTTGATTGCAATTTAAAATTGCAAATTTACTCCAAATTGTTCTAACCATGAGAATGAGAACACTTGTCTCATTCTCTACCACAAACCTAACTCCCCTCACCTATAACCCCCCCCCCCCCCCCCCCAACCCTCTTTTAGCCGGCCATAACCCTAGGGCAAAGCCCTTTTCATTGTTCATTCATCCCCTTTTCCCATCTCATCTCACTCCATCTCTTCTTCTCCAAGTTCTTCTACTTGTTTTGATTTAGAAAAATGGAGAAGAAAAGAAACATAGCAAAAGAAAGAGAGAATCAAAAGAAAAGAGGGGTTGATTTCATGGGTTCTCTTTGAGGGGGAGCAAGAACAAGGAGGAGAAGAGCTAGCAAGTCCTTCAACGATTTTTGGGTGGGGGTTCTCAACTCTTGAGTTTGTTTATTTTTTTTAGTTATTTATTGTTGTATATTGTTATAACTTGAACTAAATCATGTGCTTATGGACTTTTATGGACTAGAATAAAAAGCATACGAAGACTGAAGTGGTAGAACTCACATAGAGCACTAAAGAATCGATTTTAACTAGTATATAGTTAGAATTAGTTACCCATGTTAAAGGTGGAATTTTGACTCCGAATTAATTGGAGGGGTTCTCATATGCGTTGTGTAACGCCCTGAATTCCAAAATACAACTAAATTCGAGATTCCACAGGATCTTTACACTTCTTTCGTACAATTTTACAAAGAATTTAAAACTTTTCACTTTACATCAGAGTTACATGAAAACTTTACACTTTACATTTTACAGCGGAATCAAATTTACAACATTAAATAAATGTACATCAACGTTTGAATAATCTCTAAGCATCTGTGCTTCTTTAATCTTTATCACGTCATTTACCCTGCATGCAAAACTGTGAGTACGTCAGTTTATTCAACCGACGAACATTATACACGGCCATCCTCTCTATGCCGGAAATAGTATAACTAATTTTCCATATTTAACAAACACAAACTTGTCACATGTCAAACTAAAGGGAATACCCTATTGATGTCGTGTTGTGATTGTGCACTTAGTCCTTAATGCAATTATTTATATTAGATGACACTAATGCACACTTGTTCGGATTCTATGCATTCCATACTACATAGGTCCGAGGGCAAGCCTCTTAATCGTTCTTCATCTTGTAGGGTTCAATCCCTCGTCATGACTTAATCTACTACTGTAACTACGGTAAGTATCCTAGATGATCTATGAGTACAAGTTCATGTACAGAAAACCTGGAGGGGAATTCCATGCCATGTCTTGACGCATCAAGCATGCATTCTGTGTCAATTCAGCCTCTTTCATGGCACACGATTCTCTTGCAGTCACCAAACATCCCACAAGCGTCGCCAAGATCCCGATAATTCTGGAGAAGTGCCCACGCCATGTCTTGACGCATCAAGCATGCATTCTGTGAATCACTCTCATATCGTAGACTCGAGGCCCTCATACTTGTGTTTTTCTCTCACTTTCATCACCTCTTCACTATGTACTAATTCTTAATTTAATGAAATCATGAACAAAATCAATCTCTTAGAGTTAGCCCTCTCACTACTACCGGTCTTATTTCTTTCATTTCACAATGACCCAAACTGGTCTTTTCAATGTCAATAATCATAATTCATCACTTTTCACTTGCCGGTGTGAGTTTTGGCTACACCCTAATTTCCAATTTCAATTCACAAATTCACATGTTTGAGTTTTCATACTCAATAACATTTCTCTTTTCCAATCACATGATTTCTAAATTATTCATGAGTCAATAACCATACATGGAGTTCAATTATTCATCATGTATTTCATCCAATATTTATTTCCACATTAAAAATCATATCACCAAGTATATGGTCAAAATGAATATTCACAACTCATTATTGTCACACTATTCTTTAACAAGAATAATTCACACCACTTCACCTTATATATTTTCTTTCTTTGTTATTTTTCTTTTCTAGCACTTATTTCAATTCTCTTGCAAAACACATTTTTTCACAAAAATATACAAGTGTAGAACCAAAGTTCAAACCACACTTTTATTCCCAAAATATACTCTATTTCATTTCAATAACTCCCAATTTATTTTTCATAAGTCACACATAATTTTAGAATAATAATAGTATTTTTTTCATAATTTTTAGACATCAAAATCCACCAAAAAAAATCATTTTTTCACAAAGTAATATTCTGGCCGAGACCAGGATTCGAACCATCGACCAAAGAGGACCCAACCGCACGCTCTGGCCATATGGCCACTTGTGCTCATCGATATAAAGGGGGATTAGAGAGTTATATACTCGCGGCTGAAGCTTGGTTTAATTTTTTAAATGCACAAAAAAAATATGGTGTCATCAAGGATTGAACCATCGATCTGTGAGAACCCAACCACACAAACTGTAGCATTTAAAGGCCTCCTGACCTCTTGAGCTTGAATACAACTTGCATTTAAAGGCTCATGTTGTCTTGAATACAACTTGCATTTTAATTAAATCAATTCTCTGTTTAATAGAACATTTCGATATTTCAAAAGCTCTCATTTGAGTTTTACTTTTACTAAATTTACTATAAATCTCCAGAATAATTATTCAAATAATAATTAATACTCCAGTAATAATTTTTCCAATAATTAAAACACATATTTTTCATACAATTAGTTTAAATTGTATGCTACTACTATCACATTTCTTTTCGACATTTCTTATCCAACTTAACATCAATGTTCCCTATATCAATTCCCTGTTTATATTCATTTCACAAACCCACAAATTATATTTTAAGTTATTCGTTACAACATTATCACAAAAAGGTTCATTCAAGCACATAAAATAACATTTTCATCTACTAACATTTGCATTTAGTTTTTGATGCTAACAACGAATTTTACTTCAAGCAATCCATAGCTATAAATAATTCACACACAACTTAGGTTTGATGATGGAATCACATAAAATCTATTTAGCAACATTCCAATCAACTAATAAGCCATTTTTCCAATTAAATGTACTCTTATTAATCTTTTTCATGCATTATCATTTCAATTCAATTCTAGCATGCTATCTAATTAGAAACATGGAAAATAACCCACCTTATTTGGAGAGAATAAAGTTGCAACACCTCCTAACACAAGAGTCCTTGCCAAAAGAGCATTCCTCCTCCTCCTTGATGAGCACAACCGAGCCTCAAAGATGCCAATCCCGAGAGCTTCCTAGTGATGCCGGTCTTCCTTTGGTGCAAGCACAACTCACTCACACACAACTCTCAATCTTTTATCTCACTTACTACTAATAAATCACTACTAGCAAATTTATTTTCTATTATAGGTTTTGGAGAAATGAAGAGTACAAAAATAACTAGGCTAGGGGGGGTATTTATACTAAAATTTGGAGCAAATGAAGGGTTAGGATCAATCTAGGAGTTAAAAATAAAAGGCTAGGATTCAAGGGGGAGTTGTAGTAACCAACCATGATCAAGCAACCACCACCCATAACTCCACTCAATTTTTGCATTTTCCCTCCATACCAAAACCAGCCTACATGGTGCTTTTTGCACGTGTACGTGCAATGCACGTACATTATATTTTCTAGAAAAATAATCTTATAAAAATATCCTACATTACAAGTTGTAATTAAAAGAGAAATAACTCATGGGCTTTAATTAATGGGCCAAATAATAGTTTTAAAAAAATAAATTTGATTTGGGCTAAAAAGAAAGGCTTTTGTTTATTTGAAGAAAATGGGCCTTTATAAAAATAATTAGAGAACACACACACACACACACACACACACACACACACACACACATAGATATATATATATATATATACACATCATCCATAATGAAAATAATTATAAGATTTCACACTACAAAAATTGCACATGCACACTACGTGCAAAAATTAATAATTTTCATAAATGAAAATCGGGGTATTACACGTTGTTACCATGATCAACTTTTTGTAGAATTTTTGGGGTTAATTTGATAGGCCAAACAAACTGTTTACCCAAAACAACGGGTTTTTAAACTAAAACAACAACTTGCTGTTTTGGGTTAGGTTTTGTTGTGTGTTCAACGGACCAAATCTGGAGTTCCTTGCGAAATTTGGAAAAGTAACCAACTAGGAAGTTGTAGTAGACATTCTCACCTTTCCAAAATGTCCTATTTGGTTAGATTCCGATAAGTGGTGCAAAAGTTATGACCGTTCCAAAATGCAACAGCCAGCTTTGGCTAAATGCTTGCTATTTGGATTGCTTGATATTTTTGTACCTCTTTTTTTATTGTATCTGATAAAGTGTTCAACTAGAGAGTTGTAGTAGAGTCTCTCACCTTTCCAAAATGCCCTATTTAGTTAGATTCCGATAAGTGGTGCAAAAGTAATGACCGTTCCAAAACACAGCAACCAGCTCTTGGCTGAATGCTTGATGTTTTTGTACCTCTTATTGTTTGAATCTGATAAAGTGTTCAACTAGAGAGTTGTAGTAGAGCCTCCGACCTTTCCAAAATGTCCTATTTGGTTAGATTCCGTTAAGCAGAGCAAAAGTTATGAGCTTTAGAAAATCTCGGCAGCTGGCCTTTTGGCCAAAAGCTCACTGTTTGCATTGTTCAAAGTTTTTATACCTCTTACTTACTGAGTTTGGAAAAGTGTTCAAATAGAGAGTTTTAGTAGCGTCTCTCACCATTACAAAATGCCCTACGTGGTTAGATTCCAATAAGTGGAGTAGGAGTTACGACATTTACAAATTTCAGCTTTGCTGTAGCTTTTGGCTGTCTTTTGTTGTGTTTGTATTGTGTTCAAAGGACGGCGGATTGAATTCCATAAGGAATCTGAAAAAGTGTTCAACTAGAGAGTTGTAGTATATGTTTCCACCTTTCTAAATTGTATGATTTGGTTAGATACCGACAAGTAGAGCAAAAGTTACAAGCTTTCAAAGTTTCAGCTTTTTGTTAAGAAATCTGCTGTTGGTTAATTTTTGCGTGTGTTCAAAGGACGGTATATTTAATTCCATAAGGAATCTGAAAAAGTCATCAACTTGAGAGTTGTAGACATTTTCCCACCATTCTAGAAAGTATAATTTGGTTAAATTCCGACAAGTAGAGCAAAAGTTACAAGTTTTCAAAGTTTTAGCTTTTTGTTAAGAAATCTGCTGTTGGTTAATTTTTGCGTCTGTTCAAAGGATGGTGGATAGAGTTCCATAAGGAATCTGAAAAGGTGTTCAACTAGAGAGTTGTAGTATATGTTCTCACCTTTCTAGAAAGTATAATTTTGTTAAATTCTGACAAGTATAGCAAAAGTTATGAGCTTGGAAAGTTTCAACTTTTAGTTGTACTTTTGTTGTCTTCGTATTGTGTTCAAAGAACGGTGAATTGAATTCCATAAGGAATCTGAAAAAGTGTTCAACTAGAGAGTTGTAGTACATGTTCCCATCTTTCCAAAAAGTATAATTTGGTTAAATTTCGACAAGTATAGCAAAAGTTATGAGCTTGGAAAGTTTCGGCTTTTAGCTGTACTTTTGTTGTCTTTGTATTGTGTTCAAAAAACGGTGAATTGAATTCCATAAGAAATCTGAAAAAGTATTCAACTAGAGAGTTGTATTATATGTTTCTACCTTTCCAGAAAGTATAATTTGTTTAAATTCCGACAAGTATAGCAAAAGTTATGAGCTTGAAAAGTTTCAGATTTTTGTTGTACTTTTGTTGTCTTCGTATTGTGTTCAAAGAACGGTGAATTGAATTCCATAAGGAATCTGAAAAAGTGTTCAACTAGAGGGTTGTACTATATGTTTGAACCGTTCCAGAAAGTATGATTTGGTTAAATTCCAACAAGTGTAGCAAAAGTTACAAGGTTTAGAAGTTTCAGCTTTTTGTTGAATCTGCAGTTTGGTTAACTTGTTCGTATGTTCGAGGGGCTGGAATTTAGAATTCCTTACGGAATCTGAGAAAGTGTTTAACTAGAAAGTTGTAGGAGATGTTCTCACCTTTCTAAAAAGTTTAATTTTGTCGAATTCCGATGAGCGTAGCATTGTTTGCTTCTAGGATGTTAGAAGGCTTTTTATGTCGCTTTCAGGTTTTCATTGGCAGTATGTTTATATTAGGCTGTTAGAAGATTCTTCTGTTTCTTCTAATTATAAAAGATCAAGTTTTTGTTAGTAAGTTTATACACGAAATTCTAGTTCATGTTAACTAGAGTTGTCGTGAATTGTTTGTAGTTTGAATCATGCACTTGATTATGAGTAACAAGTATTCCTTATGTTCATAAGTCATGTAATAAGTATTGGTCCATCTCATACGCAGCTCACCTAGCTCATATGTAGTTGTTTGTTCATGCGTAGCTCATTGAACTCGTATGGAGAAATGATCTTGAATAGATAGGGGATGAGTGGATCCAAGGAGATCTTGTGAAGTCTAGGTTGAGTCTAGGTAGATTGTATCAACAATTGTTACACTCTCTTGAAGAGTGACACGTGCGGTGCTTTTTCATGATAAGTTGGAAGCATGGTGACATGTCTTGCTTTTTTAAATCTTTTGGTGTCCTCTCATGGCAAGTTGAGAGTATGACTCCATGTTAAAAGTACCTTGTAGCTCGTACGGCCCCATTTGATTGATTAGGGTTAGTGACATCAGTAGGGTAGTAACTGTTACTTAACCATTTTTATCTATGAATTGCCGAAGGGTGAGAGTTGGTGTTAGGGGTGATACCTTATAATCCGACTTCTCCTATAGGTCGATACTAGATGGTGTTATTGGGATGTATTCCCCTGTCAAAGGGATACGGGCGGTGCTTTTTCCGGACGAGTTGGGAGCACGGGATCTGTATCTCAATTGTTAATTCCTGAACTGCCATGATAATAACGGGAGGTTTTCCTAAGGAAATAGACCCTACGATTCCGTCACGTTCTATGCCTTCTCATGACGAGTTGGGGGCACGAATGAAGGTTGGCTAGTATCTAGTGGTTCGTGTTGGCTTTTGAATGAGGTCTGGTTGCCAGGCAATAGTGGAAAACAGGGACACCACTATTGTACTGCAGTAGCAGAACTAGACCGTACCTGCAACCTCATCAGTCATGTAGTCTGTGTCAGGAACAGGATGGGTACAAAAGTAGAATTCATGACGCGGGTTCAAATCCCTATATATGAAGAAACGGCTTGATATGGGGCATATGTAGTATGGGCTACATACTGATCCTGAGTCTTGCTTGCATTAGAATAAGTGCATCATTGCATTAGTTAATCCTGGATTAGATTCTAAGTCATAGCATACACTGACATATCAATTATATATACACGTTTCTCTTTTCATCAATCTGTTTGTTTAAAGTTGAGAATTGCTGCTAGTCATCAGCCTTAAAGCATCAGTATATGTATTGACGTCCCCACTTTAATAGCTACTAGATTGCAGAAACTACAGGTACAAGATTCAGGAGGACTCAAGGCTAGAGAAGTAAGAGTCGATTTTATTTCCGCTGTAATATATGTTGGTTACCATTGTTTCATTTGTTATATTGTTGTAATTTATTTATTGTTGAAAAGCATCCAAGTGAAGTACCAAGTGTTGTTCTTTATTCATTGTACTCTGATGTAGTTTGTTGAAAGTTGTAACACTTGGGCTTACGAAGGTATTATTATAACACCGATGTAATGTATTGCAGTTTGATAACATTCGGACTTGTAATACATTTTTGTTGAATAAAAAGTTTTAAATTTTCATGTTTTTCTGTGTATTGTGGCTAATTGAAGGAAAAGATTATGGCTTAAGTCACGATTTCTCAGTGTTTGGAAATTGGGGCGTTATAGTTATAACACCCTCGATCGTCACCGACACCCCGGTGAATCCGTGAAGAGTGTAACCAGCTAGCTTGAGTCGGTCTCTTGACAGCTGAAGGCCCTAGAATGCCTCCAAGAAGTGGATATTAACCGAATTTCCGTTGTCCACCAAGACCCGGCGTACGTCAAAATTGGCCATGCGGAGGTTGATAACAAGGCCGTCGCAATTAGGCATCCGGACGCTCTCCAAGTCCTTATCAAAAAACGTAACAGGAACCCCAAGGCCCCTGGGCGGAGGATGGTTCTGTACGGCATTCAGCTCTCGTACGAAAGCTTTTTGGGAGGAGTTAGAATCTCCCCCCATTGGGCCTCCGTGTATGAGGTGCAAGACGACTTCGGCTTCGAGGTCCGGGGTCTCTGCACGTTGCTCGGTTCACCTGTTAGCCCAATTGGGGGACGAAGGTGGTTCTGCCAAGACTTTCCTGACAAACCGGGAGAGTTGCCCGATCTGAATGAGGGCTTCTATCTCGTTATTGAGGGCCCGACAGTTATCCGTGTCATGGCCATGAAACCAGTGATAGCAGCACCACTTCTCCCTGTTTCTTTTCTTTCTCGGGGTATTCATTTTTGGAGGAGGGGGAAGGATTTACTCCTTCCCGACCTCCATCAGAATGGCTGAGATACTAGCATTGAGAGTTGTGAACCTCTAGAAGCGGGGAGGAGGGCGACGTTGGCCACCGTTATCTTTCTGGAGCTTCTTAGTTCCTTCATCTTCAGCAGTCTTTCACTTGCTTCCGGCAGATGATCCCTCAAGAGTGGGGCGGTTGAGAGCCTCTTCGACTCGAATGTACTTCTCACTCTTGAGCAGGAGTTCTGAGAATTCCCGAGGAGGCTTCTTAGCGAGGGACACCCTGAGATCGGGGTTAATGACATTGGAATGGAAAGCAATCGAGGCTAGAGACTGATCCAATGAGGCGATTGACCTAGCCTCTGCGGTGAATCGCTTGACGTAGTCCCTCAGCCGCTCGCCCTTCCTTTGACTGAGGAAGAGCAAAGATGTGCTCATCTTTTCGAAGCAGCGGCTGCTCACGAAGTGGGTAAGGAAGAGACCTTCAAATTGGTCAAAGGAGAAGATGGAGGCTGGAGCAAGTTTGGAATACCACTCTCGAGTGGGCCCCTTGAGCATGACTGGGATGGTTTTGCAAAGAAGGGCATTCGAGGCATGGTGGATCATCATGAGAGTTTTGAAACTCTCGATGTGATCAACAGAGTCCGACTCCCCGGTATATGTCTCGAAATGCGGAGGCTTGAAGTTCTCTGGGATGGGGGCCTCCATGATGGTACATGAGAATGGGGGTCTGCTCAGGCGGAGGTTCCTCTCCCATTGTTCTTCATCTCTATCGAGTTGGTCGAGGCTCCTCTCCATCTCGTAGAGACGGCGGTATACCAAGTCCTCCTTTCGGTCATATCTCAATGAGCCCCAGGACTCGTCTTCATGTGCAAGAGGGTTGGGGCTGTGGTAGTGGTAGCTTAGAGTAGGTCGAGGACTGGGGCTGCGACGGCAATGGCTCGGAGCCGGCTGAGAACTGGGAGAGCGACAACGAAGACTCAGAGCTGGCTGAGGACTGGGAGAGTGGCGGCAATGATTCAGAGCTGGCCGAGGACTGGCTGCCCGTCGGTCGTTATTGGGGGCTACATCGAGGGACTGTAGGACTGCCTCCTGAATGTTCTGGAACTCCGCCATCATGATGGGTGCCTCTTGGTCTCGACGGTGCCTTTGGGCTGGATGGACGATCGGGGAATGACACCTTTGGCAGCGCTGGAGAGACTCCCTCTGTAATACCCCGAAATAATAGCATATGGCTATTTTGCATCATAATCTGTGCCCAATTGAGAATTGCATGCGATTATGTATTTTTCTAATAACAATTGTTTTAATTGAGAAATATCAGATTTATTGTCTACTGTATTTTATAATTTTAATGGATTATTATGATGTAGTTTCAATGTATTTTGTATTGTCTATAATATTAAAGTAGAGATTTGGGGCTTATTTGAAATGTATTTGAGATTGGGGGCTTATAGACAATTATCCCTTACATTAATTATCTGCCTATTTATTTATTTACTTACTTTTTATAAAACCCCCCACCTTTTCCTTCTTCCTTCTCCTTCTTTCTTTCATTCCCGTCCTGTTTCTTTCCCGACCCAAAAAGAACACCACCGAACCCATTCGGTGATTCTTTCCCCCGCTCAAATTCCCTCCTTTTCTCCATGGTTTTTCAATTAAATCGAGGGGTAGACTAAGTGAAGGGTCCTCTACATCGTGGTGGCAACGGATTTTCGAAAGGATTTCGGGAAGGTAAACCCTAAATTATTTTATTGTATAAAATTGAGTGTGGTTAATTTCTTTTGAGTAGGAGTATTATGGTAGGAAGATTAGGAGATGTTGGGAAGGGCAGATGTGAGAAATTAGCAGATTCTTAGAGGGTTTGCAAGTTGTTAATAAATTAAGGTATTGGTTGTAAAAGAGAACTATATGTGTATGAATTATTTCTCGTATACTAGTGGAAAGTATAGTTGGGACACTAGAAACTTTAGGAGTGGTTCTAAAAATTATTTGGGCATAAAAATTCCATAGGCATTAGATTATTACGTGCATCGCACATGTGTATCCAGGTGTTCAATAAATTCTTGTGTGATATTTGGAATAGTGTTATTAGCTTTTGTAATTGGTTTGGATGATTTGAGTTTTTAATTGCTTTGAAATTTGATGATAGGATATATTAGCGACTTTGGATGCGGGGTGGCATGGTGGTGCTTCGAATCTTCGCGCGAAATATGAGAGGATGATTTATTTATGTATTTGATTTTTTAAAGAAGTTTGAATAAACTGAAGTGTTGATATGATTTATGGATGAGGCGTATTGGGATAAAGTGTATTGGTATAAATTTATGGATTAGTTATGTATATGGGGATGAGTTACACTTATATAATAATATCGAAATATGTGAGTATGAATTTATTTACGTATTTTTGTGTTTTAAGAGAAATTTTATAATAACTTGAATGGTTGGTATGAATTACGGATAAGGCGTATTTGGATCAAGGGTATCGGAATAACGTATTTGTGTATATGGGGATGAGTTATATTTATATGATGATATCAAAATATGGTGAGTATGGTTTTATATACGTATTTGATGTTTTAAAGAAGTCCGAATAAACAGAATTGTTGATATGATTATGGATGAGGCGTATTGGGATAATGTGTATTGATATAAATTTATGGATAATGAATTAGTTATGTATATGGGGATGAGTTACACTTATATAATAATATCGAATCTTGGATTTTTATAGGATTGAGGCTTATGCTATATACCATGCTTAGGTAGTAGTAAGAATTTATGCTTAAGTAGTAGTAGTAGAACCATGCTTAAGTGTAGTAAATCAAATTGAGTTATAGAAGTTATATACCATACTTGGATTATTGTAGGAAAGTTATAAACCATGCTTAAGGTGGTGGTAGATATCCATGCTTATTGTGCAATAGTCACTAATGCTTGAATTGTAGTCAATGTTCCTATCCATGCTTAAGGTTGCAATAGACATCCATGCTTAGAGTGTAGTAGTTACTCATGCTTGAATGGTAGTAAATGCTCATGTTTAAGTTGTAGTAAATATCCATGCTAAAGTGAGTAGGTATTCATGTTAAGTTGTAGTAACATACATGCTTAAGATTGTTGTGAGTACATGCTTAAGTTGTATTCATGCTTAAGAGTGTTGTAGGTTGATGTTTAAGTTATATACCATGCTTAAGGCCATTGTAGATTCGTGCTTAAGTAATAGAAAAGAATCATGTTGTTGTAGTTGTGGTGTTAACTATCACATTGTAGTCGTAGTATTAGTAAATAACTATCATGTTGTAGTTGTAGCGTTAGTAAAGAACTATCGCGTTATAGTGGTAGTGTAGTAGAGAACTATCATGTTGTGGTGGTAGCGTTAGTGAAGAACCATCGTGTTGCAGTTGCAATACTCGAGTTGCATGGTAGTTCTAGATTCAAAGGAACCACACTTGAATTGTATTATGATTGTAGTGGAAGATTAAAAAGAACCCATGAGCCCATGCTTTTAGTCCTAGGTGATTCTAGCTCAAACTTGAAGAAAGAACCCAAGAATCTAGTGCATGTAGTTCTAGTTCAACTTGGGGAGGGAAACCACGGATTCTAGTTGTATAAGACCCTATGTAAAGTTTGACCATATCACATGAACAATACTCATCTTCATGGGTAATAAGGGTTGGGAAGGTCACTAATAATTGTTAGCCTGATAAAAGTTTGATGTCCCTTCTTGGGCTTCTCATTGGTAGAATGCCTATTTTAGACTATTAGTAGATTCTTCTATTGTTTCTAATTATAGAAGATCAAGTTTGTTAGTAAGCACGTTTGGTTGCTTCTAGGTTGATTACTGTATGCTTATTTTTTATATGTGTGGTTTTGCTCATACGGGCTCGACTGCGCCGTATGTAGCTGTTGGTCTCATACGTAGCTTATTCGGCTCGTATGTATGTTGTTGTCTCATACGCGGCTCGACTAGTCCATATGTAGTTGTTGGTCTCATACGTAGCTTGTTTGGCTCGTGTGTATGTTGTCTCATACGTGGCTCGACTGGCCCGTATGTAGCCGTTGGTCCCATACGTAGCTGTTTAGCTCGTATGTGTTTTTGGCTACTCGTATGTAGTTTCTTAGCTAATACGCAGTTTGTTGTGCTCATCTAGGGTGATACCATTGCCCTAGGGCTATCGACCATTAAGACGTGTGTTTACCTTACTCCTAAGGGACTGTGGACGAGTCACTTCGCATGTGCCGTCAGATCTTAACCGTTGGTGTGACGAAGTCCAAATTTAGGGTAGTAGCATGCGAATACGTTCGTATTGCCGGGGTCTTGGATCGATAAGCCATGAACCGGATCCTGAGGGATTCTGGTAAGTCTAGGTTGAGCAGCCTAGTAGAGTTATCTTGCGAAGTCTAATTTAAGACCTAGCGTGTTGAGTTTATAATATTGTCATCCCTAGGATTGTTCAGGGTTAGTGATATTGTTAGGGTAGTAACTTATGACTATTACTACTTAACCATTACTTATTATCGTTATTTGGCCAAAAGAGAGGGGTTGGTATTAGGGGTGACACCTTATGAACCAACTCGTCCCTTGTGCTGACATTAGGTGATGTTATTGGGTTGTACCTTCCCGTCAAAGGGATACGTACAGTGCCTTCTCGCGAGTTGGGAGCACGGGTTGCGTATCTCACACTGTTAATTCCTGAAGTGCCATGAGAAGGGCGGCAGAGCTAGGGGATAGACCTTGGAACTCCGTCGTGTTCTATGCCAGGGAAGCGAATAGGCCATAAACGACGGTCTATGAGTTAGGGGGCCACAGGGAATGCTTCGAGGTAACCTGTGTTGCGGTAATCCCGAGGGTTCGTCTGGTTTTTGTGTAAGGTTCGGTTGGCCGGGTAGTAATGGCAAACATAGACACCATGAGCATACTACATTTGTGGGACTTGACCACGTCTGCAACCTTATCAGTCACGTTGTATCTGTTAGGAACAGGTTGTGTACAAATAGAAATTCATAACGCGAGTTCAAATCCCTATATATGGAGAAACGGCTTGAGATGGGGCGTATGTAGTATGGGATGCATACTATTCCGGAGACTTGCTTGCATTAGAATAAGAGCATCATTGCTTTGGTAATCTTGCATTAGAGTTTAAGTCATAACATACACTGGCACATCGATTATATGTACACGTTTCTTTTCCATTCATGATGAATTGTGGGTGTGATAGTTGAAGTGTATAATGAGTGTGAAAATGATGTTTTGCGAGACGTAATGATATATGTTGTAAGAAATGAATGAATGCGATGTTGTATGAAATGAGATTGAGAAAGAATATAAGTCGTGAGTCTATAAATGCAAGTGAATGATAAATGAGGTGCAGTTATGTGAAAGTAGAGTTATTGTGAATGTAAAGCCTTATGGGAAAGTAAAGTTATAGGAATAATTTGTAAAAGGCATAAGGTGATGGGTGTTAAGCGTTCGTGAGTTAAGCGACTAATTTGGGAATGATTTCCAAACTAAAGATAAGTATGTTATGAGCGGATATGGATATACATACAGGTGATGACTCAGAGAGTATTTGATGTGAAATCCCATTATGATGTTTACATGTTCAGATTTTAGGTAAAAATTGATTATCTTGGTATTCGTATGTTCGTTCTGTTTTACTTGTAAAGTTTAATTTATTTGCTTAATTAGTAAATTATACTCACACCAGAAATGGCTAACCCCTTAGTTTTTGGGGATTAGGGAGTCCCTGGACTACCCTAGGTCCCCTACTGTTACAGGTCCTCAGCAGTGCAGAGGTAAGGTGTAGATTCATGGTTCTGTGGAGTGAAGCTTCATTTTACAATTTGTTGTTTAAGGTTTAATTATGTGAATAGGGAAATTTATGTTTTAAATTGTATTTTTGATGTATAAGTATGTGGATGATGCTGATGAGTATAGAGTGGCATGATATGGTTTTGACCCATACCGATCTCATTGTGGAGTACCGGGCCCTGTGGTATGTTTTATAAGTTATTTTCTAAAAACTTTACTACGTTTTCAAAGGAATTTATGGTTTTTAATTGATAATTGATATCCTGTTATGAGTTTGGCCCCCAGAGCATGATATTTATATTGCCTGTGTGATTCTGCTCATTTTGGCCTGGGGAGCCCATGATATTATTGCCTGTGATATGAGCTACGGAATTTAGAGCAGAATTCTGTAAGTTTTTTGTGTTTCGGGGCAAAAATTTCAGGGAAAACTCGGCCAAAATTTTCTTTGAAACATAACTATTTTATTTTATGTTTAAAGTGATACAGACTTTGAAAGAATTGGTTTTTGGAGTCAGAAAAGAAAAAAAAGGGGGCAGGCATTACAGTTTGATATGACAAATCGATATTTATAATTATTGTGTAATAACTCTGATGGCAATAAAAGTGTTTAAAATTTCGTGTTATTAACTGTGTTGAGATGCATTTGATGGCAAAGATTCTGGCATGTGTCACGGTTTCCCAGTTACGTGGAAACCGGGGCGCTACAGAGTGGTATCGGAGCTAACTTCAATTTACAGTCCAACACAATAGGAAAATTAAACTTCAATGCCTTTTAGGAGTCGGGTTTTAGCTAGTTGTAGATAGTTATAATTCATATTGTTGGTTCTTTCAACTTATGTTTTATAATTTTTCTATACCTGGACTAATTGCAGTATATGTATTACCATCTTTTAAACACATGATGGTAATCAAGGATATCCTTACCGAGGATGTGCTGGTGAAAGAGAGTATACCGATATCGATGGACGATCTGATAATCTTGAGCGAGAAGCTGAAGGAGACTTCACCACCGCAAGGACTAAGTGTGGATCAACGCACAGCAGCGGCAGCCAGCATACATCGAAAAATGAGGAAGCTGAGGAAGTACGTGATCAGGAAAGATCGTCAAGCTAAGCAACTGAGGAAGGCTTGCATAGCTACATTAGCAGGCCTAGCAGAGGAGCAGGAACACCTTAATTCCCGATTGGCACGACTACAACATGAATGGGAGCAAATCCCAGAGACCACCAAGGTTGTAGTATGCAATCTTTGTGACAGAGTCGGGCACAAGAAATCAGTCTATCCACGACTATAAGGGACAAGATTTGCACCAGCATTAGGGTTCAAGAACCAAGGTCAGAAGCAGAAGACTCAGAAAATGAAGGGCAAACTTGGAGGCACCAAGACAGGAAGTTGTTTCCTATGTGGTGAGCATGGTCATCTCAAGAACCAGTGTCCGAGGAAGGACACTCAGATAGATACCCATACCTGTTACAAATGTGGGAGGATTGGTCATATCCGACCAGATTGTCCCCAGCTTCACAGGAGGGACGGTAGATCAACCCCGAAGATGAACAACAAAGGAAAGGAGCCTGTTCACCAAAGGTAGAGTTCGCACTTACTACCAGCAAGCTGTAGAAGGCAGGAGTGCTAGTACCGGTATGTGCATATAGAACAGCAACTAAGTTTAAGAATTGCATTATGAAATTTATTTTGGACTAAGAAGTAATGTATGATGAAACACTTTCGTAACCAGTTGGATTTATATATGTATGGAATCCATGCAACTGTTTTGTTCAATTGTAGTTCATCACATTCTTTTGTCTGAATTATTTTTCAAGAGTTGAGATGTGTGCGGGAGGAAACTCTAGATTTGGGTTGTTTGAATACACCATCTGGAGCATCAGCTTCGAGCAAATTGTAGGAGAGAATCCTGGAAGTCTAAAGTAACGATCATAGGCCATGTCCTATTCTAAGGAGGGAGTGGCTACTGAACTGCAAAAGATCGAGATAAGTGAAGGATTGACCTCAGCCATAGATGATGAGATCAAGCAGGCCAGTAATAGAGTGATTACTCAAGTTTAGAGCTCAGTTTTGGCACGATGGGAGCTGCAACCGAGTCCAAGTGAGCAACTCAGAAGACTTAGGCAGGAAATGCAGGGATTGAAGCACTGAAACAGAAGAGTTCTCCAAGATCAGCTTATGACTAAGTAGCCACTAAGAGCATGCCAAGGAGGAAATATCGCTCAGACTGTAATACCCCGATCGACTATTAATAATATTATTTTATTAGCGTCCGACTACTTGATTATTTTATTTTTCTTTCACCATTGTGTTGACTTCTAGCCATGACAATCTAATGAATAATTAGGAATTGTTGTAGCTAAACCTAGGGTTACAAAGACATAAGAATTAAGAATTCTTCTAGAACTATTCTCCCCCACATAACCCTTCCCACACATAACACCTCCCCCACCTCACCCTTCTTCCTCTAGATAAGGCCGGCCCCCAAATTAGGGGAGGGCCCATGTGCACTTTTGTGTGTACACATTTTCACTTTCCCCCACTCTTTCCTCCTATAAATACCCCATTCCTTCTCCTTAGTTTCATTTTAGAAAGATCAAAAAGAAAGAAAGAAAGAAAGGAAAAGAATGAGTGAACTAACTTGAGAGTTTTTATTTGTAGGTTGGTAGGAGTTCTAGGAGAAAGAAGGAGAGTAGTCTAATTCTTCCATCAAGGAAATAAACAAGGTGGGGGTTTCTCCTAGGTTTGTGTTTGATTATTTGTTTGATTGTTTGTTATTTGAAAGATGGTTTTTGATGTTCTTCTTCTTCTTACCCTCTTGTTTACCTTTCTTTTTTGGTGTGGTTATTATGTGAAATCTTATACTGTATGTTGTAGTATGAACCATCTAAAAAGAGTTCTTTTGTTTGTTGTTGTATGATAAAGAGTTAACTACTTGGACTAAAAGGATACATGCACATAAACTTTTGCATACAACCATGTAAGGTTGTAGGACTTGAATGTGAAACCATACATAAGGCATATGAATTTGTTTACAACCATTTGGGTTGTAGGACCTATATTGAACCTTGGACTAAAAGAGAACATATGTTGATTTAACCCAAAAATGGAGTGTTCTTACTTGTTGTATTATTGTTTAGTTTTAATCTTAAGGTATGAAAAAGAAACTAGCTAAATCACTAGTGGTAAAATAAATTAATAAAAAGATCTTTTCTTTTTAAACACTAGTTGTAAAAAGATCAAAAGATCTTTTTTATGTCCACTAGTAAGAAACATATGCTAATAAAGATCTCTTTTTTTGTAGTAATTTAGTTGTAGATGTTTATGCTAAATTTTAATTGATGCTCATAGTAGTAGTAGTAGATATATATGTTCTAATAAAGTTGTAGTAGTAGTAGATATGTATGCTTCAATTTAAATAGCAATAGTAGATGTGTATGTTTCCACTAAAGTAGTAATAGTAGATGTGGAATTTATTATATCATATTTAGAAGCAATATTCATGCTTCAAATGTTGTAGGATCCCTTCAAAAAATACTTAGCATATTTAGAAGCAATATTCACGCTTCAAATGTTGTAGGATCCCTTCTAAAAATACTTATCATGTTTAGAAGTAATATTTATGCTTCAAATGTTGTAGGATTCCTTCTAAAATTACTTATCATGTTTGGAAGTAATATTCATGCTCCAAATGTTGTAGGATTCCTTCTAAAATTACTTATCATGTTTAGAAACAATATTCATGCTTCAAATGTTGTAGGATTCCTTCTAAAATTACTTATCATGTTTTATTCATGCTTAGAATGTTGTAGGATTAATTCTAAAAATCCTACCATGTTTAGATTACTTTGTTTATGCATAGAATGTTGTAGGATCCATTCTAAAAATCCTACCATGTTTAGATTAGCTTGTACATGCTTAGAATGTTGTAGGATTAATTCTAAAAATCCTACCATGTTTAGACTACTTTGTTTATACTTAGGATGTTGTAGGATCTATTCTAAAATTCCTACCATGTTTAGATTATTCTATTTATGCTTAGAATGTTGTAGGATTAATTCTAAAAATCCTACCATGTTTAGACTACTTTGTTTATGCTTAGGATGTTGTAGGATCTATTCTAAAATTCCTACCATGTTTAGATTAGTCTATTTATGCTTAGAATGTTGTAGGATTCATTCTAAACATCCTACCATGTTTAGATTAGCTTATACATGCTTAGAATGTTGTAGGATTCATTCTAAAATTCCTACCATGTTTAGGAATAATGAATACCATGCTAAGTGTAGGTACATGCTTAGAATGTTGTAGGATTTAAATTAAAAATGCCTACCATGCCTTGGAATGTTGTATGTTCATACTAGTTATATATCCATGCTTAAGACTTGTTACAAGTGCATGCTAAATCGCTTCATAATTAAGAATATTGTGAGTTGATGGTTATGTCATATATACCATGATTAATTGTCATAGATTGATGCTTGCAATTGCATGCCATGATTGAATTGCCATAGGCTAAGTAATACGAAAGAGCCATGTTGAAATTGTAGTTATAACTACCTTGTTGTAGTTGATATTAGTAAGGAACCATACATGCTTGGACGGCATAGTATAGCATCCTAGTTGCATGAGGATATGTACCAATGTTTATGTGGGTTAGGAAGAGAACCCATGGATTCTAGTCGAATAGGTTCTAATTTAAAATGGAACCATAGCATATGAGCACCCTTCATTCATAGTAATAAGGGTTAAGAAGTTCTAATAGTTGTAGCTTGATAAAAAGCTAGTTTAGGGTATTCAATTACCCTAAGGGTCATCGACCATCAAGACCACATCCTACCCCCTTAGAATAAATGGATAGATCTCACCTCGGGCATCGACGGATCTTAACCAATATAGGTTGACCGTGGGCCGAGAGTGTTGGTAGAATCCAAGTTACGGGTAGGGATGAGTGAGAGAGATCTCATTACTAGAGTCTTGGATGGAGGGACCACGAGTTGGACCATGATAATCTAGGTTAGAAACTATGTAAGAATGCGTAGGAATAGTAATGTCATTAGAATAGTGACTTAGGAAATCATTACTTAATCTTTTTGCCAGAAAGAAGGGGAGTTGGTAGTAGGGTGCACCGTACGACCAACCCTTTCTTTGGGGCCGATCATAGGTGGTGTTATTGGCTTGTACCATCCTGTCAAAAGGGATACATACGATGCCTTCTCACTAGTTGGGGACATGGGTTGCGTATCCTAATTGTTAATTCCTGAAGTGCCATGATAAGGCGGGCGGAGCTAGGGGGGATGGACCCCCGGAACTCCATCAGGTCCTATGCCAAGAGGGCGAACAGGGCATGGACTACGGTCTGACCAGGGGGCGGCAGGGGGCTCCCCTGTTAGCAGTATCCCCGACGGTTCGTCAGGTTTTTGAGTGAGGTCCGGTAGCCGGATAGCAGTGGCAACATAGACACCACTGGTGAACTGCATTAGTGGGACTTGACCACGTCTGCAACCTCATCAGTCACGTTGTATCTGTCAAGAACAGGTTGTGCACAATTAGAATTCATAACGCGGGTTAAATCCCTTTATATGGAGAAAACGGCTTGAGATGGGGCGCATGTAGTATGGGATGCATGTTGCTTTCAGAGACTTGCTGACATTAGAATATGAGCATCCTAGCTTAGTTGACAGTGCATTAGTATTCTAGTTTAGTCGACAGTGCATTAGTATTCTAGTTTAGTTGACAGTGCATTGATATTCCAGTTTGAGTGACACTTATTAGATTCAAATCACTGCACTCACGAACACTTAAACTACACTGACATACTTTACCTGTTTGTATATGTTGTATTGGAGATTCGCTGCTATATGATCAGCCTTTAAGCGTCAGTGAATACTGACGTCCCCACTTCCATAGGTACTGGATCGCAAGTACAGGTGCGAGATTCAGGAGGACTCAAGGCAAGGAAAGTAAGGAGTTAATGACATGTTTTAATTTCCGCTATAATAACTATTTCATGTATACTCTGATGTAATCTATTGTATAAATGGGAACATACGGCCTGTAATATTGAGTTAATAAAAAGTTTTAAATTTTCCCGTTTTCTGTGTATTGTGACTAATTGAAGGAAAGGTCTTGGCTCGTGTCACGGTTTTCCAGTATTGGAAATCGGGGCGTTACAGAGTGGTATCAGAGCCGACTTCAATTTATAGTCCAAACATAGAGGGAGAATACACTTAGGAACCTCGTAGGAGTTAGGCTTCCTTTTAGCTGGTTGTAGACAATTATAATTCATACTGTTGTTCCTTCAACTTATGTATTATGATGTTCTATATCTATGCTAATTTCCGTATCCACTCCATACAGGATGTCGAACGGAGCAGTTCCCCCAGGAAATGGAGTGACACACGGAGTTGCAATCGAGGTGGGCTCGGACTTGGAACCCCTCACAGATGGGGACGAGTCACCGGTTGGAGTAGGATTGGCCAATGGAGGCACCGCAGCTGTCGCAGCAGGGAGTGCCCCTGCCAATGGCCAGAACCCAGCACCACCACCACCTCCCCCACCTAACCCAATACAGCAAGCTTTCGACCAGGTCTTTCAGGATCTGGAGATATGGGGATGGTGCCATGTCTGCCTGGAAAACAGAATGGACTCATGTGAGTTCGTAGCCCTCAACAATGAGAAAGAAATAGCGGAGTTAAGGAGGGCAAGGGCAAGGGCAGACCGCAAGATAGTAATCCTGAAGCACACCCACCGTGTGCAATTTGCGCGCCTGGAGCGCAAATGCGCGGAGCTGCAGGCATAGGTCTCACAGCTACTTGCACTGTTGGCACCACCCCTGGTGAAGGGGACGGGACCTCTAGTAGTACTGACTAGGTAGTTAGGTGCCCTAGGCTATTTTGTTATTTTGGATATTTTGCTTCCTACTGAATGATATAAATGTAAGGAAGGTAACGACTATGTAAGACCTGGGGTTATAAGGAAATGAAGTTAGCTTTATGTTTCTGCAAATCTTATGTGCATGTTAAATTAGATGGATATTATTATTATTATTTTTGTAACAAATATGATGCCCTGTGTATTCCGTTACTCTCTTCTACCAGATGCCACGCAGGACCAAGAGTGGTAGGACCGACAATCTGGAAGGCGAGGGCAGTGGAGGCAATGGTACAGGTCTTGATTTGGAGACAGAATTTGCTCGTATGTACCAGGACTTGGGTGACCTCGCAGAAGCAAGCCGAAACAATGTGCAGCATCCAGGAGCACCCGGAGGTAATCGGGGAGCAGCAGCGGCCGACCCCGTTAAAATGGTCGAGTCATTCCGAAGGATGAGGCTGGCTGTTTTTGAAGGCAAGGCAGACCCAACAGCGGCTGACGACTGGATTCGTCACGTCGAGACGGTGTTTGAGGTGATGTTGACGCCAGAGGACAGCAAGGTCAGGTTGGCCAGCATTCTGCTAGAAAAAGACGCCGGAGTCTGGTGACAATCAGTAAAGAGATGCATGGGCGAGGGGCCCATTACCTGGGAGGATTTCCTAGCAGAATTCAGGCAACACTATTTTCCGCTAGACGTGCAAGAGGAGAAAGCCATGGAGTTCCACAACCTAAAGCAGGGAAGCATGACGGTTCGAGAATACGAGACCAAGTTCACCCAGCTTTCCCGCTATGCTCCAGAAATGGTACAAGATGAAGTCAAAAAGACCAAGAGGTTTGAGCAGGGACTCAGGCCCGCACTTAGAACCAAGATGATACCACTTTGCATCCGGAGGTTCGAGAAGCTAGTCCGTCGAGCAGCTACGACGGAGTTAGACATGAATAAAGGGCTAGAACCGCAAGGAAACACTGGAGGGTGGAACAAGGGAAAGAGGCATGCACCAGCGTCGGGATTCAGAAGCCAGGGTGGGAACCAAAAATTCCAGAAGAAGGTTATCAACCCCAGCAACATCAAGACAGGGAACTGTTTCACATGTGGCGAGCCAGGGCATTTCAGGAACCAATGCCCCAAGAATAGGAACCCTCAATTTGATACTCACGCCTGTCACAATTGTGGGAAGGTTGGCCATCTTCGGCCAGACTGTCCCCAACTTCAGAGGGGCAACGGTGGGCCGGCTTCCAAGGCAAACAGAAAGGGGATGAACCGCCAGGGGAAGGTATTTGGACTCACAGAGGAAGACGCCAATGAAGACGAGGGAGTTACCACCGGTAGGTGAAGGAGTATGGCTAAGCTTTTGTAGTATTTTGAATATTTTGGCATAAGATAATATTGGTGTAACCACTTTTGTAAACAGGTCGGATTAATATAAATGAAATCCAGGCAACTGTTTTGTTTGATAGTGGGTCATCGCATTCTTTTGTGTCTGGAGCGTTCTCTAAGAAGCTGAAATGCACCCAGGAGGCAACTCTGGAATCAGTTTTGTTGGTAGGTACCCCATCCGGTGCAACTCTCCCTGCAAATTCATGCTACAAGGGATGCAATCTCCTGATTGGCGGAGAGACCCTGAGTATAGACTTGCTAGAGTTGGGCTTTGTAGGGACAGACGTGATCATCGGGATTGACTGGATGTCCCGGCATAAGGCTAGCATTAATTGTAAGGAGAAGAGGGTAACCATTACCCCACCCGGAGGACCGAAGCTTGTGTTCCAAGGAAGGAAGAAGCAGAATGCGGAAATCCTTGCAGCTGCAACTGGAGTACTAGTGCCAAGTGAAGTCAAGAAGATACCAATCGTACGAAAATTTCCCCATGTATTTTTGGAAGAATTACCTGGACTCCCACCACATAGGGATGTTGAGTTCAGCATTACTATCCAGCCGGGCAGCGCACCAGTGTCAAAAACACCCTATCGGATGGCACCAGTAGAGCAGAAGGAAGTAAAGGAGCAAATTGAAGAACTGCTACAAAGGGGATTCATTAGGCCAAGTGCTTCACCCTGGGGAGCACCCGTGCTACTAGTCAAGAAGAAGGATAGAACCTCGAGAATGTGCATCGATTATCGGGAGTTGAACAAGGTGACTATTCGGAATTAGTACCCCATTCCCAGGATCGATGACCTGTTTGATCAGCTTCAGGGAGCAGCTGTATTCTCAAAGATCGATTTGCGTTCGGGCTACCATCAAGTTCGGGTCAGAGAAGAAGATATATCCAAGACTGCGTTCCAGACCCGGCACGGTCATTACGAGTTTTTAGTAATGCCATTCGGAGTGACAAACGCTCCGGCAATCTTCATGGACATGATGAACCGCATCTTGTGACCATTCATCGATTCCTTCGTGGTTGTCTTCCTAGACGACATCTTGGTATATTCAAAAATAGAAGAGGACCATGCTGAGCATCTAACTACAGTATTGATCAAGCTACGAGAGCACCAACTATAAGCCAAACTGACGAAATGTGAATTTTGGAAGTCAGAAGTGGCATTCTTGGGTCATGTCCTTTCTAAGGAGAGAGTGGCTACGGACCCGCAGAAGATAGAGGCAGTACAAGATTGGCCTCAGCCGAGAACTGTGAAGGAGGTCAGAAGCTTCTTAGGCATGACAGGGTACTACAGGAAGTTCATCCAGAACTATGCCAGAATTGCCGTACCACTTACTACCCTGACCAAGAAAAATGTGAGTTTTGATTGGACCGAGAAGTGTGAAGATAGTTTCCAAGAGCTGAAGAATAGACTGATTACTGCACCAGTTTTGGTTCTGCCTCAACCAGACAAGGGATACGTAATCTTCAGTGACGCTTCACTTTTAGGGTTCGGATGTGTCCTGATGCAAGAAGGAAGAGTCATAGCATACGGATCAAGGCAACTTCGACCACACGAGAAGAATTACCCGACACATGACTTGGAATTGGCTGCAATAATCTTTGCTCTGAAATTGTGGTGGCACTATGTCTATGGATCGAAGGTGGAGATGTTTACCGACTATAAAAGCCTGAAGTATATCTACCAACAAAAGGACTTGAATCTCAGGCAAAGGCGATGGTTGGAGGTTCTGGAAGACATAAGACCAGAAATTCTATATCACCCAGGAAAAGCCAATGTCGTGGCCGATGCGCTCAGCAGAAAGCGAATTGTAGCCATGATCACTGTGATGAGATGAGAGCTACAAGATGAGATCAGACAAGCCGGCATTGAACTCGTTGTTGAAGATTTAAGCGCCATTTTGGCAAATCTAGAGCTACATCCGAGTCTGAATGACCAAGTCAAGAAGGCTTAATGGGGTGATGCAGAGATTGAGGCACAAAAAATACTAGTCAACGAAGGAAAAGCCCCAGAATTCAGTATAAAGGAAGGGTCGCTTTGGCTTGGGAGCAGGTTGTGTGTGCCAAGAATCAACGAATTGTGGGAAGATATCATGAAGGAAGCACACTCCACCTTACTCACAGTCCACCCAGGAAGCACAAAGATGTATAAGGATATAAAACAACACTTTTGGTGGGCTGGAATGAAGCGAGATGTGGCAAAGTTTGTGGCCAAATGCCTTACATGTCAGAAAGTCAAAGCGGAGAACCAGAGACCAGGAGGTCTACTACAGCCACTACCCATTCCGGAGTGGAAATGGGAGAATATCAGCATGGATTTCATCACAGGACTGCCCAGAAGTTCAAAAGGGAACGACTCGATCTGGGTAATAGTGGACCGCTTGACAAAGTCTGCACATTTTCTCCCAGTAAAGACAACTTGGTCGGTAGAAAAGCTAGCAGAGGTCTACATAGAAGGCATCGTAAAGTTACATGGGGTGCCAGTATCAATCGTTTCCGACCGGGATGCCAGGTTTACGTCCCGATTTTGGCAGAGTCTGCAAGAGGCCTTGGGGACGAGACCAGATTTTAGCACAGCTTTCCACCCGCAAACAGATGGGCAGACAGAAAGAGTTAACAGAATTCTCTAGGACATGCTGAGGGCGTGCATAATGGACTTCAGAGGGAGCTGGGAACAATATTTAGCATTGGTAGAATTTGCATATAACAACAGCTATCAAGCAAGTATTGGGATGGCTCCATACGAAGCGTTGTATGGAAGGAGGTGCAGGACCCCTGCGTGCTGGTTTGAAGTAGGTGAAAGACAAATGTTCGGACCTGAAATAGTGCAACAAACATCCGAAAAGATCGAACTAATCAGGAAAAGGATGCAAGCAGCACAAACCAGACAAAAGAGCTATGCTGACAACCTCCGGCGAGACCTAGAATTCGAGGAAGGTGATTCGGTATTCCTGAAGGTCTCACCTACAAGGGGAGTGGTCAGATTCGGAAGAGGCTGCAAGCTAGCACCAAGATATATTGGACCCTACCAAATTTTGAAAAGGATCGGGAAGACGGCATACAAACTAGAGCTACCAGCCGAATTGTCCCAGGTACATGATGTATTCCGCATTTCAATGCTGAAGAAATATGTACCAGATCCAAGTCACCAGCTGCCAGATGTCCTTGAAGACCTGCAAGAGTATTTTACATATAAGGAGCGGCCGGTGAAAATCATCGATCGTCGGGATAAAGTACTGAGAAACAAGACTATTCCGATGGTCAAGGTTCTTTGGAGGAACCAACTCGTGGAAGAAGCCACTTGGGAGACGGAAAGCTAGATGAAGCTCTCTTTTCCCGAGTTATTTTGAGTATCGTTGTTTCTCCTCGCCCCACTTAGTACAGTTCTGAGGACAGAACTATTCTAAGGAGGGAGTATTGTAATACCCCGATCGACTATTAATAATATTATTTTATTAGCGTCCGACTACCTGATTATTTTATTTTTCTTTCACCATTGTGTTGTCTTCTAGCCATGACAATCTAATGAATAATTAGGAATTGTTGTAGCTAAACCTAGGGTTACAAAGACATAGGATTAAGAATTCTTCTAGAACTATTCTCCCCCACATAACCCTTCCCTCACAAAACACCTCCCCCACCTCACCCTTCTTCCCCTAGATAAGGCCGGCCCCCAAATTAGGGGAGGGCCCATGTGCACTTTTGTGTGTACACATTTTCACTTTCCCCCACTCTTTCCTCCTATAAATACCCCCTTCCTTCTCCTTAGTTTCATTTTAGAAAGATCAAAAAGAAAGAAAGAAAGAAAGGAAAAGAATGAGTGAACTAACTTGAGAGTTTTTATTTGTAGGTTGGTAGGAGTTCTAGGAGAAAGAAGGAGAGTAGTCTAGTTCTTCCATCAAGGAAATAAACAAGGTGGGGGTTTCTCCTAGGTTTGTGTTTGATTATTTGTTTGATTGTTTGTTATTTGAAAGATGGTTTTTGATGTTCTTCTTCTTCTTACCCTCTTGTTTACCTTTCTTTTTTGGTGTGGTTATTATGTGAAATCTTATACTGTATGTTGTAGTATGAACCATCTAAAAAGAGTTCTTTTGTTTGTTGTTGTATGATAAAGAGTTAACTACTTGGACTAAAAGGATACATGCACATAAACTTTTGCATACAACCATGTAAGGTTGTAGGACTTGAATGTGAAACCATACATAAGGCATATGAATTTGTTTACAACCATTTGGGTTGTAGGACCTATGTTGAACCTTGGACTAAAAGAGAACATATGTTGATTAAACCCAAAAATGGAGTGTCCTTACTTGTTGTATTATTGTTTAGTTTTAATCTTAAAGTATGAAAAAGAAACTAGCTAAATCACTAGTGGTAAAATAAATTAATAAAAAGATATTTTCTTTTTAAACACTAGTTGTAAAAAGATCAAAAGATCTTTTTTATGTCCACTAGTAAGAAACCTATGCTAATAAAGATCTCTTTTTTTGTAGTAATTTAGTTGTAGATGTTTATGCTAAATTTTAATTGATGCTCATAGTAGTAGTAGTAGATATATATGTAATATCCCGGACGGATATTACCGTATATAAATTATTATTTTATTATTATTTTATTATTATTTTGCTTTAATTCCAAAATTAGAATATTTTGGTGATTTTCACCCGGTTTGTCCATAGACATTATCTGTATCCAGATATCGGTCAGTATATATCTGTATTATATCAAATTGATATCGTGATCTTCCGAACTAATAATAAAATTTATTTTTTTATTATTTCCAAGATTTAATTATTTTTATGCGGATTATGCGAAGATTTTCCGGTATACGGACATAAATGCGCACATACGAGTAGTATGTCGATTAGTGCATTATACGGATCATGTGTTGTATATTTTGGACAACACTTATTTTGCTATAACCTATTAGGATGGTTAGGGTTTGATTAGGAATTTTTGGTAACTAAACCTAGGGTTACAAGACATAAGAGATTAAGGAAATTCTTCTAGAAAATTTCTCCCCCACATCAAACCTTCCCTCACATACCACCTCCCCCACATCACCTCCTTCTCCCCTAGGTGAGGCCGGCCACAATTTAGGGAAGGACTTAGGTGCAAATGTGTGTGTGTGCACATTTGCATTCTCCCCCTTTTTCCCACCTATAAATACCCCCTCCTTTCATCACTTCTCTCATTTTAGAAAGATCAAAAGAAAGAAAGAAAGAAAGGAAAAGAAAGAGAGATAGTCTCATACTAACTTGAGAGTTTTATTTGTAGGTTTTGTTAGGAGTTCTTAGAAGCTAAGTGGAAGGAGAAGGAGTGCTAGGCAAGTCCTTCCTTCAAAGTAAAATAAGGTGGGGGTTTCTTCACACTCCTTGATTCTTTGTTTGTTTGTTTGTTTGTTTGTTTGTTGTTTTGTTGTTTGACTTCTCCTTCTACCTTCTTGTCTGTTTTGTTTTTTGGGGTAGTTCTTATGAATGAGTGTATGTATGTTGTAGTAAATAAAAGTAATAAAGTAGTAGTAGTAACTACTAAACATACAAAGATCAAAACTTTATTATTGTTTGTATGTTATTGGACCAAAAGATTCACATATTGCATAATGTTGGACATACAACCCTTATTGGTTGTAGGACTTAATACACACATAGCATATGAACATTCTTTTACAACCATTGTGGGTTGTAGGACTTTGATTGAACATTGGACTAATAAAAAAGCATATGTTCTAATAAAAAGATCTTTTCTTTGTTAAACACTAGTGGTAGAAATAATTAAAAAGATCTTCTCTTTTTTATTTAATCACTAGTTATAGCTAATAAGAAGATCTTCTCTTTTATTTAATCACTAGTTGTAGCTAATAAAAAGATCTTCTCTTTTTATTTAATCACTAGTTGTAGCTAATAAAAAGATCTTCTCTTTTTATTTAATCACTAGTTGTAGCTAATAAAAAGATCTTCTATTTTTATTTGATCACTAGTTGTAGCTATTAAAAAGATCTTTTCTTTTAATCACTAGTTGTAGAAATAAAATCTTTTCTTTCATGTTTACTAGTTGTAAAGTAAAATAAGATAAAAATGATCTTTCCTTTATCACTAGTAATCACAAAGATTGGTAAGCAACTAAGTAGTAGTAAGCGAAAATATAAAGTAGTAGTAGTAGTAGCATGTTGATTTAATAAAGAAGTAATAGTATGTTGATTAATAAGATAGTAGTAGTATGGTTGATTGAATAAAGTAGTGATGGTATGTTATAGTAGTAAGTAACTATAGATGTTTTATGACCATAAAGTAGTAGGTTGTTTGTTGTGTACTTAATTAAAATGAAGTAGTGGTAGTAAGTTGTACGTTGTGTTCTTGATAAGAATGGAGTAGTAGTAGTAGTAAAATGTTGTAGGATCATTCCTAAAAATATTTAGAAGCATCTTCATGCTACTAATGTTGTAGGATCTTTTCTAAAAATGATTAGAAGCCATATTCATGCTACTAATGTTGTAGGATCTTTTCTAAAAATGATTAGAAGCCATATTCATGCTACTTATGTTGTAGGATCTTTTCTAAAAATGATTAGAAGCCATATTCATGCTACTAATGTTGTAGGATCACTTCTAAAAATACTTAGAAGCCACATTCATGCTTCACATGTTGTAGGATTACTTCTAAAAATATCCTACCATGTTTCCATGCTTAGTTAGTTGTAGGATTACTTCTAAAAATATCCTACCATGTTTCCATGCTTAGTTAGTTGTAGGATTACTTCTAAAAATATCCTACCATGCTTTATGTTTAGAATGTTGTAGGATTGTTTCTAAAAATATCCTACCATGCTTTATGTTTAGAATGTTGAAGGATACAATCTAAAAGATTCCTACCATGCTTAGTTTAATCTACTTATGCTTAGAATATTGTAGGATGCAATCTAAGAGTTTCCTACCATGTTTAGATTCACTCATTTATGCTTAAAATATTGTAGGAAGCAATCTAAGAGTTTCCTACCATGTTTAGATTAATTGTGCTTAGAATGTTGTAGGATTAATTCTAAAATTCCTACCATGCTTAGATTAATCAATTTATGCTTAGAATGTTGTAGGATCAATGATAAAATTACTTACCATGTTAGTTTAATTGAAGGTAAGTGATATACCATGCTAGTTTAATTGTAGGTATGTGATATACCATGCTAGTTTAATTGTAAGTAAGATCTATGCCATGCTAGCTTAATTACAAGTAAGTTGTATGCCATGCTAGTTTAAATGAATACTCATGTTTACATGATACCCATACTTAGATAAGTATTTGTTCATACTATGTTAGTAGGTGGTCATGCTTAGTCATCATTCATGCCAAGTAAGTAGGTGTCATGCTAATTATTGATCATGTGAGGTTAATGATATTCATGCTATGATATTCATGCTTAGATTAAAGAGGCTACCCATGGTTAGTGGTAGTGATTTTATGTTGTGTTCTATACCATGCTAAAGATCAAATACATGCTTAGAATGTTGTAGGGATAGTGTTAGAATTACCTACTACGCCTTGGAATGTTGCTTATTCATACTAGTTTGAGTTGTGGTGGTTAGTCATGATAAGTAGAAAGCTTTCATGCTCAAATTATAACCTATGCTTGACTATAGTGGACTTCATGTCTAGGTCGTAGTAATTTTATGCTTAAGCTCGATGTAAGCACAAGCTTAATCATATTCATACTTGGGAGTATCATGATGAGTGGGTGTGCTATATGATTAGATTGCCATAGGAAGATGCTTGTAATTGTATGTCATACTTAAGGCGCTATAGGTTGAAGTAATAAGGATTGGAAAGACCACTAGTGATAGTTAGTCCGATAAAGGCCGTTATGTTGCCTTCGGTTCTTCCCTAGTACAATACCGATCATAGACTACTAGTAGATTCTTCTGTTGCTTCTAACAATAGATGACCAAGTTTGTTAGTAAGCACGTTTGGTTGCTTCTAGGATTGATTACCTGTATAGTTGTTTGCACACGGTTGTGCTCGTATGTGGCTCGACTGGCCCGTATATAGCTGTGGGTCTCATACGTAGCTCAGTCAGCTCGTATGTAGGTGGTTGTCTCGTACGCGGCCCGACCAGCCCGTGCGTAGCGGTTGGTCTCATACGCGGCTTATTTGGCTGGTATGTACGTGGTTATCTCCTACGAGGCCCGCCTGGCTCGTAGGTAGTTATTGTTCCATACGTAGCTTAATTGGCTCGTATGTGGTTGTTACTCGTGTATAGCTGGTTAGCTAGTACACAGTTCGTTGTGCTCGTTTAGGGTAAGACTACCACCCTAAGGGCTATCGACCATCAAGACATAGGGTAGCGACTTGCATGTATATTCGCACGGCCGAAGTCTTGGATCGATGAGCCACAAACCGGATCCTGAGGGGTTCTGGTAAGTCTAGGTTGAGCAGCCTAGTAGAGTTGTCTTGCGAAGCCTAATTTAAGGCCTAGCATGTTATGTTTATAATATTATCGTCCCTAGAATCGTTGAGTCAGGGACATCATTAGGGTAGCGACTTATAAAGGTCATTTTGCTCAGACCCTTACCGAAGAGAGAGGAGTTGGTTGTAGGGGGCACCTTACGACCAACTTGTCCCTTGAGGGAGGCCTTAGGCGGTGATATTGGGTTGTACCTTCCCGTCAAAGGGATACGTACGGTGGCGTCTCACAAGTTGAGAGCACGGGCTGCGTATCTCGTGCTGTTAATTCCTGAAATACCGTGGCTGGGGTGCCACAGGATGCATGGTGCAGTCTTGTGCTTGCTAGACCCCAGAGGGTGCCACAGGGTAGGCTTCGCGCTGCCATGCGCTTGCGAAACCCTATGGTTTGATTTTGGAACGATGCCCGATATATTGGGATCGAGTGAGGTCCGGCATGCCGGGTAGTAGTTAAAAACGGAGACACCATTAGCAGACTGCATAGGGGGGACTTGACCCCTTCTGCAACCTCACAGAGTCATGGAGTATTGTCAGGAACAGGTTGTGTACAATTAGAATGCGTAACGCGGGTTCAAATCCCTATATATGGAGAAACGGCTTGAGATGGGGTCGCATGTTGTATGGGATGCATGTTGATTCCGGAGACTTGCTGACATTAGAATAGGAAGCGTCCCGTCAAAGGGGTACGTACGGTGCCATCTCACAGGTTGAGGACACGGGTTACGTATCTCGCTCTGTTAATTCCTGAAGTACCGTGGCTGGGGGTGCCACAGGATGCATTGCGCAGTCCTGCGCTTGCGATACCCCAGAGGGTGCCACAGGGTAGGCTTTGCGCTACCCTTCGCTTGCGAAACCCTATAGTTTGATTTTGTTGTAATGCCCGATACATTGGGTTCGTCTATTTGAAGGATGTCCGGTTAGCCGGGTCGCAGTGGCAAACATAGACACCACTGGCGAACTGCATTAGTGGGACTTGACCACATCTGCAACCTCATTAGCCCCGTGTGGCTGTCAGGAACGGGTTATCTATAATTAGAATTCATAATGCGAGGAAGCATTCTAGTTCTACTTAAATATCGCATTAGAGTCTAGTCATAGCACTCACGTACACTTAAACTACACCAAGACCATTGCTATATTGTGTATATTGTTTGGAAGATTCGCTGCTATATGATCAGCCTTTAAGCGTCAGTGAATACTGATGTCCCCACTTCCATAGGTACTGGATCGCCGAAGTACAAGGCGAGATTCAGAAGGACTCAAGGCAAGGAAAGCAAGGAGTAAGTATTTTGTTTAGTTCCGCTGCAGCATATGTATTGATTATGTATTTAGTTGAGAAGTACTCTGATGTAAGATGTTGAAGGTTGTAATACTTAGAAATGTAAAGGTAATGTTGTAACTCTATTGTAAGGTATTACAGTTGTGCAATGTTCAGACTTGTAACACATTGTGTATTGAATAAAAAGTTTTAAATTCTCCTGTTTTTCTGTGTATTGTGACTAATTGAAGCAAAGGTCTTGGCTCGTGTCACGGTTTCCCAGTATATGGAAATCGGGGCGCTACAATATATGTTCTAATAAAGTTGTAGTAGTAGTAGATATGTATGCTTCAATTTAAATAGCAATAGTAGATGTGTATGTTTCCACTAAAGTAGTAATAGTAGATGTGGAATTTATTATATCATATTTAGAAGCAATATTCATGCTTCAAATGTTGTAGGATCCCTTCAAAAAATACTTATCATATTTAGAAGCAATATTCACGCTTCAAATGTATTAGGATCCCTTCTAAAAATACTTATCATGTTTAGAAGTAATATTTATGCTTCAAATGTTGTAGGATTCCTTCTAAAATTACTTATCATGTTTGGAAGTAATATAAATGCTCCAAATGTTGTAGGATTCCTTCTAAAATTACTTATCCTGTTTGGAAGCAATATTCTTGCTTCAAATGTTGTAGGATTCCTTCTAAAATTACTTATCATGTTTTATTCATGCTTAGAATGTTGTAGGATTAATTCTAAAAATCCTACCATGTTTAGATTACTTTGTTTATGCTTAGAATGTTGTAGGATCCATTCTAAAAATCCTACCATGTTTAGATTAGCTTGTACATGCTTAGAATGTTGTAGGATTAATTCTAAAAATCCTACCATGTTTAGACTACTTTGTTTATGCTTAGGATGTTGTAGGATCTATTCTAAAATTCCTACCATGTTTAGATTAGTCTATTTATGCTTAGAATGTTGTAGGATTAATTCTTAAAATCCTACCATGTTTAGACTACTTTGTTTATGCTTAGGATGTTGTAGGATCTATTCTAAAATTCCTACCATGTTTAGATTAGTCTATTTATGCTTGGAATGTTGTAGGATTCATTCTAAACATCCTACCATGTTTAGATTAGCTTATACATGCTTAGAATGTTGTAGGATTCATTCTAAAATTCCTACCATGTTTAGGAATAATGAATATCATGCTAAGTGTAGGTACATGCTTAGAATGTTGTAGGATTTAAATTAAAAATGCCTACCATGCCTTGGAATGTTGTATGTTCATACTAGTTATATATCCATGCTTAAGACTTGTTACAAGTGCATGCTAAATCGCATCATAATTAAGAATATTGTGAGTTGATGGTTATGTCATATATACCATGATTAATTGTCATAGATTGATGCTTGCAATTGCATGCCATGATTGAATTGCCATAGGCTAAGTAATACGAAAGAGCCATGTTGAAATTGTAGTTATAACTACCTTGTTGTAGTTGATATTAGTAAGGAACCATACATGCTTAGACGGCATAGTATAGCATCCTAGTTGCATGAGGATATGTACCAATGTTTATGTGGGTTAGGAAGAGAACCCATGGATTCTAGTCGAATAGGTTCTAATTTAAAATGGAACCATAGCATATGAGCACCCTTCATTCATAGTAATAAGGGTTGAGAAGTTCTAATAGTTGTAGCTTGATAAAAAGCTAGTTTAGGGTATTCAATTACCCTAAGGGTCATCGACCATCAAGACCACACATCCTACCCCCTTAGAATAAATGGATAGATCTCACCTCGGACATCGACGGATCTTAACCGATATAGGTTGACCGTGGGCCGAGAGTGTTGGTAGAATCCAAGTTAGGGGTAGGGATGAGTGAGAGAGATCTCATTACTAGAGTCTTGGATGGAGGGACCACGAGTTGGACCATGATAATCTAGGTTAGAAACTATGTAAGAATGCGTAGGAATAGTAATGTCATTAGAATAGTGACTTATGAAATCATTACTTAACCTTTTTGCCAGAAAGAAGGGGAGTTGGTAGTAGGGTGCACCGTACGACCAACCCTTTCTTTGGGGCCGATCATAGGTGGTGTTATTGGGTTGTACCATCCTGTCAAAAGGGATACGTACGATGCCTTCTCACTAGTTGGGGACATGGGTTGCGTATCCTAATTGTTAATTTCTGAAGTGCCATGATAAGGCGGGCGGAGCTAGGGGGGATGGACCCCCGGAACTCCGTCAGGTCCTATGCCAAGAGGGCAAACAGGCCATGGACTACGGTCTGACCAGGGGGCGGCAGGGGGCTCCCCTGTTAGCAGTATCCCCGACGGTTCGTCAGGTTTTTGAGTGAGGTCCGGTAGCCGGATAGCAGTGGCAACATAGACACCACTGGCGAACTGCATTAGTGGGACTTGACCATGTCTGCAACCTCATCAGTCACGTTGTATCTGTCAGGAATAGGTTGTGCACAATTAGAATTCATAACGCGGGTTAAATCCCTATATATGGAGAAAACGGCTTGAGATGGGGCGCATGTAGTATGGGATGCATGTTGCTTTCAGAGGCTTGCTGACATTAGAATATGAGCATCCTAGCTTAGTTGACAGTGCATTAGTATTCTAGTTTAGTCGACAGTGCATTAGTATTCTAGTTTAGTTGACAGTGCATTGATATTCCAGTTTGAGTGACACTTATTAGATTCAAATCACTGCACTCACGAACACTTAAACTACACTGACATACTTTACCTGTTTGTATATGTTGTATTGGAGATTCGCTGCTATATGATCAGCCTTTAAGCGTCAGTGAATACTGACGTCCCCACTTCCATAGGTACTGGATCGCAAGTACAGGTGCGAGATTCAGGATGACTCAAGGCAAGGAAAGTAAGGAGTTAATGACATGTTTTAATTTCCGCTATAATAACTATTTCATGTATATTCTGATGTAATCTATTGTATAATGGGAACATACGGCCTGTAATATTGAGTTAATAAAAAGTTTTAAATTTTCCCGTTTTCTGTGTATTGTGACTAATTGAAGGAAAGGTCTTGGCTCGTGTCACGATTTTTCAGTATTGGAAATCGGGGCGCTACACAGACAGAGAGCAATCGTGTTAACAATTCAGCAAGGGCACCAAGAGGAGCTGCTCAGGGGCTGAAGCGGCAATGTGTGACTTCTTCCTTTCTAAGGAGGGAGTGGTCACCAACCATCAGAAGTCATAATCAAGAAGTAAATCAACATCACTTGTAGACAAGCATAGAGCAAGGTAATGCAGCCACTGTCTACTCCAGAGCAGGAGCAGAGAAATGTCAGCATCAAATTCAAGATGGGTCTGTCCAGAAGGCTGAAGGACAACAATTCAACTTGGTAGCAGACCAGTTTTCGAGAATATCACTCGAGGAAATGGAGATGGTTCAGGAAAATGTCTCGTGAACCATTGATTTTTGTGTTTGTTTTCCTCTCCACTAGCAGCGTTCTGAGGACAGAACGATTCTAAGGAGGGAGTAATGTAATACCCCGCAAAAATAGCATATGGCTATTTTGTTGTAACACCCCGCAAAATTGGAAATTACAATTTTGCCCCTGGGTGTTACCCACGTATATTTTGTAATGTGTTTCACTACATATTTTGGATTCGTACTATTTATACATTTTCCGTATTTCAATCAACTAAAATATAATAATTCAATCCCTGGGATTTACGTGCTTTTTACGTGTTTCCACCACTACGTATAATATTTTCTATAGGTTTAAATTATTTATTTTTATGTATTTAAATCTATTTTATAAAACGAAAATTTATTTTCCCCTTATTTTGATTAAAATGCATTTTTCAATTTTTTCTGCACGTATGGTGCACGTGCAAATTTTTATTCTCATTTTTCTACTCTCATTTTACTATTTTTAGCATGCATTAGTTTTATTTAGCCTTTCTTTTGATCCATGGACCTATAAACTAAAATGTGGCCCATTAGGAAAGGAGCCCACTAGATAATTAAATAAATTAATTAGTAATGAGCCCATGTAGCAAGCCCACTATTAAAATCACATTTTTAGTTAAACATGTACTAATACATGACAAGTTACACATATTAGTACACATTTAGAGTTATAGAAATATGTTCATATTTGTTTATGCATGTGTGCATGCATACACAAATGTATTTGGACCATTTTTTGGGCAAGGGGAGGAGAAGAGTTGGTAGGTTGAGTTAGTGGAGAGTGGGGAGATGAGAGGTTGGGAGTTTTAGGAGTTAAAAATATGAAGAGGTGAGAATTAAAAAGAGAATTAAAATGAGAAGTTATTAGGTGGGAGATTTTGCAATATAGTCCCTAGCATTGTCTTATAAATAGCAACCCATTTCTCATTCTATTTCACACACAAAAATTAGAATTAAAGCAAGAGAAAGAAAAGAAAAGAAAAGAGAAGCAAGAGAGAAAGAAAAGAGTGTATGAAAAAGAAAGAGAGTAAGAAAGATATTGTGCTTGGAGGTTCTCTTGCCGGAAGCTTTTGCTAGGAGGAGAAGAGGACTAGGAGTTGCTTGTAAAGCTAGGAGCAAGAAGGAGCCATTCACTTGTAGTTTTCAACCTTCAAACAAAAGGTGGGTTCTCATGCTTTCTAATTTAGAACTATTCATGCTAGTGACCATTTATGAGCATTTTGGTTTGATATGTAGTTAAAATTTCATGTTAGTGTTACATGCTATGAATGAAAACAATATTGTTATGATTAAACAAATAATATGAGACTTTGACTAAAGAGCTAATACCATAGATCATGTTAGAATGCTTGTAAAATGTTATGCATGTTAAAAGTGTATTCTTTTGTATGGGAAATTTGTTGAAAAATGTTGTTTTATGTTCTAGGGTCATGTTGATTAATGAATAAGAAAGAAAGATTAATATTGTGTTAGTGGTTGATTTTTATATTGTAGTACAAACATGCTAATTTTGATAAATAAAGTAAAATGTGATGGGATAAGTATATTGTGTTTATGAATGGTAGAAATATTGTTATGACTAAGAGAACAATTTTCCATCACGATAGTTAAAAATAATAAAATGAATTACTGTCACAAACCATACTAGTACGCATGATTGTAAATGTCGAAATGTATAATTTGTAGGAAGATTGTTGAGACTTCTTAATGAGTTTAAATGCAAATTAAATTTGGGGAAAAATTCTAATACTCTTATAAAATGAAATAGAATGTAGTAAAAATAGTTGTAGAATTTTTCAAGTATATTTGAGAAGTAAAAGAGATATTTGAAGATAGAATGAAATTTTGTTCTTAAGTTAATCATTTTTAAGAATATGAATTTTTTTAAAAAAAAGACTTTGATGTGAGAATTAGTTTCTCTTGTTGAGATTATGCAATTATGATGAATGTGAAATTCTAGATTTCTATGTGTACTCAAATTGTTAATGAGTTTAAATTAGATGAATGCATGAATAGAATTCTTGTTGGAAAGAATTGAGAATAAGTGAATTATGAATAGAACATTGATTAAGTTGTGAATTATTTGTATTTGATTAATTGGAGAGACTTCATGAGTTTAAAATTTGCAAATGAAATTGCTATTGTTGTTGATTCATGAATGGACTAAAAGAGAATTATGATTGATGCCAAATGAGATATAGATCAAATTGTGGATGGCTAGAGACATGGAAATATCTAAGTGAAGACATGATAATGAAAAGGGTAAAAAGAAAATAATTTCCGAAACTGATCCACCGTGGAAAATATTTACCCGACTGGTCCACTTTTGAAAATATTTACCAAAGTTAGTCCATAACTGGTCCACTTTCGAAAATATTTGGCCTATGTACCCAAGCAAACTGTAGCAAACTAGTTGTTCGGCTACTTGTGCATTGTATAATGTAGTCTTCATATTTACTACAAGGTTTATATGTTTTAAGAAGAAATGTAAAGTATTACTTTTGTGAAGTGATTTTCTTGAAGAGAATTTTACTCTTATTTGTTCGAAGAATATTCTAAGTAAAGTGAGACATTATAATGGCTTGATTTTATTATGAAATCTCATGTGATAGAATTGTGTTCTTAAAAGAAATTATTCCTTTGCTTATAAAGAATGTGAACGGATGACTAGATAATGAATAATGATGAGACTATGATTACTTGTGATTAAGTTGAAAGATGAAATTATATAAGTTTATGACATGATTACAAAAGGGTATGTGTACTCATGTTTCTTGTACATGAAAGATTATGATTAAGAATTAGTAAGACTTCGGTTACCGGTAATTTTGAAAGAAAGAATTGATATGATTCTGAGATAATGCCGTCGGGCGATCTCGTATTTTGTGAATAAATCCGGTATGAGGTAAAACTGATTCTAGGGTGATAACATATTCATGTCTTGAACTAAAAATAATTAGGCACTTAAGTGAAGATGTGATAAACTTGTGCAAACGTAAATGGGTGCTTCTATATAGTCGGCGGTGGATCTCCGTGGCTATAGACCCAGTTGGTGGACTGTGGTTGCCCCATAGGAGATGGACTGTATTTTATCCGGGACTTAGGGTAGTCGACGGATGTTTACCATACTCCAAAGAATATGTATATACTGGGGCTAGAAGGGCATTTACGGGATTATCATCACGATATAATAGCCAGGGAGGCTGGGATCTGTTAATATAAGCCAGGGAGGCTAGCCAGGGAGGCTGAGATCCGTATCTGTGAAATAACTCTAAAACTTGTTTTATTACTGGGTAGTCTCATGGCGAGGGATCGAACCCTTCAATGTGGAGTACGTAGGCGCTTGCCCTCGGACCTATGTAGTATGGATGCATAGAATCCGAACAAGTGTGCATTAGTGTCATCCTAGTATAGAAATGTGTGCATTAGGCATTAAGGCATGACATACACTTATGTTTAGAATAATCACCTTTGACACTTTACTTGTTCATTCAATCTTTTTGTTGATTTGTTAAAGTATGAGATCGTTATACTATTCCCGGCATAGAGAGGATAGCCGTGTATAACATTTCGTCAGTTCTAAGTAACTGACGTGCCCACAGATTGATATGCAGGTAAAGGACTATTCATGGAGCTATAAAGTGGATATGCTGATGCTGTTTTATTTTAAAGATGTTGTAAATGTTTTATTGTAAATTTCATTCTTCCGCTGTGAAAAACCAAGTTGTAACTGAACTCTGATGTATTGTGAATGAAAAGTTTTAATTTCCTTGTAAAATTGTACGAAGTGAAGTAAAGATCCTGTGAAATCTCGAATTTATCCTTATTTGAAATTCGGGGTGTTACATTTGTATCGTAATCTATGCGGAATTGAGAATTGCACACGATTATGTATTTTTCTAATAACAATTGTTTTAATTGAGAAATATCAGATTTATTGTCTACTGTATTTTATAATTTTAATGGATTATTATGAGGTAGTTTTAATGTATTTTGTATTGTCTATAATATTAAAGTGGAGATTTGGGGCTTATTTGAAATGTATTTGAGATTGGGGGCTTATAGACAATTATCCCTTACATTAATTATCTATCTATTTATTTATTTACTTACTTTTGATAAAACCCCCCACCTTTTCCTTCTTCCTTCTCCTTCTTTCTTTCATTCCCGTCCTGTTTCTTTCCCGACCCAAAAAGAACCCCACCGAACCCATTCGGAGATTCTTTCCCCCGTTCAAATCCCCTCCTTTTCTCCATGGTTTTTCAATTAAATCGAAGGGTAGACTAAGTGAAGGGTCCTCTACATCGTGGTGGCAACGAATTTTCGAAAGAATTTCGGGAAGGTAAGCCCTAGATTATTTTATTTATAAAATTGAGTGTGGTTAATTTCTTTTGAGTAGGAGTATTATGGTAGGAAGATTAGGAGATGTTGGGAAGGGCAGATGTGAGAAATTAGCAGATTCTTAGAGGGTTTGCAAGTTGTTAATAAATTACGGTATTGGATTTGTAAAAGAGAACTATATGTGTATGAATTATTTCTCGTATAGCAGTGGAAAGTATAGCTGGGCTACTAGAAATTTTAGGAGTGGTTCTAGAAATTATTTGGGGATAAAAATTCAATAGGCATTAGATTATTACGCGCATCGCACGTGTGTATCCCAGGCGTTCAATAAATGTTTGTGTGATATTTGGAATAGTGTTATAAAGATTCTTGCATGTGTCACGGTTTCCCAGTTACGCGGAAATCGGGGTGCTACACCCTCCGTCTTCTAGGAGAGTTCAACCTTTGCCAGTTGGGCCTACAAGGGAATCGGTCCCTTCGATGCTCCTGGCGGGGGTTCCCATCACTGGTCTGCCTCTCGTCCAAGCGGGTTCGCATATCTATCTCGTTCTGCTGGTTGATGATAATGTCACGTAGATCTTTCGGTGTTGGACGGCTATGGGAGGCCATGGAGTCGGAGGAAGAGTTGTGAATGGAGACATGGACCTAATGAAGGGGTTGCTTTTGGTGATTTCGGCGAGAGGTTTCTCCAGCAGCCCTTGAGGTCCTTGATGAGCCGGTTGGTGGTGAGGCTGCTGAGGAAGAGGTTGGTGAACAGGTTGAGGGATCGGTTGTTCGAGCTGCTGGCCCGTTGATTGGACCAGCTGGACGGGCGAAAGGAGAGCCTCTGGAGGTGGAGGAGGAATGGAAGTTGTTATACGGTTGGATACCGTGGACTTCCCTTTCTTTGTAGGCATTGCTAGGAGGCTCTTTGGCTGATGGAGTAGGGTCGGACTGCTCTTCGATTCCCACATACGGTGCCAATCTGTTGCTGCTGATTTGGTGCGGGAGCAAACAGATGAATTTGTGGGTTCGTAAGAAATCAAATGGGTCAAACCTGAACACTTCCACCGCTGTTTGGCTGGCTTCTCGCTATTGCCGTTGACCTGCAAAAAGTTCGAAACACTGGGGTTGATCCTGGTGACGAACCCTCCGACGTTCTTGTCAGTACTCAGAAAAGAATATGAAAGAGCTTTAGGTTGGCAAAGAGTGATCACCTTGTAACAGTAGGAGGAGGGATTTTATAGTCGCCATGGGGATCTGTTTCGAGATAAGAACAAATGTCTACTCCCCGGTGTGAATGGATAGAAGCGGTTATAACCACCTCTTAGGGATAAGGACGAATCTGGATTTCTCCATCTCCTTCTGAACTGGGTTGTAACGGGTTAGGACCCGTATCCAGTAAGGCAGATTTTTTCGTGGGCTGTTGGGATCTGAATGTAACCCCTGTTTTTCATTCTATATATTTTGGAGTGTATTTTTCATTTTTGTATATTTTTATATCTCTTGTATTTTTCGGAACCATATATTGGATTATTTTCAATATATTTTCTTTTTCTTTCATTTTTGACCTCCTTGTGCTGATTATGCGTCGTTTATTCATTTTTCGCCATTTTGAGTTTTTTTCTCATTTTCTTGGCCTCGCTCATATTTATGATTTATTTTGGAGTTGTGGTGGACTTTTGGAGGTGATTTGACCGATTTGTGTTTTTTGGCCCTTAAGGAGATTTTTAGGAGCCATAGAATATATTGTATTTTGTATCTCCATTTGAAATCTACCCAATATCCATTACCCAATTGTATACCTATTAATTCCTATTGATATCCACTACCCATTAATCCACAATTAACCCATATTTAAACACCCCATAATCCCTTAACCCTAACCCTAATCCTATTATTCCTTTCTCCCAATAGAAAACGGCTCCCTCTCCTTCTCAAACTCTCCCGGCCTGCTTTCAATCCCAGACCGACCCCCTCCTTCTTCTCCTTTGACCTTGCCGACCACCACAAGCATCCTCCTCCATCCATACTACAACTTCTACACATAAAAACCCTACCTTTTTCCCTCCCCTTGTGTTGCCGATCACCAAAACAGCACCCCCCATCCCAAAACAGCACCACAACCATCTTCTTGGCTGATTTGTGAAGTGGGTATCGCCCGCTTTGGTTCGTGCATCAAGGAGTTCAATCGTAGACGCGTTTCGGTTCGTGGGTTCGCTTGGAATCGCGTTGTAAGGCTTCTCGCTCGTGGGTTTCATTGCTAGGCTTTGTTTGGTCGCGTTCATCATCATTAAGAGGCAAGTAACTTGTACATAATTTTATTAGGTTGATACAAGTCAAAAAGTTCACATATAGGGTAGTTGAGACTAGAGACGGCCAAAAATTGTATTTTTATTTGTGGGTTTTGTCTCTATTGTGTAAATCAGGCCATAGATGACTTAGGAAATGAGAATTGATAGGTTGATTCCCTAGGTTTACCCTAAACTTGATTTTTGATCGTGTATGTGATAATTGCATGCTATGTGTTTGATTGATTGCCCATATGAGAATTATTAGATTTTGACATGTTAGAAACCCTTTAATATGATATTTAGATGATTGGTAGACTGTGTTTCAAATTTGGTTGAATTTGGTTGAGTTTGGTTCATTATTATGAAAGTTATGACGAATCTAAGATAAGTTGTGAAATCTGGAATTTCGGGTTGTGCGGTGTTGTTTGCTGTTTTCACCTAGGTTAGAGTCCGAATCTCAACGTGGACATTTCACAGTAAATTGTATAGAACTGAATCTATTTTCTAACCCCACTAGTTTCACTGCGTTTGGAGTTCGTATGAACGAGATATGATAATTTTGGTACAGTCGTGTCGGTAGTTTTCAGATGCAGTTTTGTGTGAATTTTGTGAACTATTTATTTTCAAGATATAGGCTAGACATAATATCATTCCATAATATTTTTCTCAGTGTTTCATCATGATGTTAGAGACTTCCCAGTTTTTTGGTGTATTTTAAAGAGGAGTTTGTGCGATGTTTCATATCCTTTTCTAAAATCATCTTGTGCTGTAAATTGTGTGCTGTTCAGTATAGAACCCTGTTTTCACCCTATTTCCTTATATTGTATGAAAATTATTTGTTAGCTATGAAAGTTAGGAAAATCTATCTATTTTCACTTCGTTTTGGCGGAATTAGATTTCGATTCACTGATTGCGAGATATCCCTATTTTCGTACAGCAGTGTTGAGAAATTCCAGATTCGTCAAACTATGATTTTGTGTAACTTCCTATTTTTGAAGATTGATCTATACTTAATGAAATATTATGTAACTTATTATTTTCAGTCTATATCTAAAGGGGATTACGCCAGATTTTTCGTGGAATTCTTTGATGAGTTTACATGCTGTTTTTATGTGTTTGGAGTCGTTCCCCTGTTTTCTGGCTGTACATGAAATCTGTATTCAAACCAATTTTGAGTTGAGATGTTCTGAACTAGTATGTGACTTTATTATATGCGTTGGAATCGTGTGGATGTCTGATTTCCAGATCCTTCGACGGATCATGATTTGCAAGTCTGTAGCTCTCAGAATCTCTGTTTTACTACTAATTAGTCTTGCTGACCTGATTATAAACATAGGCTAACTTGCTCGTTTATGTGACCCCTTATTACCGGTACTTGCTGATGTGATTCCCTGAACATAAACCTGATTATATGATGATAGTTTGACACCATTTTGCGCACATTCATGTCTGTTTAATAACCATAATAAAAGTAATCAAGCCGGGGTCTATGGGAAAGATCTAGTAGAGGGAAAGCATAGAAATGTGTACATAGAAGGAGACCCGTGTTTTCCATCTGTTGAGAGTAATTTACATGACTGTATGTTTGAGATCACTTACGTGATCGTCTGTTTGAGATCATTTTATATGATCGTCTGTTTGAGATCACTTACGTGATCGTCTGTTTGAGATCATTTTATATGATCGTCTGTTTGAGATCATTTTACATGATCGTCTGTTACCTGTTTGAACCCTGAGTACACGGCCCTATAGGTCTCCTACGAAATCTACAAACGAAATTGTTTTGAATGTAGCAACCATGTGATAAAAGTATGGCGCATGTCGTGCTACCTAGATAGTAATCACACAAGACTTACATTAATCTGAAATCTGAAATCTGAATCTGTTATCTATTACCTAATTACCTGACATATCTGTTAAATAATGACTTCTAGTGATAAATCTTAAAGAAATTGTGTTTTTAATCTTAAACAACTTTTGAATTTAGAATCATACTTAAATATAGAAGAATAGGAAAATGAATTTTAGTAATTAAAAGAGCATTGTGAATTATTAAAATGAATAGTTTGGTTGGTTAACCAAGAAGAGCTTACTTCATGATAAATAAATAAGAGAATAGATAAAAGAATTAAATATATGAATGAATTGAGAATGAAAGTCATGAGGGTATGAATGACTCATGATGTTTGAACATGAAAAGATGCTGATTTTAGAGGCTTAGTGAGACCCAGGTACCGGCAAAGTAATGATAATGATTATTGAATTTGAGAAGTGGCCAATATGGGCTATCGTTCCCGATGTATTGTTTAAGACCGGTAGGAGGGTAGGCTAACTCTAGGTGAAATTATTATTCATGTTTTAAATTTTAAGGATAGGCACTAGGAGAAGATGTAATAAAACATTGGCAAACATAAGTGGGGCGCATCCATATAGTCTGACGGTGGATTCCTGGACTATAGACCCAGTTAGGCGGTGGATTCCTGGACTGTGATTGCTTGCGGGGTGAGGCGATCCTCAATTAAATCCGGGACTGTGATTGATTTGACAATGGATTCTAGGATCATGAATAGTCAGGCAGATGGGAGGTAGTTCACCATTATATATGTATATACAGGGGCTGGAGCGACACTTGCGGGATGTTCGCACGAAGAGGATTTACATATAGCCTGACGGTGAAAAGGGCTGGAGTCCGTACTCGTGGAATGTCTAAAACTTGCTTTTGTTACCGTAGTAGAATATTCATAGCGAGGGATTAAACTCTATATTGTGGAGTACGATAAAGGCTTGCCCTCGGACCTATGTAGAATGGGATGCATAGAATCCAAACAAGTATGCATTAGTTTCATCGTAATGTAACATCTGCATTAGGCATTAATTCATATCATACACTGACATGTTTAGGATAGCCACTCTTTTACACTTTATTGTGCATTCAAGTTTGTGTTTGCTAAAGTAAGAGAATCGCTGTTTTATAGAATTGTGTCAGTTGTATGCAACTGACGTGCCCACAGTTTTCCAATGCAGGGCTTGGATTGGCAAAAGACATAAAAATGAATTGATACTAAAGATTATCTTCAGATTTAAGTTGTTGATGTTAAAGTTGTATATGTCATGTTGTATTCATTTAAATTTTGCTGTGTTGATGTAAATAATAGTGTGGTATAATAAAAAAAAATTTAATTTCCTTGTAAAATTGTACGAATTGAAGTAAAAGATCCTGTTGTGCTAAGAATTACATGTAAATGGAATTCGGGGCGTTACAATGCCTCTCGATGCCCTCCTTTGCATAACATTCTCCACCACTGTAATGCCCCGAATTCCAAAATACACTGAATTCGAGATTCCACCGGATCTTTACACTTCTTTCGTACAATTTTACAAGGAATTTAAAACTTTTCACTTTAGATCAGAGTTACCAGAAATCTTTACACTTTACATTTTACAGCGGAAGAAAATTTACAACATTTATATAAAGGTACATCCACATTTGAATAATCGCTAAGCATCATTTCTCCTTTAATCTTTATTTACCCTGTATACAAAACTGTGGGTACGTCAGTTTATTCAACCACATTATACACGGCCATCCTCTCTATGCCGGAAAATGTATAAGTGATTTTCCATATTTAACAAACACAAACTTGTCACATATCAACTAAAGGGAATACCCTATTGATGTCGTGTTGTGATTGTTGACTTAGTCCTTAATGCAGTTATTTATATTACATGACACTAATGCACACTTGTTCGGATTCTATGCATCCCATACTACATAGGTCCGAGGGCAAGCCTCTTAATCGTTCTTCATCTTGTAGGGTTCAATCCCTCGTCATGACTTAATCTACTACTGTAACTACGGTAAGTATCCTAGATGTCCTATGAGTACGAGCTCATGTACAGAAAAACTGGAGGGGAATCCCATGTCATGTCACGATGCATCTTGAAGACAATCTATGGACAATTCAGCCTCCTTCATGGCACACGATCCTCTCGCAGTCACCAAACACCCCACAAACATCGCCAAGATCCCGATAATTCCGGAGTAGTGCCCACGTCATGTCACGACGCATCGTGAAGACAAACTGTGAATCACACCCACATCGTAGACTCGAGGCCCTCATACTCGTATTTTTCTCTCACTTTCATCACCTCTTCACTATGTACTAATTCTTAATTTAATGAAATCATGAACCAAATCAATCTTTTAGAGTTAGCCCTCTCCCTACTACCGGTCTTATTTCTTTCATTTTACAATGATCCAAACTTGGTCTTTTCAATTTCGATAATCATATTTCATCACTTTTCACTTGCCGGTGTGAGTTTTGGCTACACCCTAATTTTCAATTTCATTTCACAAATTCCCATGTTTAAGTTGTCAAACCCAATAACATTTCTCTTTTTCAATCACATGTTTCCCAATCTTTTCATGAGTCAATAATCCTACTTGAAGTTCAATTATACATCACACATTTCTTAATCCACACGTATTTCCACATTAAAAATCATATCACAAAATATCTAGTCAAAGTGAAATATTCACCACTCACTATTGTCACACTATTCTTTGATAAGAATAACTCATACAAACTTCACAACAAATACTTGTTTTCTTTCAAATTTTTCTTTCCTAATGCTTATCTCAATTTCTTCGCTATACACATTTTTACGAAATATATGAGTGTAAAACTATAGTTCCAATTTCACTTTTCCTCCCAAAATATACTTTATTTTATTCCAATAACTCCCAATTAATTTTCATAAGTCACACATGAATTTAGAATAATATTAGTTTTTTTTTTCGGAATTTTTACACATCAAGAAACCCAAAAATCACTTTTCTATAAAAAAAATAATATTTTGGCCAAGCCAGGATTCGAACCAGCGACCCAAAGGAACCCAACCGCACGCACTAGCCACTCGGCTGCTTGTGCTCATCGATATAAATAGAGGTCAGGGAGTTAAATATTCTCGGACTGAAAACTGATTAAATTTCAAAACGCATATAATAGAATGGTGTGCTCAAGTATCGAACCAGCGACCTCGACCACATACACCCGCACCACAGTAGAGCTAAAGAGCCCACCGACCACTTGAGCTATAGGCTCAAGTTGTCTTGACTACAACTCGTATTTTATTTAATTCACCTCTTTGTTCAATTAGAACATTTCGATGTTCAAAAGCTCTTATTTTAGTTTGCTTTCACTAAAATTTCTATAAATCTCTAGAATATCTGTTTAAACAATATTTGATACTCCACTAATTTAAAAATAATTTTTCCAGTAATTAAACACATAATTTTCATACAATTAATTTAAATTGTATACTACTACTACCATATCTCATTTGACATTTCTCATACGACTTAATATTAATACTCCCTATATTAATTCCCTGTTTATCTTTCTTTTATAAACTCAAAAACATATTTTAAGTTATTCATTCTAAACATTATCACGAAAGTCCATCTAAGCATATAAATCAACAATTTCCTCCTACTAGCATTTGTACTTAGTTTTGATAATGACAACAAATTTTAATTCACACATTCCATAGCTACAACCGATTCACATACAACTTAAGATTCATGACGAAATAACATGCAATCTATTTAGCATCAATTCAATCAACTAACAAGTCCTTTTTCGAATTAAGTATACTCTTCTTAGTTTCTTTCATGCATTATCGTTTCAATCAACCTTAGCATGATATCTAATTAGAAATATAGAAAATAACCCACCTTATTTGGAGAGAAAAGATTTTGCAACACCTCCTAAACAAAAGAGTCCTTCGTGAGCTTACCAAAAGAGTGTTCCTCCTCCTCCTTGATGTGCAAAACCGAGCCTTCAAAGGTGCAATCCCGAGCCCTCCTAGGTGATGCCGGCCTTCCTTGATTGCAAGCACACACTCACCCTCTAACTCTCAATCTTTTATCTCACTTCCTTCTAATAATGTACTACTAACAAATGTATTTTCTACTATAGATTTTTGGAGAATGAAGAGTGCAAGAATAACTAGGCTAGGGGGGGGGATTTATACTAAAATTTGGAGCAAATGTAGGGTTAGGATTAATCTAGGAGTTAAAGATAAAAGGCTAGGATTTAAGGGGAAGTTGTAGTAACCAACCATGATCCAAACAACTACCACCCACAACTCCCCTTCTCTTTTTCCTTTTCCCTCCCATTCAAAACGGCCCCACAGTGTGCTTCATGCACGTGTACGTGCAATGCACGTGTACGTGCAATGCACGTGCATTCATTAGTTCCTCATATAAAAAGTTGTACATTTTATTTTTTACAAAAATGATCGATAAAAATAGTCTACATTACAAGTTGTAATAAAAGGGAATAGCTCATGGGCTTTATTTAATGGGCCAAATAATGGTTTACAAAAATAAATTAGATTTGGGCTGAAAAGGACTTATGCTTATTTGAAGAAAATGGGCCTTTATAAAAAGAGTTAGAGAACACATAGACTTATATATATATATATATATATATATATATACATATACACACGCATTATCCATAATGAAAATGATTATAAGATTTTATACTACAAAAAATTGCACATGCACAATACGTGCAAAATTAAAATAATAATTTTCATAAATGAAAATCGGGGTATTACAACACTCCCTCCTTAGAATAGTTCCGTCCCCGGAACTACAGTCAAGAGCGAGAAACAAAACACTCACAACAAGCACAAGAAAATGCAAAATACAAATCAAGCAAAAAGCTCAGGATAATCCTTCAACATCCTCTCCTCAGACTCCCAAGTAGCCTCTTCAACCAAATGGTTTCTCCAGACTACCTTGACCATCGGTATCGTCTTACTCCTCAAGACTTTCTCTCGACGATCAACAATCTCGACAGGGGACTCGATGTAATTAAGATCCAATTGCAAACCTTCCGGCACTTCAGGAAAATGATGACTCGGATCTAGAATATAACCTCTTAGCATAGACACATGAAAGACATTGTGTACCTGAGATAACTCTTCCGATAACTCAAGCCGGTAAGTAGTTTTCCCGATCCTTTTCAATATCTTGTACGGGCCTATAAACCTCGGGGCTAACTTCCTGCCCTTGCCAAATCGAATTACACCTTTACTGGGCAATACTTTCAGAAAGACGAAGTCACCTTCCTCAAACTCAAGGTCCCTTCTCCGGTTGTCTGCATAGCTCTTCTACCTGCTCTGGGCCTCTACCAACCTTTTCCTGATCAGATCAATCTTTTCAGAGGTTTGCTGTACATGCTCAGGCCCAAACAATTGACGCTCTCCAACTTCAAACCAACAAACAAGCATTCTGTACTTCCTGCCATACAAAGCTTCGTACGGCGCCATTCCAATGCTAGTCCAAAAACTGTTGGTGTAGGCAAACTCTACCAAAGGTAAATGCCTGCCCCAACCGCCTCCAAAGTCTAGTACACAACACCGAACCATATCCTCAAGAATACGGTTGACTCTCTCGGTCTGCCCATCGGTTTGCGGATGAAAAACAGTGCTGAAATCTGTCTTGGTACCCAAAGCTATCTGAAGACTCGTCCAGAAATGCAAAGTAAACCGCACATCTCGATCAGACACAATAGTTGACGGAACACCATGAAGCCTGACGATCTCGCCAACATACAACTCAGCTAACTTGTCCATTGAAGCAGTGAGTTTCATCGCCAAAAAGTGAGCGGACTTGGTTAGTCGATCGACTATAACCCAAATCGCATCATTGCCTTTAGGACTCTTAGGCAATCCCGTGATGAAATCCATACTGATGTTATCCCACTTCCATTCCGGAATAGGTAACGGCTGTAATAGACCTCCGGGTTTCTGATTTTTGGCTTTGACTTGCTGACAAACCTCACACTTCGCCACAAATTCAGCTACATCCCGCTTCAAACCTGACCACCAGAAATGCGGTTTGATGTCTCTGTACATTTTAGTACTCCCAGGATGTACCGACAAAAGAGTAGCATGCGCCTCCTAAAGGATACTCTCTTTCAGGTCCGCCTGATTCAGAACACATAGCTTCTCTCCAAATCACAGCACTCCATCCCTGATTTGAAATCTGGACAACCTGCCAGCACCAACCTACTCCTTCATCTCCAAAATATCAGCATCAACCTCCTGACTTGCAATGATCCTTGCATTCAAAGTAGGCTGAAGCCTCAACTGAGCCAAAGATGCTCCCAATCCTTGCAAGACAACTTCAATACCGGCTCGGTCCAATTTCTCAATCATATGCTTCTGAGTTGTAATCAAATTGGATAAACTGCTCCTGCGACTAAGTGCATCAGCAACAACATTAGCTTTCCCAGGATGATATTTGATCTCAGGTCGCATGTCCTCAAGCACTTCCAACCATCTTCGCTGCCTCCAATTCAGATCCTTCTATTGATATATTTACTTCAAACTCTTGTGGTCCGTGTACATGTTCAATTTCTCACCGTACACGTAGTGCCTCCATTGCTTCACGGCAAAGATAATCACAGCCAACTCCAGATCATGAGTCGGGTAATTCTTCTCATGCGGTCGTAGTTGCCTAGACCCATAAGCGATTACTCTTCCCTATTGCATTAAGACACAACCAAGCCCACAGTGTGAAGTATCGCTGTAAACGTCATACTCAACACCTGCTCTAGGCAAAGCCAAATTAGGTGCAGTAGTCAGCTTCTTTTTCAACTCCTGAAAGCTTGCCTCACATTGCTCAGTCCACTTGAAGTTCACATTCTTCTTGGTCAAACCAGTGAGCGGTACGGCTAACTGAGCATAACCTTGAATGAATCTCGTGTAGTATCCAGTTAATCCAAGAAAACTTCTGACTTCCTTTACTGTAGTAGGCCTTGCCCAATCTCTCACTACCTCTATCTTCTAAGGATCAGTTGCCACTCGCTCCTTAGAAAGGATGTGACCTAGGAATGCCACTTCAGATTTCCAGAAATCGCACTTGGACAGCTTGGCATACAACTCCTGCTCTTCCAGCTTCCTCAAAACTGCTGCCAAATGCTCGGTGTGCTCCTCTTCTGACTTAGAGTATACGAAGATTTCGTCGATAAACACCACGACGAAAGAATCAATGAACGGCCTCAGAACTCTGTTCATCAAATCCATGAAGATTGTTGGTGCATTCATCAATCCAAATAGCATAACTAAGAATTCGTAATGCCCATGTCGAGTTCTAAATACATTTTTGTGCACATCTTTAGCATTCACTCGAACTTGGTGATATCCTGATCGAAGATTTATTTTGGAGAAAACAGTGGCTCCTTGTAGAGGATCGAACAAGTCATCAATTCGGGGAATACGATACTTATTCTGAATAGTGACCTTATTCAGCTCTCGATAGTCGATACACATTCTCATCGATCTATCCTTCTTCTTTACCAAAAGCGCTGGTGCTCCCCAAGGTGACGCACTAAGTTGAATAAAGCCTTTCTCCAACAGTTCCTCAATCTGCCGTTTCACCTCATCATGTTCCACTGGAGCCATCCTATACGGTGCCTTAGAAATGGGTGCACTTCCCGGTTGAAGGGTGATGCTGAACTCTACATCACGTTGTGGGGGTAACCCAGGAAAATCATCCAAGAACACAGTCGAATAGTCCCGAACCACAGGAATCCTTTGTACTTCCACAGGAATCTCTTCCTTGCGGATAGCTGCCACCAACCTAGAACACTTCTTCTTCCCTTGGAAAGTGACTTCAGGTCCACCTAGAGTCTTTACTCTTACCGTCTTGGTCTTACACTCGATGCTTGCACTGTACACCGACATCTAATCAATGCCAATGATAACATCGACTTCCAAGATAGTCAGCTCGATTAGATCAATCCCGAAGATTCTGTCCCCAATCACAATATAGCAATCAGCATAGTACCGATCAGTGATTAAAGTCTTTCCTGATGGAGTAGCTATTGCTAAGATCTTGCCTGGAAAAATCTTCGGTTCAACTCCCAACACTTTAGCAAATCTAGGAGACACAAAAGTGTGAGAGGATCCAGTATCGAACAAAACAATAGCTTTCATTCCATTCAAATAAAGTTCTCCTGTTACATAATACACACTCATTACATAACAGTTCACTAAATAAATGGAAAAAAGAAACAACATGAACCTCTAAACATCCGCCCTCGTACTAGTAATGACATGATCTACCTCATCGGCATCAGCTTTGGTCAAGGCAAATACTCGCCCTTGTTGGTACGGTCTCTTTCCAGTCTGCTGCATTGGTACATTGCGATTATCATTTCGTAGTTTGGGACATTGAGATTGGTAATGTCTCGTCTCACCACAGTTGTAACAATTTACCGTAGGAGGTCTCACAACATTATTCCCAGGTCCTCCAACCACATTGATAGCGTTCGCCCCTGTCGGTTTGAACCTTTGTGCTGATGGTTGACCCTTGAAATTCCCAGAATTTGCGGACCACTTTTCAGACTACCAGTTGTTCCTTCGATTTTGAACAACATGAAACTGCTCCATGTCTGCTTCCGTGGCTGCCGCGTGCTTGACCAGTTTGTCAAACCTTCTGATACCAAGAGGTATCATTCGGGACCTCAAGTTCGGCCTCAATCCATGCTCGAACTTACGAACCTTCTTCGCCTCATCCATCACCAAGTCGGGAGCATACCTTGAGAGCTGAGTAAATTTAGTCTCATACTCCCTAACTGACATGCCACCTTGTTGCAGTGATAAAAACTCCATGGCCTTCTTCTCCTAGTCGTCTGAAGGAAAGTAATGACTGCGGAATTCCTCCAAAAATTCCTCCCAACCAAGAACTAAACCTCGCATTTTTCGCTTCATCGACTGCCACCACACAGCCGCATCCTTCTCAAATTGCAGAGTCGCCAACTTCACCTTACTACCTTCAGGGGTCTCCAAGACTTCGAAGATAGTCTCTACCTGCGTGATCCAGTTGTCAGCCGTATCAGGTGTTGGGTTTCGGGGCACAAACGCAGCGGAAAAAAAAACAGTCGTAAAACCATAAAATCCGAAACCCTAACCCTAGGATCCGTGTACAAGACATGGCTGATTATGGAGAAACGAAATTTTACCTTTTAAGAGCTTTACGAAGGCTGAAAAATGGAGGTCCTGTTATACAATCACCACGCAACCCTTGTAGCAAGATCCGCGTCTCTAAAGCAGTCCACACGAACGTCCGATCGTCCAACGATCAAGGGAGCCGGTACTAGCCGATGATGCTTGCCTCTATCTCTCTCTCTCTCTTGCCTCTCAACAGTTGGAGCGGCTAGGGTTTTTGTGAAAAACGAATTTGCCAAAAGATAAACCCTAAACCAATACATCTCTATGTATTTATAAGAGAGAATGAGGTGGGCGTAACCGTAATCGGTTTGGGCTTCTACTAAACCAAACTGATTCGGTTTAAAGATTTAAATTCGAATTACACTTTAATTAATCAAGTCCAACTCAATTAATTAAATAACTAATTTCGAATTTATAATCATTTAATTTAAATTCCGAATTTAAATAAAAACTCCTTTTAAACGTTCTAAGTGTGTGACCCTTTAGGTTATTATTACGTTGGCAATAATTTTATTATCTAATAATAAAATTATAAACAATGAGCGGCATCTAGTAATACATCATTGCTACCCAAGTAATAATAATAAATGGTGATTCAATTAAACCTTTCGTGACTAATGTCTCCGTGTAATATAATCCTTTTAACCTTGATATTATAGATTAAACTAGAGGCATGGTTCGTGTCATCCTCTTAATAATTTAATCTTTATTTTCTTGATCGATGAGTAGATTATTCAAACAAATCAATATCTGAGCATGGCCATGCATTTCATAGTCTCACTCAAACAAGAGGCCGATAATATCGCTCCTAAAATTAGGAGGGTTAAATTCCATCTAGATCATTCACATTTCTCACACGATTCATAATGAACCCAATACTATCTTTATCATTACCCGATTAAAGATAACTTTTGATAGAATCAAAGTACATTAATTCTCGTGTAGAAATATAATGATTTCAGGTCAGAGGACCATTACACCATTATCACAGTGAGATTACTTATGACACTTATTTATTTATTCCATGGTTGAATCTCACAGTGGGTCTGTCCAGTACAATGTACTCTTACATTTACCTATGTATTGATTTTAGTATCTCTATACTAATGACCCATGAGAGGTGGTCATCAATCAATCAACATACTAGTCTCAATGTATTATTACTGTCCTAATAATAATAATACTCGACTAGGGACATTTAAGATTATTATACTATATATAATCTCATGTTCATATAGTTTGTATTAATAATCTAAGGACATTTATCATGCTAACATTTATAACGCAGTAAATACGAAGCATAATAAATTATTAATATAATCAAATAGAACATAATGTCAATAATACTGATTACATAATATCATTGTATTGCCTCTAGGGCACCTACACTAACATCAGGGTCTGACTTCCCTTCAAACACCGGTGGTTTCATCCGCTTGAATGATTCCACGAGTTTGATTGCTTCGGGCACCGGATTCGCAGGTACCCTTCCTTGGTTCTGATTCATGCCCACGGCATTGAGTGTCTGATAGACCCTCGCGAGTTCTGTTTCCAAGTCCAGACCTTCACCATTTCTTGCTCTTCATCCAGCCATGTTCTGATGCAAAAGATCCATTAATTTCGAGGTGTGAAACATGAACTTTTAAGTCAATATTTTCATTTCATTGAATTTCAAACTTTACACATTCGAATTTAAAATATTTTTGACATCAAAATGAAAGCAGTAGACGATACAATTGTCTAACTCCTACGGTTCCTCTTGGCTTCACGAAGCTCTCCCCGTAGTTCTTCAATTTCTTCCTCCAGCACATCGGTCAGATTTTTTCTCTTCTCGAGTTCCCATACACGATGACTAAGAACCGCGAAATCATCCTTGCGCTTTGCCAACTGAGCCTCCAATAGTCCGACTCTCTCCCGCAGTGTTTCTACCTGCCTCTGAGGAGATATCACAAGACTACTTGGAACTGGTTCTTCTTCTTCGTCAGAAGAGTCAACAGATGAATCCGGAGGTGGAGTGATCTCTCAGGACTCAGGCCAATCTTCTCGGTCGGAGTCTGCTTGCCCTGGGTAGTACTCTTCCTCAGAATCTGCTTGTCCAGGATAGTAATCTTCCTCGATGATATGCCAATCGTCGTCTCTAGCAGGGTCGAAGTGATTAGCCATCTTAGAAATAGGGAGGAATAAGCATAAATCATAAAGCAATACAAATATAAGTAACTTACATTTAAATCTCTAGACTCAACACACACTCTAATGTCCACTTCTAGGGTGTCGTTCCATATAAATTTGTACTAGTGTGAAATCTGGCTCTGATACCACTCTGTAATGCCCCGAATTCCAAAATACACTGAATTCGAGATTCCACAGGATCTTTACACTTCTTTCGTACAATTTTGTAAGGAATTTAAAACTTTTCACTTTACATCAGAGTTACCAGAAATCTTTACACTTTACATTTTACAGCGGAAGCAAATTTACAACATTTATATAAAGGTACATCCACATTTGAATAATTGCTAAGCATCATTTCTCCTTTAATCTTTATCATGTCATTTACCCTGCATACAAAACTGTGGGTACGTTAGTTTATTCAACCGACGAACATTATACACGGCCATCCTCTCTATGCCGGAAATAGTATAACTGATTTTCCATATTTAACAAATACAATCTTGTCACATATCAACTAAAGGGAATACCCTATTGATGTCGTGTTGTGATTGTGCACTTAGTCCTTAATGCAGTTATTTATATTACATGACACTAATGCGCACTTGTTCGGATTCTATGCATCCCATACTACATAGGTCCGAGGGCAAGCCTCTTAATCGTTCTTCATCTTGTAGGGTTCAATCCCTCGTCATGACTTAATCTACTACTGTAACTACGGTAAGTATCCTAGATGTCCGATGAGTACAAGCTCATGTACAGAAAAACTGGAGGGGAATCCCACGTCATGTCACGACGCATCGTGAAGACTATCTATGGACAATTCATCCTCCTTCATGGCACACGATCCTCTCGCAGTCACCAAACACCCCACAATCGTCGCCAAGATCCCGATAATTCCGGAGTAGTGCCTACGTCATGTCACGACGCATCGTGAAGACAAACTGTGAATCACACCCACATCGTAGACTCGAGGCCCTCATACTCGTATTTTTCTCTCACTTTCATCACCTCTTCACTATGTACTAATTCTTAATTTAATGAAATCATGAACAAAATCAATCTCTTAGAGTTAGCCCTCTCACTACTACCGGTCTTATTTCTTTCATTTTACAATGCTCCAAACTTGGTCTTTTCAATTTCAATAATTATATTTCATCACTTTTCACTTGCCTGTGTAAGTTTTGGCTACACCCTAATTTTCAATTTCATTTCACAAATTCGCATGTTTGAGTTGTCAAACCCAAGAATATTTTTCTTTTTCAATCACATGTTTTTCAATCTTTTCATGAGTGAATAATCCTACTTGAAGTTCAATTATACATCACACATTTCTTAATCCACATGTATCTCCACATTAAAAATCATATCACAAAATATCTAGTCAAAGTGAAATATTCACCACTCACTATTGTCACACTATTCTTTGATAAGAATAACTCATACAAACTTCACAACAAATACTTGTTTTCTTTCAAATTTTTCTTTCCTAATGCTTATCTCAATTTCTTCGCGAAACACATTTTTACGAAATATACGAGTGTAAAGCTATAGTTCCAATTTCACTTTTCCTCCCAAAATATACTTTATTTCATTCCAATAACTCCCAATTAATTTTCATAAGTCACACATGAATTTAGAATAATAATAGTATTTTTTTTCCGGAACTTTTACACATCAAGAAACCCAAAAATCACTTTTTAAAAAAAAAAATAATATTCTGGCCAAGCCAGGATTCGAACCAGCGACCCAAAGGAACCCAACCACACGCACTTGCCACTCGGCTGCTTGTGCTCATCGATATAAATAGAGGTCATGGAGTTAAATATTCTCGGACTGAAAACTGATTAAATTTCAAAACGCATATAATAGAATGGTGTGCTCAAGTATCGAACCAGCGACCTCGACCACATACACCCACACCACTGTAGATATAAAGAGCCCACCGACCACTTGAGCTATAGGCTCAAGTTGTCTTGACTACAGCTCGTATTTTATTTAATTCACCTCTCTGTTCAATTAGAACATTTCGATGTTCAAAAGCTTTTATTTTAGTTTGCTTTCACTAAAATTTCTGTAAATCTCCAGAATTTCTGTTTAAACAATATTTGATACTCCAGTAATTTAAAAATAATTTTTCCAGTAATTAAACACATATTTTTCATACAATTAATTTAAATTGTATACTACTACTACCATATCTCATTTGACATTTCTCATACGACTTAATATTAATACTTCCTATATTAATTCCCTGTTTATCTTCCTTTTATAAACTCAAAAACATATTTTAAATTACTCATTCTAAACATTATCACGAAAGTCCATCTAAGCATATAAATCAACAATTTCCTCCTACTAGCATTTGTACTTAGTTTTGATAATGACAACAAATTTTAATTCACACATTCCATAGCTACAACCGATTCACATACAACTTAAGATTCATGACGAAATAACATGCATTCTATTTAGCATCAATTCAATCAACTAACAAGTTCATTTTCCAATTAAGTATACTCTTCTTAGTTTCTTTCATGCATTATCGTTTCATTCAACCTTAGCATGATATCTAATTAGAAATATAGAAAATAACCCACCTTATTTGGAGAGAAAAGATTTTACAACACCTCCTAAACAAAAGAGTCCTTCGAGAGCTTGCCAAAAGAGTGTTCCTCCTCCTCCTTGATGTGCAAAACCGAGCCTTCAAAGGTGCAATCCCGAGCCCTCCTAGGTGATGCCGGCCTTCCTTGATTGCAAGCACACACTCACCCTCAAACTTTCAATCTTTTATCTCACTTCCTTCTAGTAATGTTCTACTAACAAATGTATTTTCTACTATAGATTTTTGGACAATGAAGAGTGCACGAATAACTAGGGAGGGGGGGGGGGTATTTATACTAAAATTTGGAGCATATGAAGGGTTAGGATTAATCTAGGAGTTAATGATAAAAGGCTAGGATTTAAGGGGAAGTTGTAGTAACCAACCATGATCCAAACAACTACCACCCACAACTCCAATTCTCTTTTTCCTTTTCCCTCCCATTCAAAACCGGCCCCAAAGTGTGCTTCATGCACGTGTACGTGCAATGCACGTGCATTCATTAGTTCCCCATATAAAAAGTTGTACAATTTATTTTTTACAAAAATGATCTATAAAAATAGTCTACATTACAAGTTGTAATAAAAGGGAATAGCTCATGGGCTTTATTTAATGGGCCAAATAATGGTTTACAATAATAAATTAGATTTGGGCTAAAAAGGACTTATGCTTATTTGAAGAAAATTGGCCTTTATAAAAACAGTTAGAGAACACATATACTTATATATATATATATATATATATATATATATACACACACACATTATCCATAATGAAAATGATTATAAGATTTTATACTAAAAAAAATTACATGTGCGCAATACGTGCAAAAATAAAATAATAATTTTCATAAATGAAAATCGGAGTATTACAACCACACTATAAGGTTCTGCAAGGGAGTGGTACTCCTGGTTCGCCCCCGGCTCCATCTACTCCTTCAACTAGCTTGAGGAGAGTTTCCTCACTCATTTTGTGACTTTCCATAAGGCTGGGAAGTCGAGTGCTTCACTAGTGTATATGAAGCAGAAGGACGGAGAATTACTTCGGTACTTCATCCAAAGATTTACGGCTGAGGCGAGGTCTATCTACTCTCGTGATTTCAGAGTCGCAGTGGCTACCTTTAGGCACAACGTCCGGCACAACCTCTTCAAGACCTTGCTTGCCAAAAAGCCTCCCTCGTACATCCCCTATCTCCTTCTCCGAAGCGAGAAATACATTCGGGCCAAGGAAGCATTACATCCCGTGGATCGTAAAGAATCTCCACCCAAGGGAAGAGGAAAATGTATAGCACCGTTGCCCCTAAGAAGTCTCAAAAGGATTCCTGTAAGCAGAGGTGTCCTCCCACGGTGCCTCAGTTCAAAAAATTCACTCTGCTAAACACAAGTGCCTCTGCTATCTTCATGGAAGTAGAAGAGGAGGGATTGGTATGACACCCTCCTCGGTCAAATACTGGCAACAACAAAAGGCATAAAAGGTTATGGTTCCGATTTCACCGAGACCATGGTCATGAGATCGATAACTGTCGGTCCCTGAAGGATGAAATATAAGCCCTTATCCATAGGGGCTACTTATCAAAACTCACACAGAAGGACCAGAGAACTTCCCCTCCTCCCCGATGGCCTAACAAACATCTGGAGAAGGACTCTGGGCCTCAGGAGTCCGAAAGGATGGCCATCCTCCACTCCTTACATAGGGGGCCCATGCGGAGTGATTCCAGCTCTTCCCGTAAATCATTTTTCAGAGAGGTGAACTCAGTCCATAACTTCTCCCTCCTCGAATTTGATGACTGCATGTCTCCTTCTCTGACAAAGATCTTGAGGGCGTTTGCACTCCTCACTGTTCCGCGCTGGTAACCAGCCTCGGCTTGGCTAACCAAAAGGTTTGCCGCATCCTTGTGAACAACGGTAGCTCTGTCAATATCTTATTTCTTACTACCTTCAAAGGACTGAAGCTTTCCCGAGAAAGGCTGAAGCCGTCGAGGTACACTTTCCATAGTTTCTCCGGAGCTACAGTTCAAATCGAAGGAATAGACACACTGAATGTGACCACGAGAAAATCTCCTGCCACCCGCACTGAGCCGATGGACTTCACGGTGATTGACGTCAAAGCCACCTATAATGCCATTTTTGGGTGACCCAACATTGCATCTCTTTAGGCAGTGGCCTCAGCATACCGCATGAGAATGAAATTACCCACTAGTGTCGGGGTTATAGGCACAAAGGGTAGTCAGGAGGCTGCCGAGTCTGCTACACTGCCACAGTAGGAGGATCTGTCCCCCCTAGATGCGGTTGAAATCCCCAGCGACAGAAGCTCGATTGACTCCGAACCAGTTGATAAGCTGGAAGAATTCTCCTATTCTGAGGAGGTTGAGATCAAACGGTTCCAAGTAATAAAGGTGCTACCTCCTAAGCTCAAAGAAGGGATCATCAACTGCATCCAGCAGAACCAAGATATGTTTGCCTGGACTCCCTCAGATATGCTAGGCAGCTCGAAAGAACTGATTATTCACAAATTAAGCATCAACCCACACTCGAAATTGGTGTAGTAGAAGCGCAGAAAGTTTACCCTGGAGAGGCAGCAGGCTGTGAAGGAGGAAGTGAAAAAATTCATCAATGCCTGCTTCATCCAGGAAGTCAACTTTTCGAAGTGGTTGGCTAAAGTCGTGATGGTGAAGAAGGCAAGCAGCAAGTGGAGGATCTGTATTGACTGCACAAACCTTAACAAGGCATGCCCTAAGGATCTTTTCCCTCTTCCGAGTATTGACTACTTAACTGATGCAACATCTGGGCACAAACTCCTCAGCTTCATGGATGTCTTCTCCGGATACAATCAAATCTGAATGTTCCCCCCATATATCCCTACGACATCATTCGTCACTGATCAAGGGCTCTACTGATACTGGTTAATGTCCTTTGGCTTGAGGAATGCAGAGAAGATTACCAATATGAGGCTTAACCCATCTAAGTGTGCCTTCAGTATGACCTCAGGAAAATTCCTCGACTTCATGATTAGGCAATGGGGGATAGCGGTGAACCTAGAGAAGATTCATGCTATCCTTGATATGACTCCCTCTACAAACATCAAAGAAACTCAGAGGCTCACGGGCCAGCTTACAGCTATAACGCCCCGAATTCCAAACACCAATAATTCGTAGCAAATACAGGATCTTTTACTTCAATTCGTACAAAAATACAAGGAATTTAAAACTTTTTATTATAACAATGTCCTTTACAACAACAAAGCGGAAATAAATGAATACAATACAACACATGATGAAATGAAACTCTTTAATCTTATGACATTCCCCATAGTGACTTCAAGTCCAGGTTAAATCCAATCCTGCAACTAAAAAACTGTGGGCACATCAGTTGCTGCAACTAACGCAATGCTATAATACAGAGATTCTTTTACTTTAGCAAACACAAACTTGAATGCAAAAAAAATGTGAAAAGTGACTATCCTAAACATGGTAGTGTATGATATGACCTAATGCCTAATGCATATATTCACACTACGATGACGCTAATGCATACTTATTCGGATTCTATGAATTCCATACTCCATAGCTCCGAGGGCAAGCCCTTATCATACTCCTCATTATAGTGTTCAATCCCTCCTCATTAAGTCGTACTCGGTAACAAAACAAGGTTCAGACATCCCACAAGTATGAATTCCAGCCCCAGAGTACACAGCCCGACCAACCAGAATTCACCTCATGCACACACCCTGCAAGTGTCGCTCTAGCCCCGGAGTACAGTGGAGATCTGCCTCCCATCCACCCGACTATTCATGTGCCCGGTGTACACCGCCCGATCGTTCATAATCCCAAATTTAATTGAGGCTCGTCTCGCTCCGCATAGCAATCACTATCCCGGAGTATACCGTCCGATTGGATGCAAGTCAATTACAGTCCCGGAGTACACCGCCTGACTGAATCTATAGTCCCGGAGTACACCGCCCAACCATATAGAATTGCCCCACTTATGTTTGCCCATATTTCATCACATCTTATTTTCTAGTACCAGTCCTTAATTTAAATTTTGGTTATCATGTTCTAGAACTAGTGTAACAACCCGAAAAATAGCATATGGCTATTTTGCATCGTAATTTGTGTGAAATTGAGAATTGCACGCGATTATGTATTTTTCTGATAACAATTGTTTTCAATTGAGAAATATCAGTTATTGTCTACTTTATTTTATAATTTTGAAGGATTATTACGAAGTAGTTTTAATGTATTTTGTATTGTTTATAATATATTGAGAATTGGGGGCTTATATGTAATATTCCCTTTACATTATTAATTATCTATCTATTATTTATTTATTTATTTACATTACAACCCCCCCCCCCTTCATCTCTCCTTCCTTCTCCATTCTCCTTCTCCTTCCCGTTTCTTTCCCCAAACCGAAGAAGAAGAAACCCACCCCCGGCCTCCTTCCCCTTTTTCTTCCTCCTCCCGTTCACTCGCAGCCGATGGAGAAACCCCACCCCCTCCATCTTCTTCCTTCCCTCCCGTTTCTATCCCGACCCCACACTAAGAACCCATCGCCGTTCACTTCCCCCGCTCAAATCCTCTCCGATTCTTCATCGATTTCAAATTAAATCGAGGGGTAGACTAATAGAGGGGTTCTCTACATCGTGGTAGCGTCAGATTTTTGATAGGATTTCGGGAAGGTAAACCCTAACTTATTTTTGTATAAAATTAGGTTGGGTTAATTTCTATTGAGTAGGATTATTATGGTAGAGAGATTTAGAGATGTTGGAAATGGTAGATGTGAGAAATTAGCGGATTATTAGAGAAATTGCAAGTTGTTAGTAAATTAGGGTTTTGGGTTTGTAAAAGGGAATTATATATGTATGAACTATTTTTCTTATAGTAGTGGAGAGTATAGTTGGACTATTAGAATATTTTGGGGGCGATTTTAGTAATTATTTGGTAATGAAAATACCATAGGCATTAGATTATTACGTGCATCGCACGTGTGTATCCCAGACGTTCAATAAACGCTTGTGTGATATTTGGAATAGTGTTATTAGTTTTATGATTGGTTTGGATGATTTGAGTTTTAATTGCTTTGAAATTGATGATAGGATATATTTGCGACTTTGGATGCGAGGTGGCATGGTGGCGCTTCGGATCTTCGCGGAATATGTGAGTGTTAATTTATTTATGTATTTTTGTGGTTTGAGGAATATGTGAGTATCAATTTATTTACGTATTTTTGTGTTTTAAGAAATATGTGAGTATGATTTATTTATGAATTTGATGTTTAAAAGATGTTTGAATAACGTACGTGTATATGGGGATGAGCTATATCTATATGATGATATAATATGGTGAGTATGGTTTTATATACGTATTTGATGCTTTAAAGAAGTTTGGATAAATTAAATCTTAGATTGTTGTGGGGTTGAGGCTCATGCTACATACCATGCTTAGGTAGTAGTAAGAATTTATGCTTGAGTAGTAGTAGAAAAACCATGCTTAAGTGTAGTAAATTATACTTGAGTTATAGAAGTTATTTATCAAGCTTGGATTATTGTAGGAAAGTTATAAACCATGCTTAAGGTTGTGGTAGATATCCATGCTTAAGTTGTATTCATGGTTAAGGTTGTTGTGAGTACATGCTTAAGTTGTAGTCATGCTTAAGGATATTGTAGGTCGATGTTTAAGTTATATACCATGCTTAAGGCTTTTGTAGATTCGTGCTTAACTAATAGAAATGAATCATGTTGTTGTAGTGATGGTGTTAACTATCGCGTTATAGTTGTAGGGTAGTAGAGAACTACCATGTTATGGTGGTAGCTTAGTGAAGAACCATTGTATTATAGTTGCGATACTCAAGTTGCATAGTAGTTCTAGATTCAAAGGAACCACACTTGAATTGTATTATGATTGTAGTGGAAGATTAAAAAGAATCCATGAGCCCATGCTTTTAGTCCTAGGTGATTCTAGCTCTAACTTGAGGAAAGAACCCAAGAATCTAGTACATGTAGTTCTAGTTCAATTGGGGAGGGAAACCACGGATTCTAGTTGTATGAGACCCTGAGTAAAGTTGGACCACATCGCATGAACATTACTCATCTTCATGGGAAATAAAGGTTGGGAATGTCACTAATGATCGTTAGCTTCATAAAAGTTTGATGTCGCTTCTTGGGCTTCTCATTGGTAGAATGCCTATTTTAGACTGCTAGTAGATTCTTCTGTTGCTTCTAATTATAAAAGATCAAGTTTGCTAGTAAGCACGGTTGGCTGCTTTTAAGTTTGATTACCTGAATGGTTGTTTTTGCATGTGTTGTTGCTCGCACGCAGCTCGACTGGCCCGTATGTAGCTGTTGGTCTCATACGCGGCTTATTTGGCTGATACGTATGTTGTTATCTCATACGAAGCCCGCCTGGATCGTATGTTGTTGGTTTCATACGTAGCTTGTTGGCTCGTATGTGTTCTGTTTACTCGCATATAGCTTATTAACTAGTACGCAGTTTTGTTGTGCTCGTCTAGGGTGATATTATCACCTTGGGGACTATCGACCATCAAGACATGTGTTCCTTATTCCTAAGGGACTGTGGACAAGTCACTTCGCGTGTGCCGTCAGATCTTAATCGTTGGTTGATCGCGGACCGGAGTGTGACGAAATTCAAGTTCAGGATAGAAGCATGCGAATGCATTCGTATTGTCGGGGTCTTGGATCAATAGGACATGAACCGGATCCTGTGGGATTCTGGTAAGTCTAGGTTGAGCAGCCTAGTAGAGTCATCTTACGAAGTCTAATTTAAGACCTAGCATGTTATGTTTATAATATTGTCATCTCTAGGATTGTTCAGGGTTAGTGACATCGTTAGGGTAGTGACTTATAAGATCATTTACTTAACCTTTTTGCTAGAAAGAGAGAAGTTGGTAGTAGGGTGCACTGTACGACCAACCCGTTCTTTGGGGCCGACCTTAGGTGGTGTTATTGGGTTGCACCTTCCTGTCAAAGGGATACGTAGGGTGCCTTCTCACGAGTTAGGAGCACGGGTTGCGTATCTCACACTGTTAATTTCTGAAGTGCCATGATAAGGCGGGCGGAGCTAGGGGGATGGACCCCGGAACTCCGTTGGGTCCTATGCCAGGGAAGCGAACAGGCCAAAGACTACGGTCTGGCTAGGGGGCGGCAGGGGGCTCTCCTGTTGGCAGAAACCCCGAGGGTTCGTCTGGTTTTTGAGTGAGATCCAGTTAGCCGGGTAGTAGTGGCAAACATAGCCGGGTAGTAGTGACTGCATTAGTGGGACTTGACCACGTCTGCAACCTCATCAGTCACGTTGTATCTGTCAGGAACAGGTTGTGTACAATTAGAAATTCATAACACGGGTTCAAATCTCTATATATGGAGAAACGGCTTGAGATGGGGCGTATGTAGTATGGGATGCATACTGTTCCGGAGACTTGCTTGCATTAGAATAAGAACATCATCGTATTGGTAATCTTTCATTAGAGTTATGTCATAACATACACTGGCACATCAATTATATGTACACGTGTCTTTTCCATTCAAGATGAATTGCGAGTGTGATAGTTGAAGTAAATTAATAACCAAGCTATGGGTTTGGAATGTGATATGATATTACCCAAGTTCGGCCTGGAGTGAGTGATTATTACCCAAGCTATCGGCTTTGGGGTGTGATATGTTATTACCCAAGTTCGGCCTGGAGTGCGGTGATTATTACCCAAGTTATCAGCTTTGGGGTGTGATATGTTATTGCCAAAACTATGCTGGTATATGGAGTATATTGTGATGAAATGCAAGTAAATGGTAATGTGCAATGAGATGTTAGGTAGGACATAAATGAATGCGGCAGTATGAGAATGAATGCATATGTTTATGATGTGATACGTGATATAATGCAGTAAAATCAATATCTGTATTATGAGAGTGGTTATTCAAATGGTTACTAAAGATAAGTATGTTATGAGCGGGTATGGATATACATACAGGTGATGACTCGGAGAGTATTTGATGTGAAATCCCATTTATGATGTTTACATGTTCAGATGTCAGGTAAGATTTGTTTATCTTGGTAATTGTGAGTTCGTTATGTTTTTACTTGTATGTTTAATTTATTTACTTATTTAATAAATTATACTCACACCAGAAATGGCTAACCCCTTAGTGTTTGGGGATTAGGGAGTCCCTGGACTACCCTAGGTCCCCTACTGTTACAGGTCCTCAGCAGTGCAGAGGCGAGGTGTAGGTTCATATTTCTGTGGAGTTGAGTTTCATTTCACAAATTGTTGTTTATGGTTTAATTATGTAAATAGTGAAATTTATGCTTTAAATTGTATTTTTGATGTATAAGTATGTGGATGATGATGATGAGTATAGTGTGGAGTGGCATGGTATGGTTTTGACCCGTACCCATCTCGTTGTGGAGTACTGGGCGCTGTGGTATGTTTTTACAAGTTATTTTCTAAAAACTTACTACGTTTTCAAATGAATTTATGGTTTTTATTTGATAATCGATATTCTATTATGAGTTTGGCCCCCAGAGCATATATATATATATTGCCTGTGTGATTCTGCTCATTTTGGCCTGGGGAGCCCGTGAAATTATTGCCTGTGATGTGATCTACAGAATTTAGAGCAGAATTCCGTAAGCTTTTTGTGTTTCGGTGTAGAAATTACAGGGGAGACTCTGCCCAAATTTTCTTTGAAACATAACTATCTTAGTCTATGTTTAAAGTGATATAGAAATTGGAAGAATTGATTTTGGAGTCAAAAAAAATGGGGCAGGCGTTACAGGTTAATATTACAAATTGATATTTGTAATTATCGTGTAATAACTCTGTGTTGAATAAAAAGTTTTAAGTTTTCCTGCTTTTTCTGTGTATCGTGACTAATTGAGGAAAAGATCTTGGCATGTGTCACGGTTTCCCAGTTATGTGGAAATCGGGGCGTTACAACTAGCTCACCCTGCTAGACTTAAACTTACTCAACAACATTCAGGTCTATATTGACCAATTCACAAAATTTTATTTATTAAACTTGTCGGACATTACGGGCCTCGCTTAGCTCCTAGAACCCATCTACATCAACATATAGATATTGTAGGTTACATCTAACCTCTTATGAAAAAAAATCATTCATTAAATATCTTTTAACTTCTTTTATCCATTCTCTTTGCTATTATCAATCATGAAGTAACCAACTTCTTATAGCAACATTCAATATACTTGATGAGTTAAAACTCTTATAAACATCACATGTTTTACATTCCAACTTCATCCTTAAATTATCTCTTAATTCCTTATAAGGTACATCTTACTAACATTCCAATTTTAAATTCAATTTTATACATTGTAAAAGTTTTAGGACAACTAGATAAAAGATATCAACCCAATAGTATTGAAAAAAGTCATATAAATTCCAATACCACTCCAAAAATAGATTTCTTAGTTTCAGAGGAAACATAAATGAGTCTACTACAACTTTGTAGTTAAGATCATCCAAATTCATCCTCAATTACTTCGTCTAAATTCATTTGCAAAACAATAGGTTAAAATCTAAAAAAAGCAGCTCATGCTGCTAGTAAAAATCACAGAAAATTATATACTTCATAAAACTTTGTGTTCTTTAGAACAAATTAAAGGTATACAAGTCTATTATAACTTTGCAGTTATAAGTTTTCCCAAAATATTCTGTCTATAACCCTAAATTCTTCAAAATCTACAATAGGGTCAAAATGTTATACAAACTACCACTGTTCAATCTTGTAAAATTCACTATAAATTCTATTCTTCATGAAAAGTTGATTCCTTAGACTCTAATGAATGCTTAACGAGTCTAATTCAACTTCTTAGTTTTGACCTCTCTCAAAATACTGAATCCAAGATGCCGAAATGATCAAAATCCGAAATGTGTACAAATTTCCAGCAACTAGTCAACTGCCAAGCAGTCCTAAGTTTGGAATTTATTAAAATAGTAAACGACATCTAAATATTAGAAAATTATAAGGAGAAGTTCTTGACATATACGGGGTGCTCACATAAAAAATTTAGCTCTAGATTTCATCTAGTTTAATAGATATGATTTTCTCAAGTACAACTAAAACTTAAAACAGAAATTTAAAAAATGTCCCCAAATCAATCATTTCATAATCTCATACCTTTAATCAACAACACAAAATCTAAGCATGAATACTCAATCTATATGAGTTATCATGTGTAACACCCCAAAATATTTTTTTTCCTCCAAATCCAATCCTTTCAATTTCTATGTCACTTTAAACATAAACTAAGATAGTTATAATTCAAATAAAATTTTGGCAGAGTTTCTCCTGAAATTGTAACCCCTGTGACTCATTATTCTATTTTTGTTTATTTTTGATTAAATTCCTGGCTATTTTATTTCATTTCTGGTTGTATTTATTTTTTTCGTCCCTCTTGAATCGTGTGTTGTTCTTTCTCTCTCTTTATAATTCATTTTTGCTTTGATTCAACCTTTACTTTCCATATTTGATTGATTTAAATAAGTGTTCTTCCCCTTGTGTTTTTTCTAAACCTAATTAATGGCCTATTTGTTTAATATTGGACTCCCTTCTTTCTATTGGATACTACCCATAACCCAAACCCGCTTTGACTCTATTTAACCACACTATTAATCACCCTAACCCTAATTCCTATACACCCCTACTGCAACCGTCCACCCTTCATCCCTAACCTCTCCTCTCTCTCCCGTCCACTGCTCCTCAACCCATCACCGCCACTACCCCCCTTCTCTCCTCCTCCCGACCCCTCTCCTGCCTCACTGTACCCTGTGCACCTCGCAGCGATCCCGTGCTCCCTCATCGTTGTCCTCGTCTTTGTTCCGGTTTCGCCGTTTCCCTAGTAACGGGACACCCAGGCCGTCGCTGCCTCGCCCTAGCATCGAGCTCCCCTCTCCGCTATCATCGCCTTCTCACTCCGTTGCCATTGCTGTGACCGACAACTGCTGACTCTCCATCCCTGTGCCGCCGCTGTCATACCTAATGCCATTGCTGTCACTATCGAAGCCAGTTGCGCAGCCTGCTGTTGCTACTGTCGCTGTGTGTTGTGGAGAGCACGTGCACCGCACGTGCACCGCACGTGTATTGCTTTGGTTGTTGTTGTTGTATGTGATGTCTCTTGTGCATGTGTTTGTATTCGTTGTCTGGGATCCATTCCCGTTATTCTTTAATCATCTTCATCGTCGTTTATCAGGCAAGTAGCTTGTATGTATTTGTTTTCATACAAGTTAAATACTATAAGTAATCTTGCATATTTTGTACCCTCATGATGATTATATATCTTGTTAGTTGATCCGTTCCTTCATCTCTTGATCATGAGTATTTCACAGTAGTTGTCACCCGTTGCATGAAATTAAATTAGTTAGATGGACATCTTGATTGAATGCTTGTTTGTGACACACCGTATGATGTAGATAATTGTTACATGGATGCTTTGTTAGATGTACTATCTCATTATAGACTGTATATACGCATGCCATGCTGATTTGAGTAACCTATATACCATGCTTTGTATGACATCTTATGTTGGATCGTTTGTAATTAAATTATTTGATGAAATACATAAAATAAGTTTTGTGTTACTGATGCCCATTTTTGTACAGTACATTCGTCCTTGTTAACATCAGAAAAAGAACTAAATTTGTGAAAAAGATTTTGTAGTCTTTGTCATATAGTTTTCTAGTTTTCAGAACTTTTGACGGATCTGAATTTCGATTTTCGATGCATGAGTTATTGCTGTGTTACTGCAGTCATATCGTAAAATTCAGATTTTGAATTATATGATTTTTGTATGAATTATTATTTTAAAACTGATATTAAAAGTATAATTTAGACTTGATATTTTTCTGGGTATATTTAGTTATGACTGGGATCAATCCCTAATTTTTGTGGAATTAATTAATGACTTTTATATCTCGTTCCATGCTTATAAAACCAATCGATATATTTCCAAACTGCATGTTGTTCAGTAAAGAATTATGTTTCCAACCTGATTCTATTCTTTTTTATGAAAACTTTGTGAATAGGAAGTGTAGCCTGATTTGTCTATTTTATCACATTTTGACGGATCTGGATTTCGAAATATATTTTTCTAATTATCTCTGTTTTGGTACTATTGTGTCTGAACTTTCAGAATTACAATTTTGTTGCATTACTCTGTTTTCCCAATTATATTGACAATACTATCTGTAATATAATTTCATGATATTTTATATGTTGAGACTAGATATGTTAGGGAATCTTCCAGATTTTTCTTAGATTTAATTATGATGTTTTAAACCTTTTCCATGCTTATAAACAAGATTTTGCATTTTCTGGCTGAACATGAATTCTGTATTAAACGCTGTTTTAAACCCTGTTACTGTGGCTGATGTATGACTTGTATATATGCGCTGGATTCAGCAAGGAGTTTAGTTTCTAGATTATCTGACGGATCTAGATTTGTAGTGCTGTAGCAACAGGAATCTCAGATTTGGTACAGTAGTGTCTTGCTATCCATAATTGAAAGTTTCGTTGTTTTGACTGTTATAAGTTATTTTTGTCACCCGTTTGTGTTCCCGATTCATCTTAGACTTGTCCTTTGTTCTTGCCATGTCTTTAGACCTGTTTATGTTCATTCACACCTGTTTAATAATAATGACTAATAATCAAGTCGGGGTTTAAGGGAAAGATCTAGTAGTGGACAATATAGAAATGTGTATTCAGAAGGGGACTCGTTTTTCCCCACTGTTTACTGTGGTACTAACTATTTTTCTCTGGATGCATGAGGGCATGATCCATGACATCGTTACTATTTGCTATTACTGTTACTGTTACTGTTTGTCTAAATATACGACCCTATAGGTTCCACTACGAAATCTTAAAACAAAACTGTTTGATGTAGCAACCATGTGGTATAATATAGGAACCATGAAGTGCTACCTAGATAGAAATGAACATTTTACATAAGAACAACTGTTTCACTGTCACATCCTATTACTGTTACTATCATCCTATTACTGTTACTATTGTCCCTTACTGTTACTGTTACTGTTACTATTACCTTCACTATTTACCTAATATTTCCTGCTATCTATAGACTGTCACCTACTGTTGCTTTCTCCATGTCAGTACTTCTTGTTTTTGTTTCATATTTTCCCTTTCCTTTTCCTTCTTGTACTACTTGCAGCCCGAAACTTGCAACTAACGGGCATTATGTTTTCCTGTCTTCCTATTTCCTTGTAATTACTATATGAGCATGTTTTGGTGATAATTTGCCTACTGGAGTTGGTGAGCAAAAGTTTTGAGCTGCGCATTGGAAAATTGTGCTTAATATTTTGTTTTGAACTATTTCATTAATGCTACTGTAATGAGACATGTATTTGGGCTTGTAGTCCCGGAATATTGTTTTGTTTCAGATCTTGTATTTGTTTGGGATATTTATTGTTGTTGCAAATAAATACTGTTGAATTATAATTGTTCATGCATGTGTGGTTGAGTATATTGCTATATTTACTATTGGGATGAGTTAAGTAGATCCGTACAGCTTATGAGTGGTGAAAACCATTTGCTGGGCTTAGTCACGTACCGTATTCCGTATTCCTTTTGGGAAGCGGGGCGTGAGAAGGTTTTCGGTGTTATCAGAGTCTCAGATTTGGCTAATGTGTTAGTTTGACTAATATATTAGACAGACTTAACTCAGTCAGGATTTACTCAACTGCTAACAGGCCATGCAATGCACGAAAAAATTGATAATCAACTTGATCTGAATGCTAATTTTTTGGGTTTTGTGCAGACTATGGCTCATGGAAATGCTTCGTCTTCTCGCTCACAAGAAGACCATCCTGAGTTGGAAGCTGTTACTCAGGTACTCCAGTAGATTGCTCAGATGTAGAAGGAGCACAGCGAATTGGTTAAGGCCGCATTAGAGGCTGCTAACCAAAATGATGTTCCGACCCCCGTTGTGCCTGCCTCGGTAGTTTTGCCCACTCGTCCGGGTACCATTGCGGACTTCATGGGCTACACCCTAACAAGTTCACTGGTATCGAGACGCCACTTGAGGCTGAGCAGTGGTTGATATGGATGGAGAGCCTGCTACAGGCAGCTAGAGTCGCTAATGCCAACCGTGTGGATGTGGTATGCGTCCAGTTGGTGGATTTGTCCCACATCCAGTGGATGGTAGAATCCGAGAGGCTAGAGCGGCCTATTACTTGGGCTACTTTCGCTCAAAGCTTTCTGGAGAAATTCTTCCCTCGCATAACCCGGGTAGAAATGGAGCATCAGTTTATTGCCCTGAAGTAGGTTGGTTGGTTGGTTGTCTGGTTGATTTATTAGTACCATTTTTTGAGATTTTGTTACATATCATATGTATAGTATTGTAACACCAAGTTTTCTTGGTGCAGGGCAGTAGGTCCGTGGACGAGTATGCCATGAAGTTCCTAGGCTTAGCCGCTTCGCTACCACCATGATGGTGAATGAGGAGGATCATGCTCGGAGGTTCCTTTTGGGTCTTGATCAGGGGATTTAGTGGCACTTGGCCATGCATCATCTCCGCACCTATGCGGATGCCTTGGAGGCAACTCGAGAGATAGAGCAAACTCGAGCTCACAAGACCCCTTCTCAGCTGACTGTGCAGTACCCTACTGTTGTTGTTGCCCGCCCCACTGGAGGCCCGTTTAGGAGGCCAGCTCCGGTCCTTGCTGTCAGGACAGTTCCCTACTATCCTGCTCCTCCACGGTGGGATGTTGTTTGCGACTTTTGCCAAACCCCTGGGCACTTGCACAAGGATTACTGGAAGGCCAACCGCCGGTGTCTCGGTTGTGGTGCTACCGACCACTTGGTTTGTCACGCCCCGCTTCCCAAAAAGAATACGGAATAAGGATACATATCAAAAGCCTAGCGAATGATTTTCATCATCCATAAACTGTTCAAGAATCTTTACAACATTTCACGAGAAAATCAGAGTCGGAAGCAAAATATACAACTAGGCATGCATAATTGAAATAAGAATCTAACAGAAATTACTTGAAACCAAATATAATAATCTCAAATAATCAAAAAAATTCTGAACAAGTCAAATATCCTGGGTCACATCGCCCAATTAAAAATAAATATCCAAGTAATCAAGTACATTTTATTCGATTTCAAGCAACAAATAATAATAATAATAAGGCAGAAAATCAAGCACTAATACATCATCTCGCCAATACCATCTGGCAGCTGACCATCCTGATCTGCAATTAGTAAATTGCAGGATAAGAAAAAAGAAAACAAGTACCCGTCAATTACAAGTTATGGGCCACTTATAATGTAGGATACAAGTACATGGGGAAAACTAAACAAATCTAAATAATAGCAGAAACAGATATAGCATGGTATTGCAAAATCAACTAGCATGGTATACTAACATGTGTCAAATGTCAAAGTCAAAAGCATGCAGACAGATATACAGATAGTATCAAATAATGGTGTCAAGAGATAATGTCAGACAGATAACAGGTAACCAGATAATCAGATAACAGATAGCCAGATACATATAACAGATTCAGATTCAGATTCAGATACAGGTACAGATATCATGTTCTTATAAGTCTTGTGTGATTACAATTTAGGTAGCACTTCATGCGCCCCAAAAACAAAACACATGGTTGCTACAATAAACAGTTTCGCTTTAGATTTCGTAGGGGATCATATAGGGCCATGTACTCAGGATTCAGACAGACAGATATCAGATAACAGATCCAGACAGACAGATAACAGACGATCATGCAACAGATAGGACTAAGTCCCCTCCAAGTACACCCTCCTGTAGGAAGTATGTAGTTGGGTAACAGATGGGAATCACGATCCCCCTTCTGAGTACACCCTCTCATAAGGAAGTATGTAGTCAGGAATCAGATAATCAAAATCATGCATTATCTCATAACAGATAATAGATAATCAGATGGGAAACACGGGTTCCCTTCTAAGTACACATTTCTATGCTTTTTCACTACTAGATATTTCCCTTAAACCCCGGCTTGGTTACTTTTATTATGGTCATCAAACAAGCATGAATGTGTACGGAATAGTGTCAAACTAACATGGTATAATCAGTATTAGGTTGAGGGAAACAATTAAACATGCATAGATAATATACAGTCACATAAACGAGCAAAACAGTGAATGTTCATATTCAGGACAGCAAGACAGTACAGTACTAAAACAGTGAATCTCATTGCTACAGAAATGCAAATCTGGATCCATTAAAGAATCTGGAAAATAGACTTCCACACGAATCTAGAGAATATAAAACTCCTATCATATTTCATAAAATCATAAGTCAAAACTGATTTGAATCCAAAAAAAACCATAGTCATTCAGAAATCAGTAAAATGAATTCTCAGTAAGAAAAACAGCATTAAAACTCCTCAAATAAATCCAGTAGGAAAAATCTGGGGTATTCCCCTATATGTCTAAAATCAAAATATAAAGTTTCATAATATTTCAGTAAAATTAGTTCAGTCATCAAAATTAAGAAAACATCAAGAAACAATAGTTTAGCAAATCTGGAATTCCCAACACTGCTGTACGAAAACTGAAATATCTCGCAAGCCGTGAAACAAAATCCAAATCCGCCAAAGGGTGGTGAAAATAGACAAATAAACTAACTTTCATATTTCACAAATATTTTTCATACATTAAAAGAAATCTGGGTGAAAACACAATCTTTACAGGACAGCGAGCAAAATACAGCAAGTATGACTTTTGTAGACACACCTGTTTGTGTTCCCTGTTCATCTTATACTTGTCCTTTGTTCATGCCATGTTTTTAGCCCTATTTGTGTTCGTTCACACCTGTTTGATAATAAAAATACAAATAATCAAGCTGGGGTTGAAGGGAAAGATCTAGTAATGGACAATATAGAAATGTGTATTGAGAAGGGGACTCGTTTTTCCCAACTGTTTACTGTGGTACCAACTGTTTTTCATTAGATGCATAAGGGTATGATCCATGACACCGTTACTATTTGCCCTTACTGTTACTGTAACTTTTTTCTGAATATACGGCCTATAGGTTCTGTTGCTGCTGATTTTGGTGTGGGAGCAAATAGATGAATTAGTGGATTCTTAGAGAAAATAATAAACCAAACTCGTTGACCTGTTGACCTTCACCAACTTGTTGACTTGGTCTCTTGCCGCTGCTATGAACCTGCAAAAAGTGCAAAACACCGGGGTTGATCCCGGCGACGCACCCTCCAATGCTCAAGTCAGTAATCAGAAAGATTATAAATGAGCTTTGATTGGCAAAAGATTGATTACCTCTTAATGGTGAGGGATGGGGGGTATTTATAGCCGCCATAGGAACCAGTTTCGGGATAAGATTAAATCCCTACTTCCCAGTGGATGGATAAAAGTGATCAGGGCCGTTGATTAGGGACAATCATAAACCCTAATTCTATCCAGCTGGACTGGGTTTCTTGCGGGTTGGAACCCGCACCTAGTTGAGGCAGATCCGTTTATGAGTTATTGGGCTTTGAAGAAAAGCCTAGTTCCCATTTTAGACCCATTTGTAGGTAAAATTACCGTTTTATCTTTGAGCTTTAAGATTCGTGTTCAATTTGAATGGTCCCAATTTAATCCCAAATTTTAGCCATATCACGAGCCCCCCACTCCTGAAGACTGAGTTTAACAGCCTTTGAGGAGTAGTTTGTTGTTTAAATGGCGTACGGGATTTTATCGGAGTTATCGGGGGCGTTGGATCTAGCTTGGGGTGTAACAGTATTATTCTGAGCTTGTAAAATACCTAAAATTATTCTCAGAATTTTCTGGATTTTTGTGATTTTTCCAGATTTTTCTAAATTTTTTCGAATTTTTTATTTAATTTCCAAATTAAATAATTAATTATCGAAAAATTTTATTAATTATTCTAATTTAATAATTACTATTTTCAGAATTTAAAAATTATTTTCTGAATTAATAATTATTTTTAGAATTTTTAATTATTTTTTCCCGATTATTAAATATTTTTTCGAATTTTTTAAATAATTAATTCTGTTATTTAAATAAATAAATAAATAAATACCTGGTGATGTGGTGCGATCTTGTGCGTTGATCACGATCAAGCGAGCGCGCATCGGGAGGAGGTCATTTTTTCCTCATATGAGCTCCGGTGCCAAGAACTCTAAGCAAAAGTGGCCGAAGTCCATGTGGACGCCATGTGGCAAAGTCAACGGTGATCCGTTGACTTTTTTTTTTCTTCTCTATCTTTCTCCCGCTCTCCTCTGTCTTCTTTCTTTCCACTTCTTCCTTCTCCTTCGTCTTCTCCATTCTCGTGCTCTCTCCCTCGTCCCCTTCTCCGACTCAACCTCCGAGCAGTAAGAAGTGAGCTCGAAGCGTTGGAGTTTCGGCGATGGCTTGACGAGGTAGGCAAGCTCGGTGGACTGGCAGTGAGGTCGAGAGCTCGAAGAGGAAGTGAGGGAGCTCGGATGGTGAGGAGGTTCGTGCTAGGAGCCTTGGAGACAGTGAGCTCGGTAACGATGGGTTCGTCGAGGAAGGAGCTCGGAGCTTGGAGAAGACTGAAGTGGGAGAATTTTTCTCGTTTGAGCTCCGGTGCCACGAACGCTCGGATTTTGACGGCGAGCTTCGTGACTTCGGGAGAGGAGGACATCGACTGCTGTGGCAGAGAGCTCGTCGGAGCTCGGCGGCGGCGGTGTGGAGCTCGTCGGAGCCATGGTGATGAGCGGCGACGGTGAAGCTTCACGAAGGAGGTTTGGGTTCGGAGCTTCGACGTAGATGGAGGAGCTCAATACTGGCGATTGTGATTAGAGGGGAACTTTTTTCTTGTTTGGGCTCCGGTGCCACAAACTCTCAGCGATTTCTGCCGACCCACACGCCCTGTCATCATCGGCACAGCGACATCCCCTGTTGTGGGGCTCATTCGCAGCATTGCACGTACTGTGGACCTCTTCTCAGGTGCAGACCATGACGAGTTTATGTGCTCTGGCACTGGATGTATTCATATCACGCATTGCCTACGCTCATCTTGCTCGTCATCCGCCTGACCCAGTCACTACACATGACGCATTCTTGGTTGCCAGTGACAGCCACAAGGTGATGCTTGGCCACATCATCATCGGCGCAGTGACATCCCCTGCTATGGGGGCTTCAAGCTTGTAAGTTCGGCACTGTGGCGAGGCTTGGTTGCGAGCTCGAGCTCGGAGCTCATTAATCGCGGTGATGGGTTCGGAGCTTGCGATGGGGAGCTTGGCGACGATTGAGGTCGATGAGGCCTTCGACGAGAGCCAAGTTCAACGAGGAAACATTGGAGCTCGTCACTAGAGCTGAAGCTCGGCAGCGGAGGAGTGGAGCTTCGGGTGTGGCGAGTCGAGGTCGGCGAGATCGGAGTTGGACGAGAAAACATTGGAGCTCGTCACTGGAGCCGGAGCTCGGCAGCGGAGGCGTGGAGCTTCGGGTGTGGCGAGTCAGGAGGTCGGCGCTCGACGATGGAGGAGCTCGGCGGAGCTCGAAGTTGAAGGAGCCGGGTTTGTTTTTGGGTTTCTTTTTCTTCTGTTTTGGTGCCAAATTCATTGAAGAAGAAGGGGAGGAGAGAGAAAGGGTTTGGGTTTGGATCCCCATCGGGTTCAGACCCGACCCTGTAGCCCTTTTTTTCTGTGTTGTTTGTTTGGTTGCTTGTATCTGAGCCATCGATCGTATTTGAGCACGAATTTCGTGGTAAAAAATTTCTCTCATTTGAGCTCCAGTGGCAAGAATGCTCGGATTGCATTTCCGAACTAGGAGAAGGCTTCGGCAACTTGACACGTGGCGGTCAATCGGTTGACTATTGACTCGGTCAACGTTGACCGTTGACCTCCTCTTTTTTGCTCTAATCACCACCGTTGATCTTGATTTGAGTGCAGCTTTTGAGGCATATTTTTTGTCTAATTTGTGCTTCGGTGGCAAGAACGCTCGGCAAGGTGTGCCAAAGTCCAAGTGAGATATTTTTCTCATGTTTGAGCATCGGTGCCAAGAGAGCTCGACAAGGTGTGCTGAGGTCCCAAAGTGAGAATTTTTTCCATGTTTGGCCGTCGGTGCCAAGAGCGCTCGGCAAGGTGTGCCTGAAGTCCAAATGTGAGGATTTTTTCCATGTTTAGGGTGTCGGTGCCAAGAGCGCTCGGCAAGGTGTGCCGAGGTCTGGGGAGAGTTCTTCTCGATGTTCCCAGTGCTACGGAGGTCAGATCCAGGTGTATGACCCCTTGTTTCGAAGCTATTTCGAAGATCTACGAGTTTTGTTCAGAGATGAGTTGGAGAATCCTCCTTCTTCAAGGTCAGGATAGTCTCGCAACATCTTCGCCTTCGCGGAGTTGAGAAGAGCTTTGCATGGCTCTAGGGGAAGCCCGTTCTTGGAGGACAAGTTTTAGGAGCACCTCTCGAGGAGAGTTTTAGCTCCGAACTCGTTGAGATGAGGTCCGCTTTGGAGGTGAGCGGAGCGAAGGGCTTGACTTTAGGAGAGAGCCATTTGGGAGACAAGTTTGAGGAGCAACTCCAGGAGAGAGTTGTAACTCCGGACTCGTTGAGAAGAAGTTCGCTTTGGAGGCGAGCGGAGCGAAGAGCTCGACTCTAGGAGAGAGCCATTTGGGAAACAAGTTTGAGGAGCATCTCTAGAAGAGAGTTGTGCTTTGAACTCGTTGAGAAGAGGTCCGCTTTGGAGGCGAGCAGAGCGAAGAGCTTGGCTCTAGGAGAGAGCCATTTGGGAGACAAGTTTGAGGAGCAACTCTAGAAGAGAGTTGTGAGCTCCGAACTTGTTGAGAAGAGGTCCGCTATGGAGGTGAGCGGAGCGAAGAGCTTGGCTGTAGGAGAGAGCCATTCGGGAGACAAGTTTGAGGAGCAACTCTAGGAGAGAGTTGTGAGCTACGAACTCGTTGAGAAGAGGTCTACTTTGGAGGTGAGCGGAGCGAAGAGCTTGGCTGTAGGAGAGAGCCATTCGGGAGACAAGTTTGAGGAGCAACTCTATGAGAGAGTTGTGAGCTCCGAACTCGTTGAGAAGAGGTCCGCTTTGGAGGAGAGCGGAGCGAAGAGCTTGGCTCTAGGAGAGAGCCGTTTAGGAGGCAAGTTTGACGAGCAACTCTAGGGGAGAGTTGTGCTTCGAACTCGTTGAGAAGAGGTCAGCTTTGCAGGTGAGCGGAGCGAAGAGCTTGGCTCTAGGAGAGAGCCATTCGGGAGACAAGTTTGAGGAACAAATCTAGGAGAGGGTTGTGAGCTCCGAACTTGTTGTTTAAGTGGGAGAATCAACGGTTGGGGGAGTAATTCCGAATGGCGAACCACTTCTTACCCACTTATAAGCGAGTAATTTGAAGCAGAATCGAGCCAAGTGTTGGACTCCGAACTCGTCGTTTAAAAGAGAGATTCAATGGTTGTGGGAGCAGTTCCGAATGGCGAACCACTTCTTACCCGCTTATGAGCGAGTAATTTGAAGCGGAATCGAGCCAAGTGTTGGACTCCGAACTCGTCGTTTAAAAGTGAGATTCAACGGTTGTGGGAGCAGTTCCGAATGGCGAACCACTTCTTACCCGCTTATGAGGAGTAAATTGAAGTGGAATCGAGCCAAGTGTTGGACTCCGAACTCGTTGTTAAAGGAGGTTAACGAGTTGTAGGAGCAATTCCGAATGGTGAGCTGCCCCACCCTTGCTTGTTTGCAAGCGGCTAAAGCAACGTCGAACCAAGTGTTGGACTCCGAACTCATTTTTTGAGCTTAGTAAATTGCGGGAGCAGCCATGTAGGAGAAGCTGGATTCTGAACTCACCATTTAACGAGTCGTATATGTGACTCGGAGAGATAGAGATGAAGCAAGAGCAATAATTTTCAATGAAAAAATGTAAATTTTTATTGAGATAAACTAAGTGGCCTCTTCAATGGGGCGAGCCATTATTACATGCTATTGACCGGGTTACAAGCATCGGCCTTATTGAAAATCAAGATCCTACTTCTACGATAAAGTGAAGACCCATTGGGAGGAGCTGGGTTCTCCCTCCATTAGACCTCCTTGGATGAGGTGGAAGACGGCCCCAGGTTCTGAGTCTTGAAGCTTGGCGGGCCTCTCTGTTCGTTTGTAGGCTCCTCAGGGGGAAAGCTCGGCCCCATCTTTTTGGATGAACTTGGTCAAGTGTTCCCGCTGTATGAGTTCTTCAATCTCCTCCTTGAGAGCCCGACAATCATCCGTGTCGTGGCCATGGTCCCTATGAAAGCGGCACCACTTATCCTTGTTCCTCTTCTTGCCAGGGGTATTCATTCTAGGGGGAGCACGGAGTAGCCCTTACTTGTCCACCTCCGTAAGGACTACTGATATATTAGTAATGAGGGGGGTGAACTTCTCAAAACGAGGAGTCGGGCGGCACTGGCCATTGCCATCCTTCTGGGATTTTTGGGACCCATCTTCGCTCATATTCTTCCGTTTGTTCCCAGAAGATGATTCTTCAAGAGTAGGTGGGTTGAGAGCCTCTTCCACTCGTATGTACTTCTCCACCCTAAGTAGAAGTTCTGAGAAGTCCCGAGGAGGCTTCTTGGCAAGGGACGCCTTGAGGCGAGCGTCGGTGACGTTGCGCTCGAATGCTGCAGAGGCTACTGATTGGTTGAGGGAGGGAATGGACCGGGCTTCGGTGGTGAAGCATCGAACGTAATCCCTTAGGCGTTCACCCTTTTCTTGGTTGAGGGTCACCAGAGATACACTTGTTTTCTTGGCTCGGTGGCTACTCACGAAATGAGTAAGGAAGAGCCCTTCGAACTGATCGAATGAGAAGATGGAGGCCGGGGCGAGTCGAGAGTACCATTCTCTCGCAGACCCCTTCAGCATGGCAGGGAAGATCTTGCAGAGGAGGGCGTCTGAATACTGGTGGATCATCATGAGAGTTTTGAAACACTCTATGTGATCCGCGGGGTCCGACTCCCCGGTATATGACTCGAAGTGAGGCGGCTTGAAGTTTTCTGGGACGGGGGCCTCCATGATGGTGCGGGAGAATAGAGGTCTGCTTGGGCGGAGGTTTATCGCCCGTTGCTCTTCTTCCTTGTCAATTCAGCCGAGGCGCCCTCCATCTCGTGGAGACGGCGGTAGACTGAGTCTTCCCTTTGATCATATCTTGCCGAGCCCCGGGACTCATCTTCGTACGAGGGTGGACTGGGGCTGCAGCTATGGTAGCTTGGAGATGGACGAGGACTGGGTGTGTGAAGGCGGTGGCTCCTGGCTGGCTCTTGGGTAGGTGACCGCTGGTCATTATTTGGGGCGATATTGAGGGCCCGTAAGACTGCCGCTTGGAAGTCTTAAAGTTCTGTCCTTGTGACTGGTGCCTCTCCAGCTTGGCGGTCCCTATGTGTGGCTCGACTTACTGGAGAATGAGTTCTCTGCCGATGATGCAAAGGGGACTCTCTTTGCCTCCTCGGGGGAGGGGATCTTCTAGTCCTCGGTCGGCGGGGTGTCCGGACTCTTAAGGCCCCGGGGTGCTCAGGTTGATGGACTCCCGCAAGGGCTCGCCATCCATTTAGGCGAGTTCGGAGGTCGACCCCCTTTTAGCGGTCGGCAATCACTTAATGAAGAGCCAGCTCGGGAGGGCTTCGAGAAGCCATAGATTCAACTAAAGGATTGGGACCCGCGACATGGTCATGAGGAGGATGTTGCTTCGGACGACTCTGACGGGAGCCCCCCTGGGCAGCCCCCCGAGACCCTGGAGGGACCTGTTGAGGAGGAGCACCTTGAGCTGGAGGAGGGAGAGGAGGAAGAGAAGTTGTTCTTCAGCTGGAGACCGCTGCCTTTCCCTTCTGTTTTGGATGCATGGCTTGAAACTAGTCTCGCTGATGAAGTTAGGTCGGGTTGCTTCTTCGTTTCCTACAGATGGCGCCAATCTATTGCTGCTGATTTTGGTGTGGGAGCAAACAGATGAATTTGTGGATTCTTGGAGAAAACAATAAAGCAAACCTGTTGACCTATTGACCTTCACCAACTTGTGGACTTGGTCTCTTGCCGCTGCTGCGAACCTGCAAAAAGTGCGAAATACAGGGGTTGATCCCGGCGACGCACCCTCCGACGCTCAAGTCAGTAATCAGAAAGATTATGAATGAGCTTTGATTAGCAAAAGATTGATTACCTCTTAATGGTGGGGGATGGGGGGTATTTATAGCCACCATAGGAACCAGTTTCGGGATAAGATTAAATCCTTACTTCCCAGTGGATGGATAAAAGTGATCAGGGCCGTTGATTAGGGACAATCATAAACCCTAATTCTATCCAGCTGGACTGGGTTTCTTGCGGGTTGGAACCCGCACCCAGTTGAGGCGGATTCATTTATGGGTTATTGGGCTTTGAAGAAAAGCCCAGTTCCCATTTCAGACTCGTTTGTAGGTAAAATTACCGTTTTACCCCTGAGCTTTAAGATTCGTGTCCGATTTGAACGGTCCCAATTTAATCCCAATTTTAGCCATATCAGGTTCCACTATGAAATCTTAAAACGAAACTGTTTGATGTAGCAACCATGTGTTATAATTTGGGACGCATGAAGTGCTCCTAGATAGAAATAAACATTTAAGAACAACTTTTTCACCATCACATCCTATTACTATTAATGTCATATTGTTACTGTTACTGTTGTCCCTTACTGTTACTGTTACTGTTACCTTCACTGTTTACCTATTGTTTCCTGCTATCTATAGACTGTCACCTACTGCAGCTTTTCTCCATGTCAATACTTCCTGTTTCTGTTTCATATTTTCCCTTTCCTTTTCCTGCTTGTACTACTTGTGGCCCGGAACTTGCAACTAACGGGCATTATGTTTTTCTGTCTTCCTATTTCCTTGTAATTGTTATATGAGCAGGTTTTGGTGATCATTTGCCTACTGGAGTTGGTGAGAAAAAGTTTTGAGTTGCGCATTGGAAATTCTGCTTAATGTTTTGTTTTGAACTATTTCATTCTTGCTACTGTATTAAGACTTGTATTTGGGCTTGTAGTCCCGGAGTCTTGTTTTGTTTCAGATCATGTATTTGTTTGGCATATTTACTATTGTTGCAAATAAATACTGTTGAATTATAATTGTTCATGCATGTGTGGTTGAGTATATTGCTACATTTACTATTTAGCCTGAGTTAAGTAAATCCATACAGCTTATGAATGGTGAAAACCATTCACTGGACTTAGTCGCGTACCGTATTTTATATTCCTTTTGGGAAGCAGGGCGTGACAGAAATATTAGCTCTTTTTACAGATATTCGTTATGGAAATCTGCAAACAATTACAAATATCAATGTACCTGTAAAATATATCAATCCTCTCCATGCCAAGTCATTCAACAACACACAGAAAATAATATATAAGGCTCTTAGGGCATAATTCCTCATAATACACAAGATACAATTTGAAAACCATAAATTCTTTCGAAAACATATAAGGTTTTTTATAAAAACTTTAGAAAAACGTTTAGAAAACCAACCACAGATCCCGGTACTCCACAATGAGGTGGGTACGGGCTTTCATACTCCATCACAACAGTACATATATTATTATCTCTTACAGTTATACACATATTCCTCCATAATACAAATTGTCACCGAAATACTAATTCAATCTCTACAAAACATAGGATAATAAAATATATAATAGATACATATACAACACTTTCGGCTACGGAAAAAGTATAACTATCAAAATCAAACAACTACTACGGTATCTCACCTCACTGCTAATCAGTACCTGCAAGAGGGTTAGGGACATCCACCCCCAGGGAGGGACTCCCCTGACCACTAGACAGCAACAGGGGTCAGCCATAACTGGTGTGAGTATAATTTACAAGTTTAGCAAATAAAATAAACTGTATAAAGAAAATGGAAAGAACTTATAAATATCATGATAATTAAGTGAACCTGAAATTTAAATACAAAAACATCATAAAGGTGACTTTGCACAGAATTAACCCTTTGAATCTTCGACCTGTCTACCTATCCATTTTATAACATGATCATATATATTCTCATCACAGAATTTCACATTCATTCAATTATATAATATCACATTCATTTTCATCGCAGACTCACATGTATTCAATCTCATAATATCACATTCACATCACATAACATCAGAATCATTCAGTCCCATAATATCACATTCGTTCAATCTTATAATATCACGTTGATCTAATCTCATAATACCAAATTTATCCCCATCTTATAACACCTGTCCTACCATCACATTTATTTACATCTCATACAAAACTCGTAAGGTCCCGTAATGCATGAACCATCATTCTCATTTTATACATTACAATTTGCCTTCTTTTCATTCTAATTTCAGCATACAGCTTATTTTAATGTTCTTCTCATTTTATTATATACTTTACTTTATAATTCATTTTTTTATCTCATCATACAACGTAAGTTACTTTTCATTCTTATTAATAATATATCTTTCTTTCAATTTTACTTACATCTCATATCAAACTTTACTGTGACTTTCATTCTTGTCAAATTACATTCCGCACCCCAAACATAGTTTGGGTAATAACACACCGCACCACCAAAGCCGAAAGCTTGGGTAATAATTACCGCACCCCAGATAAACTGGGTAATATAACCTCACATCTCAAGCCGATAGCTTGGATTATTACTTTACTTCATTTTCATCTTACAATCTTCTTTGAATCTCGCAAGACAACAATCATATCAACAACCCGCTAAGTCACCCTGGGAGTTGTGCCAAGGCAGGTAGTTCCCACTATTCCCATGGAAATAGCCGGCGAGTAGTTCCTCGACACAATTCCAAGGCATCAACTCACATCACACTTATCTTTAGTTTTAAAATCATTCACATATCCATCACTTAACACACATCACTTTATGCATCAAACTAATATCACATATAACTTTACTTTTCATTCGTATCAAACTGTATCATATATACACACTTTCTTTACTTCTTTTACTCTTTTCCATTCCACAATTTCTTTGAGTTATTCACATTAATTTAACATGCATCATTCCTTCACTGTTATACTCATAATCGTAACATCATATTAATTCTTATATATAATTCCTTCATTTTTCATATTCAAATACATAACACTAAACTAATTCACATAATTAATTCCTTCACTTTTTATATTTAATCCCATAACACAAGTATTCCTCTTTTCATAAATATCTTCATAGCACCATTTCTGTATTTTCATTTATAATTACATAATGCAATTTCCTCATTTTTCACACTTATTTAACCACATACTTCTTTTAGCATTCATTTTTATTTTCATACTCATGAATAAAATTCTTTCTTCCACTCTACTTCTTCATTTCCACTCAGATGCTTACTTCACTTTCTCATTTCCACTTTACATCAACTACTTTCTTTTCTTTCTCATTCTCATATCACATTATATGCTTTCTTTACTTTCTCATTTTCCTATTCATTTCACAATTATTCATTTTATTAATTTGTCAACAAGTGAGCCACAATATCCCAATATACTGAAAGCCGACAGCCCAGTAAAACATGTGGACCTCTGCACCCCCGGGTCTTATGCATCCGAGGCTACATCTTCCTCTCAGCCTATGCTAGCAAGAGCAACACCGCACCGCAGCGAAGCTGGGTACTTCCTCGTGGCAAAGCCAACGTGGGAAAGAAAACACCGCACCCGAGCGAAGCCGGGTACTTCCTCGCGGCAAAGCCAATGAGGGAAAGAAAACATTGCACCCCAACGAAGCTGGGTACGTCCTCATGACAACTATCATCGAGGGAATATCAACGCACCCCTGACAAGGTGGACAATAACCGAGCCTCAAGCCGATAACTTGGGCGATAAAAACAACGCACCACAAACATAGTTTGGGTAATAAACAACGCACCCTAAACCGGTCCTTGGGTATTAGGAGGTCTAGCCCAAACCCCCAAGATTTCTGTAGGTACTGGTCAACAAAATTTAACTTTTATTAACATTTTTATTTCATCTTTTCATTTCATATGATCACCACATAACATTCATCATTTATTTCACTAACTTGCCACCTCTTTGGCTTTAACCATTCAATTTCTTATCTCATTATATCACATATTTTATTTGAATCACATATGCCACATATTCATGATATTATACCTCATATATCATATTAATTTATAAATATACCTTATATTCGCTATAACAACCATTTAAAATTTTCCCTTAGGATATTAGGTTTATATCCCTTTTAAACATGCACAACACGGTACACGGTTCCAAAAATATCACCAATCACTTATTTCATTTATTAAAGCATTATAACACTCCATTATATCACGCTAGCCCATACACCATGCCTCACGTACCCAATATCATCTATAAGGGCTTATATGCTCAAAAGCATGCACGAAACATGCACGGAATATAAAAAGTGCACACACCACATAATCCACCAATTTTCCTTTTTTATACTTTAACACATCAGACTAACCTATAATTTATATTTCATATACTCAAAATCGTTAATTTCCAGAAATATCGCAAAAACCCAATTTCGGCCCTTCAAAAATCCGTATTTTCCTTCAAAATTAAAATTAGCCATAATTCCTTCAATACACATTGAAAATCCATGAAACTTAACCACAACATAGAGAATATGTAGTTACATCATACGCACTTGATGAACCAGTCAAAAGACACTCCTCGCTCGCCCGGTCGCTAAACAAATTTCACTTTATAATGCCTATTAAGAAAATAATCGGACTCGTAAGTCATTAATTTAAAATACACATTATCTATCCCCCAAATTCACATCAAACGTACTCATACCTCACCTACAAAAAATCTATGCATATCAAATCAACTATTCTCTAGTCTGACAGTCAAATCCCAATTTTTACCCCTTGATCGTAGGAGTTCTACTCAATAATTATATTTTAAGGGTAACATATCCAAATTAACTCGAATGAGCATCTCGGGAATAACGTCTATTATTTATACATATTTCCCCATAATTATTGTATTTTTAAACCAATAAACTCATGTTTTACAATTTTCTGATATGGGGAAAATTCCTTGTAATTATCAAACAATCGCTAAAATTTGTCATAAATATTTCAAAATTATCCCATAATATTCTACATCATCCAAAATAATTATTAGCATTCAATAAATGCAATTTTCCTTACCCTTCCCAAACTCAAACTCTAAATTTAATAAAATTTTCATATTAATACATAGAAATTGAAATCTTTCACCTCTAACATGTTCTATGAGTTCTAAGCATTATTCTACTATGATTTTTTATGCAAAGAAAGTAAAGCACAGAATTCCAATAACTAAAGGTACCAATTAATATACCTTCGCGAAGCCCTCTCGAAAAATCGACTCCACCACGCTGAAGAGCATCCCAAAATCTCCTAGACTCCCCAAAAAATGAGAAGCTTAAAGTGAGATGCAAGTTTGATTTCACAAACCCTAAGAATGGGGAAAGGTGGGTATCAGCCATCTCCTGGGTTTCTGCCAAAAGAAAAAAGGGAGGAGGAAAGAAAAAGAGAGAGAATGGCATTATTGTAATTTTTAAGAAGTTTAAATAATAAATAAATTAAGATTATGGTCTTGGCCCAAATTTAAATAAACATTTCTCATTTTAAAGGTTATTTTCAACCTCAAATTTCAAAATTTCTGACTTCTTGCTAAGACCATGCAAATACTTCAAATTAGGAAATATTCCATCCACTATTATGCACAAGTACATAGGAAAAAAATTCGGGTTAATTCGGATTCATCTGCTCCGAGAAAACACACCTCAAAACTCCAATATTTCAAATTTTTCCCGCTTAACCCCTGAATTCCAATTTAATCATTCTAAAATAAAATAAAATAAATTAATATAATAGAATATACTCAAAATCATAATTAACTATAATATAAATCAAATATTTAATAATTTTTTAAATACAGGTGTTACATTCTACACACCTCAAAAAAAGCTCGTCCTCGGGCTACGAGGATAGAGATAACTCCTTGAATAATTCAGGATAAACCCTCCTGAACATAGAATCATGAAATACATCAGGATTGTCTAACATCTCAGGAGTAAGATTCAAACAATATGCCACTGCTCCAATTCTTTCTATAACTCTAAAAGATCCAACAAAACTCAGGTCTAACTTTCCCAGTTCCCATAACGGCGTACTCCACGCATAAGGGAACCCTTTAAGAATACCCAATCTCCAACTTCCAACTTCAAGAGGCTTTCGCCGCTTATCTGCATAACTCTTATGTCGACCACACACCTCAAAAGAGACTTATCCATTCTCGCCTGATAACTAATATCCTTCTTTGCTCCAGGCCACCAAAATATCCTTTTAAAATCTCGGTACATCTTCATGCCACCGGGATAAACAACACACTTAGTATAATGAGCAATCTCCATCACCTGCTACCATAAACCATTCACATCAAGAACACAGCCTACGATGATAACGAGGACCTCCCTCACTGCCTACTAACCAATCAGTAGGGTATTCCTCAACCTCATCTAGAATTAGGTCATGCATCATCTGTAACAAGCAAAATCTTGAATCTAAGTTCGAATGATTTGCTGTAGGATAGACGGTTGTACTGGTAAACTGTTCAAATATAAAGTCATATCACCATCTGCTACTGAAGCAAAATCAAATTGACCCAATGTTACTAATACTTTCCACTCCTGTAACATAAGAAAAGCCAACATCTTTCTTGTACTTATGGCATTCGCCACCACATTCGCTTTCCCCGGGGGGTATATTATTTCAACCCCAAACTACTAAGAAATGAAGTCACAAAGCCTGCCTTCATGCAGGAAACTGCACCTAAACCTGTACCACATGCATCAGTATATACTAGGAGAGGCACTCCCTTCTCGGGGGTAATCAAAATAGGAGCTGTCGTCAATCTTTCCTTTAACTCTTGAAATGCCTTTTCACACTGCTCGAACCATACAAACGACACATTATTCCAGGTAAGCTAAGTCATCGATGCAGCAATAATAGAAAATCGATGAATGAACCTCTGATACTAGCCAGCCAAACCCAAGAAACTCTGAATCTCTGCCACATTCGTGGGTTGTTCCCCATCTTTTCACCGCTGCAACTTTTTTTGGATCCACAGATATGCCTTCAACACACACAATGTGCCGAAAAAGTCACACTTCTCGCTCCCAAAAATGACAATTTGAATACTTATCATACCACTTGTGGTCCCAAAGTGTCAACAACATTGTTCTGAGGTGCTATCTATGCTTCTCCATGCTGCGAAAATACACCAAATTATCATCAATAACTACAATCACGAACCTGTCGATATAAGGATGAGCGATCCGATTCATCAAGTCCATGAAAAATACAGGGGCATTCGTCAACCCCTAAGGCATCACCGAATATTCATACACTTCATACCGAGTACAAACAATAGTCTTTGAGATACTTCCCTCTTCAATGTTCATCTGATGGTACCCAGTCTGCAAATCTAGCTATGAAAACACTGTCGCTCCTTACAACTAATCCAACAAATTATCTATTCTTGGCAATGAATACTTAATAGTCACCTTACTCAATACACATTCTCAGTAAACCATCTTCTTTATTACGAAAACTGCCGGCGCGCGCTACGGCAAATTACCTGGACCGATAACCTTTTCCAAAAGCATCACCTCAAATTCTCTTTCATCTCTTCTCATTCCTAAAATGCTATACCATAAGCTGATTTAGAAATTTGAGTCATACCAAATATCAAATCGATCTTGAACTCCAGTCCTTGCCAAGGTGGGGGACCAAGAACCTCTTCGAATATATCAGAAATCTACAACCCACATCAACAATTTTAATCTTCACCTTGGGTATTTCCACCGAACCCAATAGACACAATTACATCATCCAAAGCATTACATTCAATTAGAAATTGGGTTTCATCGGGCTTTCTCACTCAAACCCTCCTCCGTTACACTCCAACCATGTATAAGGCCTTCTCAACCAATCCATCTCCCAATATCAAAAGATAACGACTACCGCACATCACCCCACAGCCTAAAGGACATACACCTATAGGACACACACAGGATCCCAAGGAAATTGCCTCTCTCAGCACACATCAATCAATGTCATGCCCCGCTTCCCAAAAAGAATACGGAATACGGATACGAGACAAAAACCCAGCAAATAATTTTCATCATCTATAAGCTGTTCAAGAATCTTTATAACATTTCATAAGATAATCAAAGTCGGAAGAAAAAGATACAACCAGGCCTGCAGAATTGAAACAAGATACCAACAGAAATTTATTTAAAACAAAATACAATATTCTCAAATAAATCTGATCTGAACAAGTCAAAATCATGGGTCATACTGCCCAAATACAAAATAGATCCTAGTACAAGATATAATGTTCAAAATGAGCAACAAGAAATAAATAAAGATAGCAAAAGCTCCAGCCAACTAGAACTTTAGATCACATACTCCATCGGGCAGCTGATCACCAAAATCTGCAATTGATAATTGCAGGAGAAAGAAAGAGAAAATAAGTACCCATCAATTGCAAGTTACGGGCCACTTATAATGTAGGATATAAGTACATGAGGAAAACTAAACAAATCTAAATAATAGAAGAAGCAGATATAGCATGGTATAGCAGAATCAACTAGCATGGTATACTAACATGTGTCAAATGTCAAGTGTCAGATAGTATGCAGACAGATATACAGATGGTAGTGTCAGATGATAGTCAGACAGATAACAGATAATCAGATAATCAGATAGCCAGATAGAAGATACAGATAACAGATTCAAATTCAGATTTAGATACAGATACAGATGTCATATTTTTATAAGTCTTGTATTAATTACTAACTAGGTAGTACTTCATGTGCCATCCTTTTATCACATGGTTGCTACATTCAAAATAGTTACGTTTGTAGATTTTGTAGGGGATCATATAGGGCTGTGTACTCAAGGTTCAAACAGATATCAGATAACAGATCAGACAGATAGAACCTAGTGGTTCTCTTCTTCTCTATACCTTCTATAGGAAGTAATGTAGACAGGGTCAGATAACAGATCCAGATAGACAGATAGAACCTAGTGGTTCTCTTCTTCTCTACACCTTCCTATAAGAAGTAATGTAGGCAGGGTCACATAACAGATAATCATATAGGAAACACGGGCCCCCTTCTAAGTACACATTTCTATGCTTTTCCACTACTAGATCTTTCCCATAACCCCAACTTGATCATTTTGTTATTATAATCAGGCATGCATGTATGTATCTCAAAACAAAGCAAGGATAATAGGGTATAAACATGTATCAAGCTCAGAGTGCACGATAAACAAGTACATGTACAAGATAACACATAACAGGATAAAACAACTAGTTTTCAAATTCAGGATAGCAAGACAGTGTTGTACTAAAACAGTGAATCTCGTCGCTACAGAAATGCAAATCTGGAATCCGTCAAAGAATCTAGAAAATAGATTCCCAACCGAATCCATCGAATATTAATAAGTCATATAGTATTTCACAAGATCATAACTCAAAACTGATTTGAATCCAGAAAATACATTCAGCCAGAAATCAGTAAAACGGATTCTCAGTCAGAAAAACAGCATTAAAACTCCTCAAATAAATCCTGAAAAAATCTGGAGTAATCCCCTATATGTCTAGTATCAGAATAGAAAATTTCATATAAATTCTAGTAAAATTTGTTCAGTCAACAAAAATCGGAAAACCTCAAGAAATGATAGTTTGGCAAATCTGGAATTCCCAACACAGTTGTACGAAATCTGAAATATCTCGCAAGCCGTGAAATAAAATCCAAATCCGCCAAAGGGAGATTAAATTAGACAAAATAATCTAACTTTCATATTTCACAAATATTTTTCATACAGTAAAAGGAAATAGGGTAAAAATACAAATCTTTACCGAACAGTGGGCAAAATACAACAAGTATAACTTTCATAAATAAGCACGAAACGGCATATAAAACTCATCAATAAAACCCACCAAAATTTTGGGTAATCCCTAGATAGATATAGAAGTGCGGACGAAAGTTTCAGCTCAAAATGATGTGTAACACAAGTATCAAAATAATTTAGTCATCAAAATCATCGAGAAACGAAATCTGGAATTTACCTACACCTCTGTAGTAAAATAGTCATAACTCACACATACGAAAACAAAATTGAGCAAGGTAAGAGGGGTTGGAAAGAAGGCAAATTCCTCTAAAGCTCATGTTTTATACTAAAATTAAGATTCTGACTTTAATATGGTCTAAATTACTGATGCAGGCAGAATAGCGGCAAAATACAGATTTTACTCAAAAACAAAAATCAACATAGATCCAACGAAACTTGATCCAAACGCAACCAAACATGAAATCGAGTTTACCAAGTATCCAAACATCATGAAATAGGGTAATTAACATATCTAAAACAAGTCTATCACACGGTTCTCCACAAATACCCAAATTCTCACAAGAAGTCTCACATATATGATCAAATCAAGAACGGGCAAAACCTAAGTTAATTCATATCAATATTGTGTCGTGAGGCAACTATGGTCAAGTTTTCACAATAGAGACAAAACCCATCAACGATAATACACACACGAGTTGTTTCTAGAACCCAACTACACTATAGGTCTAGAACCCAACTACACTATAGGTGGTATTTTTAACTTGTATCAAACAAAGGAATTGGAGTACAAGTTACTTGCCTGAGAGACGACGGTGGAAACGAAGCAAGAACAAGAATAACGGGAACGGATTCCCAGCACGAACACAACGAACGAACTCCGAACACGAACAAGATCACGAACCCTAAAGAACAAATAACCCACGAACACGATCGGACGGCTGAGATCAAAAAATCAAGGTGATTGGATCAGATCTGACGAATCTGATCGAAGATCAAGATCGAGATGTGATCAGTATCTTGATGATGATGATGATCATCGGATCATATCGAACGGTCCGCAATCAAAAGACCAAGACTCCAAGATGATGATGATCATGATGATCGAGATGTTGATCACCCTCCATCAAAACAGAGCAGCAATACAACAGTGGATACACTAGCTCGGTTGTGGTTCGATGGCAGATGCCGACTGAACGGGAGCGGCTAGCAGGCGGCGCCGGTGGCCAGGGAGGGTAGCATAGCGCAGGGAAGCTGTGCTGCGGGGCTGTCGAAAGGAGGCAGGGCATCGCTGCTGCGGATGATGGTGCAGCCACTGCAGGCTGACGAAGTTGCTGATGTTGCTGCCATCATCGAAAGGGGGACAGGCACAGGGGGAAGTGGCGAGGCTGTTGACGGCGGGGTGACTGCAGATGGGGTGCAGTCGCGGCGCGGCGCAACTGGGGGGTCGCGAGGGTGATGCCGAGGTAGGCACTGCGCTGACTGGCGAAGGAGCACTGGAGTTGGCACAGGAGGGTGTGTGGATGCTGTTGATGGGAGAGAGTGCAAGAGGACGGGGTTGGCGATGCACGGGGGCAGGGTGGCGCACTCAGAGGTTGAGCGAGAGAGGGATGAGATGAAGGTGGTGGCGGAAGTTTGAGACGGGGAAGATGAACAGTCTCAAGATGCATGTGTTTAAAGTACAGGATGATATTTATATGAATTGGGTTAGGTTAGATGGCGGCTGCAAGGGTGAGTTGGGGTTTCGGGTTGAATAACAACCGGGTATTGGGTAGGGAGGTATTCAAACAGGGTAGGTATTGAAATGGGTTTGGGTCTGGGGTAGTTTAGAACAATGGGTTTAGGGGTTGTTAATAAATGGGTTGGGTTATGTTAACGGGTCTGGGCAAAGATCCAACAGGGTTGAATAAATGGGTATGGATATCAAATGGGTTTAAAATAGGATATAGGGTTTTAAATCCATTTGAAAATAATTATAAAAATCTTAGATAATTTATAGTACTTTCAAGCTAATAATAATAATAATAATAATAATAATAATAATAATAATAATAATAATAATAATAATAGCAACAACACAAACAATAATAATAATAGGAATCAAGATCATAGTAAATAGTTACAAATGAAGTTATTGATCGAAAAATAGATTTTAATGGAAGATCCAAAAAACAATTTTTAACAAAAAGCGTTTAAGAGTGAAAAAATAATTTGTGAAAATTTTTAAATACAGAAAATACATAAAAATATATTTTTGGGAAAACAGAGGCTACAATCAATATAATAGAACAATCCTATGATGTACTGATTCTCACCGAGGTTTCTAAAGAGGATAATAAGAATGCCATAATGCAAAATATATGCATGGGCCATAAAAGGTAATGCTAACCCAAGGTCAGACAAAAGTCTAATAGGGATCGCACCATTCAATAACATAATCCATACAAGCAAAACTCTCTTAAAGCATAAAACAAACTTCACACAAACTTCACATTCTCTACATAGCGATAATGAACCCATACACACATGACAAGATCACTAGAATTAACAAGAAATTTCTAGTTAACCTAAGCTCTGATACCAAACTGTAACACCCCAATATATATATATATATATATATATATATATATATATATATATATATATATATATATATATATTCAATTCTTTCAATTTCTATGTCACTTTAAACATAAACTAAGATAGTTATAATTCAAATAAAATTTTGGTAGAGTTTTCCCTGAAATATTAGCCCTTTAACAGATATTCCTTACGAAAATCCGCAAACTATTACAAATATCAATGTACCTGTAATATATATCAATCCTCCCCAGGCCAAGTCATTCAACAACACATAGGCAATAATATATGGGGCTCTGGGGACATAACTCCTCATAATACACAAGATACAATTTGAAAACATATAAGATTTTTATAAAAACTTTAAAAAAACCTTTCAAAAACCAACCACAGTCCCCGGTACTCCACAACGAGGTGGGTACGGGCTTTCATACTCCATCACAACACTACATGTATTATTATCTCTTACAGTTGTACACATATTCCACCATAATACAAACTATCACCCAAATACCAATTCCATCTGTACATAACTTAGGATAATAAAATATATAATAGATACATATACAACTCATTCGGCTACGGGAAAGTATAACTATCAAAATCAAACAACTACTATGGTATCTCACCTCGCTGCTAATCAGTACCTTCAAGAGGGTTAGGGACATCCACCTGACCCCCAGAAAACAACGGGGGTCAGCCATAACTGGTGTAAGTATAATTTACTAGTTTAGAAAATAAATAAAACGAAATAAAGAAAATAGAAAGAACATACAAATAGCATGCTAATTAAGTGAACCTAAAATTTAAATACGAAAACATCATAAAGGTGACTTTGCACAGAATTAACCCTTTGAATCTTCGACCCATCCACCTATCCATTTTATAACAATATCATATATATTCTCATCACACAATTTCACATTCATTCCATTATATGATATCACATTCATTTTCATCGCATACTAACATGTATTCAATCTTATAATATCACATTTACTTCACATAACATCAGAATCATTCAGTCTCATAATATCACATTCGTTCAATCTTATAATATCACGTTGATCTAATCTCATAATACCACATTTATCCTTATCTTATAACACCTGTCCTACCATCACATTTATTTACATCCCATACACAACTCGTAACGTCCTGTAATGCATGAACCATCATTCTCATTTTATATATTATAATTTTCCTTCTATTCATTCTAATTTCAGCATACATCTTATTTTAATGTTCTTCTCATTTTATTATATACTTTACTTTATAATTCATTTTTTTTATCTCATCATACAACGCAAGTTACTTTTCATTCTTATTAATAATATATCTTTCTTTCATTTTCGCTTACATCTCATATCACACTTCGCTGTAACTTTCATTCTTATCAAATTATTAGATTTGCCCGTGGTCACGTGCCTACAGCACGTCTTGAGAACGATACAGCATATGAAAAGTCTTGTAAACAGTAAATCAACAATTATGTAGCTGAAGTTTGAATAGTATGACAATAATTAGTTGTAAATAAAAGTCCATGTTTCCATTAGTATATGGTGAAAAATAATTACAAATTGGGGTATAAAATACCATGTTTCCATATATATATATATATATATATATATATATATATATATATATATATAGAGAGAGAGAGAGAGAGAGAGAGAGAGAGAAATAATTAAATAAATAAATGATTTGTTTTGGGGGGAGTTGAATTTTGAATTTGAGTTTCGGGAAAAAACTTTTGGGGGGAAAATGTGTTTTATGAGGTTAGATCTGGGCCTTTGATTTTGGGAGAATTGAAGGAGAGCCACTTGATAGCTTTCTTTGTTTTATTATACAGATATTCCGCACCCCAAACATAGTTTGGGTAATAACACACCGCACCCGCAAAGCCGATAGCATGGGTAATAATCACCGCACCCCAGATAAACTGGATAATATAACATCACATCTCAAGCTGATAGCTTGGGTTATTACTTTACTTCATTTTCATTTTCATCTTACAACCTTCTTTGCTTTCATTTCCATTTCGCAATACAACAATCATATCAACAACCCGCCAATTCACCCTGGGAGTTGTGCCAAGACAGGTAGTTCCCACTATTCCCATGGAAATAGCCGGTGAGTAGTTCCTCGACACAATTCCAAGGCATCAACTCACATCACACTTATCTTTAGTTTTGAAATCATTCACATATCCATCACTTAACACACATCACTTTATGCATCAAACTAATATCACATATAACTTTACTTTTCATTCGTATCAAATTGTATTATATATGCACACTTTCTTTACTTTTTTTTACTCTTTTCCATTCCACAATTTCTTCGAGTTATTCACATTAATTTAACATGCATCATTCCTTCACTGTTATACTCATAATCATAACATCATATTAATTCTTATACATAATTTCTTCATTTTTCATATTCAAATACATTACACTAAACTAATTCACATGCTTAATTCCTTCACTTTTTATATTTAATCCCATAACACAAGTATTCCTCTTTTCATAAATATCTTCATATCACCATTTCTGTATTTTCAGTTATAATTACATAATGCAATTTCCTCATTTTTCACACTTATTTAACCACATACTTCTTTTACCATTCATTTTCATTCGCATACTCATGAATCATATTCTTTCCTACTCATCTTCATATATATACATTTTCTTCCACTCTACTATTTCATTTCCACTCGGATGCTTACTTCACTTTCTCATTTCTACTTTACATCAACTACATTCTTTTTTTCCCCATTCTCATATCACATTATATGATTTCTTTACTTTATCATTTTCCATTTCATTTGACAATTATTCATTTTATTAATTTTTCGACCAGTGAGCCACAATATCCCAATATACTGAAAGTTGACAGCCCAGTAAAACACACGGACCTCTGCCCCCCCCCCCCCCCCCCCCGCCGGGGTCAAACACGTCCGAGGCTACGTCTTCCTCCCAGCCTATGCCAGCAAAGGAAATACCGCACCCCAGCGAAGCTGGGAACTTCCTCGTGACATCTGTCATCGAAAGAATATCACCGCACCCCAGACAAGATGGGTAATAACCGGGTCACAAGCCAATAGCTTGGGTGATAAAAACACAGTACCGCAAACATAGTTTGGGTAATAAATACCGCACCCCAAACCGGTCCTTGGATTTTAGGAGGTCTATCCCAAACTCCCAGGATTTCTATAGGTATTGGTCAACAAAATTTAACTTTTATTAACAATTTTATTTCATATTTTCATCTCATATGATCACCACATAGCATCTCCTCTTTTATTTCACTAGACTGCCACCTCTTTGGCATTAACCATGCAATTTCTTATCTCATTATATCACATATTTTACTTGTATCACATGTACCAAATATTCATGATCTTATACCTCATATATCATATTAATTTATAAATAGACCTTATATTTGCTAAACAACCATTTAAAATTTTCCCCTAAGTTATTAGGTTTATATCACTTTAAACATGCACAACACGGTACACGGTTCCCAAAATATCACCAATCACTTATTTCATCTATTAAAGCATTAGAACACCCATTATATCACGCTAGCCCATACACCATGCCTCAAATACCCAATATCATCTATAAGGGCTTATATGCTCAAAAACATGCACGAAACATGCACGGAATATAAAAAGTGTGCGCACCACATAGTCTACAAATTTTTTTTATGCTTTAACACATCACACTAACCTATAATTTATATTTCATATACTCAAAATCGTTAATTTCCATAAATATCACAAAATCCTAATTTCGGCCCTTTAAAAATCTATATTTTCCTTCAAATTTAAAATTAGCCATAATTCCTTCAATACACATTGAAAAACTATGAAACTTGACCACAACATAGAGAATATATAGTTACATCATACTCACTTGATGAACCAGACAGAAGACACTCCTCGCTAAACAAACTTCACTTTATAATGCCTATTAAGTAAAATATCGGACCCATGAGTCATTAATTTAAAATACACATTATCTATCCCCCAAATTCACATCAACCATACTCATACCTCACCTACAACATATCTAAGCATATCAAATCAAATATTCTCTAGTCTGATAGTCAAATCCCAATTTTTACCTCTCGATCGTAGGATTTCCACTCAATATTTATATTTTCAGGGTAACATATCCCAAATTAACTCATATGAGCATCTCGAGAATAAGGTCTATTATTTATACATATTTCCCCATAATTATTCTATTTCTAAATCAATAAACTCATGTTTTACAATTTTCCGATATCGGGAAAATTCTTTGTAATTATCAAACAGTCGCTAAAATTTATCATAAATACTTCAAAATTATCCCGTAATATTCTACATCATTCAAAATAATTATTAGCATTCAATAAATGCAATTTTCCTTACCCTTCCCAAACTCAAACTCTAGATTTAATAAAATTTTCATATTATTACCATAGAAATAGAAATCTTTCACCTCTAACATGTTCTACGAGCTCTATGCATTCTTCTACTATGGTTTTTTTATGCAAAGAAAGTAAAGCACTGAATTCCAATAACCAAAGGTACCAATTAATATACCTTCACGAAGCCCTCTCAAAAAACCGACTCCCCAAAAAATCTTCCAGACTCCCCAAAAAATTAGAAGGTTAAAGTGAGACGGAGGTTTGATTTTACAAACTCTAAGAATGGGGAAAGGTGGGTTTCGGCCATCTCCAAGGTTTCGGCCAAAAGAAAAAAGGGAGGAGGAAAGAAAAAAAGAGAGAACGGCATTATTGTAATTATTAAGAAGTTTAAATAATAAATAAATTAAGATTATGGGATTGGTCCAAATTCAAATAAACATTTCTCATTTTAAAGGTTATTTTCAACCTCGAATTCCAAACTTTCTAACTTCTTGCTAAGATCATTCAATTACTTCAAATTAGGAAATATTCCATCCTCTATTATGCATAAGTAGACAGGAAAAAGTTTCGGGTTAATTCGGATTCATCTGCTCCGAGAAAACTCACCTCAAAACACCTATATTTTAGATTTTTCCCATTTAACCTCGAATTTCAATTTAATCATTCTAAAATAAAATAAAATCAATTAATATAGTAGAATATACTCAAAATCATAACTAACAATAACATAAATCAAATATTTAATAATTTCTAAAATACAGGTGTTACATCATGCATCTAACAATTCACACATAAATATTCTACAATATAGCATTCTACTAATAAAATTATATTAGAAAGTTGGAGAAACACTAACCTCAAAAAGAGAATTCTTAATGGTAGAATCCCTAGAAGATAATGCTCCAAAGCTCCAAAGCTCATCACAAAAAAAAAAACCGGTCTCTCCTCCTTGGCAAAATCGCAAGATACACCAAAAAACTCTCTCTTGGCTCTCTTTTGTTTTGTTTAATTTTGTGTTCATTTGGGTTAGATTAGGGGGGTATTTAGATGGAAATATGATAATAGTTTTAGCAACTAACCACCCCACTAACCCACTCACACACTCACACCATTCACTCACCCCACTTTCTCCCTGCATAGCCAACCATTGGAAAGAGTGCACATTGAACCTGTGCACGTGTGCACATGTGCACATGTTGTGTACATTTTTTATTCTACTCTTATTTCATTACTTTATTTCATTTTAACCATCTTCATTAATAAATAATTATATTAAAATTCTTAATCATTAATTTTTAATATATTTTGTTTACAAAAATTTTTAGTGCACAACCTTAAATAAAAACATCGTAATTAGCACGTGCATAGAAGAAAAACACGTGTAAACCACGTGCAGCCAAAATGTTCAAAAAATCTAAAAATCTATCATTCCATATATTAAAATTAAGCAAAAGAAATATAAATATACACACTTCTTAAATTTTATTTTGAAAAGGAATACAACCGACAAATGAACTGCACGCACGTGCGTCGCACATATCAATAAATATTCAAAACAAAAAGGATTTGAGAAACGGAGAAATAGAAATACACCATACGTAAACAAAATTATTTTAATAAAGTTACGGATATTTTACGGATCGAAAAAGTATACGTAATCAGCACGAGTATTGAAAACACATGCAATGCACGTAAAAATAGAATATTAAATATTTGAGTTAAAATTTACATTCAAATACATAATCGAATTCGAGAAAATAAATAAATAAATAAATATATATATATATATATATATATATATATATATATATATATATATATATATATATATATATATATATATATATATATAAGAATCAAAATACAAAATATGTAGAAAATATTTATTTTAAAATACGTCATGGATACTAGTCATAACAGTACAAAATACATGTGTGTAACACTCGTGGGCAAAATTTTCATAACTCAATTTTGCAGGGTGTTACAGTCTCCCCCCCCCCCCCCTCTCCCTCCCCCTAGTACAGTTCTGTCCTCAGAACTTACAAGAGTAAAAGTTATATCTTTAACACACCATAAAAAAATATTATTGTATATAGAATAGTTGTCAATACTAATAAAATAAATATAGTATAAAAATATGTAATGTTGAAACCAATGCAAACTTATATAAAGAAACTATGAGTATCAAGGTGAATAGGAACGAAACACGAAAGTATTAAACAAATTAGAAAATTTTAATCGAAAAAAGAAACGTGACAATTATAGGTTAAAAGTAATTTTCATACAAAATAATATTTGATAAATTATTAGATAATATAGTAAAGGGAAATATAAATTAAATCATCAATTGTGAAAGAAATAGGAAAACAAAATAATTAGCAAGAACTAAGAAAATCATAGAAACAAATGCTTTAAAAACGAGTAAACGAAAGGCAGTAGTAAGAAGTAGTACGAAAAAGAGTAAAACAAAAATAGAAGTATAGAAATAAATAAGAAGGAAGAGATATGTAAGTACACAGAATAAAAGCGATGAAATAGTATCGACAAATTATAATGCAGTAGAAACTTTTTAAAAAGTCAAAGAGCGTAAATAAACATTAAGCAGCTAAAAAATTTACTGAGATAAAAAGGATATTTTTATGATAAAGAAATAAATAGTAAAAACAAAATAAAGGAAAAAGGTAAAAATATAAAGGAAACCGATAAATAATTTGGAAGAACATAATAATTGAAAAAATAGTTAGCACTAGATAATAAGAATTCGAAAATTTTAAGGAAAAAAAAATTAACTAAAGGGGAATGGGAAAAATAAATGATTAAAATCGTAAACTAAGAATATATGTTAATAGACAAAAGAATGTAGCAATTTAAAAGAATACTGTTTTATGAAAAGTCTGAAAATATATGAGTATTAAATTTTAGCTAAATGTACAAACAATATAAGATAGATATAATTATGCATATCAAATTAATATCATGACAAAAATAATTTGTAATGTAAATATAATAACTATATATACGATTCAAAATTAAATACATAAAATAGTGATTAGTATTTATTAAATATCTATAAGTTGTCAAATATAGCAGGAAAACCAATTTACAAAAGTATATACGTACATAGGCATAAAAATATATGATGAAACAACAATACTATGATATGAAAATTATAAATGGTTTGTAGGAGTAAAACAAGGCATCATTGTAGTAGAAGTAATAATATATTATTGAAATAATATAAAAACTAATTATATAGAAATAAAATGTAAATCGTAAACAAAAGTATCAGTAATAAAATTTACGTCAGGTGAGTAGCCACCAAATCTAAGATACGTTAGCAGTAAAATAAAATACGATGAAGGGATATAAAAATACTAGAATGCTAACAAATGTAAAGATGAAGTATATATAAAAAATAATAATAATAAGGTATCACAATAGTTAATAGTAAGCAGTAGTAACTAGAATGAAAAATAAAATATCGCATATAGGATAGATATAGAAACAAGTATCAGCAATAAGGTAATTAATTAAATGTGTATATAAATATAGTTGTATCATAAATAATAAAGTTGAAGTAGTATAGGCTAAGTTGTAAAACATTATAAAATGGTAAAAACAAAATGGTACTAGTACAAAATAATGGCGTAGTGGTAAGTAATATATATAGAAATAAAAGTGGGGGTTATTAATGTAGAAAATCTTCTTTGTTGTTGGTTCGCCTCATTGGTGTCCCACTGCAGGCTTACCTCCTTGACATCAAGTTGCAGATTTGCTTCCACGACATGCAGTTGCAGTTTGCCTTCTGGACATTCGGTTGCAGATTTTGCCTCCCCGACATTCAGTTGCAGTTTTCCTCCATTAATGTCTAGTTGCATATTTTCCCTCTTGACATCATGTTGCACCAAAATGGTGAATGGAGTGATGTAATCTTCCATATGTACTAGGGTATTGAATGTTTAATTTTAAGAATGATGTTATGTTTTGAAATTGGTGATATAAAAATAGATGTAAAAGTTGGGATAGTAAGAAGAGGAAATGAAGTAGAAAATTACAATGATAAAATATTAAAATAGAAGTACATATTTTAAATATCGAACATATAAAATTAGTAGCAATGAAAAGGATTTATAACATTAAGACAAAATTAGAATAAAATATATGCATGAGCTTAAATACAAATGTGAATGACAATAATTATGTAGTGTAGTAAATTAGGATAATAATAATAAATAATTATATTTTTTTAAAAATATAGTAATGTAGTAATTGGATAAGAGTAAAATGATATGTATAGTAAGTATGTCGAAATACATTATATATATAGAAATTGGTGGAAAGTAATGTAGTAACCAAGAATGTAAAATATAATTAGTGAGTGTACATAGTACGTTAGAGAAGTATAAAGCGACAAAATTAATAAGTATGTATTAATAGTGAAAAGTAAATATAACAAAACAAACTAGAAAATAATATGTAATAATAATAGTATCGAATATAAGCTATAACACAAAAATAGTAGGAAATGAAGATTTATAATGTGTCGAAGTATGTCACATTTTTATAAGTAAAATATTACAATCTTGTTAAAAATATACTAAAATGATTAAGACAATATAAAATAATGGAAAAATTATAGCATCGTAAAATCAAAGCATATATAAAATGAAAGTAAATATGCAAAAATCAAAGTTTATAATATAATAGAAATAATAACGAAATAAAATAGTAGTAGCAATATTAATAACTTAATACGTAGTAATTTAAAACTTAATGTAATACGTAAAAGTGATATCAAAATAAATGAGTAACGTAAAAGCGCTTGAAAGTAAGAAGGATAACAACATCAAGGAAGAAAATGAGTAAGTCAAACTTAAAGATTAAGACTAAGGAAGATAGATAGAATAATAAATATCCAAGTGAATTAATAGTATAAGAAAATAATTCTATGAAAAAAATATTAAACGTTAAAAATGAAAAGTATTACGAGGAAAATCCACGAAGAAAATAAAAGAGAAAAGTTAGTCTACGTACTAGCTATCATAAATGTAGGTTCAACCAACCATAGCACTCGTGATACAAAGAAAAATATGCTCGCATACAATATCACATCAATGTATACGAGGAAAGTATCATGATTGCAAGTTCAATAACTACATCATTCATGACTCCAAACTGACACACGCACTTCTAATGTCCACCCTAATGTGTTTTTCTTATAATTTTGCACTACTTATTGAATTCGGCACTGCTACTACTCTATAACGCCCCGAATTCCAAATACCAGTAATTCGTAGCAAATACATGATCTTTTACTTCAATTCGTACAAAAATACAAGGAATTTAAAACTTTTTATTATAACAATATCATTTACAACAACACAGCAGAAATAAATGAATACAATACAACACATGATGAAATGAAACTCTTCAATCTTGTGGCATTCCCCATAGTGACTTCAAGTCCAAGTTAAATCCATTCCTGCAACTAAAAAAACTGTGGGAACGTTAGTTGCTCAACTGACGCAATGCTATAATACGTCGATTCTTTTACTTTAACAAACACAAACTTGAATGCAAAACAAAATGTGAAAAGTGACTATCCTAAACATATCAGTGTTTGATATGACCTAATGCCTAATGCAGACATTCAAACTAAAATGACGGTAATGCATACTTGTTCGGATTCTATGCCTCCCATACTACATAGGACCGAGGGCAAGCCCTTAATGTACTCTTCACTATAGGGTTCAATCCCTCGTCATGAAGTCCTACTCGGTAACAAAACAAGGTGCAGACATCCCACAAGTATGAATTCCACAGGGAGTACATTACCCGACTATACAGAATTCACCTCAAGTGCCGCTCTAGCCCCGGGGTACATCGGAGATCCACCTCCCATCTACTCGATCGTTAGTAATCACGAATTTAATTGAGGCTCGTCTCACTCTGAATAGCAATCACAGTCCCAGAGTACACCGTCCGACTGAATACAGGGCAATTACAATCTCGGAGTACACCACCTGACTGAATCTATAGTCCTAAAGTACACCGCCCGACTATATAGAAACACCGCACTTACGTTTGCCCAGGTTTCATCACATCTTCTTTTCTAGTGTCTGTCCTTAATTAAAATTTTAGTTATCATGGTCTAGAACTAGCTCACCCTACCGGACTTAAACTTACTCAACAACATTCAGGTCCATATTGACCAATTCAAAAAAAATTATTTATTAAACTTGTCGGACATTATAGAGATCTTCTAGGTTTCATCTAACCTCTTATAAAAATTTTCATTCATTAAACATCTTTTTACTTATTTTATCCATTCTCTTTGTTATTATCAATCATGAAGTAACTAACTTCTTATTGCAACATTCAATAAAACTTGATAAGTTAAAACCCTTCTAAACATCACATGTTTAACATTCCAACTTCATCCTTTAACTATCTCTTAATTCCTCATAAGGTACATCTTACTAAAATTCTAATTTTAAATCCAATTTTATACGATGTAAAAGTTTTAGGACAACTAGATAAAAGACATCAACCCAATAGTATTGAAAAAAAATCATATAAATTACAGTACTACTCCAAAAATAGATTTCTTACTTTCATTGGAAACATAAATGAGACTACTACAACTTTGTAGTTAAGATCATCCAAATTCATCCTCAATTACTTCGTCTAAATTCATTTGCAAAACAGTAGGTTCAAAATTCGAAAACTGCAGCACATGCTACTTGTAAAAATCATAGAAAATTATATACTACATAAAACTGTGTTCTTTAGATCAAATTAAAGGTATAGAAGTCTACTATAATTTTTTAGTTATAAGTTACCCCAAAATATTGTGTCTATAACCCTGAATTCTTTGAAATCTACAGTAGCGTCGAAATGTTATACAGACTGCCACTGTTCAATCTTGTAAAATCCACTGTAAATTCTGTTCTTGATGAAAAATTGATTTCTTAGACTCTAAAGAAATTTTAACGAATCTACTTCAACTTCTTAGTTTTTACCTCTCTCAAAATACTGCACCTAAGATGTCGAAATGATCAAAATCCGAAATGTGTACAAATTTTCAGCAACTAGCCAACTGCCAACCAGTCCTAAGTTTGAATTTTATTAAAATAGTAAAAGAAATCCAAATATTATGAAATTTTAAGGAGACATTCTTGACATATACGGGGTTCTCACATAAAAATTTTAGCTCTAGATTCCATCTAGTTTAACAGATATGAATTTTTGAATACAACTAAACTTAAAATAGAAACTTAAAAAATGTCCCCAAATCAATCATATCATAATTTCACACCTTTAATTAAGAACACATAATCTAAGCATGGATGCTCAATCTATATAAGTTATCATGCATCTAACACAAGTCACACATGTACATTGTACAATCTAGCATTCTACTAATAAAATTATATTAGAAAGTTGGATAAACACCCACCTCAAAAGATAATTTCTAGTGGTAGAATCCCTAGAAGATAATGCTCCAAAGCTCCAAAACTCATCACAAAAAAAAAGGGCCTCTCCTCCATGGAAAAACCGCAAGACATAGCAAAAGACTCTCTCTTAGCTCTCTCTTTTGTTTAGTTTAATTTTGTGTTCATTTGGGTTAGATTAGGAGGGGTATTTATATGGAAATTTGGGAGTAGTTTTAGCAACTAATCACCCTACTAACCCACTCACACACCCACTAACACACTCACACCACTCACTCACCCCACACTCTCCATGTGCAGCCAACCATTTGAAATAGTGCACAATGCACGTGTGCACGTGTGAACGTGTTGTGTACATTTTTCATTCTACTCTTATTTCATTACTTTATTTCATTTTAACCCCCTTCATTAATAAATAATTATATTAAAATTCTTAATCATTAATTTTTAATATATTTTGTTTACAAAAATTTTAGTGCACAACTTTTAATAAAAACAACGTAATTAGCATGTGCATAGAAAAAAAACACGTGTAAAGCACGTGTAGCCAAAAGTTCAAAAAATTTCCAAATCTATCATTCCGTATATTAAAATTGAGTAGAAGTAATATAAATATAAACTTTAAATAAATTTTATTTTGAACAGAAATACAACCGACACATAAACTGCAAGCACGTGCGTCGCACGTATCAATAAATATGCAAAACAAAAGGGAATTGGGCAACAGAAAAATTGAAATACACCCTACGTAAAAGTATTTATTTTTACGGATATTTCACGTAACGAAAAAATATACGTAATCGAAAGTTGTATTGAAAACACGTGCAATGCACGTAAAAAAAGAATATTAAATATTTGAGTTAAAATTTAAATTCAAATATAACCTAATTCGAGAATATATATATATATATATATATAAGAATCAAAATACAAAATACGTAGAAAACATTATTTTAAAATACATCACGGATACTACTCGTAACAGTACAAAATACATGTGTGTAACACCCGTAGGCAAAATTGTTATAACTCAATTTTCGGGGGTGTTACAACAGCAATTAGATGCTTCCTCTCGAAGTCCGGAAAAAAGTTGAATCCCTTCAAAGCCCTCTGTGGGTCAAAGAACTTCAAGTGGGGAGAGCCTCAGCAACAGACCTTCATCCAGCTGAAAGAATATCTCGCCAACCCCCTATGCTAAGCAAACCAGAACCGGGCAAATTCCTCTACCTCTACCTGGCGACATCAGGGCATGCCCTCAGCGTCATCTTAGTTTGGGAGGAAGATGGAGTTTAGAAACCCATTTACTATGTTTGCAAGGTGCTCCATGATGTCGAGCTCTGGTATTCCAAGATGGAGAAGATAGCTTATGCCTTGGTTATGGTGGCGCGAAAGCTTCGCTCTTACTTACGGAACCAATCCATCCAAACCCTCATAGACCAGCCTTTGAAAAAAACCTTAACATGCCTGAGAACTCTAGGCATCTGATCAAATGGTCCATCAAGCTAAATCAACATGACATCAGTTATAAGTAAAAGATCGCTATAAAGGGCCAAGCATTAGCTGAATTCATCACTAGGTGCACAATCCCAGAGGCAATCGAGGCTCAAGAGGAGTCTCCGGTATGGAAGCTTTATGTGGACAGGTCCTCTTGCGAAGAAGGGAGCAGAGCAGTTGTGATACTGCAAGGCCCAGACAGCTTTGCCCTCCAGTACTCATTATGCCTCAACTTTTGGGCCTCTAATATCGAGGCCGAGTACAAGATGCTAATTGCAGGACCCTTCCTTGCCCACAAAGCTGGGGCAAGACGAGTCAGGGCCATCAGCGACTCTCAACTGGTGGTCAATCAGGTCTCCGAGGAATACGAAGCTCGAAACCCTCGAATGATTCAGTACTTGGCCCATGTCAAGGGGCTCCTAGCAATACTTTGAAGAGGCCTCAGTCGTCTGTATCCCTCGAGAAGAGAACAACCAGACTGATGCATTGTCGAAGATGGCATCCTTTTAAGTTCTTGGTCACACAGTGCTGAAGAGGTCCTCATCTAACCAAGTATTGATAAAAGGAATGCCGATGTCCTCTGCATCAAACCCCGGCCATGATCGGCGAACAGGATTGACCTGATTGAACTTTCTCCAGAGGGGGGACTTACCGCAGAAAAAACCTGAAGCAAGGAAGATTCGAGCCAGAGCAGTTTGTGCTCATCAAAGGGGTATTGTTGAAACGGTCATACACCATGGCCGATGGACGTCCCTACCACCAATGCCTAACTCCTGAGGAAGCCCAATATGCCCTTAAAGAAATGCACGAGGGAGTCGGTAGTTACCGCATGGAGGGCACGTTACTCGCGAGGAAGATCCTCAACCATGGATATTACTGGACAACTCTACTACAGGACACTCTAGAGCTCGTTCGAAAATGTGTCCCATGCCAGAGGTTCTCATCCATCAAACATGCCCCTTAAACCGAGTTTAAGTCATTGGCAAGTCCAGCTCCATTTTCCATGTGGGGAATGGATCTGGTCGAGCTGAAGCAACTGGTCAGGATCACTTCCTCATTGTCGCCATAGACTACTTCACAAAGTGGGTTGAGGCTGAACCCCTAGCCTCCACAATAGAGTATCAATCCTAGCAGTTCTTTTGGAAGCACATTGTGTGTAGGTTCAGGATCCCCCGAATCCCAATCACCGACAATGGTACTCAGTTCGCAAGAAAAGGATTCTGCAATTCCTGTACGGACCTAGGAATCCAACAGAGGTTATTTACTACCTCGCAACCCCAGTCCAACGGTCAGGCCGAGAATGCTAATCGCCAAATTTTAGATGGACTCAAGAAGCTGGACGAGTCCCCCAAGGGATTGTGTGTCGAAGACCCTAGTGTGATCTGGTCGTACAGGATGACCAAGAATTTTTTTATAGATGAATCACCATTTAATCTCACGTTCGGAACCGATGCTGTAATTCCTTTGGAGGTTGGGCTACCTTCCCCCCAGATAATAAGCTTCAATGAGGATTTGAACTCTAATGGCCTTAGGTCCAAGCTAGATTTCCTTGAGGAAGTGTGAGACAAGTCAATTGTCAGAAGAAATATTTACCAGTAGAGGATAGAGCGTTTGCATAACAAGAATGCCTGACAAGTGAACATCAACGATGGTGACTTGGTCCTAAGAAAGCTCGAGATTTCTGAGCCGAGCAAGAAGGGAGAACTCGCCCCAAACTGGAAAGGCTCTTACAAGGTCTCCAAAGTGGTTCCAGGATTTTTCCATCTCGAAGACCTGAGGGGCAAAGTGATCAAGAGGACTTAAAATGCAGCACAATTTCATGAAAGAGCCTAATGCTCCAATGCCCTCGGCTAATTCTAACAAGGCCCTATAAAGTCCTTGAATGTATTAAGCACATGCCTATAGGCAGTCACCAATGAATAAAATTTTATTTGAATACAACTTTCTCTCAGACTTTGCCAAATCTAGGTCCACTCGCCTGAGTACCCTCCCTCGGCATGGACTTCGAGCCCCACACGAAGAAATATCCATCTTCACTTGGACTCGCACTTCGACAGTTCTCTTGGCCTCGTCCCTAGGCATGGACTTTAAGCCACACACGAAGAACTCTCCTTCTTCTCTTGGACTTGCTCTTTGACAGTTTACTTGGCCTCGTCCCTAGGCATGGACTTCGAGCCACATGCAAAGAACTCTTCATCTTCTCTGCCTTGCCCTTCGAAAATTTGCTTGACCTGGTCCATAGGCATGGACTTTGAGCCGCATGCGAAGAAATTTCCTTCTTCGCTAGGCCCTGCCCCTCAGCGTGGACCTTGAGTTACGCAAAAAGATTTATCAGCTTCGCCCGGAGTAGGACCACGGAAACCATTTTAAGAATCCACACAATAGTTCGAGAAACCCATCGCTCTTTGCGCGAACGAGACTCAACACTCACGACCACCTATACAACCTATTAGATCTCAAACTCTAGAGGTCCAAAACACACCGAACTCATTAAAAAACTCATGATCGAGAGTGAAGGATCAAAGAAAAAACTCGTATATTAATAAGAGATAAGTATAAGGTGAGCGGTGGCCAGTCCACAATAGGCAATTACAGCACAATAACAAAAAAAAACTACCCTAAATGCCTATACAACGATAGAAGAGATGAATGCCAATTGATTCTAGAAGAAAATTGAAGAACTTCGCAGAGTCAGCTTACTCTAGAAGAAAGCTTGAGGAATTTCACCAGACCAACTGATTCTAGAAGAAAGCTTTAGGAACTTCTCGAAGGTGGCCAACCCTAAAAGAAAGCTCGAGGAATATCGCAGAATCGACAAACTCTAGAAGAAAATTTAAGGAACTTCGCAAGGCCGGCTAATTCTAGAAGAAAACTTGAGGATCTTCGCAAACACGAGCCATTCAACGCTCGGGCAAACATCTCATATCGCCTAAACCCTGAAAGTTCCACCTAGAAATTCCAACCCCATCGAATCTCGACCCTCGGATTGCCATTCGAGACACTTGCCAAGGAGCTTAAGAGGAGGATGATCATTCGAGGGAGCAGGAGTACTCAAGAACTTTAAAGAATGTATTGAAAGAATGAAAGGAAATTGGGAGTTTTATAAGCTCTTGTAGAAGGAGCCCCTCAATTTCTGGGAAGCTAACAGACCCTCCATCACCATCTAACGGTTGCAAAAGGAGAACGTTTCAACTCCCAAGGTCAAAGGATATTTCAACTCCCAAAAAATAAAAACGGTTCAATTCCTAAGATTGAATGGTGATTCAACTCCCAAGATTGAAAAATGTTTCAACTCCCAAGGCATTCTCCCACATGCCAAACTACGTAATCACACATGTGACAACCATTAGAGCACCAAGAACCTCAGAAAAGGAATGACTCAATTCCATCAAAGCCACCCACAAGCTATGAAATTCATATGCAAGAAATTCGACGTAAAGAATTCCTAAGCAAAAAGTCTTCATTATTGACAATCAGTCACACATTCGGGAAATAGAGGGATAAATACATATCGGTACATTCAGCATGGCCGAAAGATTACAACAAGATACAATAAGTTACAACAAGTCGTAAAGATTGACTAAGGAACCTCCTCGTTAAAGGAGCCTACCCTCAGGCTCATACAAACCATCTCGAGACCAATCAATATGGTCCGCACCTCAACAAGTCGGTCAGGCCCCTCTCGAGATCCAGCCATGCTAGACAATTCAGCCACTCCGCTCTGAGCGTCTCCCGAGGTTCATAGCTATTACCAAGCCATCGGAGAGAGACCTTGGATGGAGGTCCAACCACTATGAAGAGAAGTCACTCGAGACCCCACCAGTCCGAACTCCACGTTCAACCGGTATATCTCCAACTCCTTCTCCACCAGAATCTCTTAAAGAAAAAGAGTCATCCGAACACATCGCACCTCCTGAGGAAAGGGGTCGGGATGACCTGCCGGGGAGAGCTACTAGAATCCTTACGTGACCCAAATACATGTCAACCATTACCTTTTTTTTATGAGCAAGTTCCAAGCTCGTTTGATGCGATCTTCGGAAGTGGTACGAAAATGCCGACTCTCTATCCTTCTCTTCTTTATGGTGGTGAGCCAAAATCGACTCCACGACATGTAATCTATTCCTAAGGTATTCAAGCTCGGCATCGCTGGAGTCGATGAAAACACATTTGATGATCTATAAAGAAAGGAAAATCCTACGATTATGCCGACCACTAAAGACTTGCCTATATTCTAAAAGCCATGAAAAATCCCAAGTTGAGAAGTTCGGCCCAAAAAATTGCTTCCATTTAAATTCATCAAAAGTTTTATACAAAAGAGGTGGCCTATCTGCGATTGGTGAATAAAAAAAAAAAAAATGAAAGAGATAACATCCTACTGCATGGGAAAGGGAGGCACTTCTACAGCTTCAGACTTAGCAATCTCTTCAGAAGCCTCGAATGGGTCGGTCGCAACAGCATGAGACTGAGTGTCCTCCTCCCCGCCCAAGGGAATCTCCTATGGAGTCGGGGAGCCTCATCGAACTTAATGGAGTAGGAGAAGCCCTCGAGAATGAGATTTGGGTACTTTCGCTAAACATGCTCGATGGCCTACTTTTACCCTTCATCATAGGCGAGGATGACCCTGTCGATAGCCTGCTCAACACCAGCCATAATCGTCGTCTCCCTCACCTTTAGGATAGTCTTATCCTTCTCTAGCTTGACCAGCTCGGTAGTCTTGGAGGTCATCTCGGCCTTGAGAGGCTTCTCGCTCTTCTCCAGGTCGTTAGATTTCAGCTTAAGGTCCTTACACTCCCTCTCGACCTGTTGCACCCTCCTGTCAGCGAGCTTGAGCTCTCGATTGTACTACCTCCTCATCTTTGCTCCCTACAGAGTTGCCTGCAAACTGAAGCTAATATACCTAGAAAAATGCTTAAACTTATATGGAATGAAAGAAATAAACACATGTGAAGAAGCATACTCACCACCATGTCAGCCTGATCCCACTTCATATAGCTCGAGTTTATTATCTCTGTCGTGAGACATTCTCTATCGCAGAGCATCGCGAGGTTGGTTAACAACCTCCGTGGCAACCAGACCCTCTAGGATCGAGGCCGCCACCATCACAGCCTACTAGGACCTTCAAGGCTGCATGCCCTCCTGCCCAATGACTTCCTTGCCCTCGGGATGAACGGGAGGGAGCCCATACCTCGCCGCCTCGGCCACTTTGAGGTTCTCCTATCTTGGAGCCAACTTTGCAGAGTCGGGCGAGCTAGTGATTGTCAGGGCCCTCAAATTCTTGGACATCCCTTCGGAGGTCCATTTAGAGGCATAGGATGCAGCCCTCTTCTTCCCCTTTTGCAGCCTTCGTCATCACCAAGGTGTCCCTCCTCACCTCGATGTCCTTTACGTCGAGTTTTGAGGACGAAGAAAAAATTTGAATTCAAAAAGGAATAAAAAACAAGGGTCAGTAGGGCTCAGTCCAATCCGAACGAGATGCCTCTCTGACACCTTCGGCCAACTCACCCCTCCCCCCGACGATGATCTTCTTTCATTCAACCTTCGCATGCTTAGTGAAGTCTTTAGGCCTCGAGGCTTTATGTTTTGGGAGCCAAAACATCCATTTTTTAGGGATGTCCCAACGATCTAGGCTTCAGATGATGAAATACTTTGACTTCAAGTCCTTTATGTAATCCGGGTGGTCATGCACGACGTGCCTCCCAGGTCGAGGTGTGAAGAACCAATGCCATTCATACGTCCTGGCGGTGCTAAGGCCCAAGCATGCTCGTATACTTCAACCACAGTGACACCTCTTTCCCTCGTAGAGAAGTATGAAGATGATGAGATTCTTCCATGCGTTTGGCCCATACAATTTGGACTCACACCAGCCCAATTCATCTCCTCCTTGAAGAACAGGTGCATGGGTAATCGAAGCCCCAAGACGAAGGCGACCAAGGGGCACATGCAAAACCAAGGGGCTAGGTTGTCCATCGGTCTGAATTCGGGGTTCGGGATCATCAACTCGAATTGCTAAAGGAATGTCGTAGCACAACCGAATTTGAGGGAGGTTGATCTTCACAAGCATGTCCCTATCATGTCGGCTTGGTGAGGGCGACTGTATCCCGAACTTGATCAGATCCAGGAGATCATCTAGGTACATCCTTATAGGTAAATGATCCCGATAGTATGGACGTCGAAGCCCCCTTCGAGCAGGTACTCGATAGGCTTGGCCTCCGGGCTAGTCAGTAAAGTAAACTTCAACCTTCTTCGCGGTGGATGGGAGACTCGAGGAGGTCAGGGAGAAGCCAAATGGCCTGGACAATCTGCTCTGCCTGAGGGACCCACCTCGCCACCCACTTAATGTTCCTTTCCTCCCTCTTTCTCCTATCCCTCCTCTTTCTCTTCTCCGCCCTCCTAATCTTCCTCTTCTTCTTGTTTTCCTCATCCTCTTCACCTTCCTCATAACGGGGCCGAACCTCTACCTCTTCCACTTCCACCTCTGAAGAAAAAGACTAGGAAGAAAGGCTATGCATGGAACCTGTGGACAAAGAAGCGTTGTCGTCGTGACCGGAAGCGGAGACAAATTCACTGAATCAAACCCTTGACATAATTTAAAAATATTTTATATGATGGCTGTTTTCGAAAAGATGATCGGAAAGTACATCGGTTATCCGAAAAGGTTCTAGATAGAGAAGCTCTGCAAATAAGAGAGAGAACATAAAGAATGAAATGAGTAGATGAGGAGAGATATATAAGCAGGGAAAAAGAACTCGATATCCACAAAAGATCACAGCCCTACGATTTAGTCCAATGACTGATAAGAAAAGAACTCCTCAGTTTCTATAATGGTGACGTCAACTCACATGATGTGTGCAAGTGACATCAGCCATCTCTCGTGTCGCGTACATGCACTCAAAACTCAGCTACCAAGAAGTATTCTAAGTTTTATAACCTCGGCACGAAAGATTTCATCAACTTTGCTTGGCCTCATCCCTCAACATTGACTTCGAGCGACATGCAAAAAATTCTGTCATGCCCCACTTCCCAAAATACAGAATCACGGGTATATAACTGAAGCCAAGCGAATAATATAAGTATACCAATTCATATAATCCATAAGCTGAAACATTCAACTTAACAATATGAAATATAGTACTGGGAAGATTCATGAAATAATCCACAAATAAATCCACAAATAATCCAACATCTGGGAGAAAATAAACTTTGGGTCAAGCCTGGGAATACAATGTATGAAAATGACAATAATACTAGAAATAAATAACATGAATAAGGTAATAAAATTGGCTAAAATCTTAACATCATTCCTTAGAAGATTTGCTCACCAAGTCCTTCAGTGAATTCTTCTTGTGTACCTGCAAACTCATCATTCAAAGTTGGGGGGGGAGGGGATATCCGTTAGAGCAAGTAGTAACAAGCAAAGAACAATAAAATATGATATATCAAGGAACAACGAACTAAAACTATATCAGAGGTCAATAACAAGGGTTGATAACCAGATCAAAAGTCTATAATTAATTATGCAATTATCAATGAAAACAATCAATAATCAAAGTCGATAACAACAACCATGATCCAAAGTGCAAGTGTCAATCCTATGTTTATTAGTCTTTTATTATCTTATATAATGCACATAATTCTGCGTCTTATAAACAGTGGTCGTTAGACTATAATGGTGAACTCTACAGATCATGTAATCGGCAACAATAATCAATAACCGATTATCAATAATCCATAATCCATAATCAATAGATTAACAAGGGACCCTTCTCCGAGTATAGTCTCCGATGTTGTCCACTACTAAGTCGACCCCTATTACCCCAGCTTGTTAATATTTTATTATACTTAAATATGAACATGCAATGGGTACAAAAGTATCGAGGCGATGTCAAGAAGGTGTCAAGGCTATACAATGCATGATATATTTAATTCCATTCATTAGATGCTAAATTAAACATATAAGCAATTATAAACTTGAAAATACAATTCTGGACAGGAATACATTGTCGTACAAAAACCGACTTTACCGCTGCTATAGGAAAGTGAATCAGGTTCTGTCAAGGGTTCTAGAAACTAGACTCCCTGTCGGTTCCAATGCATACTCTCATGCCATGTTATAATTACTTTAGCTAGGTCTATTAGTCTGTTTTTTACAGTTTTAGAGTTATGGCAGCAACCTAGGGTAAAATTCTTGTATGCATAAGGAGACTAGAAATTTCATCAATGAATCTTATAAAAATTGTAAAACGACTCCTAATCATGTCTAGCAAAATCCCGGTTGATTTCAAGTCTTGATTCTACTGTTAACATTTTATTTTAAATTAGTAAATCATGTCGATACGCTTTTACACAGAATCTGGAATTTAAAACCTAGTATAAATTGCAGTCTACAAATTCGAATTTAGATCCGTAAGAAGTTCCAGAAAATAGATTCAGAGGACTACGAATTTCGTTTATAAAGGTCTAATTTATTTTATCAGCAACTGGGTCATAAACTCACTACAAGATGGAATAAACAGCAGGGCAGCGGCATGATAATTTAATTTGCAGCAAATGAGATATATAAATCATAGTCTTCTAAGAGAAATTACAAGCATTCATATTCTGTAGTTCGGGTATATTTTTACTGTTATTATGATGGAAAATTTTGTCTTTTCTACGGCTTTAAATTTACTATTAATAATCATATCGTTACAATTCATACAATCACAAATTAGACTAGCATATATCTCTACATATGTTTGTGTGGTGCATGCAATAGAATAAGTTTTATGGATATGTCAAAATGAATAAGATAGTATATGGCGATGAAATAACATGTTTTAGGGTTCGAATCAAAGATGTAGCACGAAAAGAAAGCTATTACTTGGTTTCGCCGATGAATCCGTAATAACTTCCTTGGAAAGGTATCGATCAAATTGGGATACGATAAATGAAATAAAGAGCTACTTGCGGAGATCAAAAATATATCTTGAATGAGAATAATAAGTCAGTTCAAGAGAACTTGCCTTATACGGCGATTATTTCGAATATGAACGAATAACAGGAATAAGAGCGTCCCGACGGCAACGGAGACTGCAACACACAGTAGCAACAAGAACGACAGCAAGAATGGTAGTAGCCAACGACCACGACGTCAGCAAAATGGTGGAGCTTCAGGAAGGCAGCAACTCGAGGTGGTATCGATTGTGGTAGCAAGGCTGACTGATCGGTGAGGATGAAGTAGTGGTGGCTCAGGGTTGGTCGCCGGTGGTGAGGGTGATGTAGCGGGGTGTTGCGGGCTATTGAGCTTCAGTAACGGTGGAAGCAGCGAGAGGAAACGACGCTGGAGGAGGTGTTGTTGTTAGGTGGTGGGTTCGGTAGCCAGGGAGTGAGCTGCGGCTTGGAATGGTTGCAGTTGTCGGCCGGAGGAGTGCTGGGCTGTGATGCTCGACTATGGTGAGCGATCGAGTTGAGGTGCAGGTAGTCAAAGATTGCGCCATGGCGAGGTTTGAAGGTGGAGTCCAGATGATCGGGAGGGGATAAGTGACGGTGCAATGGTGGACGATGGTGGCGAGGAGATAGCGGTGGCGATTGGAGTGGGTTGTTGGGTTCGGGATCGAAACAGAGGAAGGATAAGAAGTACGGGGGTTTGGCGGGTGATGAGGAGGATAATTAAATTAGGGTTTAATTAATCTAGGGATTATGAGTATTATATATAGGACTTAGATTAGTGGGTTTTCGGTTGAACCGGGGTAAAGAATTGGGCTTAATAGTAAATAATCAAAAATAATAGAAATAGGATTTGGATTTGCTCATCAATTAAAACAATTAAAATAATAAGTAATCAAATAGTAGTAGCAACAATATGGATTAAAATACCTGGGTTCTAACAAAATAAATGGATAATCAAATGAGAACAAGTGGGTTCAAAAGAATAGCAAGGTTCTATTAGATAACAAGAATACAAGAATTTTAAGAGGGAAGAAGGAAATACAATAGAAATCCGTATGATAAAAAACAAGGATTACAAATTCCATCTTCGTTGCCTCATCCCTCACTTCACCGAAGTACGTATGTTCGGTGCTCGGCAGGGACTTTGAGCCACACGTGAAAAACTCCATCTTTGCTTGGCCTCCTCCCTCGACATGGACTTCGAGCCATACGCAAAAAATTTCATCTTTGCGGCCTCGCCTCTTGCCTCGCCGATGCACATACACTTGGTGCTCAACGTGAAGTTCGAGACACATGCGAAAGATTTCATAGACTTCGCTTGGCTTCGTCCCAGCATGGACTTTGAGCCACACACCAAAATTCCATTTTCGCTGCCTCGCCCCTCGCCTCGCCGAAGAGCGAATGTTTGGCACTTGGCGTGGACTTTGAGCCACATGCAACAAACTCTTCACTGCCTCGCCCCATGCCTTGCCGAACACATATGCTCGGCACTCAGCATGAACTTCGTGCCACACACGAAAGATTCATAAACTTTGCTTGGCCTCGCCACCTCACTATCTCTCCTCGCCGAGGCACAAAGGGTCGGCGCTCAGCATGGACTTCGAGCCACACGTGAAAAACTCCATCTTGGTTTAGCATCAACTTCGAGCCACACGCAAAAAACTCCATCTTCGTAGCCTTGCCCCTCGCCTCGCCGAAGCACAAATGTTCGACGCTCATTGTGGACTTCAAGCCACATATGAAAGATTTTATTAACATTACTTGGCCTCGCCACCTAGCCGCCTCGCCTCGCTGATGCACCTAGGCTTGGCGCTCGGCCTGGACTTTGAACCACGCACAATAAAATCACCTCGCCGCCTTGCCTCCTAACCTTGGTGAGGCACATAGGGTTGGTGCTCGGTATGGACTTTAAGCAATGCACAGACAAGACGCGACATCGCAGCCCTGCCGCCTCGATTCCTTATCACCTCGGTGCTCTGTTTGAACTTCGAGCCAGCCACGGGCGACTATTAATGCAGATCACAGAATCTCCTCAACATTCGCACCCCCTTTAGTTTTTTCCACACGATAGATGACTACTCCTCAAAGGCTGTTATACCCAACCTCCATTAGTGGGGGCCTATGATATGGATAAAATACTCAGTCAATCTAAGTTGTTTGATCCTCTTGGGAATCTACAAGCCATGGCCCAAATATGGGTCGTCCTCAGACCCACGTTCAGAAACAACATCCCAACTGGGGAAGGTTGACCAACCATTTATGGTTGGTGATCAAATTCCCTTAAATCAGGGAAATAATTAACCAATCATATCCTTAATCCAAATAATTTGATTAGGCAGTTAGGAAATCTTTCTCTAAATGATTCTTCACTGACCTATAAATACAGGCCCCCCTCCTCAGTTATCAAGTAATCAAGATTTTGCCACTACACCCTAGCTCTCATTTTCTGGTTACTGACTTGATCGTCAAATGGCCTGTCGCCGAAAAAACTCCTGGTGTTTCAGACTTTTTTACAGGTTTCCGGTGGACCAACCATCAGCACAACCACCACCAGATCCACAAATCCACTTAAATACTAGCCTTTCATCCATATCAGATCGACATATAAATACAAGAACTCATCATCTGTTGCTCCCACACCCAAAAAAGCAGCATCAAGAATAGTCACCTTTTTTAGTTTGTCCCTTAAGTGATTGTATTTCTGTTCAAAAAGATTCTCTTAAAATAGTCATATTTTTGCTTAAGAATAGTCATATCTTTGTGCTATACTGCAATCTATAAACAAATTTCGGTATAATATTCTTTTAAAATTTGCTAACGATAGTCATATTTTGTTTTAGCTTCATCATATGAAAAGTAACTTAAGAGAATGAAAGAAGAAGATGGCGGTATGAGTTTTTCAAAGGGGCAAAATGATGACAGCGCAAAGATCTTACTTTTTATTTGGGAAAGTAGTGCATATGACTCTAAAAATTACAAATAAATAAATAACACACGCACACAATGATATCGAGTGAGGAAAGGCTCAAGCTGTAACTACGGGTAAAAACCCGTAAAAGAAAGAAAAAAATAGTTTCTCTACAAACATATGGAGAAACTCTACAAGCACCAACGCATATATTATTTGACCTCTAAAAGCAGTAAGCCGGCTTCCTTTTTGTCCAAGGTGCAAGACTTATATAAAAACACCAACATATATATTTTAAGTAGATGTGTTTGACCCAAGAATATGCATAGCATCGTAAAATTTGGCACGCCTGTTAAAGCAACTTGTAGAGGACAGAAATTAGAAGAAATACTATCTGATATCCATGTTGCTACCACCTTTAGTACAAAATGCAGAGTGTTGAATGTTACCTAAACTGGCATTGCATGTTATAGTATGTTCAAATACACCCAAGTTAAGTCCTAGCAGATGTCAAAAATACTTAAGGTTATCCTCACACTCAAATATCAGCATCATCAGACCTTCATTGTCTACAAAAGAAACAGATGTTACTAAAAAGATAGAACTAATTTTAAGTACGTATTATCAGTACATATATGGAATCAGTAGCAAAATGCATGAGCAGGTATGGAGGAGAAAGTTCCTGCTGTTTCGATGTACAAATCAAGAATTTTCGCTTCGACGGTGCTCATGAGTACACTTCCACTGCTATGAGATCGATTCTTCAGTGTCACGGCATCTTTTTTCAGCAATCATGCTCTCACACACATGAGCATAGTGGTGTAGCTGAACGCAAGTGTCATGCCCCGCTTCCAAAAAATACGGAATACGATTACATGACATTGGCCCAGCGAATGACTAACGTCACCCATAAGCTGTTTATCCTATCAAGTCAACAATATAATCAATACAGAATAATAGCGTAGGCAATAATAAATGTTTCATGAACAATAATATTTGGAATGAAGCAATATAAAATATCCAAATACAATAATAATCCAACATCTGGAACAATAATAAAATATGGGACATAAGACCAATACAATAATAAATTCCAAACACAACAGTAATAAGTCTCAATACAATAAGTTTATTAAAAATAGCATTCAATTATATAGCAGTAGTTCTTTAGAAAGTTTGCTCTCCAATCCCAGTAGGCGATTCTCCTTCATTACCTGTAAACACTTCATCTAAAAAGAGAAAAAAAATTGTCTTTAAAGCAAGTCATGGACAGCAAGTAGAGAAAGCAAGGAACAATGGAATAACGGTATAACAATGAATTTAATGAATCAATAGGAATCAATAACATGGATCGAAAATCAATAATCAATATCACGGTAATCGATGCAATGGTGTAAAATGGTTCAATATTCGGTAACAATATTCAGTGGTCAATATCAATAACACTTAGTCAATATTCGGTATCAACAGGAACAATGATGTACAATATGCAATGTCGGTGATGTGTCAATCCTTATCTCTATTAATTCTTTTAATCCTAACTAATGCAAGTACTACTGTGTCCCATATATTACATACGACAGTTTCGATGCATACAGACAATTTCATTTAGGCTTAAGTGGTATACTCCATAGATCATGTACTTGGTAACGATAAACACTATTCACCTTTCGGTGCACGGTACAGTCTTCGGCAACGACACCGTACACAATAGATTGGGTTACCGTCGTAAGCCACAATCACACGATAAAACAATAGCAAGAACATTATTTAGGGAAACACGGGCCCCTCCTCCAAGTACAGTTTTGACTTTGTTCACTACATAAATCACCCTTTTAAATCCTGGCTTGTTAATTATTTTATCATTGCAATAATACAATATGCAATTAAGAGACATTTCAAAGACAATAGTATCAATAGGGGAACAATAGGTTGGTAACATGGAATAGGACAATTAGAATGATGACAATAACTCATTGGGATTATTCAATGCAATATACATACATTAATTCTTGCAATACTATGATATAGGAATAATTAAACTATTAAAATATGAAATATAAAATTCTGGATAGCAAAAGTAGTCTGTACAAAAATACAATTTTTTGCTGTTTCAGAAATTGAAAACTGAATCCGTCCGAAATTATAGAAACTAGACTTCCACACGGTTCCAACTCATATTTAAAGTTCAAAATCCGACAAAAGTAGCTAGGTCAATCACATTGTTCTTTACAGATTTTATGTTCAGGCAGAATTTCAACATCATGTTGTTATAATTTTAGGATCAGCAAAATCTCAATAATAAATTCATTAAAAATATTTTCTAGACTCCTAAACATGATTAATAACAATCTGAAAATTATCATAGCAAAATTTTAGTATTTGATTAGCCTTTTTACTGTTTAAGCATGCAAGATACAAGAATCTGAAAATCTGAAAGTAAAAACACAGTTGTAGTAAAATGTGCATAACTTTTGCTACACAACTTGGAATTCAAAATTTCAAGATGTTATGGAAACTAGAAAGATAAGGCTACAATTCTCATTCAAAAAGCAATTTATTTTAAGGTCATTTACTGGGTCAAAAATAGCAGTCAACATACAAACCAGCAAGCAAGATACATGTTTTAGGGTAGTTTTCATTAAAAAAAATTAATTAAACATGATGGGTATCAATTCTACTAGTTGATAAACTTCTCAATCAGTATGAAGGAAATAAAAACATGGTAAGTAAGATTAAGAACACATACATACATCAATTTATCATCAATCAACCATCAATCGATCGACCAATATACAACCTAGCAATTCTCTCTATAATAATTTATTTGTGTGATAATTATATGAACAACCCTATTATCAATTCTATATGCACACATGAAAGATTCAATCTTTGGAGTCAAAAGTGGTACGATGTCAAGTAAATTGGGGTTAGCTCGTGTAAACCCTCAATATATCCAACGAAAGAGATGAACAATGTATAATACGATAAACGAAGGGATCTACTTGCAAGAGTTTCAATAAAACTTGAATTTGATACAATTAATAATTCAAGTGGATAGTGACTTGCCTTATTAACGGGAAAAACGAATACCAAGAATAACGGGATAAGAATCCCGAAGCAACGAACCCACGAACACACGAATCCACAAGCGAGCACGTGCAATATACATGCAAAAAAAACCCAAAAGCAATAATCAGCAACATAGCAACAAGAGAGAGAGAACAGAAGCAGAGTCAGCAATGGCAGCAAGGGGGGTTTGGCGACTGGCTGACGGCAGCGGGTGGGTCGACGGCAGCGTCAACAGAGACAGAAGAAGGTGGGGTCGGGATTTGGCTATTGTAAATGTCGAGGACAGAGGAGAGGGAGGACGGAGTTGGGTTTTGGGTGTCTGGGCATCGAGGAAGAGTTAGGGCTGCATAGGGGAGAGGTCGACCGGGGGTGGCGACGACGGGGGTCACCGGAGATGGATGGGGGTCGCCGGAGAGGGTAGTATTGGGTTTAAGGGATTTGGCTGGGATTTCGATCCAGAGAGAGAAATGGAGAGGAGAGAGAGAAAAGAGAGAGAATAAGCGGCTAGGGTTTAAATTTGCACAATTTTACGCTTTGCAGTAGAGTTGTATTTATAGGGTACAATTAGGGTGTAGCAGTTTAGGATCCAATAATAGCGGTTTTGGGTCAAGAACAATGAAATTGGGTTTGTAAGGTTCAATAAGAGATAGATCCAAATCAATAGGATTCAATAAAAATACCCAAAATAAAAAAAAAATAGAATCAATAAGGACAACTCAACAAGAAGAACGGAGAAATTCATGAACAAGATTTAATAAAAATAATCAAGAAACAAAAATAGAGTATTTTATTCGATTACAAATAAAATATTACAAAGGGGGAAAAAATGAAAATAGCAGAAATGGTAGTTACAGCAAGCATCGTCACATTCTTAAGAATGCTCGCGCTCTTCTACTCTCATCTTCTATTCCTCGTTCTTTCTGGGCTTAAGCTGTCATGACGTCTGCCAGTCTCATTAACGTCTCCCCGTCTACCCTATATGATACAACACCTTATAAGACTCTTCGCCACTAACTACTGAATTATAGTATGCTCCATACTTTTGGGTGCACATGTTATTTCCTTCTCCCTCCCACTGAACGCACGAAACTCACCGCCCGAGCTGCTAAGTGTGTTCACCTAGATCTCGGTCCAGAGCATAAAGGATATCGTTGTTTTGATCCTGTGGCGAGTCATGTTCGTATTTTCTGACATGTCTCCTTTGTGGAAGGCACTCCCTACTACTTGATCTCTCCTGATGATGCTAGTTTCTCGATTCCCCAGTTGTTGGGCCTTACCTCCCCGGACATACCTTCACGCATCTCATATGATCCCACTCCTTTGGCTCTTTTCCCATCTCATACTGATGTTCCAACTATTGTTCCTTCTACGGAGACACAGCCTGCATCCCCACAACATCCTGCACCCTCACCACTTGCATCCCCACAGTTGCATGCACCCACTCCACTTGCCTCACCTCCACACACTACCCATCTACCACTAGTCTGTTAGTGTACACATTCTACCTCGGGCATCCCACCGGCACATTACACACCTGATGTCACCAGTCCTTCTAACCAGTTTGGCTTTGCCACCCTAGCCTCTTACTCACCATAGTTTTATGCATATTTCACTGTTATACACTCCACACGTGAGCCCAGAACCTATTAAGAAGCTATTCAATATCCCGAGTGGCGGAAAGCTATTGCAGAGGAGTTCCATACATTTGATCAGACTGTGTTAGGTTTCGAAGGCAATCATAGATTAAATACACAGTAGAAAAATTACAAAAAATTATCTAAACCTAGCCTTGGATCCATGCACAAACCATAAATCATGTTTATCAGTTATACCTTATGGATGGATCTGCTGTCTGCATAGTATGTCGATCATAGGACTGCAATATTGCAGTACCTCTACAGTATCCACACGAACAGAATGAAAAATGACTCTCCCTCACATTGCGGTGCTAGCTGCGGAAAGGGAATATTCCACCTCACGATCTCTCTCTCTCACTTTCTGTGACGGCTAGGGTTTCATGTATATATTTTCCACAGATACATATCATATATATAGGTGCAGAAAACCAACCCTAAGAGAGTAATGAGGCTATTGGTGCTCACAATCTGACCTGGGTCAGATTCGTGTATGGACATTTGAACTTTAGTCAGCCCATTTAATCTAATTAAATGTCCAACCAATGTCAGGAGTCCAAGTCTTACTTGGATCGCTAATTAAATTTATATTATGAATTTAAATCCCAATTTTGATCCATTCTAAGTGTGTGGCCGTGTAGGTTCCCATTACGTTGACAATAATACTAAAATCATATTCGAGTATTACAAATAGTGAGCGGTATCTAGTAATACATCACTGCTACTCGAGTAATGAAATTTGTCCCTTACATATCACTCCTGTTATGTAAGAGGGACAAATCATATCTAAGTCACTCACATCCCTCTGCATGATTTGTAGTATATCCAATAGTCCACTTATAATCACCTTATTACAGACGATGTTTGACGACATTAAAACACATAACTTCTCATGTAGGGAACTGTAGTGACGTTAAGTCAAAGGACTACGTATACCATGGTCACTATGAGAACCGCTTATGACACTCATGTAACGATCCATGCAGCGTTCTCATGGTGGGTCATTCCAGTAAATTATTACTCTAATATGTACTCATGTGAAGACTTGATATCTCATATCCATGGCCCATGAGAATGGTCATTAGTTTATGCACACACTAGTCTTTATGTATTATTATTGTCCTAATTCACAATCATATTTGACTAGGGACATTTAAGAACAGTGTTCTGATTTCAGCTAATAGGGTCTCACAATCAAGTCATGCACTTGATATCCCATGGTAATGAACTTACTATTCTAAGGACTTTATTATGTTCATTTAATTCACAACAAATAAAACATTAAATAAAATGCCTAAATATGAAGTAAATGTCAAGATACAATGTAAACTAGTAATATCAATACACAACTGACCTCTTGGGCAAACACCAATAGACTGTGTCACACCCCACTTCCCAAGATAGGGGAATACGAGCACGTAACAAAGGCCCAACGAATGATGTTCCATAAGATGTAACTGATTAACTCAACAATATACAAAGGATCAAAACCACGCAAGAATGAATAACCACATAAACAAGTATGGAACAAGTAACAAGTGTAACATGTAATCGGGTGACGAGGAAAACAAATAAACATGTAAACAGAGATCATGTAACTTGTGAACAAGAATCATGTACATGCTCAGTGTAAATCTTATGACTAGCATTCTTTTATAAATCCTAACTAATGCACGCAATCCTGCGTCCCATACCGCAGGTTCGGGTGCATACAAACATGTTAACGTTTAGACTAATGGTGAATTCTATAGGATCATGTACTCGGGTCTTCCAGTGACACTAGAAAGAACCATATCATGTAACCAAGAATCATATCGTGTAACCAAGAATCATATCATGTAATCATGGGTCACTATTATGAGAAACACGGGCCTCCTTCCGAGTACACTCTTCTATATTGTCCACTACTAGGTCTTTCCCTTATTACCCCATCTTGTCATTCTTTTTACCATATTTACGCATGAACATGCAACAATGAGAACGAGTATTAGGACAGGGTCAAGAAGATAACCAGGGATATGCAATGCAGGATGTAGAATACAATTCATAAAATACGAGAGATAAACATATTTGTACTTATATACATGAAGATACAAATTCTGGAAGTTCTAATTAAACATATTTGTAGTTTTAAATTAAATTATCTGTAGTTAGGTCAAAATTATAGTTCTTTACTGAACTAGTGTTCTAGTAGCAACCTATGGTCCAGCTTGCATATATATAATGGTCTGGAAATTCATCAAATAATTCCATAAAAATGTCAGGGTGACTCCTAATCATGTCTAGTAGCAACCATATAAATTTCAAGTCTTTGTTTTACAGTTGACATTCTATTTTAATTTAACAATCCATGCCGATATACCTGTAAATGACAAATCTGGAAATCTAAACCTACCAGTGTTAAAAGTGCGATAACTTCCAAGTTATATATTGGAATTCAGATCTGTCAAATGTTCTGAAAAATAGATTCAAATGGATACAACTTTTGTTTACAAAGTTCTATTAAAGTATTACATAAACTAGCTCAAAAACATAACGCAACATAGGGAAAATGGCAGGCTAGCATGCAGATTGATGTTAATTGGCAATAATTTAAATACGCAAGCATACAATTTCATGGCAATTAATTAATAGAAATTCTACTTAAATATTAGGATGAAATTCTAACATTGACAAGCGAGGTTATTAGAATCATAGCATGCAAATTCATGAATCTCAATACAACAACACACCCAATCGAGAAGTATCCAATTATCATTTCCTATAATCATGTCTCTAATTGTATTCTAGTAGTGTGTGCATATGACGATGTGTAAAAAAGCTTGGGTTTAAGTCAACGAAAACGGCACGAAAAGAAGATTATTATTTGGTTTCGCCGATGAATCCGTAATAACCCCTTTGAAGGGTAACAAACAAAATAGATATGATGAATGAAATAACGAGCTACTTGCGGGGATCAAAAGAAATACTTGAACTAGAAAAACAAGAGAGTTCAAAAGAGCTTGCCTTTTGTCAATTATTCTGAATATGGAAGAATAAAGGGACGAGAGTCCCGACAGCAGCAATACACGTGCAAACTACAGAATGGCGACAACATATGTAAACTACGTACGAGCAGCACGTTCAACTACATATGGCAGCACAGACATGCAACACAGCAACAGCAAGAACAGTAATGGCAACGGCAAGAACAGCAAACAGCAACGGCGTCGGCACCTGTGGCAGTGTTGGACGTCGGCAGCGAGGGTGACAATTGACGGGGATGGAGGACGACGACGTGGGATGGTCGAGGACTGGTTGTGGTGGACTGTGGTGGTCGACGGGGTGGTTACGGTGGTCGAGATGTAGCGGGGTTGGGAAAGCGGTTGGTGATGGCGGTGATGGAGATGGCCGCAGTAATGGCGAAGGTCAGCAACGTGATGGTGGTCGACAATGGCAGCAGGCAGTGGTAGAGTCGATCCGGGTTGGGTTTCGGAGGGAAGGTGTGTCGAGCGGTGGTGAGAGGAGGTCAAAGGCATTGGCTAGTGGTGTAGTTCGACGGTGGATGGGTTTCGGAGATAGGGATGTCGACAAGCGTGGTGATGACAGGACGAGGTGGAGCTTCGGAGTGGTAGCGATGAGGCGACAAGGATAAGAGGCTTCGGGATCAAAACAGGGGAAGAAGAGCGGCGGGAAAAGGGGTTAGTTAAATAATTAAGGTGATTAGTTGGGGTTAGGATAATTTAATATATATAGGGGTTTAGGATGTTGGGTTAATGGGTTAAAGGGTTCTGGGTTTGCAGGTTAGGATCCAATAAGCGATGAGTTTAGGTTTAAATAAATAAATAGAATTGGGTATTGAATTCGGGCTCAAAATCAAATCAATAAGAGACCAATAAAATTACCCAGGGCAAAAAAATGAAATAGAGTGCACAAGAGTCTCAGGGCTCAATAAATGAAACAAAATTGATTGAAAGACTCAATTGGGTTGAAGGAGAATACCAAAATTTATTATTTGAACAAAATATTACATAACTGAGAAGATGAACAAATTACAAAAGAAAATCCGAAAAATTGGAAACATGGGTTACAAATCCTACCCACCTTATAAGAAGAAATTCGTCTCCGCAATTCATTCAAGTGGTACGTAGGTTAACCCCGAGAAACAAAAACAACTATTCAAAGAGATGGGGGAACTTCTTCCGAATTTCCTCCACAAGTTCCCAAGTTGACTCACAGGGTGAGTAAGGATTCCAAGAAACACGAACAAGCCTGATGACATTATTCTTTAGGACTTTCTCACGCCTGTCCAAGATGGAGATTGGTTGGACTTCACTGTTGGATCCTGTAGGCAGGGCAACAAACACTAGAAGGGGGGTGAATAGTGTTTATAAGAAATTAAATTGCGGAATAGAGATTTTTCTTCTGTACAGTCGACTTAAGGAATAAACAAGTCGACTAAATTAACAAAATGAAAAAGTAATTTAAATAGGTCTGTGAAGTCGACTTAAAGTTGAGACAGTCGACTTAACATACAGAAAACTTTCAGAGTATATGAGTCTGACCAGTTGACCTATCAAGTACTCAGTCGACTGTCCAGACAAGTTTCACAGTAAAAACACAAACTGAGAAAATATAAATGCAAGTAGAGAGATACAACCACAGAGTGCACACGATGTATTTTGGTTCGGTCCTTCCGACCTACATCCAGTCCCCAAGCAACCCACTTGAGATTTTCACTATTCTTGAAAAAAGTTTACAAGAATACCCTACGGCGTTCAGACAACAACCTTGTCTAACCCATAGTCCTTTCTCTCAACCAGAGAAAGCAACCCACTCTTCCACCAAGAGTGACAAACCTGACTCTACACCCTAGAGTCCTACTCTCCAACCGAGAGGAAAAGAAAACAATAAAAATTGTTTACAATCAACCTATAGCCTTGTTTGTGATTGTGATATAGTACGTGGCTAAATGGTTGACTTCTATATCCAGTCCAGAACGAAATCAAATGTTATACTGGACTGAAGACAGAGAACCAAGTCTTAGTGAATTGAAAGCTTTAATCTCTTGAAAGTATGAAAACTTAAGATTTCAAAAAAATGCTTGGAGTATTAGTTAGTTTTTACAGTGGATTCTAACCTCTATTTATAGAGTTAGATACACTGGACATTGGAAAACAGTTGCTCCAACTGTCATCCAATGGAAAAAATGATTTGAATTTGAAAAGGCGATTTTAAAAACATAAAACTGTCAAACGCACTTGAACAGTCGACTGGGTTGCCATAATGAGTCGACTGGTCAGAGTTTGAATAAGAGTATGTAGTTTTGTACCAACTCAGTCGACTGGAGCAAGTGGCAGTTGACTAGTACTCAACAGCTAATCTAGTTCAAGCTGTTTTGACTTTTGGTTTTGAAAAAAACACACATTTAGAATGAGTTATATGTGAGTGTATGTGTGTGTGACAAGGCTGTACATCATTCTAAGACTCAAAATAAAAAATATTACATTTGTTTTACAAGACAAAAATAAATGTCATTGAAACAGGTCTTGACTTGAGTCTTTCAGTGAAGCCTTTGTCAATATCCAAAGCTTGTGCTTGTTCATTTGTTCAGCTGTATAGAAATGAGGCCTGTGTGTATACAACCTGCAATTATATAGTATAGCATAGATACATGTTGCAGTGTGTTGTAATCATCAAAATCAAGAATCAACATTCTCCTCCTTTTTGATGATAACAACACAATAGAAACCATGCCGATTCCTATGACTTTTCCTTTATTGTTATCACCAAAGGTAACTGTTCCTCCATTGATTCTTTGTATGGTGGATAGGAGATTGGCATGACCAGTCATATGCTTTGAACATCCACTGTCAAGTATCCAACGGTCTTTCTTTGGTACCTATAAGATATTCAATGTTAATATGGTACCCTTTTTATTGGATCCAAAACATATTAGTTTGTAGGAAACCAAACCCATAATGAGTTTGATTTTCCTCCATAAGCAGGAATAAAATTCACAGAATTACATATATTTAACATATATGAGTTGATATAAGCAGTTCTATCATTCAAATTCAAATTGACTGGAACCCATACAAGTTTGCTCTGTCCAGTCGACTTCATAACATCCTTCAGTCGACTTCTACTGTATGTCAGTCGACTGGAAGATAATGTAGGTCGACTTATAAGAGGTTTTGGTCTTGTTAAATAAGACTCAGTATCTCTGGACAGACGACTAGTGGATGGACTCAGTCGACTTGGCTGAACTTTAGATTTGCTTTTATCAATAAAACTTACAAGCTTAGGCTTTTCAAAGAACTCATAAAGTTTATGTTTAACACTAGAAATATATTCAGGTTTATTTATACTAGTATTTTTAGAAGAAAGATCCTTTACAAGAGACTTTTTAAAACCAAGTCCGAATTTTTGACTAGATTTTACTTGATTTTGAAGAACATCGTTTAAATTCTCTTTTTCTTTATTAAACTTAGATACGTTCTTGAAAATCTCTTCATAATTCTTCTTTAGAGACTCAAGATCCATATCTAAACTTGAAATACGAGAATTTAAATATTTTACTTCTTTATCAAGGTTAAGATTCTCTTGAGAAAGTGTTTGATTAACTTTCTCTAGGTTCTTAACTGTAATCTTTTCCTTTTTCAATTCTTGAAAAATTTCATTGAACGCATCGAGTAAACCATCTGAATCATAATCATTACTTACTTGATTCTGTGATGCCATGAAACACATGTTCGCAACCTCGTTGGTTTCATCAATTTCTTCTTCTGAAGAAGAATCGCTGTCATCCCAAGTTGCTTGATATGCCATTTTGTTTTTGGCAAACTTGTTCTTAGTGTATTTATCCTTCTTGAAGTTGGATGTCTTTCCCTTAGACTTTGTATTTTCTAGAGGACAATCCTTCTTCATATGACCTATTTTGTTACACCTGAAACAAGTTGGAGGATCATTAGAATCTCTAAATTTCGAATTGAACTTACCTTTCTTTAGAAATTTTTTGAATCTCCTTGTGAACATGGCTATCTCCTCCTCATCTTCTTCTTCATCTTCTGAGTCTGCCATGGCTTTAAATGCTAATGATTTCTTCTTGGACTGTAGTGGTTCTGCATCCTTCTTTCTTTCTTCAATTTGAACCTCATAAGCCATTAGATTTCCCACAAGATTCTCAAGAGAAAGTTGTGATAGATCATTGGCCTCTTCTATTGCAGTGGTCTTCTTTTCCCATTCAGGAGTAAGTGCACGAAGAACTTTTCTCACCATCTCTGCTTGAGTGTATATTTTCCCAAGTGCCACAAGTGAGTTTGTAATGTCAGTAAATCTGGTAAACATTTCGGACACACTTTCATTTTCCTTCATACGGAACATTTCAAACCTGTGAATAAGAACAGATATTTTAGATTCTTTCCCTTTTTTTGTTCCTTCATGAGTTACCTCGAGTGTGTGCCAGATTTGATGTGCGGTTGTTGAATTTGACACACGATTGAACTCCTCCTTTGTAAGAGCACAAAATAATGCATTCATTGCTTTTGCATTATTCATTGTTTGGTTCTTCATATCATCATTCCATTGTGCATATGGAATCGTAGGAGCATTGTATTCTGTTTCAGTCATGTTCCATATTTCATAATTGATGGATTGAAGGTAGATCTTCATTCTGCACTTTCAATAATTGTAATTTGTGCCATCGAAGAGAGGTGGCCTTTGTGTAGATTGGCCTTCATGATACTGATTTGCATTTGGAGTAGTTGCCATAGCCCTTAACCTGGCTTTGATACCAAGTGTTGAATCCTGTAGGCAGGGCAACAAACACTAGAGGGGGGGTAAATAGTGTTTATAAGAAATTAAATTGCGGAATAGAGATTTTTCTTCTGTACAGTCGACTTAAGGAATAAACCAGTCGACTAAATTAACAAAATGAAAAAGTAATTTAAACAGGTCTGTGAAGTCGGCATAAAGTTGAGACAGTCGACTTAACATACAGAAAACTTTCAGAGTATACGAGTCTGACCAGTCGACCTATCAAGTACTCAGTCGACTGTCCAGACAAGTTTCACAGTAAAAACACAAACTGAAAAAATGTAAATGCAAGTAGAGAGATACAAACACAGAGTGCACACGATGTATCCTAGTTCGGTCCTTCCGACCTACATCCAGTCCCCAAGCAACCCACTTGAGATTTTCACTATTCTTGAAAAAAGTTTACAAGAATACCCTACGGCGTTCAGACAACAACCTTGTCTAACCCGTAGTCCTTTCTCTCAACCAGAGAAAGCAACCCACTCTTCCACCAAGAGTGACAAACCTGACTCTACACCCTAGAGTCCTACTCTCCAACCGAGAGGAAAAGAAAACAATAAAAATTGTTTACAATCAACCTATAGCCTTGTTTGTGATTGTGATATAGTACGTGGCTAAATAGTTGACTTCTATATCCAGTCCAGAATGAAATCAAATGTTATACTGGACTGAAGACAGAGAACCAAGTCTTAGTGAATTGAAAGCTTTAATCTTTTGAAAGTATGAAAACTTAAGATCTCAAAAAAATGCTTGGAGTATTAGTTAGTTTTTACAGTGGATTCTAACCTCTATTTATAGAGTTAGATACACTGGACGTTGGGAAACAGTTGCTCCAACTGTCATCCAACGGAAAAAATAATTTGAATTTGAAAAAGCGATTTTAAAAACATAAAACTGTCAAACGCACTTGAACAGTCGACTGGGTTGCCATAATGAGTCGACTGGTCAGAGTTTGAATAAGATTAGGCAGTTTTGTACCAACTCAGTCGACTGGAGCAAGTGGCAGTCGACTGGTACTCAACAGTTAATCTAGTTCAAGCTGTTTTGACTTTTGGTTTTGAAAAAAACACACATTTAGAATGAGTTATATGTGAGTGTATGTGTGTGTGACAAGGTTGTACATCATTCTAAGACTCAAAATAAAAAATATTACATTTGTTTTACAAGACAAAAATAAAGGTCATTGAAACAGGTCTTGACTTGAGTCTTTGAGTGAAGCCTTTGTCAATATCCAGAGCTTGTGCTTGTTCATTTGTTCAGCTGTATAGAAATGAGGCATGTGTGTATACAACCTGCAATTATATAGTATAGTATAGATACATGTTGCAGTGTGTTGTAATCATCAAAATCAAGAATCAACATTCACATGATAAGTCTGGTCTCACGGACAACTCTGAGTAGTCAAACACATGACTGGCATCTCTGATGTACCTCATTAGCTGGGAGACATGGAACACGTCATGGATTCCAGACAAAGCAGGTGGCAGCGCGAGCCTGTAAGCTACCTTTCTCCCTCACTCCATAATATCAAAGGGACCAATGAATTGGGGACAAAGCTTGCCCCCACCCCCAAAACGGATAACACCTCTCCTTGGCGACACTTTGAGGAACACATGATCACCTGCCTCAAACTCCAAAGGCCTTCGATGAAAATCTACCCAGTTCCTCTGCATGTCCTGAGCTACCTGCAAGTGCTTCCTGGTCTAAGCCACAACATCAACTGTCTTCGTGATCAACTCAGGCCCCAAAAGTTTCCTTTCGCCGATGTCGTCCCAACAGACTGGCGATCTATATTTTTGACTATAGAGCACCTCGAACGGAGCTGCCTTGAGGCTCACCTTGTAACTGTTGTTGTATGAAAACTCAACCAAGTGTAGATGATCTTCCAAAGATCCTCCAAACTGGAGAACACAAGACCTCAGCATGTCTTCCAAAGTCTGAATCGTCCTTTCCGACTGTCCATTAGTCAGTTGGTGGAAAGCAGTACTGTAGCTCAACTTACACCCCAAGCTCCTCTGAAGACTCACCTGAAACTGAGACGTGAATCTCGTATCTCTGTCTGATACAGTGCTGATAGGAACTCCATGCAACCATACAATCTCCTGAATGTACAACTTGGCCAAACTCTCTGTTGATTGCCCCACCCTAAAATGGATGAAATGGGCACTCTCCCTCAAACCGTCCACAATCACCAAAATGGCGTTATGACCTTTGGGACTCTTTAGCAATGCAGTCACAAAATCCATAGTAATGTTCTCCCATTTCCACTCTGGGATTGGAAGGGGCTGCAAAAGTCTGGCGGTCCTCTAACGTTTTGCTTTCACTTGCTAACAAATCGAACACTGAGACACAAACCTCGCCACTGCTCTCTTCATACCATGCCACCAAAAGTGTTGCTTCAAGTCTCTACACATCTTTGTACCTCCAGGATAAATGGAATATGGCGAAACGTGGGCTTCTTCGAGTAACTTCAGTCAGACTTCTCCATTGGGCACACATACCCTAGCCCAAAAATGGAGTGAGCCGTCTGCATGAATGATCAAGTCAGTTCTTAGTCCTACTTTCACTTCCATTTGGAACTTCTACAACTGTAGTGCCCTGAATCCCTGTACTGGCGATTCGTGACACAAACCAGAATCTTTCCTTCAAACAATTACAATATAGGTAAATGCAAGAAATTTCTAAACAAATTTTATTTCATGATGTACAAGTTCAAGTGTTACAATTATACACTATTTAAGAAATTACAATCAGAGTTTACAGAAAAAAAAAAACAAAGTTGTAAATAATGAATACTTGATACTATCACTCGGACGCATCATCTGGCTTGAGCTCCCTGGGCTCCACGGGTCGGCAATCTAGCACCTAAAAGAGTGGGCCCGTCAGTAATTCTACTGACGCAATGCTGATAAAAGCAGCGATCTCCAACTAGACAATCAAGAATTGATGCAATAGAAAAGTGACTAAAAGAAAAGAAAGTGGAATCGGGTTAAAGGTGTCCGTGTATGACATGCCCTAGTAATCTAATGAACAGGTCAAAATGTACTTAATCTTATGCAAGCGAGACATTGGAAATGTATGCATCCCATGCTACATGCGTTCCAAATAAAGCTGTGGTCTCCAAGTTCAGGGTTTTGAACCCTCGCCATGCATCCTACTCTTGTACACGTCCTGTTCCTGATCGTGGTTGATGAGGTTGCAGATTAATCTGACCCACCCATTTCTGCAGTCAATTAGTGGTGTCTTTTTTTGCCACTAGTGCCCGACGCCCGGACCCCATTCAAAAGTTGTGACGAACTAAAGATACACCGCAGCATACCTATGGCGCCGAAGATTCACAAGACAACAGCCCTATGATCCGTTCGTGTCCACCAACATAGAACTTGACGACCTCGAAGGTCTAATCCCACTATCCACCAGGAATCCCCTCCCGTTCTTACCACGGTACTTTAGGAATCAATAATGTAGAATATGCACCGCAACACGTACCCCTAATGACAGGAGAGTACAACACCTGATTACTAATTTGCTAGAAACTAAAGCAACAAATAGGTAACGGCAAATCTAACTAATACTGAGTCTACCTAGACATGTTATACGGGTATGTTTACCAATTTGATCCATAGTCTATGTTATACCTAATCTCAAGTGGTTTCCCTACTGAAACCCCAATTCTCGTCTACCAACTTGCGGCTCCAGCGATGCGATCACCTTGATTACCACTTCCCCTATTAAGTCTCGTCCTCAAACTTGGCCCGTGACCATCTCCTATGACTCCGTCGGTGCCCGAGGTAGCCACTTCTAATCATCGAGGTGGAAGTTCAAAAGCTTGCCGAACAGTTCATAGATATAGGCAACAACTAGACAAGATCAAGGACTCAATGATGTAAAATCACTACCCATATCTTAATCAACATAAGACACAAAAATACCCAAGTATTGGGGTATAGAAATACCCCCTAACTCTCAATTCAACACTTCAGAGAAGAGAAAAAGTCCAACACATGCAAAGTGACAACTTCTAGAGATGGCTGGATTTGTCCAGCACTTTCAAAAATTATCTCTCTTACTAAACAACTTGGAATTACAAGATCCTGGGCTTTTTGGAAATCTAGGAGTCTCTACTTCAAGTATCTAGTTGATCACTTTTGCAAATTCCAAACTCATATTTCCAGAAAATAACAAATGTACAGACTGTACAATCTGAACCAGGTACTGGACACAGTCTCGTCTAAATTCCATATAATATCAACCCTATGTCCAAAACTCATGAAATTTGAGAATTTATAACTAGAAATACACCACTCCATTGTGTCCAAAAATTACATTTAAATTCCTACTACGTAGAGAGTTATGACTCTTCCAATACAGCATAAAATTTCTACTGCTTTTCAGACAATGATTTTACTTCTACATACAATTCTTTTTTGAAATTCCATCAAATGCTATCTAAAAATTTTAAAATTTTCTGATCAGGTTATAGATACATACAAAAAGCTACTGTAAAAGTTTCATTGTAATATCATGCATACACAAGTAGTTATGACTAGATGAACTTCAGCCTATAAACAGACAGCTTCAGTTCTGTCCTCTCAGACCATTTGTAACTTAAGAATTTTTTTGAGGCATCACAATTTCAGAAAAATTGAAAATTTAAGACTGGTTTTAGACACATACAAGAGCATCCATAAAAAAATTTAGCTCAAAATACCCAACCAATATTGAGCTATGATTTTTGAAAGGCATAACAAAATTTCTCAAAACAGCATCTTTTCCCCCTGTTTCTGTCTGAAAATGGAACTAGTGTTTGGGCTAATAAATGGCTTCCAAATATTATGAGAAAATTCATGCAAGCTCTAGACTCATAGAAGAGCAAGCCCTAAAAATTTGAGTCCAAAATTCCAAACCTTTTATGACCTAGAAATTTCTAAGCTACACATTGCATGCATGTTCCTTCAACAAGAATCTTGAAAAGAAGTTGTTCTACCATACAACCTTTTTTTTTTCTTAGCATACTAATATTCATACTTGGTAATCCAACTTTTCTGAACTCCTACTACATGCTAAATCTCATACAAAAAGAAAAGACTAATCTTTTAGAGTAGAGTATCACGCACATTGTAATTGCAAGAGAGTCTCCTTGTAAGCTTTAGCTCCTTGCTCCTCAAGAAGCACCTTGCTCTTTACTCCACTTCTTCTACTCTACTACTACTACTAAAAGATCTCCTCTTTTTGTTTTTCTCCTTCTCTATTTTCCTCTTCTTCCTTTTTGTTTTTGAACAAGAACAAGAACAAGATGAAAAAGAATAAGAGAGTGAGTGGAGTGAGCATTTATGGAGTGAAGTGGAGCTAGGGTTTGGGTGAGGCCGGCCAATGTGGAATGGAGGGTGGAGATAGGATATCATCAAGTTAGTGGAGGTGAAGGGGTGGGATGAATGCCAACACATCCAAACTAGAAGCTTCAAGACTCATCTTGGAGTCTTCATGAAGATCCTCACATGGCACAAAATCCACATTTGGATCACATCAAGATTTGGTCTAGGATTTTGATTAAGATGAGGGTTAGCTCTAACCCTAGGTCATCATACCCTAACCCTAATCCTTGTGCACAAATATGCATGGTTATTCAATTCAATAATCATGCACCAAAACAATTTAAGTCTTAACTTAGTTTTAAAATAGATAATATATATATATATATATATATATATATATATATATATATATATATATATATATATATATGTATGTATGGGAAATGCTCCATTGAAAATGCAAATGTTGTGAAAAACGTGAAAACAAGCCTAGGCTGTTGTTGGAAACAACGGCCTATAACCATTATAACCTAGGCCGTTGTTTCCAACAATGGCCTAGGTGGTTTTTCACGTTTTCACAGACATTTGCATTTTCAACTGAATATTTCCATATATATATATATATATATATATATATATATATAATAAAATATTTTATTCTATTCTTGGATGTTACATTACTTCCTCCTTAGAGTAGTTCTGTCCTTGGAACTACCCTTAGTCGGGAGGAAAAGAAAAAAATTACATCTCAAATAATTCTGGAAAAGAAGCTCTCATGCGGCTCTCCGTTTCCCAAGTGGCTTTCTCCACGAACTGATTCCTCCAGAGAACTTTCACCATCATAATTGTCTTGTTCCTTAATATCTTTTCCTGACGATCGATGATTCTAACTGGTTGTTCCTTGTATGAGAGGTTCACTTGCAAGCCTTCAGGAATCTCTGATTGTTGATGCCTCAGATCTGGTATGTACTTCCTCAACATTGAGACGTGGAATACGTCATGTACTCGATAAAATTCTACCGGTAGCTCCAATTTGTAGGCCATTTTCCCGATTTTTTTTAGAATCTTATATGGCCCAATGTATCTTGGTGCCAATTTCCCACTTTCCCCTAATCTAAGCACACCCATTGTTGGTGAGATTATGAGAAACACAAAGTCACCTTCTTCGAATTCTAATTCTCTTCGGCAACTGTCAGTAGCTTTTCTACCTACTCTGCACTGTTTGCAGCCTTTTCTGAATAAGATCGATCTTCTCAGTGGTTTGCTGTACGATCTCTGGACCAAATATCTGTCGTTCTCCTACTTCGTACCAGCACACGGGTGTCCTACACCTCCTTCCATATAGAGCTTCATACGGAGCCATGCCAATGCTTGCCTGATAGCTATTATTATAAGCAAATTCCACTAAAGGTAGATATTTCTCCCAACTTCCTCCGAAATCCATAATGCAGGCTCTCAGCATATCTTCAAGAATTCGGTTGACTCTTTCGGTCTTTCCATCAGTCTACGGGTGAAAAGCCGTGCTAAAATCTATCCTGGTCCCCAAGGTTGATTGTAGACTCTGCCAGAAACAAGATGTAAACCTCACATCCCTATTAGAAACTATTGATACCGGTACTCCGTGCAGCTTCACTATATTCTCAATGTAAACCTCTGCTAATCTCTGAAGTGACCAGGTCTTCTTTACTGGCAGAAAATGTGCGGACCTTGTTAGTCAATCTACGATGACACAAAATGAGTCGTTTCCTTTAGAGCTTCTGGGCAGACCGGTGATGAAGTCCATACTAATGTTCTCCTATTTCCACTCCGAAATGGGTAAAGGTTGCAATAATCCACCTGGCTTCTAGTTTTCGGCTTTGATTTTGCTGGCATGTCAAGCATCTGGCCACAAATTTTGCTATATCGTGCTTCATGCCAGACCACCAATAGTACTGCTTCACGTCTTGATACATCTTGGTGCTTCCAGGGTGCACTGCAAGTAGTGTGGAGTGAGCCTCCTTCATGATATCCTCTCTCAATTCTTTATCCTTCGGTACACAGTCTATTACCATACCAAAGTGATCCTTCTCTTATGTTGAATACTAGAAGTTTTCTCTCATTCACCTGCTTCTTCAGTGCTTCAATCTCTGCATCTGCTATCTGAGCTTTCTTCACTCGCTCGTTCAAGCTCGGCTGTAAAACTAACTGTGCCAAAACTGCACTCAAGTCCTGAGTAATTACCTTGATACCTGCTTGTCTGATCTCATCTTCTAGCTCCTTTCTTGTTATAGTAAGTGTGGTAATACTCCTCTTCCAGCTGAGTGCATCAGCTAACACATTGGCCTTCCCTAGATGATACAAGATTTCTGGCCTGATATCTTCCAAGACTTCCAGCCATCGCCTCTGCCTTAGATTTAGATCCCTCTGTTGGTATATATACTTCAAACTCTTGTGGTTAGTATACATCTCTACCTTTGCTCCGTAAATGTAATGTCGCCACAATTTCAAAGCAAAGATTATAGTTGCTAGTTCCAAATCATGAGTAGGGTAGTTCTTCTCATGAGGTCGGAGTTGTCTCGATCCATAGGCTATGACCTTCCCTTCCTGCATCAATACACATCTGAAACCCAAATATGATGCATCGCTGTAGATGACATACCCTTTGTCAGTTTGAGGAAATACCAAGATGGGTGCAGAGATCAATCTGTTCTTTAACTCTTGGAAACTTTCTTCACACTTCGTTGTCCAGTCGAAGCTCTGGTTCTTTCTGGTTAATGCTGTGAGTGGCACTGCTATCCTTGTAAAATTTTGAATAAATTTCTGGTAGTATCCCTTCATACCCAGAAAGCTTCTTACTTCCTTTACTGTCTTTGGCTATGGCCACTCTTTGACTGCTTCTATCTTCTGCGGGTCTGTGGCCACTCCCTCCATAGAAAGTATATGGCCAAGAAATACAACTTTCGACTTCCGGAACTCACACTTGGACAATTTGGAGTACAATCGATGCTCCTGCAGCTTGCTTAATACTGTGGTCAAATGTTCAGCATGTTCTTCTTCTGTCCTTGAGTACACCAAAATATCGTCGATGAAGACCACGACAAATGAGTTGATAAACGGCCGTAAGATTTGGTTCATCATGTCCATAAAGATCTCTGGAGCATTGGTTACTCCGAACGGCATTACTAAAAACTCATAGTGCCCATGCCGAATCAGAAAGGTTGTCTTAGGTACATCTTTTTTCTTCACTCGAACTTGATGATAACCGGACCGTAGGTCGATCTTGGAAAATGCGGCTACTCCTTGAAGCTGATCAAACAAATCATCGATTCTTGGAATCGAGTACTTATTTCAAACAGTGACCTTATTCAATTTCCGATAGTCAATACACATTCTTGCAGACCCATCCTTCTTCTTAACAAGCAAAATCAGTGCTCCCCAGGGTGACGCACTTGGTCTGATAAGTCCCATTTGTAATAGCTCTTCGACTTGTTTCTTTACTTCATTCTGCTCCACCAGTTCCATTCTGTAAGGCGCCTTCGATATTGGAGCGCTGCCTGGTTAGATTGAAATGCTGAATTCTACATCTCTGTGTGGGGGCAGTCCCGGTAATTCTTCTAAGAATACGAGTGGAAAATCCCTCCCCTCACCACTGGTATCTTCTTCACTTCTTCAGGTATCTTCACTTTCGTTGCAGCTGTAATAGTCACTTCCTTGGGCCTCTTCCCTCTGTGAAACACGAGCTCCGTTCCCTTAGTTGTAATGACCACTTTCTTCTCCTTGTAGTCGATATTTTCTTCATGCTTCAACATCCAATCCATGCCAATAATTATATCTGTTCCAGTGAAACCCAACTCTAACAAATCGATATTCAGAGGTTCTTCGTTAATCTAAAGTTTACAGTCCTTATAGCATCGATCTGTAGTGAGAGTTGCTCCTGATGGTGTAGTTACCATTAAGGCTAACTCTGGAGTTGCTTCTTGCATGTACATTAACTTTTTTGAGAATGATTTGGACACAAAAGAATGAATTGAGCCACTATCGAACAAAACAGTAGCCAAAATTCCATTTATATACATACTTCCAGTTGCAAAAAGAGTTACAACCTTCATTATACTTCTTCAAATGAAACTTCAAAATACAACCAAAAACTTATTACAATGATCCTTCACATACCGGTGCTTGACCTTGGTTCATATCCATTTCTGTTGCAGCAGCTCGCCTCACCAGTTTGTCAAACATGCAGATGCCCAGAGGTACCATTCTGGATCTCAACCCTGGCCTGAGTCCTTGTTCAAACCTTTTGGCTTTCTTCATCTCCTCTTGCACCATCTCTGGTGCATATCGAGATAGCTGTGTGAACTTGGTTTCATATTCTCTGACTGACATGTTCCTTTGCTTCAAACTGTGGAACTCCATCGGCTTTTCCTCCTGCACGTCTAAAGGAAAGTATGTTGCCTGAATTCCTCCAAGAATTCCTCCCATGTTATTCGACCTTCTCCCCAGCCGCGCTTTACCGATTGCCACCATACCCCGGCGTCTTTCTCCAATAAAATTATAGCCAACCGAACTTTACTATCTTCTGGTATAATCAAGACTTCAAACATTGTTTCCACTTGGCGTACCTAGTCATCCGCTGTGGTCGGGTCGGCCTATCCATCAAAGACTAGTAGCTTCATTCTTTTGAAAGATTCGACCATCCTGACTGGATCTGCAACTACGTTTCCTTGAGTGACTCCCGGTGCTTCTGGTGGCGATGCTTGGATTCTGTTCTCCTCCACGAACGCTCCTAGAATTTGGTATAGTCGAGCGAATTCTGCTTCTATGTTGAGGCCAACGTCATTGGCTCTGTTGCCCTCACCCTCTGTTGCCCGCTTCGGCTGTTTCTGGTTCTTCCAGACATCTGAATGCTAATTCTTATTACTAACTTGCAATTATAGTGTAAACTCATTTCATACTAGAAGTAGTCAAAATACTAGTTCTTCATTTATATATATGAAAAAGGTTACAATAATATTCCATCAGTACAGACAAAACACTACCACTGTAAGGGTAGTCAAAACATCACACCAAGCATCATATGCTGACAAAAAGCATTATCCTTTATACATCAAAATATTAAACAAGACATCCTAAGATCCTTCACAGGGCCAGATCACACATGTCTCTCACAGGGTGATCACTTGTAGCAGAGTGCTCGGTTGTTGTTAACTGCTCCAACTGTGTCTGCTGCTTGGCGACCTTGGCCTGTAAGTCCCCAAGCCTGAGCTCCAGCTGAGCCATCCTCTTCATATGCTAGTGACTTTTCAGCATTAGCTTCCTCGAGAGTCTCCTCTTTGACCTCTTCAGCCTTACCACCTACCTATCAGTGGCCATTAGGGCATGGCCGTAGTTCACTAAGTGGTCCTCTAAATGCCCATGGCTTCATCGATAGGTAGCAAAGTCCTGGAACAGCCTGCTAATAGCCCGTCGCTCCACGACAGTGGGCTGTGGAGGTGGAGTAGCCTGAGTACCTGTTGGATCTGGTACAGCCTGAGTCCCGTTCGCCGTTCCAATTTTTCTCATCTGCCATCTGCTAGGAGAAAACAATACGGTAATTAGCCCAGATATAGAAAATTATAAAACATAAGTTGAAAAAGAACAACAATATGAATTATAACAATCTACTACTGGCTAAACCCGACTCTCCTAGTGGCATCCAAGTCTATTTTCCCGTTGTATTGGACTATAGTCTGAAGCTCACTCTAATACCAACTCTGTAGCGCCCCGAATTCCTATAATGGCGATTTGTGACACAAACCAGAATCTTTCCTTCAAACAATCACAATGCAGGAAAATGCAAGAAAAATTTAAACAAATTTATTCCATGATGTAGAAATTCAAGTGTTACAATTATACATTGTTTCATAAATTACAATCAGAGTTTACAGAAAAATAACAAAGTTGTAAATAATAAATACTTGATACTATCACTAGGATGCACCATCTGGCTTGAGATCCTTGGGCTCCATGGGTTGGCAATCTAGCACCTAAAAGAGTGGGCACGTCAGTAATTCTACTGACGCAATGCTGATAAAAGCAGTGATCTCCAACTAGATAATCAAGAATTGATGCAATAGAAAAGTGACTAAAAGAAAAGAAAGTGGAATCGGGTTAAAGGTGTCCGTGTATGACATGTCGAAGTAATCTAATGCATTATCAAAATGTACTTAATCTAATGCAAACGAGACTTTGGAAATGTATGCATCCCATACATACTACATACGTTCCAAATCAAGCCGTTGTCTCCAAGTTCGGGATTTTGAACCCTCGCCATGCATCCTACTCTTGTGCCCGTCCTGTTCCTGATAGATAGATCGTGGTTGATGAGGTCGCAGATTAATCGGTCCCACCCGTATCTGTAGTCACTTAGTAGTGTCTTTGTTTGCCACTAGTGTCCGACGCCCGGACCCCATTCAAAAGTCGTGACGAACTAAAGCACCACAGCATACCTATGGCGCTGAAGATTCACAGGACAGCAGCCCTAGATCTGTTCGTGTCCACCAACATAGAATTTGACAGCCTCGATGGTCTAATCCCACTATCTGCTAGGAATCCCTTCCCGTGCTTAACACGGTACTTCAGGAATCAACAGTGCAGGATACGCACCGCAGCACGTATCCCTAATGACAGGAGAGTACAACACCCGATTACTAATTTGCTAGAAACTAAAGCAACTAACAGGTGATGAAAAATCTAACTAATACTGAGTCTACCTAGACTATACAGGTATGTTTACCAATTTGATCCATAGTCTAAGTTATACCTAATCTCAAGTAGTTTCCCTACTGAAACCCCAGTTCCCGTCTACCAACCTGCGGCTCTGGCGACGTGATCACCTTGCTCGACACTTTCCCCACTGAGTCTCATCCTCAAACTCATCCCGCGATCATCTCCTATGAGTCCTTCGGTGCCCGAGTTAGCCACTTCTAATCATCGAGGTGGAAGTTCAAAAGCTAGTGTAACGGTTGATAGATATAGGCGACAACTAGACAAGATCAAGGACTCAATGACGTCAAATCACTACCCATGTCTTAATCAACATAATACATAAAAATACCCAAGTATTGGGGTATAGAAATACCCCCTAACTCTCAATTCAACACTTGAGAGTAAAAAAAAAAAAGTCACACAAATGCAAAGTGACAACTTCTAAAGATGGCTGGATCTGTCCAGCACTTTCAAAAATCATATCTATTACCACACAACTTGAAATTACAAGATCATGGGCTTTTTGGAAAGCTAGGAGTCTCTACTCCAAGTATCTAGTTCATCACTTTTGCAAATTCCAAACACATAGTTCCAGAAAATCACAAATGTACAGACTGTGCAATCTGAACCAAGTACTGGACATAGTCTGGTCTAAATTCCATATAATATCAACTCTATGTCCAAAAATCATGAAATTTAAGAATCTGTAACTAGATATCACCACTCCATTATGTCCAAAAATTTTATCTAAATTCCTACTACACAGAGAGTTATGACTCTTCCAATACAGCACAAAATTTCTACTGCTTTTCAGACAATGATTTTACTTCTACATACAATTCTTTTTTTGAAATTCCATCAAATGCTATCTAAAAATTCTAAAATTTTCAGATCAGGTTATAGATACATAAAAAAAGCTACTGTAAAAGTTTCATTGTAATATCATGCATACACAAGTAGTTATGACTAGATGAACTTCAGCCTATAAACAGACAGCTTCAGTTCTGTCGTCTCAGACCAGTTGTAACTTAAGAATTTTTTTGAGGCATCAAACAATCTCATAAATGTAAAATTTAATACTATGGTTGTAGACACATACAAGAGAATTCATAAAAATTTTCAGCTCAAAATACCTAACCAATAATGAGTTATGATTTTTGAAAGGCATAACAAAATTTCTCAAAACAGGAGCTTTTTCCCCTGTTTCTGTCTGAAAATGGAACTAGTGTTTGGGCTACTAAATTACTTCCAAATATTATGAAAAAATTCATGTAAGCTCTAGATTCATTGAAGAACAAGCCCTAAAAATTTGAGCGCAAAATTCCAAACTGTTTATGAGCTAGAAATTCCTAAGCTACACATTGCATTCATGTTCCTTTAACAAGAATCTTAAAAAGAAGTTGTTCTACCATACAACTTAATTTTTTTTCTTAGCATACTAATATTCATACATGGTAATCCAACTTTTCTTAACTCCTACTACATGCTAAATCTCATACAAAAAGAAAAGACTAATCTTTTAGAGTTTAGAGTATCACCCACATTGTAATTGCAAGAGAGTCTCCTTGTAAACTTTAGCTCCTTGCTCCTCAAGATGCACCTTGCTCTTTACTCCACTTCTTCTAATCTACTACTACTACTAAAAGATCTCCTCTTTTTTTTCTCCTTTTCTACTTTTCTCTTCTTCTTCTTCTTTTTTTTTAGCAAGAACAAGAACAAGATGAAAAAGAATGAGAGAGTAAGTGGAGTGAGCATTTATGGAGTGAAGGGGAGCTAGGGTTTGGGTGAGGCCGACCAATGTGGAATGGAGGGTGGAGATGGGATATGATCAAGTTAGTGGAGGTGAAGGGGTGAGATGAATGTCAACACATCCAAACTAGAAGCTTCAAGACTCATCTTGGAGTCTTCATGAAGATCCTCACATGGCACAAAGTCCACCTTTGGATCTCATCAAGATTTGGTCTTGGGTTTTGATTAAGATGAGGGTTAGCTCTAACCCTGGGTCACTAACCCTAGGTCATCAAATCCTAACCCTAACCCTTGTGCACAAATATGCATGGTTATTTAATTCAATAATCATGCACCAAAACAATTCAAGTCTTAAATTAGTTTTAAAATAGATAATATATATTTAAAATAAAATATTTTATTCTATTCTGGGATGTTACATCAACTGCTCATCACCAGCCTAGGCTTCCTTGATCTGCTCTACTAATGAAGATTGCAACTGCAACATCATACGTTGTCGCGCTGTACCGGGAAAAATCACTTCTCAATCCAGCCTTCTCATATCCTCCAACAGTTCCTTCTGCTCAGTCAGAAACATGGCACTAGGTCACCTGCTCAAGCATCAGGTACCAAATTCACCTTACTCGGGTGGTACTGCAAGTTAAATTTCATAATCTGCCATAAACTCTAGCCACCTTCTCAGCCTCATGTTCAGTTCCGTCTATGTGAACACATACTTGAGGCTTTTATGATCTGTGAAGATCTCAACTCTATCCCTAAGTAAATAGTGTTTCCATAATTTCAGAGCGAAGATTAGTGTCGTGAGCTCAAGATCATGCGTAGGGTAGTTCTTTACATGAGGCCTCAACTGTCAGGATGCGTAGGCAACAACTCTGCCTCGCTGCATCAGTACAGCTCCTAACCCTCTTCCCGAAGCATCATAGTAAATCACAAAACCACCTAAACTGTTCGGTATAGTCAGTACAAGTGCTGACATCAACCGACTCTTCAAATCCAAGAAGGCTTCAACACAAGTTTTATCCTAATCAAACTTTTGCTCTTTCTTTGTCAACTTAGTTAGAGGGCTAGCAATATCTTCGAGAAATCCTGAACAAACTTTCGATAATAACCTGCTAGCCCATGGAAAATCCGCACTTTAGAGACTGACTTCGCTACTGGCCAATCCTTGACTACAGTAACCTTCGACGGATCAACGGAAACATCATCGCCAGAGATAATGTGACCTGGAAAGGCAACACGGTCAAGCCAAAACTCACACTTGTTGAGCTTCCCATACAGCTGATTCTCCCTCAAGGTCTGCAAAACCAATTTCAAGCCCTTAGCATGCTCTTCCCCTATTCGAGAATACACCAAAATGTCGTAAATGAACACCATGATAAACTTGTCCAAAAACGGTGAGAATACCTTATTCATCAAACTCATGAATACTGCCGGTGCATTGGTAACTCCGAAGGGCATTACTAAGAACTCATAATGTCCATATCTCGTCTGTAACGCCGTTTTCTGAACATCCTTTGACTTCACCTTAACCTGGTGGTAACCTAAGCGAAGATCCAACTTTGAGAAAACTGAGGCACCTCCAAGATGATCAAATAAGTCGTCGATTCTCGGTAGTGGGTACCGGTTCTTCATGGTAACATTGTTCTGTTCCCAGTAGTCAACACATATCCTGCGACTCCCATATTTCTTCTTCAAAAACAAAACAGGGGCTCCCAAAGGCGACACACTGGGCCTGACAAATCCCTTATCTAACAATTCCTAAACTTGCACCTTTAATTCAGCTAACTCCACTGGTGCCATTCGGCATGGGCTCTTCGAGTTTGGTGCAATACTAGGTTGAACTTCGATACTGAACTCTTCATCTTGGCCTAACGGTAATCCAGGCAATTCCTCTGGAAAGACATCAAGGAAATCCCTCACAACCATAGGTCAACTTCACCATCAGTGTGCATCAACTCTGGCACACTCGCCTTCTAGTTCGCAGAGTCTTTAGCACGCTCAAGCAGTGTCTCCCCAGCATGGAATTCAAATTCTTGGCGGCCCGGGATCCTGAACACTACTTTCTTCTTCCAGCAGTCAATCACGGCATGAGTGGCTCCCAACCAATCCATCTCAGGAATAACATCAAACCCTGAATTATTGATAACAATGAGGTCCGATCAAAAGTTCACACCACCAATCAATAAAGGGTTCAGCTTGCACAATTTGAAGCAAACGATGATGCCTCCACCAGTAGTCTCTGCAAGTCATCGCTGGGTAAATGATGATGATCGACAAAGCGAGAAGAGATGAAGAAGTGAGTAGCACCAGAATCAAACAGAATATGTGTAGGGAAAGAGTGTGCAAATATGATACCTAGTAATGAATGGATGTGAGTGAAACTAATGCATGGTATGATAAGAACACAAGGCGCAAGAAAAATGAAGTGCAAGATAAGATAAAGTGACTAAAAGCAAAAGCTACAATAATTGCAACAACTCCTTCAGCAATCTCTGCCTCCTCTGCAATCAGGTTGTAAGCCTGACCATGACCTCCAGTCTGGCCTTCCCTAGGAGTTGCTTTCCTCAGATCAAAAATTTGCCTCTGAGGTGGAAGAGGTGGCCTGCCCTGACCACGAGCTGGTGCTCCCTGCTGGGCTGCTCCCCTGGTCGGTGGACCAACCCTCCTCCGTGGGCAATCTTGGAGTTTGTGACCACCTGCTCCGCACCCGAAGCACAAGCGATTGGCGGCCCGACAATCCTTGCGCGTGTGACCAATCTTACGGCAAAAATCACATGCCACGTCCTTCCTTGGAGCAGCAGGTGGTTCTGGCAAGGCTCTCACTGTAGGGGTCGGAGCTGGTCACCGTATCGACCCACCTGTGGAACAAGCAGCAGCAGGATGTTGCACTGTCCGTTGAGCTACCTTCCTCCTTTTATGGGCATGTTCCTTGACTCTAGCTGCATCAAGAACTGCAGTGAAGGTACGGTGCTGGTGGGCAACCAAACGATCCTGAATGTCAAAGTCCAGACCCAACAAAAACCTATTGGCCCTATCCTCCTCATTCGCCACCATGGCTGCAGCGATGCAACAAAGTCAAGTGAATTTAGCAGCGTACTCGTCCACAGACCTAATCCCCTGTGTTAAAGTAATATTAAATTAATATTGCTATGCATGTAATAGACAGCAAAATTTAACATTAATTAACAATTACCAGACGAACCTATGTTAAAGAGGTAAACTGCCATTCCATCTCGACCTTAGTGACGTCGGGGAAAGAACATTGTCAGGAAGCTCTCAGAGAAAGTGGCCCAAGTGATAGACCTATCCAGTCTCTCGGTTTCTGCCCTCCACCAGATATGGGCAAGTTCAATGAGCTGGATGCTTACTACATCCACTCGATCAACATCGAAGATCCTCGCCACTTGCAACAATTGCTTGGTTCGGATCAACCACTGTTCGGCCTCCAGTGGTGACTTGGTGCCCGTGAACTTATCTGGGTGTAGTCTTATGAAATCAGCAACTGTACCGAGACTCGGCGGCAATAACCCCGGTGTGGGTCCGTTAGCGGTTCGGTTAGCGGCCTCCATGGTAGCTCTCATAAGCTCGCTATGTTCTTGTTGTAGCGCCATCATTTGCACCATCGTCTGGAGGATAGCTGCATTGTCTGGCTGTTCATCCCTTGGTCGTGAAGTGGAAGAGCCACCACGAGCCATAGTCTGTAACAAGATCAAAACATTTAGTACCCAGAGTATAAGTTGGTTATTAAATGTTCATGTGATCACGTGGTGTGCATATTCTTCAGCTAAACCTGGCTAGAGCCTAACCTGATTAGGGTCTAACCTAGTTTTGATACCACTAAAAGTATGTCACGCCCCACTTCCCAAGATACAGGAACACGAGCACGTAACAAACGCTCAATGAATGATGTGTACATCATCCATAAGCTGTAACCGATTAACTCAATAATATACAAAAGATCATAACCACGCAAGAATGAATAACCTCATAAACAATGAATAAACTTCAAAATAATCATGAAATAAATTCACAAAGTAATATCCAACATCTGGGAGATAAGTAAACTTTGGGACAAAAACGACTAGAAAACAATGTATAAAAATAGCAGTAGCGACTAGAAAAGCATGAAGACAAGATACTAATGCAGGCTAAATAAAAGAATCCGGCTTCGTTATTTAGAATATCTATTCTCCAAGTCCTTCAACCAATTCATCTACTGTACCTGCAATCTCAACATCTAGAGTTTCGAAAAAAAATGTTCGTTAGAGCAAGCAACGGACGACAAGTAGCAATAAGCAGTGAAAAACAGGGCATAGCAAGGAATAATCAAGATGAAGAAGGAATCATATAATCAAGTATGCAACAAGTAACAAGTGTAACATGTAATCAGGTGATGAGGAAAACAGATAAACATGTAAACAAAGATCATGTAACTTGTAAACAAGAATAATGCATGTGCTCAGTGTAACTCTTATGTCTAGCATTCTTTTATAAAACCTAACTAATGCACGCAATCCTACATCCCATACCACAGGTTCGGGTGCAAACAAACATGTTAACGTTTAGACTCTAATGGTGAATTCAATAGGATCATGTACTCGGGTCATGTAACCAAGAATCATATCATGTAACCAAGAATCATATCCTGTAACCGAGAATCATATCATGTAATCATGGGTCACTATTACGAGAAACACGGGCCTCCTTCCGAGTACACTCTTCTATATTGTCCACCACTAGGTCATCTATTGGAAAAAATTTAAAAAAAACTTGCAACTGATGCATCATACTGTGAAAATCAGTCTAATGGGGTTGGTGATTATGAGTGCACTTTAAGGTGAAGAACAGAGGTTGTCAATCTAGTTAGGAGGAGTTGCATATGCAAGAGATGAGATTAATCTGGAGTTCCCTGCATTCATGATGTGTCTATGATCAATAGAGAAAATGGGAGGTTAGAGGACTATGTGCATGAGTATTATCATAAGAGTACTTACTTGAAAGCTTACCAGTATCATATTGGTGCTATGCCTAACTCAAGAAGATAGCTAGATTCAGGATTGGGAAGAATTTCACCTCCACACTCTGTCAGGAAGACCAAGAAAAGCAAGGGAAAAAAAATCAAGGGATGAGCCAGTCAACAAGAATAAGAAGCACAGAGTGGGGTACAATTTTTTTTTTAATTAAAGATTATAACGCCCCATGTCCGCCAATCTTGGGCATAATTTGGAGGCCTAACTAGTGTGCAATGCTCCACACAGCAAGAGAATTACCGTCCGAATTCGTAGATAAACTTCAAATTACAAATATATCAAGTCTCCAGTGGCACTACTGTTACATCAAGATTCTCTTACAACCAAAATACAATCACTCTCACATCACAAGAGTGATAAATAAAATATGATCGAAAACAACCAAAAAGTCCACATTACTCCCCCCAAAAGCAAAATACAACATAATCCTGGTCCAGCATCTGCACTTGAGAACAATGGTCCCGTACGAGCTATCTTCCTAGCCCCTGTGATGGTCATCCAAGAAAAAGTCAGATTGAAGATTTTGGATATTAGTTGAGTAGAATTACAAGTCATATTCCTAAAGCATAAATCATTCATCTCTAGCCAAATAACCCATAAACATGCAGCAACAAGAATATCCCAGACCCTAAGTCTTTCGCTCCCTATCTCAGAGTCTTTAAATTCTATTAGGCTGTGCTTTGAAACCATAGTTATATGCGGGAGATCTCATTACAAGAACTCCAAGTTGTTAATTCTGATAACTCACATATATATCCCCATAAATCTTTAACCCGACTTGGGAACCTCTGGATACCGAACCCTAAGAAGATAAATTCCCAAATATGTTTACTGTTCTCACACTCAAGAGAAAGATGATTCACTGGTTCCTCCACAACCTCACAGCGAGGGCAGATCACATTGGTAATGATAATCCTCTTAGCTAGGTTGACCCTAGTTAGGATAGCATCTTTAGAAACCAACCACGTGAAGGCCTTGACCTTATGGGGAGCCCACGTATGCTAGAAAACTCTACTAAAAGAACATCTAATCCCACCATCACTCAAAGATAAGTACAACATTGATTTGACCAAAACTGCCCGTTGGTAAGTGACGTCAGTACCTCACATCCTCAAAATCATATGAAACTATTGTATTTTCTCCTAAAAAATGGGCTTGTAGAGATGACATACTAGAATTGGGAGAAGGAAACAATCGTAATTGCCAGCTAAACCTACTCCAATAATTCGTGACCAAAGCGTATTTATCAATTGCAATCTCGAAGATTTTGGGGGAAAGTGATGCAGGCGTATTAGGTCCTACCCAAGAATCTAACCAAAATCTGGTATTAAGACCATTACCCATCGAACATGATGAACGGCTATGGAACTGATCCCTTAGCTTATCAATGCATCTCCACATAGGGGAGATGGCTCTAAGATGTTGTCCTTCTCCAAATCTTCTCCTTCTATACCGCCCCCATACGTGCCCTCCCGAAGCCTCGCTGTGAGTGGATCTTCCACCTCCACTTACAAAGAAGGGTTATATTCATCTCACGGAAGTTAAGAAATCCCAATTCCCCCAATTCTTTACCCCTGCACACTTGCCTCCATTTTACAAGAGGAATACCCTTGTTGTCTTCTCTTGATCCTTTCCATAAAATGTCACTCCGAATTTTGTCAATTTTATTGATGATCCATGTAGAGAACTCATAAATAAACATCCAATATATGACTAGATTAGAGAGAATTGAATTAATAAGAGTGATTCTTCCCCCGAAGAAAGGTGATTTCTCTTCCACCTAGAAAGACGTTTCTCAATTCTTTTAATCAAAGGAAAAGTATGTTTGAGCATGCAGGGTCTTAAAGGTACACCGAAATATTTGATGGGGAAATTCCCAACTTTGCAATCCAGTACATTAACCAGAAGCAACTGGGAAACATCATCACATCTACCTAAGCACACTAGGTTTCTCTTGTCAAAACTCTCAAACCACTCTAGACATCATAGCAAAGGAGGATTCCTTTGAAAATGAGGACCTTGTTAATCTCATTTCTCCCAAATAATAGGGTGTCGTCCACATACTGGAGTATAGAAGGACCATGGCTTCCGTCCAATCCTCCAACACCACGGAGAAGGTAATGCTTGATTCAATGTTGGGTCATCTTCGTAAGCACATTCGCCACAAGGGTGAATAAAAGTGAAGATAGCAGATCACCCAATCTAAGGCCTTTTTTGCAAGAGAAGTTACATGGAACCCCATTAATGATGACAGAATATTTACCACCAGACATACACTTGTGATTCATGCTTTCCACTTTTCTCCAAAACCTCTACTCTCAAGGAACTCTAAAACACTCTCCAACTCTACCGTGTAGTAAGCCTTCTCAAAGTCGAGCTTAAGGAGATAGACATCTTCTCTATCAATGTCGCAATGGAAAATGGTCTCGTGAGCGATGGCCACGCTGTCTAAGATTTCCCTACCCTGAATGAATCCACTTTGAGCAGGGTGAATGATAGAGTTGTGCCATGGCTTCAAACGGTTAGTAAGAACCTTTGGTAACAATTTTGAAGGAACTGTTCAATAGACTGATGAGTCTCAAATCACCTACCTCTCTAATTTTCATAGTTTTGGGGATTAAAGCGATAGAAGTGTAATTGAGATGCTCAATGTTGGCAGTATTCTCCAATAGTCCCTTAAATATACGAAAAAGGTTCATTTTAATGATTTCCTATATAGCTAAGTAAAAGAATGAAGAAAACCCATGAGGGCCTAGAGCTTTATCCTGGCCAAGGTCAGAAATGTCCTGAAAGATCTCACTCATCTCAAAGGGTTCTTCGAGAACTTTCAAGCCCACGATTTGTGGTCTGGACCAGAAGGACTCATCTAACGAGCAATGATGACCTCTTGATCGACCCACAAGGGCTTCAAAATGAGTCTCTATGTGGGGGCTCAAAATTTGTGGATCGGTAACCCACCTGTTGTTAATGTGAAGGCCTAAAATCATGTTAGACCTTCGCCGCCCATTTTCTACCCGTTGAAAGTAAGTAGTGTTAGTGTCTCCTTCTTAGAGCCATTGATCGATCGATCTCTGATGCTAATAGTCATCTTCCATTTGGAAAATGACGTCAAGTTCATGCCTAAGCTTAAATAGATTGGACTGTTCCACTTGGGACAGAAGTCTATCATCCTTTAAAACCTCTAATGCATGAATCTGAGTGCCAATTCTCTCCTTTCCTCTTTTAGTTCTTTAATTCTTCTCTCTTGCCCAACAACTCAGGGTACAAATTGACACTGCTACCCCCCACCTGTTGGGTTTATGTATTGCATACGATGTTGGATAAGAAGACGATAAGATGATGGAGGGATCGAGACGATTGGAAATGGAGTGGAAGTGAGAAACGGTCAACGATAGCAACAACAGAAGTTGCAACTCATGTGCAGTCGATCGATCCCTGTGCGAAGTCTTCCAGAGAAAAGGACAGTCAACCGTCTTGTTGGTGCGGTCGACCGTTAGCGGCGCTGATGGGTTTCGGGCTTGAGTCTAGCTGATCCGTGAAAATGCCCAACTTGCTCTTCAAGTTAGATCGTGTGGCTTCTATCGTAGGGTTATCTCTTATGTAATATCCAATGGCTATTATAACAAGATATCAACTTAGGGTTTGTCTCTAGATCTATATAAACAATTGTAACGGCTCATAGATCCATATGATTCTATTGAGTGTCGAATAGAAGAAGAGAGTTCTTCATAGAGAGGGTGAGAGAGTTTCTCCATTGTAAGCAACATCAAGTTCCAGTTAGGCTTGAGAAAGGGTCGTTGTGAGAATTGTAATATTCTTGTATCTTCTCTAGTTGAAATAATATCTCGGTTCTTCCTTCCTCGGATTAAGGCGAAAGTCCCAACCGGGACAATTCTTATGTGCTTTGTGTGATTGGCAGGATCTAGTTTTGCTTGGTGGTTTGTATTGATTGTGTCAAAGACTCAACAAGACCCTCAAATTCTTAACAAATGGTATCAGAGCAATCAGGTTCGTGGGTTTGTTCGAGTTCCTTGGAGATGGCAGATCCAAAGACTAAGATCAAGCAGTTTTATGGTAATATCAACTTCAATTTATGGAAGGTGGACATGTATGTTGTTTTGGTTCAGAAGGACTTGCACCTTGCCCTAGAAGAGAAGAAGTCAACCGACGTGAAGCAGAAGAAGTGGGATGAGATTTGTTTGAAGACCTTGAGTTTAATAGAACAACCCTATTTTTTGACGAATGCATCTTGTAGACAAACTGAGTGCTACTAGTTATAACAATTGTATATTTTTGGTTAAAGCAATTGTTTTCCTCACTAATAGTCTACATCGTGCATACAAATATATATATATACGTATATATGAATGTATGTGCATGTTGTAGTTGGATTTGTGAGCCCAAATGAACCAAGACAACCAAACACACTTGAACACAATCAAGTGGGTCAAGCCAACCCTAAATGGCCGGCCACACCATGGAGGGAAAAAGAAAAGGAGGTTAGGGTTAGGGTTTGAACCAAAAGAGACAACATGATGGTTTTGTAAGAGGTCTATCACATCACCACCCCTATGAGCCAATCTCCTAGCATGATGAGACCCTTCTCCCCTTCCCCATGAGAGGAAATCTGGCCACCCCCCTTTGACCCTTCCCTTCTCTTTTGTTTTAAAACCCCTTCACTTCTACAACTTTCTCCCACAACTCTTACTCTCTTCTATACCTCCAAACCCTATTCCTAATATACTTACCTACTGATTTGGGGAGAGAATAAGAAGAAAAGCCAAGAAGAAGAATAACTAGGAGCTCAAGCAAAGGAGAGGAAGCTAGGATCAAAAAGAATCAAGAAGGAGGTCTTTCTCAAGCAAGAACCAACTACCAACAATGTGGGTGTTTCCAATTTTTTGTTTGTTGATTCTTGGATGTTTGCGATGATGATTGATGACTGAAAAAGTGACATGCATGCTATAGGAATAAACTTAGACCACTTTTTGTGTTAAGTAGTCTAAACCAGAAAAATGTTGTTAAAGGACTGAATTTTGGGTGTTAGTCCGTAGCTCATTGCAAGGACTATACTTCGTATTTTGAACTGAAATTTTTAGAGGATGATCCTATAGGTGTCTTACACATTCAGTAAATTTTATGGATTTTTATGATTTTTTTTATATTTAAATAAAATACAAACATGCATGCTGGTTAGAATAGAAAGAAGCACTTTATATGGTTACTATTGTGGAAAGATAGACTTGTATCTCACTGCATGTTTATGGGATTGATCTGAAATTTTAGTGTGCTGTTTTTAGATGTATCTAAGATCTACATGTCAAATTTCATGAGATTTGGACCACTATAGCTATGTCAATTAAATCTTGCAAAATGAACTAGATATTTTAGTGTGCAGAACTACTGTTGATTCTGCCGTGTTTTTGGATGATAGTCAAAGAGGCATATTTGGAGATTTACTTTATGGAATCCCATGACTTTTGAGTATGCTGTAACATCATGTGTCAGGAACTAGATTCTAAAATTTCATGATGATCTGACACAATATGATATTTTAATTAGATTTTACCCCATGACTGTGTCGACATGATGTTTCTGTTCTGAGTTACTGTACACTTGTTAAAGATGGACCAATAAAATTGTCTAGACGACCTTATTTGAAGATCCTTATAACTAGGAACTTGTAGTGGACACTTAGATCTTTCTGGAATGGTAAACAAATTCTGATTTGGACAGTTATTCGATTTTATATTATTTTTGTAAGTAAGGACAGAAACACAGTGAATCGTGGAGCTCACTAGTTTGCACCAAGTTCATAGAAACATGTCTGAACTTACTAGCTTAAAGTTGTTGTATGAGTTCAAAAAACATTTTCTGAGTGTAAGGATGAGTTAGGACTTAGGTGATCTAAAGTTTCTTGCAATGGAGTAGCTTATAGTGGCTCGTAGACCCCAAATGGACGAACATTGTTCATTGTTTCAAAGTGAAAATGTATAGGATGTTGGGGTATGATTGTAGACCACCTTGGGATGATATTCATGCCCACTGCATGGTTGTACTTGCTTTCTACCTTGAGTAGAAGCTTGGGGGGCGCCCAATCGCGATTCCTCAAAGGAACGGGACTGGTAGTGACTCCGTTTTGGCATAAACGCCAAGTGTGTGCTTGCTGTTTGGTAATTTAAATTGTCGTTTTACGAATTTTAGAACCCCTTTTTGGGTGTTTGTGGGTTAGGACTTACTCCTAGTGGAGTGTACCTTGTTGGGATACATTGGGTAAGATGAGACCCTGAGACTGAGTCTTGTTGACCAATCTAGATAAGTAGAATGTCGCATCAAACGCGTTGGAGGAGATAACTCATGCACCGACGTATTTGTTGTACACGGATAGATTCCATGGGTTGTGTTTGGACCTACCACCTGTCAAGGACCGTGGAGCATTGAGTTTAGCAGAAAGCTATGTTGTTGGTCGAGCCGAGGTTGCGATCAAACTCCAAGCGTCGATGTGTCTGCGGCAATCGGTGGGGATGATTCATCGTGGGTTCGTGCCAAGTGTGGGCCAAACTTGAAGGCTTGTTGAGTCCTAGTGTGGGATTTGGGTTAAGATCTGTTATTGATAAAGGTAACAAATTAAGGAAAGTCTACACATGAATTTGAACTAGTTGTTCATAGAAATGCAAGTTGTTTATTTGAGTTGGGGATTTGGAAATAGTGGATTTATCGCCTAACTCGGGGACGAATAATATGGGAAAATGGAAGAGAAATCAGAGGTTAACTAGAGTGATGGTTTTTAGAGTTTGGTCTATGAAGAAAATCTTGATTTCAACCTTATTCTTAATCTGGGAGCGGGGTAACTGGATAATTTTGGTAGGATTAGATCGAGTCTTGGTTGAATGTAAGGACAGGAACTAGCGAGGGTGTTTGCCTGTTAGGGGAACGCATGGCATCATCACCCCCGACCAAATCTTAGGTTCGTTTAATGCGGACAGGGACCCCGAGTTGCCCATAGATAGAGTCGGGAAGACTCTGTGGCGGCTCCACTGTCTCGGCAGAAATGCCTTTATGATCCGTAACAACCTTTGAGGAGGTCTGGAGCGTTGACGTCATCTCGACTGCAAGTTCTGTTCTAGTGTAAGGGCGAGTGTAGCGGAGTTGGGGAAACCTTATATCCGTCAGGTTCTTTGTCGATCAATGTGGACAGGCAGATTAGACGATGTCCCGGGGAGCTAGACTCTATCGGGAGTTGCTCTAATCCCTCGGTAATGGAGCCCTTGTGCCCATATATCGGCTTTTGGTGAGGTCCGGGGAGACGTAGATGAAGTAACATACATTTGAATACAGTCGGGACGGCGGAAGTCGCGACTGAGATACCGGACATAATGGATAAAACTAATAGATCTGGACACCACTATTGACAGCAATGACTGTTTTCCACCACGGGCCTACAGCCTCACCATCACTAGAGTTAGAAACAGGAGAGAGCACAAGGTCAGGATTGCATAACGGGGGATCGAGCCCCATTAAATTGAAGAACGTTGTTTGGTCAGGGGGGTGTGTAGTATGGGATGCATATCTTTCAACCAAGCGTGCATTAGCTTAGGAACATGTGTGCATAGTGTGTGACTTAGATTAGGCCATGGCATACACCGATACTTGTTTGACATCACCTTTTTTTTTGCATTAAATATTTGTGGTTGTTGAGGTTGGAATCGTTATATTATGGCATAAAGAGGATCCGAATATAGCATTTCGTCAGTTGTATTCAACTGACATGCCGACAGTTATAAGTGCAGGATTTCCAGCTTGGGAGCGCAGGAAAGCTCTAACAGGGAAAATCATCCAAGTGAAAGTTATTGTCCAAATTTTATTGTACATTCTTGTTGTAACAATTAATTGTAATTGTTGTATTCATTGGACATTGTAATAACAATTTGATGTAATACAGTTTTAATTTTCAGTGATTTTTGTTGTGTTGTGACTCATTTGAAGGAAGATCCTGGAAGAGTGTCACGAGTTCCTATGTTAGGAATTTGGGGCTCTACATTTAATCTGGTTGCAATTGGCGGACGAAGTCAAGTGTAATATTTTTGAGGAGAAAAATGTGGCGAGTCTATGGGCGAGACTCAAATCTGACTACTCGGGGTCATCATTGCTAGATCGGATGTGTTGGAAGAGGAAGCTGTTTAGGTTCTCAATGAATGGAAGGTACCCATCTTCAAGATCATATTGTGGAGTTCAATAAGAGATAAGTACTTTGTGATCCATAGTCATTAGCCGTGGGGAATCCTCACAATGTGGAGGGAGGATGCGCCGGAGAAGGCGAAGACGAATCCAATTTTGAGCCCCGAAGAGGAGGGTATGGTTGGCACTCTTTTGGATCGACCGAATTTTCATTGGAGAGAGATAAAAGAGGAGTTTCTCTTCAAGGGGGTCTCAACCCGATGAACCCTAGTACGCGTCTTCTTTTATATGTTTATCTTGTCTTCTTATTTTGTGTCTATTTTTTCCATCGCCTTAATATTTTATATCTTCTATTTGCAAGAGAGGCATGTATGGATTTTAATGAGATCATGTCTCAGCATTCGGGCTTGAGCAGCAGGCGCCCCGAAGAGAGGAAGAGAAAAAGGACGATTACCAAGCCTTCACCATCGAAGGTTGCCAGGAGTGCAGGGGGTACTCCTCCTGTGGTGGACTTGGAATCTCCCCTTGCTACCTCTATTACTGCAGCTGACTTCTCATTATTTGTGACTCTAGATCTTGAGTCTTACCCTCTTACGGCGGCGGCAGACGCGATCCTGACTAACGAGCTGAAGAAGATTTTTCTACCTGACATGTAGGTTAAGAGGCACGATGGCTTCCTTTGGGATTCAGCGAGTTGCATGTATGTGAATTGCCACTTGGCTACCCCTAGGAATAAGGCCTTGATGGAGCACGGGACCGTGGGAGACTCAGTCTTAGAGATTTCCAAGGCGAGCATGATAGAATGTCTTTGTTATCTCCTTTTCTATTGTTTACGCGGAGCATTGGTTTATCTTCTGATTTGTAACTTTGAATTGTTCCTTTGTAGACTATCTACCACATTAGCCACTTGTTGAAACAAGTGGTGAAACAGAAGCGGGAGCTAAAGGTGACAGAGGATAGGAAGAGGGTTGAGCGGTCAAAAGCGGCAAAGGAATTAGAGGCTGCTGCACTCCGAGCAGAGACTTAGGAGAATCAGATCGCTTTGCTGGAGGCTGCCTTGGCCAAGGAGAAGGAGCTTCTGTCCTCGAAAGGGAGCAAGTAGTTTGGGAGAGGAAGCTGGTGGCCAGTGAGAGGGAGAGTACGACTAGAGAGAGATGTTGCGGTGCAGGCCGCTGATGAGCATGCGAAGAAAAAAATCGTGGGATACCTGGCTACTAACATGGAGAAGGCATATGCCAAGACCTTGGATCATGTGAGTGAGCGCATCCCAGAATTCGATCACTCGGGGTACTCGTTGTTCACGCCGCCTACTGAGGAAGTGGAGGGGGAAGAAGACAAGGAAGCATAGGAATTAGAAGTGGAGGTGGGTCCTCTTGTCGTGGGTGCAAGTAGTTCATGGGTAAGCGGAGAAGCTGGCGGCGAGTCCACAACCCCTACGGTGCCGCCTAGCAAGGTGGACCCTTGATTCCTTTTTCTTCATCTCTCTCTTGCTTAGTAGTCATTTTTGTATTCGCCTAATAGCGAACTAGCCACCGCTTAATGTATTGTTGCTTTTAAATGAATTAAAACCTATTTTGTTCTCATGTTAGGCTTCAAAATTTGAGTATTTTAGTCTTCATCCCTTCTATGGTATTAGTTGTTGCTTATGGTGTAACCCCTTGTTATTTTGCCTTAGCAGATGGTCATGTATGGCGGAGGTGGTCACTACTTGGATGAGATCAATCGCCTTCGTATCAAACTCCAAGTGGTGGAACTAGGACTCTGTCATTCAAGAGAGTCTTTTCAAGATAGAGGCAGAGCTTGGTCACTTAAGAAGGGTTTTGCCCTGTAGGGAGACTGAAGCAAAGCATTGGGGCAAGGTTCTTCGAGATCAGTTCCCAACTGGAGTGCAGGATTGTTCTTGCGAGGGCGAAGATCCTTCCGCCGAGGCTACAATGGGAAAGGATACGATAGTTGAATCCCTTCACTGATCTTTACTCGCGGCCACCATCGAAATGGATGAGCTGAAGAACGTGGTGCTCGAGAAGAGCTTAAAGGTGACTCTCTTGAGGAAGGCTTCTTCGAGACCTCGGGGGAAACATGTCAGGCCATTCTGGAGCATGCTCGGTTTGGTCGTTAAAGTTTAGGTTGGAGGACATTACCCTTAAAGAGACCCTTGTCGAGCGAGAGGTAGAGATTAACCGACCGAAGCAGCTTCTCGAAGGAACTAAGACTAAAAGTACCTCCTGCTCCTTTGAAGAATATAAGCAAGGGCGATCATTCCATCAATTAGCTCTTCGCTCATACAGAGCTTCGAAGAATCCAGGAGACACCCAGAACGGTGTGGCTGGTGCTTCGAGTACTTGTTTGGTTGGAGAGGTAGTACAGGTACTCGAACTTAATCTGTTTGGCTGGTGTTCTCTTCAGGTGGTCTGAGGGAGCGTGGAGGCACTTTGGGCACCAAAGAGAGCCGTAAACCCCGAGTGTCACTCAGAAGGAGCATCCCCCTGCCACGAAGGGGTAAAGGTAGCTCTGAGAAGAATATCTAAGGTCGTAGGGAGTTGTAATTTCATTTTTGTTTCTTTGAGTTTGTATCGAGGTTTTGGATTTGAATGAAGATTCTCTAAGTGTTAAGTTGTTGTTTCTTTTCATTGTATCCCCTCTATATTGTGAGTATTGTTTGAGAGTTTCAACAATTGTGGGAGCAATTTCGAATTGTGAGCTGTCCGCACTTGCTTATTTGCAAGTAGTTGAAGCGGCGTCGAATCAAGTGTTGGACTCCAAACTTGTTGTTTGGGAGTTTCAACAGTCATGGGAGCAATTCTGAATGATGAGCTGCTCCGCACTTGCTTGTTTGCAAGTGGCTAAAGCAGCGTCGAACCAAGTGTTGAACTCTGAACTTGTTGTTTAAGAGTTTAATCGAGTTGTACGAGCAATTCCGAATGGTGAGCTTCTCTGCACTTGCTTGTTTGAAAGTGACTAAAGCAGCACCGAACCAAGTGTCGGACTCCGAACTTATTGTTTGAGAGTTTCAACAGTTGTGGGAGCAATTCTGAATGGTGAGTGGCTCCGCACTTGCTTGTTTGCAAGTGGCTAAAGCAGCGTCAAACCAAGTGTTGGACTCTGAACTTGTTGTTTGAGAGTTTCAACAGTCTTAGGAGTGATTCCGAATGGTGAGCTGCTCCACACTTGCTTGTTTGCAAGTGGCTAAAGTGGTGTCGAACCGAGTGTTGGACTCCAAACTTGTTGTTTAAGAGTTTCAACAGTTGTGGGAGAAATTCCGAATGGTGATTTGCTCCGTGCTTGCTTGTTTGTAAGCGGCTAAAGCAGCATAGATATGACTTAAGGAGATAGATAGACATGAGACTAATGCAATGATCTTTATAAGTTTATAAGAAAAAAACCAAGTTTTATTGAAACAAACTAAGTGTCTTCCTTGAGGGGGATGAGCCGTTATTACATGCTTTGGCTCTATAGCAAGCGATGGCATTAAGGGGAGGGAATTTTTCAAAGCGGGGAAGAGGGTGACGCTGGCTGTTATTGTCTTTCTGGAGCTTCTTGGGACCTTCTTCATCTGCACCCTTCTGTTTGTTCTGGGACGAGGGCTCCTTCTGATCTTTGGGATGTAGGGCCTCTTCAGCTTGGATGTACTTCTTGCTCTCAGTAGGAATTCCAAGAAGTCTCAAAGAGGTTTCTTAAGGGGATGCCTTCAGATCGGCATGGTTAATGTTGTGTTTGAATACTGCAGAGGCCATTAATTGGTCGAAAGAGGCAATAGAACGAGCTCTGGCAGTAAAGCACCGAACATAGTCTCTTAGGCGTTCTCTTTTCCTCTGACTAAGGGCTAGCAAAGATGCGCTTGTATTCTCGAATCGGCGACTGCTGACAAAGTGGGTAAGGAAGAGCTCCTCGAACTGGTCAAACAAGATGGAGTCTGGGATCCTGCCTATAGCTTGTAGCTTTGTTAGTTGGCATAATAGCTTGCTTGGTCTGATTGTTCATGTTGCTGGTCCTTTCATATGAAGTTGAAAATCTAACCACTTTTCATCATGTTCTTTCCTAGTCTAACCAATGACAGAGAGATATTGCTTGTATAATCGGACTAGTTCCTCTGTCTTCTTCCTCAATTGCTTATCATTGACACTCTCGGTCAAGAACTTGACTCAATAGGGAAACCTCGGCGCAATAACTATTATTGCAAGGAATTCTTCCAGTACGGCTACCTTGTTACGACTTCACTCAAGTCACTAGCCCTGCCTTCGGCATCCCCCTCCTTGAGGTTAAGGTAACGACTTCGGGCATGGCCAGCTCCCATAGTTTGACGGGCATTAGTTCCTACACAGCAAATAATCTTTCATTTTTTATTATGTATTATTTCATAGTGGCTATAGTTCCGGGTAATCTATCACCTATGCGGGATTGATTTAGCTCAAAAGCGCCCTCTCTTTCACAGCCAAGGAGTACACTTATTTATCAGCTTTAAGTGTCCTTTACTACAAAACTTTTTTTTTATAGGATAATAAGCTCATGAGCTTGGTTTTACTTCACCGATAAATGGGAGTACCATTCGCTTGCTGGTCCTTTCAATGTGGCCGGGAAGGTCTTGCAGAGGAGCGCATATGAGGTCTGAAGGATCGTCATAAGGGTTTTAAAACTCTCAATATGATCGGCCGGGTCAGACTCCCCATTGTAGGATTCAAAATGAGGTGGCTTGAAGGTCTCGGGGACCGGGGCTTCCATGATGGCCATGAAGAAGGGGGGGTCTGCTTGGGCAGAAGTTCTTGGTCTTTTGACCTTCTTCGAGGTAGATCTTGCTAAGGTGCCTCTCCATCTTTCGAAGGCGGCGATGAACCGAGTCATCCCTCTGGTCGGATCTGATTGACCCTCGGGACTCTCCTTCATGAGGGGTGGTATGGCGAGGGCTATGTGCATGTCGGTTGTGACCTGGAGCGATGTTAAGGGCTCACAGGATGTTGTCTTTGAAGTTTCGGAACTCTGCCTGGGTGACTAGTGCCCCTCCATCATGGTGAACTATTGGTGCTGATTGGCTCGTAGTGGTGTGGCTTCTTTGCTGGCGGTCGGGAGGATGTGGCGCCCCGAATTTCCAATAATTAAAAATTAGAAATACTTGGCACAAATTCCAGAATCAACTTCAATTGTAATCATAAACACAGAAACCAAATACAGAAAAATTTAAAACTTTTTATTACATCAATTCTTTACATATCACAGCGAAAAATTAACACCTTGAATTACATTTTCTTTCTTTTACAACCCATTTCTTTTACAATTTGCATAAGCCATATTATCATTCAATCACATGCATCCAATCCCAAGCAAACAGTACCTACCTGTAAAATATGAGGCTAGAGATAACCCTAACCCCCAAAACTACAGGGGTCAGCCATAATGGTGTGAGTGACATCAAAAGAAATAAAATATAAATGAAGCATAAAGAAAAAATTCATAACCAACATATTCCCACATTAGTAACACATGGATAAAGAAATAATGATAAATAAAGCATGAAAACATCAAGTGAGACTAAGCTAAGTGTCAAGTGTAGAAAAAACAAAAAAACAGAAAAACATCATGCATAATGCAAGTCAAGAAAACACAAATGCAGTATGATGACTCTCTAATGCATATTTGTCGGATTCTATGCATGTAACGCCCCGAACTTCCTATATGGAGAATTCGAGACACGAGCCAGGACCTTTTCTTCAATTAGTCACAATACACAGATGTAACGCCCAAATTTTTTTTTTTTTTTTTTTTTGAAAACTAAGTCTCCAAATTCAATTCTTTCAATTTCTATATCACTTTAATCATAAACTAAGAAAGTTATATTTCAGGAAAAATTTTGACAGAGTCTCCCCTGTAAATTTTGCCCCGAAACACAAAAAGCTTACGGAATTCTGCTCAAAATTCCGTAGCTCACAAACCACATAATATTTTCATGGGCTCCCCAGGCCAAAATGAGCAGATATACACAGGCAATATAATATAATGCTCTGGGGGCCAAACTCATAACGGATTATCAAATATCAATTAAAAACTATGAATTTCTTTGAAAAACGAGGTAAAATCTTAGAAAAGTCATTGTAAAACTTACCACAGAGCCTGGTACTCCACGACGAGATGGGTACGGGTCACCAACATACCACACCACCTCACACTATACTCATCATCGTCATATACAGGCTTATACACTCATAATAAAATTTAAATCATAAATTTCACTATTCCTATAACTAAATAACACAAATTTTTTAAAATAAACAATTATACTACCACTCCACGCCTCACCTCTGCACTGATGAGAACCTGCAACAGTGGGGGATCTAGGGTAGTCCTCAGACTCCCCTAACCCCCCAAAATACTAAGGGGTTAGCCATTTCTGGTGTGAGTATAATTACTAATCTAACGACAAATTAAAATAGTATAAAGAAAATACTTAAACTTACAAATACCAAATTAAAATAATGCCACCTGAATCCTGAACACAACAACATCGTCAATACAGTGATAAAGCACATACTTTGCCAATCCTGCATTCAATTATTTAATTATCCATACTTCCCACATTTCATAATACACTTCACATCAACCTCGTATAGATATATAAATATACTTATCTTACATTCGCATAATACGAATATTCATCTTTCCATACTTATCATCATATCAGCATTTCACTATTTATATTGACATAACTACATGATGTTATTACATCATTTCTCCAACTCTATTTAGCCATGCGTTTCATTTACTTATATTATATTATCAACACACATTCATCCTGGAAGTTGTGCCGAGGCAGGTAGTTCCCACCATTTCCACGGAAATAGCAGGCGAGTAGTTCCCCGACACACTTCCAAGGTACACAAACTCATATCACAACATACTTTCTTTAATAACCATTGTCATACCCAATCTCATAAAACAGGTATTTATTTTATTATGTTATAAAAGTATCACATCATAAACATATGCATCTATTCTCATACTACCACCCTCCTTCATATCTTATGACATAATTACCACATCTCATTGCCCATGCGATTTACTCACATTTCATCACATCATTAACACCTCATTAATTAGAATACTTATACTCATTGCATCAAAACCATGTTTTATAGCTCATTCACATCTTATTATATCATTTTAGTAATTACTTTTTCTTATAACAATAAATCTTATTATCATTTTCACTTAATCCCCAAACACACTCTGGGGCCACCACATATCACATCCCATAGCCGATAGCTTGGGTAATAATCACTGTACCTCAAACACACAGTTTGGGTAATATCACATCACATCTCAAGTCGATAGCTTGATTATTAATTTCACTTCAATCACTTATCATCTTCACTTCACTTTATTTCTCATTTCTATTAATCATTACCACTATTATATCCACTCACCCTGCGAATTATGCCAAGGCAGGTAGTTCCCACAATTTCCACACAAATTGCGGGCGGATAGTTCCTTGACACAATTCCAAGGTACAACTCATATCAACTGTATTTTACTTTAATGATCACACACATAATACAATTACTTCGTATTATTCATGATAACACATCTCTTTTATTATTTTCATCTTAAATTAATCACAAGCTGCATTTATCACTTCTTTTCATATACTAACTCATAGCACGTTCACTTTCACATTTACTTCATTCACACAACTTTCTTTTTCACACACAGTTCACATTTTACTATCCACTTTCTTTTCCATGCACAATTCACATTTTACTATCCATTTTCTTTTCCCACGCAATTCACATTTTACCATTCACTTTCTTTTCCACGCACAATTCACATTTTACTATCCACTAGTATTATTGATATATATTGAAGCCATGAGTTGAGATTTTATGTGAATAAATATTGTTTATTTTATTAGTTTGTCGACCAGTGAGCCACAGTATCCCAACATACTGAAAGCCGACAGCCCAGTAAACACGCGGTCCGATGCTCTCCCAGAGTCTTACTCGTCCGAGGCTACGTCTTCCTCCTAGCCGAACTAGCGAGGGAACACAGCACTCCTAGTCCCACTAGGGTGCCTCCTCGCGACGTCTGTCATCGAGGGAAAAACCACAATCCCCTAGTCCCACTAGGGTACATCCTCCCAGCCGAAGCCAGTGAGGTAAACACTCACCACTAGTCCCACTAGGGTGCTTCCTCGCGACGTCTGTCATCGAGGGAAAAAATCACAGTCCCCTAGTCCCACTAGGGTACTTCCTCCCAGCCGAAGCCAGCGAGGTAAACACTCACCACTAGTCCCACTAGGGTGCTTCCTCGCGACGTCTGTCATCGAGGGAAAAATCACAGTCCCCTAGTCCCACTAGGGTACTTCCTCCCAGCCGAAGCCAGCGAGGTAAACACTCACCACTAGTCCCACTAGGGTGCTTCCTCGCGACAGCTGTCATCGAGGGAAAACCGGGCCTCAAGCCGATAGCTTAGGCGATAAAATCCACTTACCCCAAACATTGTTTGGGTCCACTATTCCCAAGCCGGTCCTTGGGCGTTAGGAGGTCTAGCCCAAACCCCCAGGATTGCTGTAGGTACTGGTCAACAAAGTCATTTGTTATATCATCTTTTCATCTTATTAGATAAACACAAAGCATTACAGCTTTTATTTGCACAATAGCCACATTCTTGACTTTAATCATGTGAATAAAACACATTTTATTAACACTTACTATCTCACCTTTTATCTTGCATTTGATGCACATCTGATGTCCACAATATAATTATCATCTTAGTATATCACAGATCTACACACCATGTTATTTATTATTGCCCATTATTTCACTTTCGAACATAATTAAAATGTAAACATGTACCCCATTTATTAATTTCATCAATTATTGCATCACACATCATAATCCTCTATATATATATTACAAATAAATATCACACATGCGGGTTTCCCATCATAAGGGGCCAAAACCACTTATTTCCTCTAATTAAGTATTATAATATCTAATTATAGCATACTAGCTCATACATCATGTTTCATATAGGTAAAATCACCTATAAGGGCTTATATGCCCCAAAACATGCACAAAACATGCACGGGGTAAAAATATGCAAAAATAATTTAATATATTTAATTTTTATACTTCAACATGTCACATTAATCCATAATATAGGTTTTATACACTTAAAATGGTTAATTTCACCAAATATCTCAAAATCCCATTTTCGGGCCTTAAAAATCCGTATTTTTCGGAAAATTGAATTTTTAGCATAACTTCTATCAAATATATCGAAATGCCACGAAATTTGGCCACAACATAGAATATACCTAATTACAACATACTCACCTGACGGATCGAGCAAACGATGTCCCACGTCCGTCCTGTAGCCAGTCGAAGTTCGACTTTTTACACCTAAATAGGAAATTATAGGATCGATTAGTTTAAAACTCAAAACTCAACTTACGGATCTCCAAATTTGAATCCGTCTCCACCTACACGTCACAAATGACATATGTAGGTGAGCTACATCGATAGATTTCGAATTCGGGTTCTAATACAAATACGCCCTTATTGATCGGAGGCTTTCTAATAAGAAAAATTCATATTTTCTAAATTCCTTAATCCCCTTCGTCTTAATCTCACATATTAGGGTTAATAATAATAATAAGACTCAACTACACCCCCGAACCCATCAAATTCTCACTAAATCTCGCTCGGGCATTTCATCGAACACCCGGCGTGCACTTTTCACCTATAGTCTATTTCACTCAATTTAATTGAGCTTAAGCCTATAAAAATCATCCTAAATTTATATTAATACTTTCATAATACTCTACACCCTCGCATGCATTTCCTACAATTATTAGGATCGAGTTTCCTACCAGATTTCAGAAACTCTATAATTCGAGTCTATACCAAAATCACTACTCCCCATTTTATTCTAATGACTCACTACAATTTTTATCACCATACCAGAGATAATTCTTATAAATATATATCTCTATTTTACAAACCCAAAATCCTAATTTACTAACAATTTGCAATTTCTCTAACAACCCACTAATTTCCCAAATCTTCTACTTCCAACACTTCTAAATCTCTCTACCATCATAATCCTACTCAATAAAACTAACCATACTAAATTTTATACAAATAATTAAAATAGGGTATACCTTTTCGGAATCCTTTCGAAAATCCGATGCTACCTCGTTGTAGAGGACCCTTCAATTAGCCTATCCCTCAATTTAATTTGGATTTGGCAAAGAAATCTAGTGGATTTGAGCATGGGAAGGGAGGGCCGAATGGGTCGATGCTGCAATCGGTCGGGATCGGGAAAAAAGAAAGAAAGAAAGAAAGAGAAAGAAGAAGGGGGGGAGTTATAAGAAAATAATTTCCAAACTGATCCACTGTGGAAAATATTTACCAAACTGGTTCACTTTTCGAAAATATTTACCAAAGTTAGTCCATAACTGGTCCACTTTCGAAAATATTTGGGTTGAGGACAAATTACACTAAGGTGTTCTCCCATTATAGTAGTAGAGATAAAATTATAATAATAATAATATTTTTTATAAATGGATATTTACCAATAGACCCCTAGACCTCCAAAATATTTCAAGTAAACCCCAACTCTTTTCTTTAATAGCACCAACAATACAAAATACATTGCAATTATCTCGCAATAATCCTTCAAAATTATAAAATAAAATAAACAATATTTATTCACATAAAATCTCAACTCATGGCTTCAATATATATCAATAATACCAATCTACCATAAATATCCATACCGATATCAATATTTAAATAAATAAAATAAGATATCACTTAAAAATACTTCTCACCCTTACAGAATACAAAAACGAATATTTTCGGTATTTTAAAATCCGAGGTGTTACAACAGAAAAACATGAGAATTTAAACTTTTTATTCAACACCCAATGTATTATAAGTCTGAATATTATACAACTGCAATACATTACAATAGTGTCACAATAATATCTTTACATTCCCTAGTATTACAACTTCCAACAATCTTACATCAGAGTACTAGGAATGAAGAACGACACTTGGTAACTCTCACTTGAGTACTTCTCAACTAATAGACAATCCACATACATGTTACAGTGGAACTAAACATGACACTTGACTCTTCGCTTTCCTTGCCTTGAGTCCTCCTGAATCTCGCACCTATACTTCTGCGATCCAGTACCTATTGAAGTGGGGATGTCAGTATTCACTGCCGCTTTAAGGCTGATAACATAGCAGCGAATCTCCCAAAACAACATACAAAAACATGGCAATTGTGTCGGTGTAGTTTAAGTGTTCGTGAGTGCTATGACTAGAATCTAACGCAATATTTACTAAAACTAGGATGCTCCTATTCAAATGCCAGCAAGTCTCCGAAGCAACATGCAGCCCATACTACATGCGCCCCATCTCAAGCCGTTTTTCCATATATAGGGATTGAACCCGCATTATGAATTCTAATTGTACACAACCTGTTCCTGACAGATACAATGTGACTGATGAGGTTGCCGACGTGGTCAAGTCCTACCAAGGCAGTACGCTCATGGTGTTCCCACTGCTACCCGGCTAACCGGACCTCACTCAAAAACCAGATAAACCCTCGGGGTTTCCGCTAACAAGAGAGCCCCCTGCCGCCCCCTAGCCAGACCGTAGTCTATGACCTGTTCGCTTCCCCGGCATAGGACCTGACGAAGTTCCGGGGTACATCCCCCTAGCTCCGCCCGCCTTATCATGGCACTTCAGGAATTAACAGTGTGAGATACGCAACCCGTGCTCCCAACTCGTGAGAAGCCACCGTACGTATCCCTTTGACGGGAAGGTACAACCCAATAACACCACCTAAGGTCTGCCCCAAGGGACGAGCTAGTCGTAAGGGGTCCCCTACAACCGACTCCTCTCTTTCCAGCAAAAGGTTTTAGTAAATGATCTTTATAAGTCACTACCCTAATGATGTTCCTATGTAATACCCTGATTTTTCAATTAATGAAAAATTATTTATTTTGCACGTAGTGTGCACGTGCAATATTTTGTTTGGATTATTTTATTATGATATGTATAAATATTTAAATTTATTTTCTCAAATTATTTTGTACAAAAACTTTTCTTTAAATAAATGAAAAGCCTTATTTTAATTTAATGAAAAGGCCTTTTTCTTAAAGCCCAAAATGTATTTTTATTTTATTTATTTTAATAACTATTTTTGGCCCAAGAATAAAGCCCATGGATTAATCTTCTTTTATTTAAACTTGTCATGTAGAAGACTATTTTTAACCAATTTATTTTTTATATACAAAATTAAAATGTACAAATTTGGCCTAGTTGCATGCACGTGCACTACACGTACACGTGCAATGCACACTCTTGAATGGTGGCCGGTTTGCATTCTTTTGGGAGGGAATTTTGAAATTAGACATGGTGATTATGGAGGTGGTTTTGTGGATGTGGGTAGTTTTTATAACTCCTACTCTAATCTTGGCCCTCCATTCTACAACCAACTAATCAATCTTGGCCCTCCATTTCACTTGTTTTCTAGTATAAATACCCCCCCCCCCCTCTCATGGCTATTTTCATATGCAAATTATATCTTTTTAAACTATAGTCTTATTTAATATTAGTGTGAGTTATAAAGAGTGAGAGTTGTGTGCTTTTGGCTTGGAGAGGAGGCCGGCTATTGCTAGGAGCATTCGGTGGTGGTGTGTGGAGCTTGTGCGCGCTTTGTCTAGGAGGATGTGCTTTCATTCGCAAGGACCTTGATTGCTTTGTGTGTTTATTTTCTTTCCATACAAGGTGGGTAAACATTTCATATTTCTAATATAGGAGTATATGCTAGATCTCATTAGCAAAATGCATGAAAAATGATTAATAAGAATGCGCCTTTAATTGAATAAATGATCTCTAGTTGATTGAATTAGTGATATGCGAATTATGTGTGATTGTATGCCTATAAGAATGTGATTACAAAGTGAGTTGATTATCTTTGTTTCTAATTAGAAATGATTCATGGGAAATGTTTGTAAAATACATTTTAATGGAAAGTTAGTTTACAAATTGATTAGCATGTTAATGAACAATTTGCATGTGATTATTATTGTTAATTAAGTTGTAGATAAAATTCTCCATGCTCATTAGAATAAAGGAATGATGATAGTATTGATGCTTGAGAACACTAATGAGGATGTTAGTTTAATTGAAAAATTGTAGCATGCAAATTGATTAAGAAAGAGCACGCTTTTTGGAAAGAACAACTTTCTTGAATGTTTGATGTGTGAACCTAACAATTGATAAGTGACTATATATTAATTTGTGATGCACATGATTGAACTAGAAGTGTATGTTGGTTTAAAGAAAACACAATTTGTCATCACTAATTGCATGAAAAAGAAAATCTATACCTTGTTAGTGCTAATTTGTGAAGAGACCTCTTTAATTATTGTGGGGTTGGACAAATTCAAAGGAAGTAGATTTGTGTGATTAATATCAGCAAAATTTGTATAAGAAATTTTGGATAGAAGAGATTTGAAGACTAAGTGTAACCAATGTCGAAAAAGAAGAATATAGTGGTTTTGATGAACAATTCATGGATTTGTGTGAAAAAATATATTTTTATTAGTGCAAAAATTATTTTAATCTTACTGATATGAAGATCATGTAAGGGAAAGCTAATCTGAAATTTTTCAGTAACTTTCACAATAGCAATATGAAACTAAGTTTAATTGAACATCGAGTTGTTTTAACCACAGTATCAAAATAATTCATATGGGCTTTAGTCTAGTACTGAGACAACCTGAGCTAGTAGCTCAGGCGGTCACTGTGTGCGGTTGGCTTCTCTGGGTTGAACGGTTCAAACCCCTGTGTCTACAACATTTTTCTACAAAATTTTGAGAGCTTATAACTCTCGGTCTGAAAACGATAAGTACCATTTTGACCCCCCTTATATCGCTAGCACAGTTCGGCCGGATGGCGGGTGCTCTTGGCTTTGTTTCTGTTGTGCCTGGGTTCGATTCTCACCCTCGGCATTTATATAAAAATATTTTTTTTGGGAGTTTTAGATGTCCAAAAATTATGAAAAAAATATGGTTATTCTCATAAAAATGTAAGGAATTTTATAAGAGTGATTTGGGTATCATTTGAATGAAATACACTATGGTTTGTGAACAAAAGGCACAATTAGAACTATGGTTCTAAAATACACACTTGTGAAAAATTATAGTTTATAAAGATAAATTGAAATGGACTATTATAAAGTAATTGGCAAAAAGAACCTTGTTGTGTGACATGATACTATTTATTCTCACTTGAGAATATTGTGCAAAATATGAAGTATGAATGTTCATTAGTGATGTGAATTTCAAATGTGAAATTATGAAGTGCATGAGTTTATGTATGATTATGGATTAATGAAGGAATTAGAGATCATGTTTATGAAAAAGAAATTTGTTGGCTATGAATATGAATCTTATGAGTTATAAGTATTCAATATGGACATTGTGAATTGGAATTGAATTGAAAGAGTAGCTAAGTCTCCCCCGGCAATTGGAAAGAAAAAGGAAATGAATTATTGAAATGAAAGACCAAGGTTGGTCACGTTTGTATAAATGAATAAGTCCGGCTTAGTGGAGAGGCTAACTCTAGAACTTTGATTTTATTCATGATTCTATAAAACTAAGGACTAGTGCATAGTGAAGATGTGATGAAAGTAAGAGAAAAACATTGAGTATGAGGGCCCTGGGTAGCGGCGAGAGCGTATCCCAGGAATTCCCATGACGAGTCTAGGTGAGGATGCTGCTCCAGAGTACCGTCCCGGTGGCGACGCTCGTGGGATGTTTGAAGACTACGGGTGGTGTCATGTTTATGGTGAGAGCGTATCCCAGGAATTCCCATGATGAGTCTGGGTGAGGATACTACTCCAGAGTGCCTAGACATGAGTTCGTAGGTCAGATAACATCTAGGATACTTACCGTAATTACAGTAGTAGATTAAATCATAACGGGGGATTGAACCCTACAAAGATGAAGAACGAATAAGGGCTTGCCCTCGGACCTATGTAGTATGGGATGCATAGAATCCGAACAAGTGCGCATTAGTGTCATGTAACATAAAGAAATGCATTAAGGATTAAGTGCACAATCACAACACGACATCAATAGGGTAGTCCCTTTAGTTTGAATTGTGACAAGTTTGTGTTTGTTAAATATGGAAAGTTAAGTTATACTATTTCCGGCATAGAGAGGATGGCCGTGTATAATGTTCGTCGGTTGAATAAACTGACGTACCCACAGTCTTATATGCAGGTAAATGACATGTTAAAGAGAAATGGATGCTTAAAGATTGTACCATGTTGTTGTATATTTATTTAATTGTTGTATTTTACTTCCGCTGTGCAAAAGAAAAGTGTAATATTGATGTAAACTCTGATGTAAAGTGAAAAGTTTAAATTTTCCTGTAAAATTGTACTAAAGAAAGTGAAAAGATCCTGTAGAACATCTCGAATTCAGTATATTTGGGATTCGGGGCATTACACCCTAACCCTGAACACTCCTAGGGATGACAATATTATAAACACAACATGCTAGGCCTTAAATTAGACATCGCAAGACAACTCTACTAGGCTGCTCAACCTAGACTTACCAGAATCCCTCAGGATTCGGTTCCTAGCCTATCGATCTAAGACCCCGGCAATGCGAACATACATGCATGCCACTACCCTGAACTTGGATTCCGTCTATACTCCGGTCCTCGATCAACCTACACAGGTTAAGATCTGACGGTACACAAGGAGTGACTCCTCCACAGTTCCTTAGGAGTAAGAACAACATATGTCTTGATGGTCGATAGCCCCTAGGATAATAATGTCACCCTAGACGAGCACAACAAACTGTGTACTAGCTAATAAGCTATATACGAGTGACCAGAACACCTACGAGCCAAAAAGCTACGTCTGTGATAAAAACTTACATACCAGCCAAATAAGTCACATATGAGACCAACAGCTGCGCACGGGCCGGCCGAGCCACGTATGAGACAAATATATGCAAACAACCATACAGGTAATCAAACCTAGAAGCAACAAACCGTGCCTACTAGCAACTTGATCTTCTATTATTAGAAGCAACAGAAGAATCTACTAACAGCCTGAGATAGGCATTCTACCGATAAGAAGCCCGAAAGTGACATATCAACCTTTATCGAACTAACTATTGCTAGTGGTCTATCCAACCCTTATTACCCATACGGATGAGGAATGTCCCCATGATATGGTCCAATTTCAATTAGGACTTCACACAACTAGAGTCCCTGGGTTCTTTTCCCAATTGAACTAGAGCTACATGCAACTAGACTCTTGGATTCTTTCTCAAGATTGAGCTAGAATCCCCTAAGTGCGTGGTTCTTTTGTCATTTGAGCTAGAACTATCGTGGTACTAGTCCCATGGGTTTCTTTTTGAAGTTGACTACGACAACATAGAACATACGTCTGCTTTCATATTTAACTAGGATGTCACCCTATACCCTTCAAGCATGTATGGCTCCTTACTAACATTAACTACAACAAGGTAGTTATCACTACAATTACAACATGATTCTTTCCTTATTACTTAACCTATAGCAGTTTAAGCATGGTATATAATTGTAGCATCAACCTACAATAATCTAATTATGGTATATAACATAACCATCAACCCACAACACTCCTAAGTACGAATACGATTTAAGCATGCATTTATAACAAGCTTAAGCATGAATAATTACTATGATCTAATCACGAAGACAACTTAGTAGAACATCTACTATTACAATCTAGCATGGGTAGAACATAACATAGAATTGCTACAACTAAGCATGGATAATTACTTTAACTTAAGCATAGAAATTGCTACCATTATGCATGGATGATTAGTACACCTACACATGGATGTTACAATTTGTCCTACAACAAGGTGAGCATGATCTACAACATGGCATGGGTTCCTACAACAATTTAAGCATGGTAATACTACTTAGCATTAATCTAAGCATGGTATGTATTCCAAGTAGAGACCTACAACATTCTAAACATGGTAATACTACTTGGTATTAATCTAAGTATGGTATACAATTTTCCTACTACAATCTAAGCATGGATGCTTATGGAAAATTGCTACGACTAAGCATGAATGCTTACCTTAATTCCTACAACAAGTCCAACATAGTATAAGCATGGGTGTAACATAGCAACAACCTATAATAATTCTAGCATGAATATATGCTTAGCCTCAATCTACAACATTCCTAAGCATGGTAGATTAATTCAACATTAATCCTACAACAATATAAGCATGTATATGTACTTTATATCATTCTACAACATTCCTAAGCATGGTAGATTAATTCAACATTAATCCTACAACAATATAAGCATGTATATGTACTTAGCATCAATCTACAACATTCCTAAGCATGGTAGATTAATTCAACATTAATCCTACAACAATATAAGCAAGGATATTTACTTAGCATTAACCTACAACATTCCTAAGCATGGTAGACTAATTTAAACATCGATCCTACAACAATATAAGCATGGATATTTACTTAGCATTAACCTATAACATTCCTAAGCATGGTAGATGACCTTCCTACCATAATCTAAACATGGTATATATTTTTCCTACAAGGATCCAAGCATGGTGTAAGACTTTCTTACTTTAACTTACACAATTTAGCATGGGTTTGCTACCTTAAGCATGGGTTCCTATTATAATTCAAGCATGGATTTCTATTCCTATTTCAGCATAAAGTTCACTTAAGCATGAATGTCTACTAACTTAGCATGAATATCATTAAGCATGAATATCTACTAGCTAAACATGAGTATCATTTAAGAATACTTATCCATTAACTAAGCATGAATATCATTAAGCATGAATATCTACTAACTCAAGTATGAACAATATTTAAGCATGAACATCTACTATCTTTATTGAAACATAACATCTACTACAACCTTATATAAACATCTACTACTACTACTTTATTTAAACATAAACATCTACTGCAACTACTTTATTTAAAACATGAACATCTACTGCAACTACTTTATTTAAAACATGAACATCTACTACAACTACCTTATTTAAAACATAAACATCTACTACAACTACTTTATTCAAAACATAAACATCTATTACAACTACTTTATTTAAAACATAAACATCTATTACAACTACTTTATTTAACATAAACATCCACTACAACTTTATATAAACATCTACTTCTTACCTATTTAAGCATAACCTTTATTATTACTAGTTAAACATAAAAGAAATCTTTTTAACATTCTACAACTAATAACTTAGATTAGTTTCTTTTTCATACTAGAATTAACATCCAAAATGGGTTCTTTTTACCCAAGATTTATAAAAGGAATTAAGCAAAAATAAAATGAAGTAAAGAATCCTCAATTTGAGTTCAACCAATCATATGCATATTCTTTAGTCCAATGTTCAAGTTGTATGTTCTACAACCCAAAATGGGTGTATCCACAAGATCCATATGCTTATGTATTTAGTCCAATAACAAGTCCTACAACCCAAATGGGTGTATACAAAGTCCATATGCATATGTTCATTTTAGTCCAATTAATAACACAAGAACAACAACTACAACCATAAAAATTCAATCTTTATGTGTTTATTTGGTACCACCACTAATTACTTTCTTTTATCCATAAAAACTACAACATATACAACAACAACACACAACAACATCACAATAACTCCCCAAAACAAAAGAAAACAAAACAAGGAAGATAAAAAGAAGGAGAAGCCAAAAACAACAACTCAACAAACAAAGAAAGTGGAGAACCCCCACCTTTCTTTCTCTTAATGGAAGGACTTGTTAGCTATACTTCTCCTTCCCCTAAGCTCTTAGAAACTCCTAAGAAGACCTACAAGAAAAACTCTCAAGTTAGAGTGGGTTCTCTCTTTCTTTTCCTTTCCTTTCTGTGTCTTTGTATCATGTAAAAAGTGAGACAAGTGGAGAAGGAGGGGGTATTTATAGGTGGAGAAGATGGTGGAGTGTGCAAAATTGCACTCAACAATTGCACAAAACCCCCCTAGGGGAGGGGAGGCCGGCCATGCCTTGTAGAGGTGTAGGGATGAGGTGGAGGTGTGGGTGTAGGGTGAGGTGGAAGCATGGTGAAAAGATAAGGCTTCTAGAAAAGTTCTCCTAATCTCTTATGCATACAAAACCCTAGCTTAGCCACTTAATCAACCCCTAACCATCTAATTTGGTTTGTCATGACAAGATAAGTACCTTGTCCAAGAGTACATACTACATATTTTGTATAATGTACTAATTTGGTACAATACAATGTATGTATATGTATATGTATGTGTATACCAAGAAATCCTCATATAATCCGTATAAAATAGTTTAATTTGAAAATAATAATAAAAATAAATTTTATCATCCATTCGAAAGATCACGGTACCAATTCGATATACTACCGATGAACATAGACCGGTATATGTGTACAGACAATGTTTGTGAACAAACCGGGCGAAAATCACCAAAATGTTTCAATTTTAGAATTAAAACAAAATAATAATAAAATAATAATTTATATAAGGTAATATCCGTCCGGGATATTACAATGCATTCCATACTACATAGGTCTGGTGCAAGTCCTTATCGTTCTCCACTTTATAGGGTTAAATCCCTCATTATGCAACTAATCCTACTACGGTGATAGAAACAAGATCTAGAATACTCTGCGAATAAGCCTGAAAACCCTCGATGCGCAAGCATCATGTAAGCATAGCTCTAAAACCGGAGAATCACCTCCCTACCGTGTATCCCACAAATAGGCCTGCCGACCTTCGACATTCAGATACACAGTACATCCCGTGAATATGTCAGCCGACCCTCGATACGCGAATACATTGTATGTTTCGTCAATATGCCTGCCGACCCTCGACACGCGAACATACCAACTGTCCTCTAGGGACACAACACTCACAGTCCTGGAATACATCCGTTGGACTAACAACAGAGCCCATACTTACGTTTCTCAAGTTCTATCACATCTCCACTAGTGCCTGTCCTTAGGTCGATTATTATTAATTAAAACACAACTTCCCCCTCTCTAGAGTTGGTTGTACCATGCCGGACTTAATTCCGCCAAACAACCCCAAGGCCCTAACTGGCCAAATCCACAAAATCTCATATGCCGGTTTACAGGAATCCCACTCAACCTCTAAAAACTTACAAATCGAAATATCAACACAAAATATTTCATTAAAACTCTTAATTCCATCATCCAATCGTTTATATTAAGAAAACTTCTTCAAATCAACCAAATCCAAATTTATCCAAATACCTACAAATTTCCAGAAGTGACAATCTGAGATTAAATCCCTTAAACAACTGAATTTCACATTTTTAAAGCCATAGAAAAATCACAAAACATCCATTCCTCAAAATCCATATATAGTTCGATTTCTAAAGTCATAAAAATACCAATTAAAATTCTGTTATTAATCAAAATATAATTCTCTGTAAAATTCAGTAATTTGTAGCAAAAACATCATCTAAAATAGTAGATCAATAATCCATAAGTTCGAAGAAATAATCGTTCAAGAAATCATCAAGAAAACTCAACAAAACAGCAAGAACAGCAGGTGTCGATCGACCGTTATCTCAGTTCAAATTCGAGACAGCTGACCGCACATGCCAAAAATCCAAAATCTCAAATGACGGACGACCAACATCCTAGTTCAAAAATAGGACAGTCGACTGATAGCTGATGCACAGCCAGCTTTAAAAATTGTGCACTTTACGACTGATACGTAGTTTTAAATCTTTAAAAGCATGAATTTAAAATTTTAAAACCCTGAGATGACCAAATACAACTTGTCTAACATACTGAAGTTTATAAATCAAATCAAACTCTCATCAATTTCATGAAAGAGCAATTTTTCACTAGAAACTCTTCAAATCAGAAACTTTTGAATATATAGGTATATATGTGTATATATATATTAGTAAAATCAACAAGAATCATGGTATAAGATTAGTGCAATGTTGAATTCCATCTCAGTATCAATATAAACCACAGATCCACTTGAAAACTTCGCAAAAACGCAAAAATTCCACTTTCGGCCTATACCATCATACCCAAAAATTCAAAACCCTATTCAACCTTCGAAACATGATCTTTTGATTTCAAAAACCCTTCTTGCAACTTGTTAAACACATGTAAAAACTAGTTGTATCAATATAAATTCAAAATCCATGGAAAACTTCACAAAATTCAAAATTTCCCCCCTTCGGCTTGCACAACATATCCAAAACAAAAAACCGAAGCTTTCAATGCATAAAGACTCAATCTTTTGATCTCAATACCTCTCTTGCAATTCATCAAACATATAAACAACCAATTAAATTCAATTTGCCCTTGATTATATGCATCTACAACATTTTTTAATCAAGAAAACCCTCAAACAGATCATACACATATTCAAACAGTAAGTATCCATCTTTATTCAATGTATATGCATTATACATTATACCACTCTCAACATGCACATTCAAATCAGTAGGAGTTATGAGAAACAGCATATTCATGAGGTCTACTAAGTTCTTAACATTATTAAGTCGTCTATGTAGAATTTTATTCAGCAATTGCATAGTTTTCATGAAAAATTCTATTTTTAATCATCCATCCATCAATAATTCATTATATCATCATACAGTCATCTATCATGCATTCTACTAGAAAACTCATCATATATAACATGCATAGAACAACAAGAAATCAACATATATCACTCACCTCAATGAAGAAATCAACCGAATTAATAAAGAATGAGAAAAAAACCCTTCTTTTTCGTAAAAATCCAAGATCCTTGCTTCGAAACTCCAAGAAATTAATAATAAAAATAGTTCTTTTGTTTTGTGCAGCAAAGAGATGGCTGCAACAGCCATTATATAGGCCGAAATCTGGGTATTAGGGTTTTTTAGAAGATTTTACAAAATATTCCTTTAGAATATATCTTTACATATATAGATCCTTTATATACTAGGTAACTAGATTAACCAATTTATTTAAGATTTAAAACAAAAGTAACCTCCCAGATCTGTCCGGCACCTATATCAAATCAGAAAAATCAATTTTGTAACTTTTTACCTCCAAGTAGCAATTTTGCAAAAAGATCCTTCTTTAATAAATTAACAAAATAAACTAAATCTATTAGAACAAAAATTACACTCTTTACCTCTGAGTTGGCCAGGCATCATGCTCAACCCAGAAATCCGAAAATCTGGAGTTTTCACCCGAAGTGGTAATTTTGCACAAAAGCCCCTCTTTTTGTAATATTTGCAAACATGCCGAATAAATATATAAAAAATCCAGAAAATTCATAAATAATTCCTACTAACAAATATTACGTTTCCCCAAAAGAATTTCTGACTTTGAGTTTCTCAAGAAAATATTTGCATGTGTTTTGCACATGTAAAATTGACAAATTCATAAAATAGCCCAATTAATTCAAATAAACCTGAAAAATTAAAATGTCATAAATAATGAGGAAATCAATTATTAACCATGAAATTTTCAGAATTCAAAATTTTCTAACTTTGTGTGTGTGTTGCACGTGCAAAATTGCAATTCCAAGAAAACAGTCAAAATAGTCAACTTTACCAATTTAATATTATTTAATAATGTAAAATAAATCATTTTATTTTGCGGGGTGTTACATCACTCCCCCCTTAGATTAGTTCTGTCCTCAGAACTACTCTAAGCAAAAGAAAACAAAATACAGAACTTACAAGACAGTTTCGAAAATTTACTCTATCATTATTTTAGTTAGGTTTAATTATTAAGAAAAACAAAAATAACATATAATTATAGCTCGAAGAGTAAAAGGTGGAAACTGACGTGGCAAAAGTATAAGAAATCCAATTGAATACACAATTAATCCCAAAACGTGAGAAAATAGTAAGACAATTCTTATAGAATAAGAAGTCAAAAGTGAAGAGATAAAACCCAAATATAAAAAGGTTGATAACCATACAAACAACAACGGAACACAAACTTAAAGGTTATAGAAAAAAAAATAGTTTTGGAAAAAATAATCAGTCAAGATACATAGATATACGAACAAATTTAGCTAAGTAAAGAAAATATTAATAACAATGAATGTACAAGATAAGGAATAATGAGTATACTAGTGAATGTTAACATTATAATCAATACTCTAAAAGCACATTAAAGGGTAACGAGCAAAATAGACCAAAATATATATGCAAGAAGACTTAAAAGAAGTTCAATGAATATTACAAAAGTAAGCATCAAATCATTAATTAGGAATTGGAAACAAAAGTAAGTGAGAAATCTAAAATACTACAGAATTGGGAAACGGTAGCAATAAATAGTAATTACAAAAGAAAGAAAGCTTGGACCATAGTTGATGTAATCCATCTTGACATAAATGTAAAAATTTTGTAAACACAAAATAGAGTAAAATCAACTATACTAGTTGAAATTACATAGAAACATAAATTGTAATTGTATAAACAAAATATCATAAAGAAAATATTTATTTACCATTAGTATCATTATATAAGTAAAAATCTGGAAATATCAATTAGCGAATAAGTAGAAACTCTCTTTTTTGTGGGTTCGCCTCATTGATGTCTAGCTGCAGACTTGCCTCCTTAACATCAAGTTGCAGATTTGCCTCCACAACATCAGGTTGCAGGTTGCCGCCAGGATATTCGGTTGCACATTTTGCCTCCCCGACATCCAGTTGCAATTTGCCTCCATTGACGTCTAGTTGCATATCTGCCCTTTCGACATCAGGTTGCACCGAAATGGTGAAATAGAAGATGTAACTTTCCGTATGTACAGGAATATTGGACATTTAATTTAAGTATGATGTTTTGTTTTGAAATTCGTGATATAAAATAGTAGTAAAAGTAAGAAATGGAGTTGAAAGTTACACGATGGAATATTAAAATAGTTGTATAGATTATAAATATGAAACACAATAGTACAAATTAGTAGTAGTGAAAATAATTTATAAAAGTAAGGAGAAAAATGGAATAAAATACATGTATAAACATAAAGGCGAATGTGAATGAGGAAATAAATATGCAGTGTAGTAAATTTACAGAATAAGTGTATTATAAAATATATAGTAATGTAGGAATTAAACAAGTGTAAAATGATATGCATAGCAAGTATGTTGAAATATATGGTATATATGGTAATTAGTAGGAAGTACATGTAGAAATCAAGAATGTAATGATAATAAAAATTAAGTAAAATATAAGTAGCGAGTGCATATAGAACATTCGAGAAGTATAAAGCAACAAAATTAATAAGTAGCTATAAATGGTGAAAAGTAAATATAACAAAAGCAGTAAACAGTAAGTAATAATAAAGGTATTGAATATAAGGTGCAAAAACATAATTAATAATAAAAATTTAAATGTGCAGAGATATATCACATTTATATGAGTAAAATATTACAATCAAGTTTAAATGCTCCGAAATAAATAAGACAATACAAAATAATGAAAAAGTTTAGTATCGAAAAATCCAAGTATATATAAAATGAAAGTAAATATGCAGAAATCAAATTTTATAATATAGTAAAAACAATGATGAAAGATAATAGGAGTAGCAATAATAACTTAACACGTAGTAATTCAAAACATAATGTAATATGTAAATGTAATAGCAAAATGTACAAGTAACGTAAAAGCGCATGAAAGTAAGAAGGATAGAAACATCAAGAAATAAATGAGTAAGAGTTGCAAAATAAAAATGAGCTTGTGAAATGCTAAAGGATGCACTGTTGAATTACAGCAAATTTATCAAAATAATAATTTGGACAAAAGAATAAAAAGTAAGAACCAATAATAAAGCCATAGAAACAATTTTAAAAGAAAAACAAGACGATTAGTGAAAGCTTAATGATTATACTAATGAATAGAAATAATATAAACTCGGTTAGAGATATAGAAACTAAAAATAAAATCAATCACTGACAATAAAAGAAACTGAATAAAAAGTAGAAATAAGTTAATTACAAAAAGTTATCTAGTAAGCAAACAAATGTAAAACAGTAAAAGTGATAGGATACAAGAGTGAGAACTACAAAACTAAGAAACATTAATTAAAAAAAACGAGAGAATAAATAATTAAAAGAATGTAGAAGAAGATAAGTAAATTTAATAACTGAAAAAAATACTGACGAAAATCATAGAATCCAAAAATTATACACAGTGAGTAAAATAGGAAAAGATATAGTGAACATTAGTAAGTAAGATAGAAAAGATACAAGTTGAAGGGATAATACCTTACATAATAAAATATCAAATGCATAAAGCGAACAAAAGTTGTAAAAAAAACTAGTGAGAAAAGTATATGCTTTATGCAAAAATAACCAATACACTTGCGATAAAGAAATTTTATTCGAGCTAGGCATACAAACAGTCTAAATCTCACTACAGGCCTTCATGAACAAACAATCAAGTCACATACATCATATGTCCACCAAGGTACTCACACTTCTAATGTCCACCAAGGTATTCATACATTTAATGTAACACCCCGAGCCCGGCTCAGCTGCGCACACAACTACATGTGCGCACACGCGAAAGAACGGACACAAAACTCTAGCTACGTCCACCACAGGTACCATCAAAAGGCGGGTTAACCCTATAGGTGACCTTTATCACTTGGCCTATCCTATTTATACTCACTTTTCTTTCTCAACTTTGGACGATGTGGGACTTTAAACCACATGCACAACATCCCCCTAAGCCACGTCATCCCATCAGCACACCACTCCTTCATCCATTCATTTTCATGCACATTTAATTGCCTATGCCCCATGTTTCTTCTATGGGCTCTTTTTATCAAACCAATTAATTCCAAGCCTATAGAAATCCTATAGGCCAACAACCACTCTCACTTTTATATATATATATATATATATATATATATATATATATATATATATATATATATATATATATATATATATGGGAAAAAGGGGTATGAGCAACTTGCTCATTTAGTAAATAAGCAATTGATGATGTGGCATGCATGTGATTGGAATGTCCCTAAAAGGGTTAGTTGTCTAATGTATCACATGCATACCATATAATCACTTGCTCATTTACTAAATGAGCAAGTTGCTCATATCCCTTTTACCCTATATATATATATATATATATATATATATATATATATATATATATATATATATATATATATATATACACTCTTAAGTACGGGGTGTTACACAACCCCCCCCCCTCTCTTAAGAACACAGCATCCCCACTGAGCCCGAGAATTGCAACCTGATACAGGATCCCCTTCTAGCCGATGTGGAGTGGACTACCCTGATTCTGCTAGTTGTACAGTTCCCTACCCGGGCATCCTGTACCAACCTTGCTTCCTCTCTGGCGTACGTCTTGCACACACACAGTGTCGAAAGTCGTCTCTGATACCATTTGTAATGCCCCGAGCCCGGCTCAGCTGCGCACACGACTACGTGTGCACACACGCAAATGAACGGACACAAAACTCTAGCCACACCCACCACAGGCACCATCAAAAGGTGGGTTAACCCTATAGGTGACCTTTATCACCTATTTATACTCACTTTTCTTTCTCCACTTTGGACGATGTGGGACTTTAAACCCCATGCACAACACCCCCCTAAGCCACGCCATCCTATCAGCACACCACTCCTTCACCTATTCATTTTCATGTACATTTAATTGCCTATGCCCCATAGTTCTTCTATGGGCTCTCCTTATCAAACCAATTAATTCCAAGCCCATAGAAATCCTATAGGCCAATAACCACTCTCACTTATATATATATATATATATATATATATATGGCTAAAAATAGAACCAAATCGGGACCGTTCAAATCGAGCACAAATCTTAAAGCTCTCAGGGGTAAACAGTAATTTCACCTACAAACGGGTCTGAAATGGGAACCGAGACTTTCTTCAAAGCCCAATAACCCATAAACGGATCTGTTATACTGGGTATGGTTAGTAACCCATTATAAACCAACCCAGATGGATAAAGAGTAATTCAAATTCATGGTTATCTCTATGAAACGATTTAAACTCTACATCTTATCCAAAAACACCGGGAAGTAGAGATAAATCATTATCTCGAAATGGGTCCCTAAGGTGACTATAAATACCCCTCTCCCCCCAACCATAACAAGGTTATAAATCTTTTTCTACCTAAAGCTCTTTCTTAATCTTTCTAATTACTGACAAGAGTGTCGGAGGGTTCGTCGCCGGGATCCATCATGGTGTATCGAACTTTGTGCAAGTTCGCGGCAACAGCGAGAAACAAGTCAACACATTGGTGAAGGTCAACAGGTTTTTTTTATTGTTTTCTCTAGGAATTCACAAATTCATTTGTTTGCTCCCACACCAAAATTAGAAGCAATAGATTGGCACCGTCTGTAGGAAATGAAAAAGCAATCTAACCTTCCTTCATCAGCAGAAGTAGTTTCAAACTATGTATCCGAAAGAGAAGAGGAAGGCAACGGTCTCCAGCCGAAGAGTCACTCCTCTTCCTTCTCCTCCTCCTCCAGTTTAAGATGTTCTTCCTCAACAGCCTCCTCCTTAACAGGCCCCTCCAAGGTCTCAAGGGGGCTGCCCAGGGGGGCTTTTGTCGGAGTCATCCAAAGTAACATCCACTTCATGACCATGTCTCGGTCCACAATCCTTCAGTTGACTCTATGGCTTCTCAAAACCCTCCCGAGTAGGATCTCTGTCAAGTAATTGTCAACCGTTAGCCAGGGGTTGACCTCCGAACTCGCTTGAATGGATGGCGAGCCCTTGAGGGAGTACATCAACCTGAGCACCCAGGGGTCTCGAGAGTCCGAACCCCCGTAGACCGAGGACCAGAAGATCCCCTCCCATGAGGAGGCAAAGAGAGTCCCCTCAACGCCATCGGCGGAGAAGTCATACTATAGTAAGCCGAGCCACACCTAGGGACCGCCAAGCTGGAGGGGAACCAGTCACAAGGGCGGAGTTCCTAGATTTTCAAGAAGCCATTCTGCGAGCCCTCAATGTCGCTCCCAACCACGAGCAACAGGTGCTTAGTCCTCAACCTACCGCAAGCCATCACCACCGCACTCCCAGTCCCCTTGTGCATGAGAAAGAGTCTCGGGTCTCGGCAAGATATGACCGAAGGGAAGACTCGGTCTACCGCCGTCTCCACGAGATGGAAAGGCGCCTTGGCTAACTTGACAGAGAAGAGGAACAACGGGCGAGGAATTTCCGCCCGAGCAGACCTCCGTTCTCCCGGGCCATCATAGAAGCCCCAGTCCCAGAAAACTTCAAGCCCCTAACTTTGAGTCATACAACTGGGAGTCGGACCCCGCCGACCACATCGAGAGTTTTAAAACTCTCATGATGATCCACCAGGCTTCGGATGTGCTCCTTTGGAAAACCTTTCCTGCCATGCTGAAGGGGCCTGCGAGAGAATGGTACTCTCAACTCGCCCCGGCCTCCATCTTCTCCTTCGATCAATTCGAAGGGCTCTTCCTTACTCATTTCGTGAGTAGCCATCGAGCCAAGAAAACAAGTGCATCTTTGGTGACCCTCAGCCAAAGAAAGGGTGAACACCTAAGAGATTATGTTCAGCGCTTTACCTCAACAAATCAATAGCCTCAGCAGCATTCGGGCACAACGTTACTAACACTGACCTCAAGTTGTCCCTTGCTAAGAAGCCTCCTTGGGACTTCTCAGAACTCCCGCTTAGGAGTGAGAAGTACATCCGAGTCGAAGAGGCTCTCAACCCCCCCACTCTCGAGGAATCATTTTCCGGGAACAAACGGAAGAATACGAGCGAAGAAGAGTCCCAAAAATTCCAGAGGGACGACAATTGCCAATGCCGCCCAGCTCCTCATTTTGAGAAGTTCATCCCCCTCAATGCTAGTATATCAGCAGTTCTTATGGAGGTGGACAAGGAAGGGCTACTCCGTACTCCCCCTAGAATGAATACTCCTGGTAAGAAAGGAAACAGGGATAAGTGGTGCCGCTTTCATAGGGACTACGGCCACGACACGGATGGTTTTCGGACTCTCAAAGAGAAGATCGAAGAGCTCATACAACAGAGACACCTGGCCAAGTTTGTCCGAAAAGACGGGACAGATCTTCCACCCCGAGGAGCCTACAAGCGAACAGAGAGGCCTGCCGAGTTCCAAGATTCCGAACCTGGGGCCGTCCTCCACCTTATCCATGGAGGTCCAATGGGGGGAGAACCAAACTCCTCCCAAGAGGCCTTCACCCTATTGTAGAAGTAGGTTCAGTTTTCAATAAGGCCGATGCTTGTAACATGGCCAAACGCATGTAATAATGGCTCACCCTATTGAAGCGGCCACTTAGTTTGTTTTAATAAAACTTAGCATTTTTCTATTAAAAATGATTGCATTTGCCTCATTTCTATCTCTCTGGGTCACATCTACAACCCGTTAAATGGTAAGTTCGGAGTCCAGCTTGTCCTACAGGGTTGCTCTCATAACTTACTAAGCTCAAAAGACGACTTTGTTCGACGTTGCTTTCGCCGCTTGCAAACAAGCAAATGCGAGGCAGCTCACCATTTAGAATTGCTCCTACAACTCGTTAACTCTCTTAACAATAAGTTTGGAGTCCAACACTTGGTTCGACGTTGCTTTAGTCGCTTGCAAACAAGCAAGTATAGGGCAGCTCACCATTCGGAATTGATCCTACAACTCGTTAACTCTCTTAACAACAAGTTCGGAGTCCAACGCTTGGTTCGATACTGCTTTAGCTACTTGCGAACGAGTAAGTACAAAGTAGCTCACCATTCGAAATTGCTCCCACAACTGTTGAAACACTTTTAAACACAAGTTCAGAGCTCAATCCCCTAGAGTTGCTCCTCAAACTTGTCTCCCAAATGGCTCTCTCCTAGAGCCTGGTGAAGCTCTTTGCTCCGCTTGCCTCCCAAGCGGACCTCTTCTTAATGAGTTGAGAGCTAAAACTCTTTCCTAGAGTTGCTACTCAAACTTGTCTCCTAAACAGCTCTCTCCTAGTGCCTAGTAAGGCTTTTCGCTCCGCTCGCCTCCAGAGCGGACCTCTTCTCAACGAGTTCGGAGCACAAATCTCCCCTAGAGTTCCTTCTCAAACTTGTCTCCCAAATGGCTCTCTCCTAGAGCCAAGCTCTTCGCTCCGCTCGTCTCCCGAGCGGCCTTCTTCTCAACAAGTTCGGAGCACAACTCTCCCCTAGAATTGCTCCTCAAACTTGTCGCCCAAACGGCTCCCTCCTAGAGCCAAGCTCTTCGCTCCGCTTACCTCCCGAGCGGCCTTCTTCTCAACGCGTTCGGAGCACAACTCTCCCTTAGAGTTGCTCCCCAAACTTGTCTCCCAAACGGCTCTCTCCTAGAGCCAAGATCTTTGCTCCGCGAGCGGACTTCTTCTCAATGAGTTCGGAGCTCAACTCTCCCCTAGAGTTGCTCCTCAAACTTGTCTCCCAAACGGCTCTCTCCTAGAGCCTGACTATGCTCCTCCCGCTCACCTCCTGAGCGGCCTTCTTCTCATCGAGTTTGGAGCTCAACTCTCCCCTAGAGTTGCTCCTCAAACTCACCTCCCGAGCGGCCTTCTTCTGAAAGAGTTCGGAGCCTAACTCGTCTAGAGATGCTCCCTAAAGTCGCTTCCAAGAATGGACCTCCCCTAGAGTCATGCAAAGCACTTCTCAACTTCGTGGAGGCGAAGATGTTGCGGGACTATCTTGACCTTGAAAAAGGATGATTCTCCAACTCATTTCTGAAGAGAACTTGTAGATCTTCGAGATAGCTTCTAAACAAGGGGTCACACACCCCAATCTGACCTCCGTAGCATTGGGAACGTCAGTTACAATACAGCTGCGCTAAAGCCTCCCTGGCCCTCGGCACCTCTCGCCGAGCGCTCTTGCCACCGATGTCAAAATGCGAGAAAAAGCTCTCTTAGACTTTGGCAATGTGTGCCGAGAACTCTTGCCACCGACGTCCAAATGTGAGAAAAAGCTCTCCTGGACTTCGGCAACGTGTGCCGAGCACTCTTGCCACCGACGTCCAAATGCGAGAAAAAAACACTCCTGGACTTCGGCAACAAGTGCCGAGCATTCTTGCCACTAACCCTGAAATGCAAGAAAAAGCTCGCTTGGACTTCGGCAACAATTGTCGAGCATTATTGACACCGACCCATGAGAGAAATTTATTAACAAAAAAAGTCAACGGTCAACATTGATTGAGTCAACGGTCAACCGTTAACCGCCACGTGTCAAGTCGCTGAAGCCTCTCTGGGTTCGGAAACTTGATCCAAGCATTCTTGCCACCGACCCTCAAATTGGAAAAAAAAAAATTTGCCACAAAATTCGTGCTCGATCATGATCTGCGGCTCAGATGATACAACAAAAAAAAAATAGGGGGTTATATTAGCAGGTTAACGGGTCGGGTTCGGACCCGTCAAAAGACCTGAACCGCAACCCTCCTCCGTCATCCTCTTCTTCTTCTCCTTCAGGTTTCCCGCAAAATAATAAACAAATAAATAAATAAATAAATAAGGGAAAAATAGGGGAAAACCCATCGCTGTGCTCCGCCACCTTCACCCACGTTGACCTCCATCACCTCTGCAACTGGGTTCCTCCCTCATCACCATCGAGCTTCGATGAAGAGCTCGAGCGCCACTCCTTCAGAAAAACCCAACGCCTCTTCTTCCTTTTCAAAACTTTGGCTTCATCCCCAAGCTTGCCATCTTCCAAAGCTCGAAGCCTCATCATCAACCTCCACCGTCGCCGAACCCAACTCCGAGCTCCATCACCCATGTCGTCGAGCTCTTCTCAATGTCGAGCTTCAAAGCTTCGGTGCCGAGCTCCCATTCACGAGCTCGAGCTCTTCTCAATGCCGAGCTTCAAAGCTCCGGTGCCGAGCTCCAATCCTCGCCGAACTCCTCCAAACACCGAGCTCTGAACGCCACTGTCGAGCTCCACTCCATCGCAAACTGAGTTCTGAGCTCACTATCGAGCTCCACTCCATCAAAAACCGAGCTTCGAGCTCACTGTCGAAGTCCAACACCGAGCTCTTATCTACTACATCGCCGAGCTCCAGCTCTCTCCCTTGTTGAGCTCCGAGCTCGAACCCCCTCAAATGAACCCATCGAAGCTTCTCTCCTTCCTCGATGAGTTCCCTCGAAAGAGCTCTACTCCACTGTCTCCGTGCCCCTCCTCGCCGAGCTCTGCCGAGATCTCCTCCGTCGGTGCTGAAGCTCCTGCCTGTGCCAAGCTCCACCGACTCCGAGCTCCACCACCGACTCCGTCGAGCTCCAACGAGCTCCAGCTCTCGTCAACAAACCCCCACCCTCGAGCGTTCGACTGGAGCCCCGAGCGAAGGAAGACGAATGAAGAAGAAGAAGCAGAGGTTGGGAGAAGAAAAAAAGGAAAAAAAATGGTCAACGTTGACCACGCCACGTGTCAACAATCTGAACTTCGGCAACCCGATCCGAGCACTCATGCCACCGACCCCCAAATGAGGGAAAAAATGGATCCTCCTGATGCGCGCTCGCTTGATCATGATCAACGCCCAGGATTGTGCCACATGTACAAGTAAATATTTATTTATTTATTTATTTGAATTAATTATTTTTAAAATCCAAAAAAATTATAAAAAATCGGAAAATTTAATTTAAAAATTCTAAAAATAATTATTAATTCAAAAATGATTGTAAATTCTGAAAATAATAATTATTAAATTAGAATAAATAATTAAAATTTTCGATAATTAATTATTTAAATTTGGAAATTGAATAAGAAATTCAAAAAAATGATTAAAAATTCCAAAAAATTCCAAAAAAATCTTGAAAAATCACAAAAAATCCAGAAAAATGTGACAATAATTTTGGGCATTTTACAAGCTTAGAAAAACACTATTACAGCTCGAGCAAGATCCAAACTCTCCTGAGAACTCTGATAAAATTCTATAAACCATTGAAAACGGGCGAACTACTCCTCAAAAATTGTAAAACTCGGTCTCCAGGAGTGGGGGGCTTGTGATATGGCTAAAAATAGAACCAAATCCGGACCGTTCAAATTAGGCACGAATCTTAAAGCTCTTAGGGATAAAACGGTAATTTCACCTACAAACGGGTCTAAAATGGGAACCGGGTCTTTCTTCAAAGACTAATAACCCATAAACGGATCTGTCCTACTGAGTATGGGTAGCAACCCATTACAAACCAACCCAAATGGATAAAGAGTAATTCAAATTCATGGTTATCTCTATGAAATGATTTAAACTCTACATCTTATTCAAAAACACTGCGAAGTAGAGATAAATCCTTATCTCGAAACGGGTCCCTAAGGCGACTATAAATACCCCTCTCCCCCCAATCATAACAAGGTAATCAATCTTTTTCTACCTAAAGCTTTTTCTTAATCTTTCTGATTACTGACAAGGGCGTCGGAGGGTTCGTCGCCAGAATCCATCCCGGGTGTATCGAACTTTGTGCTGGATCGCGGCAGCAGCGAGAAATAAGTTAACACATTGGTGAAGGTTAACAGGTTTGCTTTATTGTTTTCTCCATGAATTCACAAATTCATCTATTTTCTCCCACACCAAAATCAGCAGCAACAATATATATATATATATATATATATATATATATATATATATATATATATATATATATATATAATTATTATTATATTTATCCAATATTATATATATATACTCTTAAGTACGGAGTGTTACACAACCCCCCCTTAGGAACACAGCATCCTCGCTGAGCCCAGGAATTGCAAACCTGATACAGGATCCCCTTCTAGCCGATGTGGAAAGGACTATCCTGATTCTACTAGTTGTACGTCCCCTGCCCGGGCAACCTGTACCAATCTCGCTCCCTCTTAGGCGTACGTCTTGCACACACTCGGTGTCGAAAGTCGTCTCTGATACCATTTGTAATGCTCCGAGCCCAGTTCAGTTGCGCACACGACTACGTGTGCACACATACAAATGAACGGACACAAAACTCTAGCCACACCCACCACAAGCACCATTAAAAGGTGGGTTAACCCTATAGGTGACCTTTATCACTTGGCTTATCCTATTTATACTCACTTTTCTTTCTCCACTTTGGACAATGTGGGACTTTAAAGCCCATGCACAACACCCCCCTAAGCCACGTCATCCCGTCAGCACACCACTCCTTCACCTATTCATTTTCATGCACATTTAATTGCCTATGCCCCATAGTTCTTCTATGGGCTCTCCTTATCAAACCAATTAATTCGAAGCCCGTAGAAAATCTATATGCCAACAATATTACAAAATAATATTATATATATACACTCTTCAGTACGGGGTGTTACATTTAATGTCCAGTTGGGTACTCACACATCTAATGTCTGCCTAGGTTCTCACACATCAAATATCCATTTATGTTTATTCCCCATACCATGTTTAAAATTACTAATTGAAGCATGCTCTGATACCAAATTGTAGACTACCCCTGCCACTCAGGATGGTAATGGCCAGAAAAGGGAACCTCAGAGCTTGTTTTATGCAACAACCTCTCAACTGTTGCAACCGCATCGGTGTCTAGCCGATCTAGACATGTCAGAGTAAGAGCCAATGCTTCACCATCAATCACACTGTGAGAACCCCTGATCTTGTTTCCGACATTGGCTTCTTGTCTAACCAAGCTCTGATACCAACTTGTAGCGCCCCGAATTTCCAGTGATTAAAAATTAGAAATACTTGGCACAAATTCCAGAATCAACTTCAATTGTAATCATAAATACAGAAACCAAATACAAAGAAATTTAAAACTTTTTATTACATCAATTCTTTACATAGCACAGCAGGAAATTAACACCTTGAATTACATTTTCTTTCTTTTACAACCCATTTCTTTTACAATTTGTATAAGCCATATTATCATTCGACCACATGTATCCAATCCCAAGCTAACGGTACCTACCAGTAAAATATGAGGCTAGAGATAACCCTAACCTCCAAAACTACAGGGGTCAGCCATAACGGTGTGAGTGACATAAAAAAAATACAATATAAATGAAGCATAAAGAATAAATTAACAGCCAAAATATTCCCACATTAGTAACACATGGATAAAGAAATAACAATAAATAAAGCATGAAAACATAAAGTGAGACTAAGCCAAGTGGCAAGTATAGAAAAAACAGAAAATGTCATGCATAATGCAAGTCAAGAAAACACAAATGCAGTATGTTCTTTCTAATGCAAACTTGTCGGATTCTATGCATTCCACACTACATAGGTCTGGTGCAATGCCTTATCGTTCTCCACTTTATAGGGTTAAATCCCTCGTTATGCAACTAATCCTACTACGGTGATAGAAACAAGATCTAGAATACTCCGCAAATAGGCCTGACAACCCTCAACGTGCAAGCATCATATAAGCATAGCTCTAAAACCAGAGAATCACCTCCCTGCCGTGTACCCCACGAATAAGCCTGCCGACCTCGACGTGTAGATATACAGTACATACCGTGAATAGGTTTACCAACCCTCGACATGCGAATGCACCGTATGTTTCGTGAATAGGCCTGCCGACCCTTGACACGCAAACATACCAACCGTTCTCTAGGGACACATCACACACCATCTTGGAATACATCCATTGGACTAACAACAGAGCCAATACTTACGTTTCCCAAGTTTTGTTACATCTCCACTAGTGTTTGTCCTTAGGTCGATTATTATTAATTAAAACACAACTTCCCCCTCTCCAGAGTTGGTGTACCCTGCCAAACTTAATTCTGCCAAAACAACCCAAGGCCCCAACTGGACAAATCCACAAAATCTCATCTGCCAGTTTACAGGAATCCCATTCAACTTCTAGAGACTCACAAATCGAAATATCAACACAAAATCTTTCATTAAACTCTTAATTACATCATCCAATTGTTTATATTAAGAAAACTTCTACAAATCAAACAAATCCAAATTTATCCAAATACCCACAAATTTTTAGAAGTAACAATCTGGGATTAAATCCCTTAAACAACTGAATTTCACATTTTTGAAGCCATAGAAAAATCACAAGACATCCATTCCTCAAAATCCATAAATCTAAAGTCGTAGAAATACCAATTAAAATTTTGTTATTAATCAAAATATAATTCTCTGTAAAATTCAGTAATCTGTAATGAAAACTTCATCTAAAATAGCAAATCAATAATCCATAAGTTCGAATAAATAATCGTTCAAGAAATCATCAAGAAAACTCAACAAAACATCAAGAACAGCAGGTGTCCGTCAACCAACATCTCAGTTCAAATTCAAGATAGTCAATCGCACATGCCAAAATCCAAAATCTCAAATGACGGTCGACCGACATCCTAGTTCAAAAATAGGACAGTCGACCGACAGCTGATGCACAGCCAGCTTTAAAAATTGTGCACTTTACGACTGATACGTAGTTTTAAATCTTTAAAAGCATGAATCTAAAATTTTAAAACCCTGAGATGACCAAATACAACTTGTCTAACATACTGGAGTTTATGAATTAAATCAAACTCTAATCAAATTCATAAAAGAGCATTTTTTTACTAAAAACTCTTCAAATCAGAAACTTTTGAATATATAGTTATATATGTGTATATATATATCAGTAAATCTATGTCTTAACATTCTTAAGTCATTGTCTATGTAGAATTTTATTCATCAATTGCATAGTTTTCATGAAAAGTTCTATTTTTAATTATCCATCTATATAATAAAACACAAAGAAAGCTATCAAGTGGCTCTCATTCAATAGGGTTGAAATCAACGGTCCAGATCTAACCTCACAAAACATATTTTCCCACCCAATAGTCCCCCCCCCCCAAACTCAAATTCAATTCTCCCAAAATAACTCCTTTATTTATTTATTTATTTATTTATTTATTTATTTATTTATTTATTTATTTATTTATTTATTTATTTATTCTCTCTCTCTCTCTCCCTCTCTCTCTCTCTCTCTCTCTCTCTCTCTCTCTACTCAGAAATTTATATTTTCAGATTTCAGGTTTGTAACTTTTTAGATTTTTTATACATTTTTTTATTGCTCATGTTACATTCAAAATAGCAAGTATCTCATCAACAGTTAAATTTCATCAACAATTCTAAGAAGTTGGATTTTACATCCCCATTTATAATTATTTTTCAATATATACTAATGGAAATATGGACTTTTATTTATAACTAATTATTATTTTACTATTCAAACTTAAGCTACATAATTGTTGTTTTACTGTTTACAAGAATTTCATATGATGTATCGTTCCAAAGACGTGTTGTAGGCACGTGCCCACTGGCAAATCTAGTCCATAAATATTCATTATATCATCATACAATCATCTATCATGCATTCTACTAGACAACTCATCATATATAACATGCATAGAACAACAAGAAATCAACATATGTCACTCACCTCAATGAAGAAATCAATCGAATTAATAAAGAATAAGAAAAAGCCTTCTTTTCGCAAAAATCCAAGATCCTTGCTTCGAAAATCCAAGAAATTAATAATTAAAAAAAAATTGCAGCAAAGAGATCTCTGCAACAGCCACTATATAGGTTGAAATCTGGGTATTAGGGTTTTTGAGAAGATTTTACAAAATATTCTTTTAGAATATATCTTTACATAAATAGATCTTTTATACTAAGTAACTAGATTAACCAATTTAGTTAAGATTTAAAACAAAAGTAACCTCCCAGATCTGGCCAGCACCTACATCAAATTAGAAAAATCAATTTTGTAACTTTTTGCCTCCAAGTGGCAATTTTGCAAAAAGTCCCTTTCTTTAATAAATTAAAAAAATTTACCCAATATATTAGAAAAGAAATTAAAATCTTTACCTCTCAATTGGCTAGGCATCATGATCAGCCGAGAAATCTGAAAATCTGGAGTTTTCACCCCCAAGTGGTAATTTTGCCCAAAAGCCCCTCTTTTTGTAATATTTGCAATCATGCCGAATAAATATTTTTAAAAATTCAGAAAATTCATAAATAATACCTACTAATAAATATTAGGTTTTCCTAAAATAATTTCTAACTTTGAGTTTCTCAAGAAAATATTTACACGTGTTTTGCACGTGTAAAATTGACAAATTCATAAAAATAGCCCAATTAATTCAAATAAATCCGAAAAACTAAAATGTCATAAATAAATGAGGAAAATCAATTATTAACCATGAAAATTTCATAATTCAAAATTTTCTAACTTTGCACGTGTGTTGCACGTGCAAAATTGCAATTCCAAGAAAACAGTCAAAATAGTCAACTTTGCCAATTTAATATTATTTAATAAGAAAAAATAAATCAATTTATTTTGCGGGGTGTTACAGAGAAGACCCCCTTCACCCCCTTGGGGAAGGGGACCTTCTGGATCTCGGTCTTCGGGGAGAACGGCCCCTCACACTTCTCTGGTGTTCTGGGTGAGGGACCTCATCGCGAGCTCGCCTCTCATCCAAGCAGGTTCGGAGGTCGACCCCTTATTGATGGTTGACGATGACATGATGGAAGTCTCTTCACCCTTGAGGACCTTGTGAGGCCATCGAGTCGGTGGAAGGATTGTGGACTGAGACATGGTCATGGATTGGATGCTGTATTTGACAGCTTCGATAGGAGCCCCCCGATGTAGCCCCTCTGGACATGGGCCCAGCCTGTTGGGAAGGCGGTTGTTCAGGCTAAGGCGGCTGAACTTGTTGATCTTGTTGAGGGAGAACATTCTCAAGTGGAGGAGGTGGAGGAAGAGGGGTGGCTCTTCGGCTTAACGCCGCTGCCTACCCTTTTCCCTTTGGAGATATGGCTGGAAAAGTTAGTTGTTTACCGGCAAGTATGATTGGATTTCTTTTTCTGATTCCCATAGACGATGCCAATCTGTTGCTGCTAATTTTGGTGTGGGAGAAAACATATGATTTTTGAATTCTTCTAGAACTAATAAAAGCTACCTTTCTTACTACTTGCCGATGCTGACCGTTCTCAATGCTGCTACTGACCTGCAAAAAGTTTGAAACACCGGGATTAATCCGGTGACGAACCCTCCGATGCTCAAATCTGTAATCTGAAAGATTGTGAAAGAGCTTTGGTGGAGGAAAATACTGATTACCTGATTCTGACGGGGGTAGGGGCTATCTATAGTTGCCTTTGGGACCAGTTTTGAGATAATCATTTATCTCTACTTCCCTGTGTTTTTTGATAAGAAATACAGTTTAAATTCCTTCATGATAAGAGATTTAGTTTAAATCGTCTCTTATGGATAATTATGAATTCAAATCACTCTTTATATTATCTGGATTTATTTATAATGGGCTATCACTCTAACCCTAAGGCAGACCCTTTTTTGGGTTATTGGGCTTGGAAAAGACCCAGTTCCCTTTTTTGACCCACTAGTAGTGGAAATTTCCGTTTTTCCCTCCTCAGTTACCAAGTAACACAATTTCGGGAATTAAAACTCAGCTTTGACTTCTGGTAACTGACTTGATCGTTGGAGGGTCTGTCGTCAGGATCACCCCCTGTGTTTCATGTTGTCCTTGTACGCTTCCAGCGAGATGCCAGCCAGTGAAACCACTATAATCTCCACCAAAATTTGCAAATACTAGCCTCACATCCGGATCTGATAGAGGGCTGAGATCTAAGCTTTCCATAAAAATATAAGAACTCATTACTCGTTACTCCCACACCAAAAAAACAGCATCAGGTTAGCGTCATATGTGGGAATGCAAAGATTCAGCCTCCTACTCAGATCCCTCATCCCAGGAGGATCCTCCTAACATGGCTCCAAAAGCAAAGAAGGGGGGTGGCTGTAAGTCATCAGGTGGATATCCTGCCTTCTTCTCCTCTACTTAACTCGTCCCGAGGTGGAGCGACCACTTAAGAGTCGCAATGACAGAGCGCTAAATGAATGAAAGGTTCCAAACCCGCTGCCTCTCGCTCAACCGTCCTACAGGGTCAGACCACCAAAACCTCATTAAGAATCAGTCGTAGGAGGAAGACCTCTATCACCACATTGAGTTCAACCACTCCCAGAATGGGGGAGCTCATTCGAAGCGTCAACAAAGCTGCAACAGTCACTCCCTCCCCCCTCCCCTCCCCCCCCAGGCGGGCAGAGTGAAGGCTTTCTCCCGTGGACCAGCATGGCCCGAAGGCCGACCAGGAGGAAGGATGCTCGATGATTAGGGTTGAATTTCAGAATTTCAGGAACGAGGTCCTGCAAGCCCTTCAAGGGAGATCCATGAACAACCATCGTACGGACAACCCGCCCGCCGGCCCAGTCAACAACAAGGAGTCCTACGAATCAATCCGGTTCGAGAGATGAGAAGACGCAGTCCTAAAGCGACTGCAGGAAATGGAGGACCGACTCGCCGACATAGGGGAAGGTAGGAAGCAGACAAAAAGAGAGGTACTGCCCTATCCCCCCCTCCCCTCCTTTTCCCTTCTTAATGCCCTGGTCCCTAGGAGATCCAAGCCCCCTGCATTCGAGACCTACAATGACGAGTTCAACCCAGCTAATCACATTGAGGGTTTCAAAACTCTCATGATGATTTACAGTGCCTTAGATGCCTTCCTGTGCAGGGCGTTCCCTGCCACGCTGTGAGGCAGCGAGAGAGTGGTACTCCAGACTAGCCCCCAGCACCATCTACTCCTTCCACTAGCTCGAGGATAGCTTCCTGACCAACTTTTTGACTAGCCACAAAGCTAAGAAGACGAGCACCTCCTTTCTCAATGTGAGGCAAAAAGACATAGAGACGCTCTGGGACATTGTGCAAAGATTTACAGCAAGGGCTCGGTCTATCCCCTCCCATGACACTGGGGTCATGACAGCTGCTTTTGGCACAACGTCTAACATGTCCTCCTACAGACCTCTCTAGCTAAGAAGCCTCCCACAGACTTTTCAAACCTCCTTCTCTGAAGCGAGAAGTGTATCTAGGTTGAGGAGGCTCTACATCCTAGGGGACGAAAGGAATTTCTGCTAAAGGGTAAAATGAAGATGCATAGCGATGAGGCCCCCAAAAAGTCTCAGGACACCTCAGGCCAGAGGCGACCTCCCCCTGCCCCTCGATTTGAAAATTTTACCCTGCTCAATACTAATGTCTCTGCAATACTAATAGATGTGTGGAGGAAGAGATGCTGATCTAACATCCCCCTCAGACGAATACCCCCGACAAGAAGAAGAATAAAAGGTTTTGGTGTCGTTTCCACATGGATCACGTACACTAGACGGACGATTGCCGGGCTCTGAAGGGTGAGATGAAAGCTCTAATCATGAGGGGCTACTTGTCCAAGTTCACCCGAAAGACCAGAGGATCTCACCCCCTCCGCAGGGGGCCAACAAGCGTCTAGATAAGGACTCTGAACTTCATGAGTCTGAGGGAATGGCCATTCTCCACTCCATATACAGATGACCAATGGGGGGAAACTCCAACTTCTCTCGGAAGGTGTTTGTCCAAGAGGTCATCTTTGTAACACCCCGTATTATACGATACCTGAAGATATATGTATGTACTAGATTTGCCCATGGACACGTGCCTACGGCACGTCTTCGGAACGATACAAAGCACGAAAAGCCATGTAAACAGTAAAACAATAATTATGTAGCTCAAGTTTGAATAGTATGACAATAATTAGTTACAAATAAAAGTCCATGTTTCCATTAGTATATGTTGAAAAATAATTATAAATTGGGGTATAAAATCTAACTTCTTAGAACTTTAAGTGTGAAAAATAATGAAATTTAATTGTTGATGAGATATTTGCTATTTTCAATATAACATGTGCAATAAAAAAATATAAAAATTCTGAAAATTTACAAAAAGCGAAATCTTAAAATCTAAATTTCTAAGTAAATAAAGAAAGAATGGGAGAGATAGATAGAGAGAGAGAGAAAGAAAGAAATATGAAAAATTAAAGAGAGAAGAGAGAGATAGTAATAAAGTAATGTGTTTTTTAGGGTTTTTTAGGGGGAAAAATTTGATTTTGGGGTTTGAAATTTTGGAGGAAAAATGTGTTTTGTGAGATTTGATATGGGCCTTTGATTTTGAGGGGGATTGATTGTGAGCCACTTGATAGCTTTCTTTGTAATTTATTATATAGATGTATATTTTCGGTATGCGTGCACATAATTTCAGTATTATGGGTTGATTTTGCTATCGTGGTGTGTGTTTAGGGTTACGGGATGGTTCATGGGATGATTGCATTCTAAAAGATGAACGAGAACGAGGCGGACCGATACTAGTATAAACACTAGTTTTCGGTACGATGCCTATGCAAATATAACATTGTATGATACTACAGTGAATATAAATTGCGTGTGCTCGATAAACCTCTCGTCTTGCACTCGTAGGGACACATTTAACCTTAAATTGGGCAGCCAACACAACAACCACAAAACAAGGGGCTCAAGCCATGGTTTTGATCAAAACAACCTACTAGCCTACCCTACCCCCTAGCCCCAAAAGGCCCATATCCCCTTCTCTTCTCCTTCATTTCTCCACTCCATTCCACCTCCTTACTCTGGAAATTTCAGAACTCCTCCAAGAGAGAAAAAGAAAGGAAGAAGAGAGAGTGAAGAAAAAGGTCTCTAGGAAGGATTTTCAAAGGGAAAAGCTCTAGGAGATCCATTCCTCTACAGCAACCAAGGGTGAGGAGTTACTCTAAACCTTCATTTATTGTCTTTTAATTATTTTTCTTGTATGCATGTATGGTAGGATGTGCTAGGATGAACATCTAGGGGCTTGAATGATGAAATCAGAACTGAAACTAGAAAACTGGTTCAGAATGCCATTCTGTAGATTTTTCTGAGAGCAAACTACAAAGAATTAGACCATGAAATTTTCAGGGATTGTTCATAAACATGTTTAGATAGTTGATGATTTATTTCGGATTTTTCTGAGCTCATTTGATATTTTAATAAAATCGTAAGGTCGAACTGTGTTGTAAGGCAGAATCAGTAGTTGATTAACAGGATGACTGATGTTGTAGGAATGTTCCTAATTTATTGGAGCATTTTCTTGATCTGAAACTTTTACCCTAGATTTCTGAATGCATCTAGAATCTATAAAAAAATTAGGAAAATATTTGGATGAACTGATAGTCTTAAGAAAAATTAATCTCTACTCAGTAGCTGACGCTGAACTGAAGAACGTGATGACTTTCTGTGCTTGATTGAAAAAGAGAGAACTCACTGTACACTTGGAGTATTAACATGAGATCTTTTGCATATTGTTTATTATGATCTCTAGTTCCATAAACTTAAATTTTGTGTCATTTGGACAAGTACAGAATTTAATATGATTTTATAAGTATGCACTATGCTGGTTTCAGCCAGTTTGGATACCCTGTAGAGATTGGACATTTGAGACTCATTAAGAGCACAATTTGAGAACCTGATTCATTAGAGAGTTGTAGTAGACACCTAGATATTTCCAACAAGACCAATTTGAGGTGATTCCAGTAAAGGGTTGATTTACTGTGACTTTTGTAATACTGGATAGAGATCTAGAGTGGATCTGAGTGCTCTGATTTAGAAAGATCCATTGTGTGATTTAGTGCATTGGTGAGAGATGTGTGTGTTAGGGTAATTTATTGGTATAATTCGGACTCATGACCAACTAGAGAGTTGTTGAGGACACCCACATCCTTCTATAGAAATTGGGTTTGTGACGTTCTGACGAACAAGTAGTGTTTTGTGCTACCGGTAAGGTGCAGCCCGTGTACAGGAAGCACGCAGGCTAAGGCTTGAGATGCTATTTTGGGGATCAAGATGATTGAATTTAAGTTCATAATCAATTAGGAAGTTTTAGCCTAGGATCTTACTTTTCTGGATTGGGCTCATACACTCCAATCGGAGTTGTATCGAGAGAGTTATATCCATTTTAAGATTTGGGCAGAAACCCCGTAGGTCGCTTAGTCTTGGTTTTGACTAAGTATTGTGAGCACATTTCCCTTGTGTACTATCAAAGTTGATGACTCTTGTTTAGGGATGATCGATATCTGTTGTTGGTGTGGTTAACTCCCATAGTGGAAGGCGTGACTCGAGTTAGTCACTAGGGTAAGGGATACCCTGCACCTGTCAACCCTACATTATAAACTTTCGCTGAGCGTAGGACATCCGAGCCGTGCCATTATTATAAGTTCACGAGGGTGAACATACATTCACAGCCGGTGTAGGCCGGAATGCTGGACAATTCCAAGCCGAGGAAGTGGCGAACTGTGGAAGCAATTTCATCTTTACCCAAAGTAATTAGAGTAAGGCAGGGGTTATAATGACATATTAAGGTGTTGGGATATTGCATTAGTTCTAGTAAACCATAGTCGGTGTTGTACCTTCCAGTCGTAGGGATACGTTTTCGGCACTCATGGATTGAGTCCTTGGCTCGTATCTCGATCTGTTAATTCCCGAAGCTTTTCCGGAGTAAGGTACCGGAGGCTAGGAGGATTTGACCTCCCGAGGTGATAACATTCCTAAGCGCGGGGGTTTTGTGTTTTGGTATATATATAAGTTCATAACCCGATCAGGGGTGAACACGCATGCATCAGTCCATAGGTGGACACGGGGAATCAATCGGTCGGGCGACCGGATTCAACGCATCTTTCTAAGGAGGTCCGTACGTGGGTACCAAGTGGCGGCTACCACTTAGGCACTGCAGTGGCGGAACTAGTCCGATCTACTGCAACCTCCTTGGGTGATGGACAATCTATTGGGAACTGGATGAGTACAAGGGTAGGATGCATGACAAGGGATTGAACCCTACAATCAGGAGAGGCGAACTCCTTGGAATGTATGTAGTATGGGATGCATACGTTTCCATTGAAGTTGATTTTGGGAAAGTATGTAGTATGGAATGCATACCTTCCCAACTGAATTGCATTAGAGTAGGTGCATCGTATGCATTCTTATTTTGCGCATTAGATTAGGCTATGCTTGGGTCTGGAACGCATGTAGTATGGGATGCATGTGGATCCAGATTCCCGAGTCTTGCTTGCTTTAGAATAGGCTTGTGACTGGTGCATTTAGTTGTTAGATCATGGCATACACGAGCACTACATAATTTAGGATGCACTTTTCTCTTTCCATTCAAGATGGTTTGTGATTGCCAGTTGGGAGGATCGTTGTTATTATCAGTATTGTGTCAGTCGAAGTATTAACGTTCCTCACCTTTTAGGTACCGGTTCTACCTTTCGAGCAGGTGCAGAGATATCAGAGTCGCGCAGCAGAAGACTCAAGCCGAGAAGCAAGTCCCAGGGAAGAAGAATGACCATTCAGCGGAGCTTCGGTAGTGAGCCGTCGACTGCCAGTCCGAGAGAAAGTTGTTAACTTTACAAAAGGAGTGATGTATGTTGTAATAAGATGTACTAAGTTTATGTAATTTGTATTCTTGTCAAGAACAAGACATTGGTGGTAATCAATGAAGTATTTACTTTATTTGGCAATAAAAAGTTTTTAAATTTCTGAGTTATTACTGTGTTGAGATGCATTTGAAGGCAAAGATTCTGGTGAGTTTCACGAATGTCCGGTAACAGGGATCCGGGGCGCTACAGAAGTGGTATCAGAGCTGACTTCAAATTGCAGGCTAACAGAGTAGGAAATTTGACTTAAAATACCAAATAGCTGGGTCCAGTTTGGATTGTAGGAAGGTCAAAATCATGATTGTTCACTTTCTACTTATGTGGTGATCTTCCCTACATTCCGAACTAACCCTGTGTGATTTCTTTCCTTGAAGGGTGTCCAGAAGAATCAGAAACAATCACCGCGGAATGGCTGAGGGCGAAGGCAGTAGGACCAACGGCACAAACTTCAATGTTGAAGCAGAGTTTACCCGCGTATACCAGATGATGGGAGCATTTGTGGAAGCTAGCAAAAACCTAGCGCCGCCATAAGGAACACCAGGAGTCGCGGTACCAGCAGACCCAATAAAGATGGTGAAATCGTTCAAGAGGATGAAACCCCCAGTTTTTGAAGGACGGGATGACCCCACGGCTACTGACGACTGGATACGTCAGGTAGAGACGGTGTTTGAGGTACTAGTGACTCCAGACGATGGCAAGGTTCGTTTGGCCGCAATTCTACTGGAGAAGGATGCCGGAGTTTGGCTGCAGTCTGTGAAGCATGGTCTTAGAGGATGCCAGATCACATGGGAAGATTTCCTTGAGGAATTCCGACAATACTATTTTTCCATGGATGTGCAAGAAGAAAAGGCAATGGAGTTCCACAATTTGAAGCAGGAAAATATGTCTGTCAGGGAATATGAGACAAAGTTTTCTCAGCTGTCACGGTATGCACTGGAGATGGTCCAGGAGGAAGCGAAGAAAGCCCAGAGGTTTGAGCAAGGGCTTAGGCCTGGACTGAGGTCGATGATGGTTCCGTTAGGCATTCGCCAATTCGACAAGCTAGTAAGGCGAACTGCGGCAACAAAAATGGACATGAGACAGAGTCAAGGTAAGGCCGAGACGAAGAAAAAGAGGAAGAAGGGTATTCTCACCCTTGACCATGACAAGCAGAATTCAACTCCCGAGTCCAGAAAGCTTAAAGAACCTAGACGGATGGTGGGGTGTTACTTTTGTAAGGAACAAGGTCATTTCAAGAGTCAATGCCCAAAAAGAACCCAGACAACCACCTGCTATAACTGCGGAGAAGCCGGGCACAAGAAATCGAATTGTCCACAACTGCAAGGGAACCCCAATGACCAGTTACTGAAGGTGTTCGATAAAGGGAAGAAGTCGGTTCGTCAGGGATGAACTTCAGCTTAACTGGAAGGAAGTGTGAAGTGGTGCATGGTCTAGAATAATAATATATTTTGTTAGCTGTATTTCTTGCTAGCCATGAATGGCAAATTTGTACTATGTTCTGTAGTAAGATATTATGACTTTTTATAAAGCATGAAGGTTTTCTTGGGCATTTGGCCATCTCGAGTCTTGTGCTTATTTATTTTAAGTGTTTTGGATAAGGCATAAAACTAAAATTTTTGCCTTCTTCTTGGAAAGCTTCGTTTTCTTCTAAGGAGGGAGTGGTCACCGACCCTCTAGCAGTGCAACTGAGAGCTAGATGATATTCTGAGAGCTTGACTTAGGCGCTAGAAAGGAGATGTGGTGAAGCAAGGACGATCGTGAGTAGAAAGGCTCCATAATGATCCACGGAGTGAGAGATTCCTCAGTGTTCCGAACGAAGGATGAAATATGCCCCAGAATGATCTGTGGAGTAGGAATTGGTCTCCATTATTCCGAGGACGAGTGTGATACTCACGGGAAAGTCATGCATGACGTTGGCTCCATAATGATCTACGGAGTGAGAAGTTCCTTAGTATTCCAGACGATGGATAAAATATGCCCCAGAATGATCTGTGGGGTAGGGATTGGTCTCCATTATTCTAAGGACGAGAGCAGCATACACAATTAGGGTAATGGGACGTTGGCTCCAGAACGATCCACGGAGTGAGAAATTCCTCAGTGTTCCAGACGAGGGATGAAATATGCCCCCGAATGATCTGTGGAGTAGGAATTGGTCTCCATTTTTTCGAGGACAAGAGCGATAGTCGTGGGAAAGTCGTGTGTGACGTTAACTCCAGAATGATCCATGGAGTGAGAAATTCCTCAGTATTCCAGACGAGGGATGAAATATGCCCCAGAATGATCTGTGGAGTAGGGATTGGTCTCCATTATTCCAAGGACGAGAGCAGCATACACAATTAGGATAGTGGGACGTTGACTCCAGAATGATCCAAGGAGAAAGAAATTCTTCAGTATTCCGGACGAGGTATGACATATATCCCAGAATGCTCTGTGGAGTAGGAATTGATCTCCAGTATTCTGAGGATGATAGTAGTACCCAAGAAGAAGTTCAAGGATAAATAGGGGGCTCCAGAAGATCCGCGAAGAGAGATATTCCCCAGCATTCCAGTCGAGGGACGAAATAGGCCCAGAGCGCTCTGTGGAGTGGGATTGATCTCCAGTAGTTCGGGACGAGAGAAAAACTCATGAAGAGTTCGTGTGGTGAGGGCTCCAGAATAATCCGTAGAGCGAGATATTCCTCAGTATTTTCGGAACGTGGGACGCAATAGACCCCAGAAAGTTTGATGAAAAGGGATTGATCTCCAGTAGTCTAGAACGAGAGCAACACACCCCAAGGTGATTCATCCCCAGTACAGTGGATACGGGATGCGGTATGCCCCAAAATGATCCACATGATGAGATTGGTCTCCAGGATGGAAGAGTGCGTTGAGCACTTAAGGCTTGGGAGCCGGTATTGAGCACTTTAAGAGTGAGTTTCGAGGGTGTTCCTCGAAGAGTTGGAGATGGTCTAGAAAATTATCTCTTGATCATTGATGATTGTCTGCTATTTGTGCCCCTAGCGTCGTTCTGGGGACAGAATGATTCTAAGGAGGGAGTGGTGTAACACCCCGTATTATACGATACCTGAAGATATATGTATGTATGTATATTTTCCGTATGCGTGCATGTAATTTCAGTATTATGGATTGATTTTGCGATCGTGGTGTGTGGTTAGGGTTACGGGACGGTTCAGGGAGGATTGCATTCTAAAAGATGCACGAGAACGAGGAGGACCGATACTAGTATAAACACTAGTTTTCGGTACGACACCTATGCAAATATAACACTGTATGATACTACAGTGAATATATATTGCGTGCGCTCGATAAACCTCTCGTCTCGCACTCGTAGAGACACATTTAACCTTAAATTGGGCAGCCAACACAATAACTACTAAACAAGGGGCTCAAGCCATGGTTTTGATCAAAACAACCTACTAGCCTACACTACCCCCCTAGCCCCAAAACTGACCCATATCCCCTTCTCTTCTCCTTCATTTCTCCACTCCATTTCACCTCCTTGCTCTGGAAATTTCAGAACTCCTCCAAGAGAGAAAAAGAAAGGAAGAAGAGAGAGTGAAGAAAAAGGTCTCTAGGAAGGATTTTCAAAGGGAAAAGCTCTAGGAGATCCATTCCTCTACAGCAACCAAGGATGGGGAGTGACTCTAAACCTTTATTGTCTTTTAATTATTTTTCTTGCATGCATGTATGGTAGGATGTGCTAAGATGAACATCTAGGGACTTGAATGATGAAATCAGAACTGAAACTAGAAAACTGGTTCAGAATGCCATTTTGTAGATTTTTCCGAGAGCAAACTACAAAGAATTAGACCATGAAATTTTCAGGGATTGTTCATAAACATGTTTAGATAGTTGATGATTTATTTCGGATTTTTTTGAGGTCATTTGATATTTTAATAAAATCATAAGGTGGAACTGTGTTGTAAGGCAGAATCAGTGGTTGATTAACAGGATGACTGATGTTCTAGGAATTTTCCTAATTTATTGGAGCACTAGATTTGCCCGTGGGCACGTGCTTACGGCACGTCTTCAAAACGATACAACATATGAAAAGCCTTGTAAACAGTAAATCAATAATTATATAATAAAAGTCCATGTTTTCATTAGTATATGTTGAAAAATAATTATGAATTGGGGTATAAAAGTCCATGTTTCCATAAGTGTATATATATATATATATATATATATATATATATATATATATAGAGAGAGAGAGAGAGAGAGAGAGAGAGAGAGAGAGAGAGAGAGAGAGAATAATTAAATAAATAAAGGAGTTGTTTTGGGAGGGATTTGAATTTGAATTTTGGGAGGAAACTTTTGGGAGGGAAAATGTGTTTTGGGAGGTTAGATCTAGACCATTGATTTTGGGGGGATTGAATGAGAGCCACTTGATAGCTTTCTTTGTGTTTTATTATATAGATGTTCTTGAACTGAAATTTTTACCCTAGATTTCTGAATTCATCTAGATTTAATACAAAAATCAGGAAAATATTTGGATGAATTGATAGGATTGAGAAAAATTAATCTCTACTCAGTAGCTGAAGCTGAACTGAAGAACATGATGACTTTCTGTGCTTGATTGAAAAAGAGAGAGCTCACTTTACACTTGGATTTTTAAAATGACATCTTTTGCATATTGTTTATTATGATCTCTAGTTTCATCACCATAAATTTTGTGTCATTTGGACAAGTACGGAATTTAATATGATTTTATGAGTATGCATTGTGCTGGTTTCAACCAGTTTGGATACCCTGTAGAGATTGGACATTTGAGACTTATTAAGAGCACAATTTGAGAACCTGATTCATTAGAGAGTTATAGTAGACACCTAGATCTTTCCAACAAGACCAATATAAGGTGATTCCAGTAAAGGGTTGATTTACTGTGATTTTGGTAATACTGGACAGAGACCTAGAGTGGATCTGAGTGCTCTGATTTAGAGAGACCCATTGTGTGATTTAGTGCATTAGTGAGAGATGTGTGTGTTAGGGTGATTTATTGGTATAATTTAGACTCAGGACCAACTAGAGAGTTGTTGAGGACACCCACACCCTTCTATAGAAATTGGGTTTGTGACGTTCTGACGAACGAGTAGTGCTTTGTGCTACCGGTAAGGTGTAGCCCGTGTACAGGAAGCACACAGGCTGAGGCTTGAGAGGCTATTTTGGGGTTCAAGATGATTGAATTTAAGTTCATAGTCAATTAGGAAGTTGTAGCCTAGGATCTTACTTTTCTAGATTGGGCTCGTACACTCCAATCGGAGTTGTATCGAAAGAGTTATGACCATTTTAAGATTTGGGCAGAAACCCCGTAGGTCGCTTAGTCTTGGTTTTGACTAAGTATTGTGAGGACATTTTCCTTGTGTACTATCAAAGCTGATGACTCTTGTCTAGGGATGATCGATATCTGTTGTTGGTGTGGTTGATCCCATAGTGGGAGGCGTGACTCGAGTTAGTCACTAGGGTAAGGGATACCCTGCACCCGTCAACCCTACATTATAAATTTCGGCCGAAGCGTAGGACATCCGAGCCGTACCATTATTATAAGTTCACGAGGGTGAACATACATTCACAGCCGGGACAGCAGCGAATGTAGGTCGGAATGCTGGACAATTCCAAGCCGGGGAAGTGGCGAACCGGACCGGTATCGTCAGGACCAGAGGTTGATAGGCAAGTGTGGAAGCAATTTTCTCTTTACCCAAAGTAATTAGAGTAAGGCAGGGGTTAGAATGACATATTAAGGGGTTGGGATATTGCTTTAGTCCTAGTAAACCATAGTCGGTGTTGTACCTTCCAGTCGTAAGGATACGTTTTCGGCACTCATGGATTGAGTCCTCGGTTCGTATCTCGATCTGTTAATTCCCAAAGCTTTACCGGAGTAAGGTACGGGAGGCTAGGAGGATTTGACCTCCCGAGGTTCTCACGTCCCTATGCGCGAGGGTTTTGTGTTTTGGTATATATATAAGTTCATAACCCGATCAGGGGTGAACACGCATGTGTCAGTCCATAGGTGGACATGGGGAATCAATCAGTCGGGCGACCGGATTCAATGCAGCTTTCTGAGGAGATCAGTACGCAGGTACCAAGTGACGGCTACCACTTAGGCACTGCAATGGTGGAACTAGACCGACCTACTGCAACCTCCTTGGTCAAAGGACAATCTATTAGGAGCTGGACGAGTACAAGAGTAGGATGCATGGCGAGGGATTGAACCCTACATTTAGGAGAGGCAAACTCCTTGGAAAGTATGTAGTATGGGATGCATATGTTTCCATTGAAGTTGATTTTGGGAAAGTATGTAGTATGGGATGCATACGTTCCCAACTGAATAGCATTAGAGTAGGTGCATCATGTGCATTCTTATTTTGCGCATTTGATTAGGCTATGCTTGGGTCTGGAATGCATGTAGTATGGGATGCATGCGGATCCAGATTCCCGAGTCTTACTTGCTTTAGAATAGGCTTGTGATTGGTGCATTTAGTTGTTAGATCATGGTATACACGAGCACTACATAATTTAGGATGCTCATTTCTCTTTCCATTTGAGATGGTTTGTGATTGCCAGTTGGGAGGATCACTGTTATTATCAGTATTGCGTCAGTCGAAGTACTGACGTTCCCCACCTTTTAGGTACCGGTTCTACCTTTCAAGCCGGTGCAAAGATATCAGAGTCGCGAAGCAGAAGACTCAAGCCGAGGAGCAAGTCCCAGGGAAGTAGATTAACCGTTCAGCGGAGCTTCAGTAGTGAGCCGTCGACTGCCAGTCCGAGAGAAAGTTGTTAACTTTACAAAAGGAGTGATGTATGTTGTAATAAGATGTACTAAGTTTATGTAATTTGTATTCTTGTCAAGTACAAGACATTGGTTGTAATCAATGATGTAATGACTTTATTTGGGAATAAAAAGTTTTTAAATTTCCGTGTTATTACTGTGTTGAGATGCATTTGAAGGCAAAGATTCTGGTGAGTGTCACGGATGTCCGGTAACGGGAATCCGGGGCGCTACAATCTTGTTCACAATCACCCTCCCTCCAAAGGCCCGAGGTTGCCCATCTCTTTCTTGGATGAGGATCTCGAGGGAATTCGTATTCCTCACTGTGTTGCCATGGTGACCAGTCTCAGTTTGCAAACCATGAAGTTCATCGTATCCTTGTCCACAATGGCAGTTCCATCAACATCCTAATCCTAGCCATGTTTGAGGGGTTGAAACTTTCCCAGGACAGGCTTAAGCCGGTCAGCTATACACTTCATGGATACTCTAGAGCCTCGGTCCAGGTCGAAGAGATCCTCACCCTCGACATAACTGTGGGGAAGTCCCCCGCTTTCCGCACCAAACCAATGGAATTCATAGTAATAAATATCACGGCCGCCTACAACGGCATATCCGGACACCCTGGTCTTGCATCCCTCCAAGCTGTGGGCACAACCTACTACATGAAAATGAAGCTCCCCACAAGGTCCAAGGTAGGAGTTGTGAAAGGTATTCATGAGTTGTGAAAGGTATTCATGAAACAACCTGGGCGTACTATACCACAACGGTAGGGAGCTCCGTCTTCCCCCTCGATGTAGTGGAACTCTCCTCTGATAGAAGCTCGATCGGCTCTGAACTAGATGATGAGTTGGAAGAAGTCCCACCGGGCTTCCTGATAAGCAAGGCATTGACCACCAGGCTCGACGAAAAGATTATCTCCTGCATTCGAAGGAATAAAGACCTATTTGCATGGACAGCCTCATATATCTCAAGCATTTCTGAAGATCTGATAATGCACAAACTAAGCGTCGATCCAAAGGCGAAACCTGTCAAACAGAGGCGCTGAAAATTTGCCCCAAACAAACAACAAGTTGTGAAAGATGCAGTCGATAAACTCCTCGATGCCCACTTCTTCCAGGAAGTCAACTACCTAGAGTAGTTGGCGAATGTTGTAATGGTAATGAAGACAAGTGGCAAGTGGAGGATCTGTACTGATTTTACCGACCTCAATAAGGCATGCCCAAAAGATCATTTCCCTCTTTCGAGTATCGATGCTCTGATTGATGCTACATGCGGACATGAACTCCTAAGCTTCATGGATGCCTTCTCCGGGTATAATCAAATCTGCATATTCCCCGCTGAATATTCTGAAGACTTCTTTTGTTACCGATCAAGAACTCTACTGCTAATGGGTTATGTCGTTAGAATTAAAGAACACAGGAGCCACCTATCAACGACTAGTCAGCAAAGACTTTAAAGAGCAGATTGGCCGAAATATGGAAGTATATGTGGACGACATGCTCATCAAAAGAAAGATACATAGAGGCCTAGGTATAATTGACCTGTGAGATATGAATCTGGCGCTTCTGGGCAAATAGTGGTGGAAAGTGTTCTACCCTAATGAAGAAGGGTGGCAGCAATTTGTTCAGGGTTATATGCTTGGGAATGGAACGAGAAGGCTGGGCTTTAGGATAGGCCTGCGGGTTTCCTAGTTCTGGAAAGGCATCACTAAGGCATACGAACCCTTCACTAGCTGTGTCAAGTCAGCTATCGGTAACAGCAGACTCACCATATTTTGGTGGGATAAGTGGTGTGCTGATCACATGCTTAGAACCCTATTCCCCAACTTATACGAGCAGGCAACACAACCATACTACATGGTGGCCGCAACCTAAAAAAGAGGCACCTGGAATCCATCTTTAAAACAACCACTTGACATAGGCTCTCAGCTCAGACTTACGAAACTTCATACCTACATCTCCAACACTAGAATTGGCTGCTCCCAGGGTCCCGATAAAAAATCCTGGGGAGCGAAAAAGAACGGCAAGTTCACGGTTCGCTCCATGTACAAGCACATCCATTTCAGGGATTGTACCCCAAAGTGGGCTACCGTCATCTGGAAAACGAAAGCTCCGCTAAAAATCAAAGCTTTCTTATGGTTGACACTAAATGATGCGATCCTGACTAGAGAAAACCTCGCTAAGCGCCAACCGACTGTGGATTCCCAATGTGGATTCTGCAGCGCCACCCTCGAGACTAGAGACCATCTATTTCTTCAATGTCTTAGGAGTAAAGCGGTACTCGTAGAAGTACTCAGCACCCTAGGGACAACCCAATACCCTAGTACTTACGAGGACCTGTGGGTAGGCCGAAAGTTCGCAACGGAGAGGGGTGCTCTGAGAGAAGCGTGGTATTTAGCTATCACCGCAATGGCATGGGTTCTATGGCTAGACAGAAATAATCTTTACTTTCGTAGATCTTGCAATAGTATTTCTGGCAATTTGACTCACATTATGCATTTTATTTCTTTTTGGGATAATGTGGCAGCAGCAGGTCCTAGGAGAAGGATTGCAAGTGTTTTCCAGGTAGAGGAGTTTGATGATGAGGAGATCGAGATCGGGCCGATGATCGATTGACAGCCAGCACAGCACGGCCACTATGTTCCTTGATACCCACCGCCCCAGGGTTTGTTGGGGTGATATGATGTATTTCTGTGCGGCTACTATATATTTATTTTGTCCCACCCCCCATGTTCAGGGTGGATTTTATGTATTTTTGTTCTGGTTGTAGGATGTTGTAGTAGGCTCAGTACTCTGAGTATGTTTTATTAACCTCTTATTAATGAAACAGGGTGGCCAGATTCCACCTTTTCTTCAACAAAAAAAAACATGCTCATCAAAAGCTTTGTAAAGGGAGACCACGTCAAGGACCTCAAGGAAGCCTTCAGTGTCTAAAGGGAGAATAACATAAGGTTAAACCCCTCTTAATGCACATTCGACGTATCCTCAGAGAAATTTGTCAACTTTATGGTCAGGCAAAGGGGAACAGAGGCTAACCCAGAAAAAATCCAGGCTATCCTCGACATGACTCTCCAACAAACATCAAAAAGGTTTAAAGGCTCAAGGGTAAGCTAGCGACTATCGGACGATTCCTGTCAAAATTTCGGGAGAAGACTCTCCCTTTCTTTAAAGCCCTCCGGGGAGCGAAGAACTTTGAATTTGGGGACCCTCAGGAACAAGCTTCCATCCGATTGAAGAAATACCTCGCCAATCCCCCTCTGCTAAGCAAACTGGAGCCGGGCAAGGTCCTCTACCTCTACCTAGTGGCATCTGAGCACACTTCAATGCATTCCTAGCACAAGAGGAAGATGAGGCTCAGAAACCCATCTACTATATGAGAAAAGTGCTCCACGATGTCAAACTTTGGTATGCCAAAATGGAGAAAATAGCCTATGCTCTGGTTATGGCGGCACGAAATCTCTACCCTTACTTCCAGACCCACTCTGTCCTAGTCCTCACCGATCAACCCTTAAAGAAAATCCTCTACAAGCTGGAAAACTTTGGACGACTGATCAAGTGGTCAATCAAGCTGTGTCAACATGACATCATTTATAAGTCGAGGATAGCCATTAAGGTCTTGTCCCTAGTTGAGTTCATCACAGAATGCACTTACCCCGAGCAGTCCGAATTTCAGGAGGAGATGCCCTCCTGGGATCTTTAAATAGATAGGTCTTCCTATGAATAAGGAAGCAAAGCAGGCATGATACTACTGGGTCCGGATAAGTTTAACCTTCAGTACTCTTTACACCTTGGCTTCCGAGCCTCTAATAATTAGGCAGAGTAGGAGGCGCTAATCGCCGAATTGCTTTTGGCTCGTAAGGCCCCGACAAGGCAGGTGCGAGCCTTAAGTGATTCTCAATTGGTGGAAAAACATATCTCCGGAGAATACGAGGCCCTAGATGCCCACATGATTCAGTACCTAGCCCTTATTAAGGGGCTCTTGGCAAAATTCGAAAAAGGCTCAGTCACCTGCATCCCTCAAGAAAAGAACAGCCAGGCAAATGCCATATCCAACCTAGCGTCATCCTCCTTCGAAGGCCTTGATTGCACTGTGCTTATAAAAGTCTTCGTACGACCAAGTATAGACAAAGAGAACATCGAGGTCTTTTGCATCGAACCTCAAACACGATCAGTGAGCTAGATGGACCTGATTCTGAATTTTCTCAAAAAGGGGGTCTTACCACTGAAACCAACCAAAGCACGAAAGATCGGAGTTCGAGCAGAAAGATACGTGCTCATCGGGGAGAGGGGTACTGTTCAAATGACCGTACACCATGATCGACGAATGACCCTATCTTCGATGCCTATGTCCCGAAGAAGCCCAATATGCCCTCTAGTAGATGCATGAAGGAGTCAATAGCTGCCATATGGGAGCCAAATCACTCACAAGGAAGATCCTGAGTCACGGGTACTACTGGCTAACTCTATCGAAGGATGCTCAGGAACTCGTCCAAAGGTGTGGCCCTCTCAAAGGTTCTCCTCTATCAAACACGCCCCCTAAGTCAAACTCATGTCATTGGAGAGTCCAACCCCCTTTGTCATGTGGGGGAAGGATCTATTCAGGCCCTTTCCGAAGGCAACTGGTCAGCGACGCTTTCTCATTGTGGCCATCGACTACTTCACCAAGTGGATCAAGGTCGAGCCCCTTGCTTCCATAATCAAGTATCAAACTCGGTAGTTCTTTTGAAAACACATTGTGTGCAGAATCGAGATACACCGAATACTAAACACCATAATGGTACCCAGTTCACTGGAAAGAATTCTGTAAGTTCTACACAGACCTGGGGATCCAACAAAGGTTATTGTCTATCTCGGAGCCCCAGTCCAATGGCCAGACCGAGAATGCTAATTTCCTGATTCTAGAAGGCCTTAAGAAATGACTGGACGACTCCCCCAAGGGTTTGTGGGTCGAAGAACTTCCAAGTGAGTTTTGTTCGTACAAAATGACCAAGAGAATTTTGATAGGAGAGTAGCTTGTTCAACCTTACGTTCGGAATCGAATTCGTAATCCTCTTGGAGGTCAGCCTACCTTCGCCTCAGATGATGAGTTACAATGAGGATCTGAACTCATAGGGGGTCAGGGCCAACCTGCATCTCTATGAGGAAGTATGAGAGAAGTCAGCCATCAGAAGGAGCATATACCAATAAAGAATAGAATGGTTCCACAATAAAAAAAGTTTGACCGTTAAACTTCAAGGAGGGTGACTTGGTCCTTCGGAAGCTCGAAATATCTTAGCCGAATAAAAAGGGAAAACTCAATCTGAACTGGGAAGGCCCTTACAAGGTCTCCAAAGTGGTTCGTCCAAGGGACCTACCGACTTGAAGACCTGGGGGTAGGGTCATTAAGAGAACCTGAAATGCGGAACATCTAATGAAATTCAAGGAGGGTACTCAATGCCTCCCCAGAAAGCTTCGAAAAAATTGTAATCAAGCCGTCAAGGCTAGTACCTGTAATATACGCTCGTCGAAAGGTAGCTAGTCTAGTTTTTCAATAATCAATAAAGATTCAGAAAATCTCATGTTATTTCAAACTTTATCTTACTGTCTTCGGAAGAAAACAAAAAAAAACCAAATAGGTTCGGCAAAAAAAAACCTCAACCCTCAGATCATGTATCCAACAAACTCGCTTGGCCTGTCCCTCGCCCTTCGACATGGTAATCCAGCTCACTCGCAAATTACTCCAACAAGTTCACCTAGCCCATCCCTCACCCTTCGGCGTGGTAATCCAGGTCACTCGCGAATCCGCATGATAACTTGGCTTGCCCCTCAGACCTCAGCATGGTGATCTGGGCCATTCACACATTTTCCAACAAATTCGTTTGGCATGTAGAGGGTCAGCACGACAGAGTGCCTTAAACCCTTAGCACCCTGGATTATCATCTGCATGATAGTACCAACAAATGTTCAAACAAAGGGTCAAAGAAAGAAGTCTTTTATTAAAAAAAGAAATAAGTACAAGATGGGAGATGACCAGTCCAATGTTGGCAAATCAAACATAAAAATTCAAACAAAAACTATGCCTAATGCCCGGGAACGAGGTAATCCAACTTATCATGGTGGGCTAGCTTACCCTTAACTGTCAGCTTATGGTAGGAGGGCTGCACATGAACGTTGGCGGAAAGTCGAAGACTGGATGATTCCAGAAAGAAACATGAGGAACTTCACGAGCAGAAGAGGCCCGGGGCGGGCTAAATATTCCCAAGTTCCAACGAAGGACCGCAATTTCTTTTGGTCTTGGCTCACGAAATGCAGGCTAAATCTCCCCAAGTTCCACATTGGGACCTGATTCCATCTAGACACAGCCCTCGGAATGCAGGATAAATCTCCCCAAGTTCCATCCCAGGATTCTGATCCCTTTCAGTCTCGGCCCTCGGATGTCCATTTGAGGCACTCACCAAAAAAACAAGCTGGGAGAATGATCATTTAGGGAAAAGAGGAATACCCATGAAACTAGTCAGCGTGCAAAAGGAATTGAAGGAATGGGGGGCTTTATAGGATTTTTGGAAGAAGCTCCTTGATCCCCTCAAAGCTGACATGGAAAAGATCTAGGTGCTCCACCTCCATCCAACGGCGATGATAAAAAAGTGTTTCGAATCCCAAGGTGGGAATACGCCTCTATTCTAGTAATCTAGGCATAAGCCAACCCATGTGATCCCCCACGTAACCGGCTAGAAAGTTCCAAAACGTATAGGAAGAGAACAAGTCACTCGCAAATCCGAGTCATTTGCAGGTCTCCTCTGAAGAATCGCTTGGCTCGTCCCTTGCCCTCCGGTATGAGAATCACAGCTACAAGCAGGTCTCTCCTGCAAACTCGCTTGGCTCGTTCCCTCACCCCCCGACGTGGGAGTCCAGGTCACTCGGGGATATCTTCTGAATATTCGTTTGACTTGTCCCTCGCCCCTCGGCATAGTATTCTGGGTCACTCGGGAATTTCTCATACAAATTTGCTCGGGTCATCCCCCGCTCCCCTACGAGATAAACTATGGCATCAGCGAAATTCGCCAGTGGTAGGGGACACCACCGAAGAAAAGCAATTCTAATGCTCCTGCTCAACATAAGGGAATCACACACAGAAGTAAGACACAAATACAGTTCGTTAATTTCAAATACGTGATTACATGGGGGCAGTGGCCAGTACGCAATAAGGCATAAACAAAAACAGAGAAAAATTTCCAAAACCACCTACCTAGGAGAAGGCCCATCTCCACCTGCGACGTCGACGGAGGCGGGTTTGGCTCAGATGACAGGGCCGACGAGACTAGGAGACGTCACATGCCCTTCCCCGAAGGCTCTTCCTCGGTAGTTCGGGCTACTCGTCTAGTTTCATGTCGAATGAAAAACCTCTGAGATCGAGATCCTGGTACTTAACCTTAACATGCTCAAGGGTGCGATTGTAACCCTCATCCTGAGCAAGAATGACACAATTGATGGCACTGTCCCGATCGTTCAATAGCTTTTTCTCCCTCACCTGCCTTGCTAGCTTCTCCTCCACCAGCTCCTCCTTCTCCTTTGATAACTCTTCCTGAGCCTGCTTCTCCATTACCAGCTCTTCTCTTCAACTCCTTCAGCCTCTTTGGAGATCGTCATTTCGCCCCATGATCTCTTTCTGACCCACTTCGTCCAGCTGTGCCTGCCGAAGGAGCGTCTCGTGCCTCAGATTCCTTGGCCCTATTAATGGTAGCCTGCAAGAAACAAAAGCAAACTTCAACAAAAAACAAGGACCAAGAGGTGTCAACAAAAAGAACACCCATAATAGAACAGCGGCCTGCGTCCACCAGGCATAAATCTCATCTTCTGAGTCCTTCTCCAGAGCTACCCGATCACGAGGAGTGGTGGGGTATTCGGCAACCTGCATAGCATTAAGACGCTTCGCTAGAAAGTCTGCCTTGGTGACGGACCACGAAGGCACCCACGCCTTCGCCACTGAGGGCGACTTCGTGTAAACGACAGTAGTCTTTAGCAACAAGGTACGAGGCTTCGACGTCTCCCGTTTCTCCATTTGCTCTAGCGCCATCACAATGCCAAACTATGTATTCCATTTCGAGGAAGGCCTTCGGGCTCCAAAGGAGGGGGACACTTCTGCGCCTTCAATGTCGACCGTCGCTCCTTTCGCATCTCGTCAGTCGCCATTCTTAAGGATGAAAAGAAGGCAAAGTAGGTGGGGAGAGTGAAAATGATGTTATATATATATATATATATATATATATATATATATATATATAATAAAACACAAAGAAAGCTATCAAGTGGCTCTCCTTCAATCCTTTCAAAAATCAAAAGTCCAAATCTAACCTCACAAAACATATTTTTCCCCCAAAAAGTTTCCTCCAAAAGTTTCCCCCCAAAACTCAAATTCAAATCCCCACTCAAAACAACTCCTATATTTATTTAATTATTATTTTTTTCTCTCTCCCTCCCTCTTCAATTCAAAAAATTAAGAAAATAAAAATTTTTAAAATTTTTAAAAATTAAAAAACTAAAAAAACTAAAATTTTAAAAACTTAAAAAATGATTCAAAAAAAAATCATATAATATGTTTTTTTGCTCTATATTTACTGCTTCAATTAATTTGCTGGACCTCCAAAACTATTTTATATGATCACATAAGGTGTACCGTTTCGAAGACGTGCCGTAGGCACGTGTCAACGGGCAAACCTAGTATATATATATATATATATATATATATATATATATATATATATATATATATGGGGACACTTCTGAGCCTTCAATGTCGACCGTCGCTCCTTTCGCATCTCGTCAGTGACCATTCTTAAGGATGAAAAGAAGACAAAATGGGGATACGATGTATTCCATTTCAAGGAAGGCCTTCGGGCTCTGAAGGAGGGGGACACTTCTGCGCCTTCAATGTCGACTGTCGCTCCTTTCGCATCTCGTCAGTCACCATTCTTAAGGATGAAAAGAAGACAAAGTGGGGAGAGTGAAAATGAAGTTTTATATATATATATATATATATATATATATATATATATATATATATATATATATATATATATTGTCCCCTTCCGTTGTGCACTTGGCCGTCGTGTGCACTCGTGTGCACTCAGCCTTCCCGTCTTCGAATTGATGATCTAAACTGTTCATATTGATCTACACATCTAAATTAGTCTAAATATGTAAAATTAAATCATTTGAAATTCATTTGCCCATCCATCATGTGACTATAAAAAACAACGATTTTCAGCCATACAATTTGTAACACTTTAATCGATGGGCAAATGAATTTCAAATGATTTGATGTTACATATTTTGACTAATTTAGATGTGTAGATCAATGTGAATGGTTCGGATCGTCAATATGAAGGCGGAAAGGCCAAGTGCACACGGCGGCCTAGTGCATAATGGAAGGGGTATATATATATATATATATATATATATATATATATATATATATATATAGAAAGAGAGTATTGTGAGCCTCATATTTGTATGAGAAAATTTTTCTCATACAAAGTGATTATATTTATTTGGTGGGGTCCTCAAAGAATATCCACTCTGTCATTCATGTTTATCATGCCAATTGATGTATGTGTAGATAAAATCAAGTGGTTTAGAGGTCATTCACACATGCATCATGTAAGTCCAATTTATGGTTCAATTTTTATTACTGTTGACATCGTTCATTTTTTAACCACATGATGTATGAGTGAATGACCTCCAAACCACTTGACTTTTTCTACACATACATTCCTTACCATGATAAATATGATGGACGGAGTAGATCTTCCATAAGGGCCCCACCAAGTGAGTATTTTTTTAACCACATGATGTATGAGTGAATGACCTCCAAACCACTTAATTTTTTCTACATATACATTCATTACCATTTTTTCTACACATAAATATAATGGACGGAGTGGATCTTCCATAAGGGCCCCACCAAGTGAGTATAATCACTTTGTATGAGGAAAATTTCCTTATACTCTATATGAGGCTCACTTTTCTCATATATATATATATATATATATATATATATATATATGAGTAATGCTCGGTTGAAAACAGGTTTTGTTTTCAACCGGATGTGAAAACAGCAATCTGAGCCGTTGGATCTCTTCTGATCGTGCTCAACGGCTCAGATCACTTCCACAGTGATGGAGAGGAGCTCCTAAGTGGTGGAGGGGCCATTTGGGGTTTTCACGCCAAATAACGGTTTAGACTTAGTGTTATTTAGCGCGAATGATATTTTTGCGAAAAATACACTTAGGTCATTGTTGGAAACAACGACCTAGGTTTTTTTTTTAAAACAAATTCAACCTAGGCTGTTGTTCCCAATAACGGCCTAGGTATGTACAAGTGTTTTTCCAAACACTTGAACATACTCAGGTCTCTCTCTCCCTCACTTCGCAGCCATCTCTCTCTATCTCTCCCTAGAGCTCGCGATACCCACTCCCAAACCCTAGCTCTACTTCGATCCACGCCACCCTACCTTCCCTTCTCGATCTCCCCCTGTTATCGAAGCCTCTCTATCTCTCTCTCCCTATCCTGAATACCCCAAACCTTAACCCTACCCGAAATCCCAAATCACCCAAACCCTAACAGCCACTGCGTCAAGATCAGCGGCTACTATCGGCCCCAATCTCCTTCCTGAATACCCACATTGTGAAAGGTATTCACTTTTTCACAATTTAGTAGAATCAACTTTGGTAATTTATTGAATTTTTGTTTTTCAATATTCTGTAGTGTACAATTTTTGTATTATGCATAGTTTGTCTACAATTTGGAGAGCATACAATTTTTGTATCATGTGTGTTGTATACATTTGTTGACATTTTTGTAGATGTAGTATTAGTTGTCGTTGTGGAATTTAGGAAAAGCAAACAAATGAGATCCAAAAATTCTGAAATTTGACGAGTAGGTTGGACTCACCACACACAAGGCAACGCAACTTATAGAGGCAATTTCCAACTCACGGTTTGCAAGATACGTCAGTGTATCGCTTTTATTCAATAAAATCGAAATAAAGCGATACACTGTCGTATATTACAAATCGTTTGCATTGGCTTGTGTTGGCTTGTGTTTGGCAGACGTAACGGCCAAATTTAGGAATTTTTGCTTCTCGTTTGTGTTGTTTTCTAGCGTATAAAAAGACTACTATATACGTCAGAACTTTTTGAGTACGGTCTCACTAGAAAACTGCTCAAACGAAGTCCAAAAAATACGAAACTGTGTGATTATGTTGGGCTAACCATTCACAAGCCAACGCAACTTGTAGTTGTGAGTTCCTACCCACGATTTACGAGATATGCCAATGTATCACTTTTCGCTCTTTTTTCAAGAGTGAAAGCGATATACGGCCGTATCTTGCAAACCGTGGGTCGGAACTCGCTTCTACAAGTTGCGTTGGCTTGTGTGTGGTGATTCGGACCTACTCACAAAACCGTTGTAATTTTTGGATGTTGTTTGTGCAGTTTTCTCATATATTTTTGGATTGTACATATATGAATAATGTATTGACCAATTGTTACATGTTTTAAAATAGAGAAATGGTTCGAACGAGAGGAGCCGGAAGGCGTCCTGGTAGTGGTAGGGGCGAACCTACCATAGAAGTAAGTGTATTATTAGTTTTCATTGTGAATTTTGTATAGAAAATATTTTATGTATACTAATAAATTTGTTGGTACGTTGGTGTAGGTTGGTGCATTGTCTTCGGGTGAATACCGTGGTCTAGGATCTTTAAGTCTAAACGTACTTACTTTGCAAGACTGCCACCGATCCGAGGAAGTGTGAAGAGGGACAATGCGGAAGTGTAACTTCCGTACGCACGAGACATTGATGATGCACCTGTGTACCCATGAGTACCTTGTCCAAGCCAGTTTTTACAAAGTTGGTTTAATGGATAAGATGAAACTAGACCGAGCACTTCTTGCAGCACTCGTCGAGCAATGGAGGCCAGAGACACATACTTTTCATCTACCGGTGGGGGAGATGACCGTGACATTGCAAGATATTGCCGTGATTTCTGCTCTTCCAATAGATGGGATGGCTGTGATGGGTAATATGAGTTTCAATAAAATACAGTTATGTAATGAGCTTCTCAGTACAGGGTTTGATGATGATGTGGAAGATGATAATCGTATTTTTGTCGGACAATCAATCTGACTGACTTGGTTGAAGGTAAATTGACTGATGAATCTAGCGACTATGACGTCTAGTGCTACACTAGGGGTTATATTCTAACCGTGCTTGGAGGTGTTCTGTTGCCTAACTCTAGCAGAGATACCGTCCCACTGATGTATCTATGATTGCTTGCCAACCTAAGCTTAGCTGGCCGGTATAGTTGGGGAAGTTGCATATTAGCCACCTTGTACAGGACATTGTGTGGAGTTGCTCTCGATGGAGTTGAGATGACTGGGCCGATGGTGTTGCTTTAGATTTTTGCATGGGAATGTATACACGTGGGTCATCCCCATATTACAAGACCCACGCAGGGTTGGTTGGCCCCTGCACCCATCGTTGAGATGCAACCACCTTTAGGTGTGTATTGGGCCGGTAGTAGAAGCTACAAAGATAACCCAAAAGGAGTTCTAACATAGTACAGAGACGAGCTCGACCAACTGCAAAATGAATTGGTAATTTGGGAGCCATATACCCATGAGCGCATGGAAAGACTACCACCAGCGTGTATGGCTGGTTCGTAGTTGTGGTTTTCGCTGGCAACAATCATTAACTTTGGTACGGTGGAGAATTATTTTCCAGATAGAGTCCTTCACCAATTTGGGATGGAGCAAAATATTCTCATCTCACGCAGGTACAACACTAAGCTACACGCCATTAGAGGTACGAGTCGAATGCCCAATCACGACTGGGCAGATTTCCACCATCACTATGTGGCAAATTGGAATGAGGAAAGGTTTCAAATGATATTTACTAATTTCAAGCCATACGATGGTTCATGAATTGACAAGTACATGACTTGGTACCGGTCAATAACACATTTGTACATATCTCCGAGGAAACAAGTTTGCACATATCTCCGAGGAAACATGTTTGTACATATCTCTGATGACCGAGGTGCTAGGTGGTATTCAAGTACCAATTCTAGAGAAAGAGAGGACCATCACCGGCATATTCTACATCACAACCCATGTACCAACCGAAGACACCATCATATCGGTTGTTGGTAAGTCAAATTTGTTAGAAACTATTTTTTGTGTATCGCCATTAACTGTTTTTAAAATGATAATTTCATCGGTTGAACTATGCTACCATATTTTCATCATTGTTGTAGATCGAAAATACATGGGATATGGCTAAGGAATGTGCAGATGTACTTAGAAGCAATGCCGCCGCGAACATGAAAACTTTCGCTCGGAAGATCCTTACTTAATGTCATGGCTCACTAGAAGAGGTAGGAGATGGAGAACAATTGACCCGTTACTTAAATTCGAACGTATGTTCCCTCCGTCGTAAGAGCGTGATTCATAGGCAATCTCGCTCGGGGCAGGAAATGTTACAACAATCTCCACAACAAGAAGACGACCAACAAGAAGAAGACCAACAAGAAGAGAAGCAACAAGAACATAAAGAAGAATGCCAAGAATTGCAAGATGAAGATGCCAGCCCTTACTAGTAACCCAAGTCAGGCGTACGCGGCGACAACCTACTCGGAAGAGGCGAGCGCCACAACACTACACACCGGGGTAGCTTAAGTGTTTTTCGATTCACGTTGTACATGATACATGGTGTTATTGTATAAAATTTAGTTGTTAGTGTTTTTTTGAAACTATTTTTATTCCCCGAAGCATCAACTACATTTGATTGCATTTCCTTTTTTTTCTAATAATGTATAAAATGAAAATGTGATTGTTTTTTTTAGTTAAGTTCACAAATTGTTTATCTTATTATTGTGATACTTGCTACAAATTGGTGTTAGTGAAGCAAGGTTGCTTGTGTGGATATTGTTGCATGTATGTGTATTGTGTATATATATGTTGTTGGGTTGAAGTGTAGCAGCTACAGCTGCTGTTAAAACTTGTCATTAAATTATTATTTTTTATACTTAGGTCGTTGTCTCCAACAACAGCCTAAGTTTTATGAGAAAAATTACCATTTGAAGACTTGCTCTCTGTCTTGGGAAGTACTAGATGCTGGTTTTAAAAAAAACTTCAAAAACAACCTAGGTCGTTGTCTCCGACAACGGCCTAGGTTCAATGAAAAAAATGAAGACTTGAACACTTGCTCTCTGTCTTGGCCAAGCCATAAGGAGCACCAGCATGTGAAAAAAAAAAAATTTGATGATTATAACCTAGGCCATTGTCTCCAACAATGGCCTAGGTTATATGAAAGAAACTGTCGTTTTGAAGAGCTGTTGTTGTAGAACCCCGTATTTTCAAATATTATCTTAAATATTTGAAAATGAATTTAAAAGAATTTTGAGGATTTAATAAATATTTTCAGAAAATTTATCTTGTTACACGTACAAAACACGTGCAAATACTTTTTGAGAAGTTTGAAATTTTAGTTTTTTTATGAAAAATCATTATTTAATATTTGGGATTTATTTTGTATTTTTCCAGATTTTTCTGAAATTAATTGGAACTATTTGCAATTTTTTAGAAAAGAAGGACCTTTTTGCAAATTTGTCATTTTTAAGGGCTAAAATGCAAAATGGGATTTCTGGACATTTTGAACAGTACCAATTGAGATTTATGAGTATATTTTACTTCTAAATCCTAATATAAATGAATTTTGATTGAATTTCCAAGACTAACCTATATATGTAAGTTGTATTTTGGAAAGGATTGTTTTGCAAAAGTGTGGGTAAAACCCTAATATTCACTCCCGGATATTTAAGAGAATTTTTCCAGCCGTCATTGCTACAATATACAGAATTTTGAGATTGGTTTTGGAGGAGCAAGAGAATTTTTGGATCTAGCAAAGCAGAAAGCTTTTTCGTGGATCTTCTAAAATTCAAAGGTGAGTGACATTGTGTGTTTTGTTTTGTTTTGTGAATGATATAAATTTGTCTTGTTGTTGATCTATGTATGCGGGTGGCAATGTGGTTTGATTTGATGTTGTGAATGATATAGATCTTGAAATTGTGGCATGATTCATGTGAATAATGGTTGTTGTTTGTACCATGATGTGAAATCTACAAATGATTAGTAGATATTTGTTTATAAAATCGTATTGCTAAAGGCATGATTAAGATTTGAGTATGGTTATGATCGGATGTTGAACATCTGGATCTTATATATTGTAATTCAGATTTTGATTTAGAGTTGTGAAAGAATTTAGTCTTGCGAAACCCTAATGAAAGAATTAGTAATCTAGAACATGAGAACTTGAGTTTTGACATATTTGATGTTTTGAGTAATATACCCATAATGAAGATTCTTTGAGATTTGTCATTTTGCCTGAGTACGAACTATTTTTCATAAACAATGAATCTTTAGACCTCAGTTTCAATTATTGTATTCAGACCTAAGTTATGAAAACTGTAGGCCGACAGCCGACTGGTCTACCTATCAGTCGACTAGTACGACCCTACTGATGTATCATTAGCCTTTTGAAAATCCGATCTGGACAGCCGACTGAGACCCTTGTCAGTCGACTAGTATACTTAGAACTTACTTTGTAAAATCATGTCAGTTTCTTGTCTGGACAGTCGACCGATGATCTCTTAAGTCGACTTATATGACTTAGTTTATTTTGTTAAATTTTGGATATTTGTCCTTCTGGACAGTCGACTTGCTACAGTATAAGTCGACATGTTCTGATAAGTTTGTAACTTGAGTGTTCCTTGAGTGTTTGGTTCTCAGATAATTCAGTCTATACTTGACATTCAGTTCAGTATTTGATTAAGCATTTGACTTTGAAATATTCAGTTAAGTATTTGATTTGAGACATTTAGTTGAGCCACTTTGTTTAGTGGAACTTTGCTTTAGACATTTGAGTTGAGTCTCTAGAGGTGTGTGACCCTAGTATACCGGTGTTGAGTTATTTTGTTGAGGCCCATTGAGGCATTTCAGTTATTCAGTTTTGATTTTTAGGCCGGTAGGGTACACCACTCTAGTAGGTTCGTTGAGTAATTAAATAACCCACAAATAATAAGGACAGGCACTAGTGGTGATATGATGAACGGGAACATGGGTTATGCACCTCAGTATGGCTTTAGATGTGGGATTTAATCTCCGGAATTATCCAAGTAACTTTCTTGAGATGTGGGATTTATCTCCGGAATTATCCAGGTAAATTACCTGCGATGTGAGATATTTCTCCGGAATTATCCAAGTGGTTTGCTTGAGATGTGGGATTGATCTCCGGAATTATCAAAGTCGAGGCGACGCACATGGGGTATTCATGTGATGATGTGTCAATGTTTAGATGTGGGATGATCTCCGGAATTATCCAGGAAAATTACCTGAGATGTGGGATCTATCTCCGGAATTATCAAGCATGGGCTAATTCTCACAGTTTATCTTTATCTCGTAGTAGTCATCGTGATAGGATTAGTTGCATAGCGGGGGATTGAACCCTATGAAGTGGAGACGTTAAGGGCTTGCACCGAACCTATGTAGAATGGGATGCATAGACTTCGACAAGTACGCATTAGAGAGTCCGCATATAGAATTTGTGTTTTCTTGACTTAGTTTTATGCATGTGGTTTTTCCGGTTTTCTACATTCAACACTTGGTTTAGTATCACTTGTTGTTACATTTCTTGCTATCTCATATTTTATGAATCTTGGTTCACTATATGTTGCTTATGAATCCTTGCTTAATGTTCATTTATGTTGTTTGTTGTTGTCACTCACACCATTTATGGCTGACCCCTTTAGTTTGGGGGTTAGGGATCATCTCTAGCCTCACATGTTGCAGGTTGTTGCTTAGAGTTGGAGGTTGGATGCTTGAGTTGGTTTTTGAGAAAAGTGATTTAATAAGAGTTTTGTGTAAAATTGTAAGCAAATTTGAGTTAGTTTTGTGTTGTAAATAAAAAGAAAATTTTGAGTTGAGATGTTTTAATTTCCGCTATGTTTTGTAAAAGTTTGTTGTAATAAAAGTTGAAAGTTTAGTGGTGTTGGTTGTGTTTAATATTATATTGAAGTGGATTGCTGGGAATGTGCCACGTATTTTCTAAGATATCATATTAGAAATTCGGGGCGCTACAGCTATTGGGTCTTTTTTAAAAATAACCTAGGCCGTTGTGGGAGACAACGGCCTAAGTTATATGAAAAAATTGAAGACTTGAACACTTGCTCTCTGTCTTGGCCAAGCCATAAGGAGCATCAGCATGTAAAAAAAATTGATGATTTTAACCTGCGCCGTTGTTGATATGATAGAAACTGACGTTTTAAACAGCTGCTGCTGGATCTTTTTTAAAAATAACCTAGGCCGTTGTTGGAGACTTGAACACTTGCTCTCTAGCTTAGCCAAGCCATAAGGAGCATCAGCATGTGAAAAAAAATTGTTCGATGATTATAACCTAGGCAACAACGGCCTAGGTTATATGATAGAATATTTTGAAGATAAGTTTTTGGTTTTTTATTTAGAGTAACTTTTATTTATGTAATTGTTTCGGTTATGTTTAGAGTTAATTAGGTTTTAGTTAGATGCTGAGAAAAGAATTATTTCTCTCTCTCTCTGTTTATTTAATTCATTTATTTTCACAAAAAAACTCATTTATTTATTTAATTATTTCTCTCTATCCCTCGGATCTCCGAAACACATTTCCCATGTCAGTTTTCTCTAGATGAATGCAAGAGAAAGAGATTGATTATTCACATGAGAGTGTGATATATTTGTTAGGGTTACGGAGAGTGTTAGAGGGTTAGGGTTAGGGTTAGTTCGGTTATCTCCAAAAAAACTTTATTATTTAATTATTTCTCTCTCTCTCCCTCGGATCTTCGAAATGCATTTCCCATGTCAGTTGACTCTAGATGAATGCAAGAGAAAGAGATTGATTATTCACATGAGAGTGAGATATATTCGTTAGGGGTTACGGAGAGTGTTATAGGGTTAGGGTTAGTTCAGTTATCTACAAAACTATTTTATTATTTAATTATTTCTCTATCTCCCTCGGATCTCTGAAACACATTTCCCATGTCAATTGACTCTAGCTAAATGCAAGAGAAAGAGATTGATTATTCACATGAGAGTGAGATATATTCGTTAGGGGTTACGGAGAAGGTTAGAAGGTTAGGGTTAGGGTTAAGGTTAGTCACATGGGAGGGAGATCTATTATTTATATATTTCTCTCTCTTTCTCAATTCTTCGAAACATGGTAGAGAGATTGATTAGTCACATGAGCGTGAGATATATTCATTAGGGTTACGGGGAGTTTTATAATGTTAGGGTTAGGGTTAGGGTTAGAGGGTTATGGAAATTTTTGGGGAGGGTTACGGGGAGGGTTATGTCATGCGTAAGAAAGCTATTTTTTCATGTTTTTGCACTTTTAAACATATTTTTGCAAGTTTTCGCAATTTTTTTCAAAGTTGAAAACAATAGCTTTGGTCGTTGTCTCCAACAACGGCCTAGGTTAAATGTAGTTTGTACAAACATTATCCCTAACCCAACACTAACCCTCCATAACCCTACACTAACCCTACCCTAACCCTACCATAACCCTCCTTTATTTAGGCCGTTGTTTCCAACAACGGCCTATGCCTAGTTTATTATTATTATTTTTCGACATGGACAATAAAAAAATAATTATTTTTGTAAGTTTGTAATTGTGTTGTGATTGATATGTGTAAGATGTTCTAAAAGTGGTGAATAGTCGACTTACCACTAAGCTTACCCTAACCCTCGTTAACGCTGTAACACCCCAACTATATTTTTATTATTAAAATGCATTTTTCAATTTCTTGCACGTATAATGCACGTGCTTTCTACGTGTTGCGATTTCATCATGAAGTACACAAAATTAGTAAATATATTTTTCTTATATTATTTTCAATTATATTTAATAACTTTTCATCAATAAAGTCGATTTTCGCATTTTCATGTTTTACGTGTGACGCACGTGTTTTCGGTAAACGTATTTTGGTATATTCATTTTTAAAATAAAATTCCGGAGTGTGTAACACCCCGTATAATTTCTAAAAAAGAGTATAAGTATAAAGTATAAATGTATATATGTTTACAAAGGTAAGAAAGAAAAAAAAAAAATGTTGGCTGCGGATTATATGTGGATTATAACGCATGCATGAATTTGATGCATGCATGAATTTGAATGGTAAATATTTGGAATATGTGGTATAATGGAGTGGAGGCCCACGGCTTGGCCCAGTTTGATTTTTGGCTAATGGGCTTGGCATTTATGGCATATATAAAAAATGAATGGAGTTGTATTTGGAATGATGGGGCCCAACTTGGGTGAGTGAAGCAACAGCACAATTTGTGCTGGTGACCGGGTTGCTTATCTATTGGTAGGCTGGGGGAGTTTAGGAGAGGGAGAGTGAGAAGTTATGGTTAGGAGAGTGGGGAGATGAAGAGTTGAGGGGGTTTTGGAAGTTAAGTTTTTGAAGAGTTGGAAAATGAAAAGTTAGGAGTTTTTAGGAGTTGAGAAAGTGAAGAGATGAGAATTAATTTAGTAATTTATTAGGTGGGTAATTTTGCAAATTGAACCCTCTACAAACCCTATAAATAGCACTTCTCTTCTTCTCATTTCACACACCAAAAAGAATAGAAAATCAAGAGAAAGAAAAGAAAAAGAGAAGAGAGTGTTGTGCTTGGAGGCCATTGCTAGGAGGAGAAGAGCTAGGAGTCTTGGAGCTAGAAGTGGTGATCATTTTTTCCAATTGTTCAAGCTTCAAAAGGTGGGTGGTTTCTTACTTTCTAGTTGTAGAAATATCATGCTAGAAATTATAAATTAGTTCTATGAGATGATATTGATATGTAGGTGATTTTCATGCTGTTATACATGATATGAATAATATGTGTGTGGTCAAATAATAGAAAATTATGATGTAAGAATAAATACCATGATTCATGATAAAACTTCTTCTTGGGAGAATGTATATTTTGAATGAGATATGAAAAGTAGATTTAATTTACACTTTTGTATGTGATGAAAAATGAGTAGTAAAACATAAAAGTGGGTGTCTCCTACTTTCTAATTTTTGAATGTGCATGCTAATAAAATGTGTAAAATCTATATCTAGAATGAAATAAGGATACCATTTTCCCTAGCATATCATATTTCACTTTGTTATCAAAATTCTGAAAGAATGCGAATAAAACTCTGATGACTTGGATGACTTTACTATTTGTAACATTGTATCATATCTTATTCAAAATACCTTATTCAAAATTTGAAGCCTAATGAGCCAAAAGGGAAAATACCTTATTCAAAATTTATGTTTTTATAGAAAAATTTATAAAAAAAAAAGGGGGGGGGGGGGGGAACAAAGAGGAAAAATGCATTTTCCACAAAGATATAGAATTAGAAGAAAATGAAATTTAAGAGGAAAGAACTACCTCATCTTTCTGTCAGTTATCTAATAATCTCTATCATCTGTCACCCCTTGGAGTCACTTTATTTGAATGTATGGAGGATACACCAGAAAATAAATTCTTCTGTAAGTATTGACCTCTATCATCCACCTCCTCCTCTGGACATATGTGTTTTAGTTTCGAATTCATTTGAAGCATCAAATGATGAAAGCAGAAGTTTGTTATGCTTACATGTATTTATTCTTGCTTTAAAAGTCCTGGAGAGTGATTGCATATGTGGTTTCGGTTGGTCTTTGAAGCACAAAGTCCAAACGGACTTAGTGGCTAATGGGTCGGGCCTTGGGCTTTGACCGGTTTGACCTGAGGGTGCTGGTTCGAAACCTTGATGGGGAGCATTTCTTTTTGGTTGGTTTTAATAATCAAATGGAAATCTTTAATGAGTAATTTTGGTTGGCTTTAATTATTTTGGTTTGGTTTTAATCAAATCAGTAAGCTTTGGTCTGGGTTTAATAATCAAATGGAAAATTTTAATGAGTAATTTTGATTGGCTTTAATCATTTTGGTTTGATTTTAATCAAATCAGTAAGGTTTGGTCAGTGATTTTAGTATCATTAAAATGAGTAATTTCAATATTATAAAAAATAAAATAAATAAATAAAAAAAATGAGTAATTTTTTTGTCGGTTTTAATCAAATAAATTATTGACTTCAAAATTCTATTATTTAAGAATAGATCTTTATTTTATTAAGAAGAGTAAAGTGTTGGTTTGTGAAGTGATTTTTCTTGAAGAGAATTATACTCTTATTTGTGTAAAGAATGTTTTGAAGTGAGTCGAGATATTTTAAGAGTTTGAATTTGTTGATAAAATTTCATGTGATGAAATTGCGTACTTGAAAGGAATTATTTTGCTTATAAAGATTTTGAATGAATAAGTTGATTATGAATATGTGCTTAAGTTGTTAAAAAGATTGATAATGGATGAAAATTTTGTTCATGAAAAAGGATTATTTGTTTTTATGGAAAATTATGAATGACTGAATGAATGAATCATGGGTAATGCAAAAATGAGACATTGATTAGATTTTGGATAAGTTAGAGATATGAATATAATAAGTTTAAGATATGATTATTAAAGGGTGTGAATACCCATGCTTCTTGTACATGAAAGTTTATGATTTAGAGTTAGTAAGACCTCGATACCGGCATTATTGAAAGAAATATTTGAGAAATGATTTGGAGATATGGCCATGGAGCTATCTCGTATTTGTTGATTAAGTCCGGTAGGAGGTAAAACTAATTCTTTGAATGGAAATTATTCATGTCTTGAACTTAGGAAAATTTAGGCACATAAGTGAAGATGTAGTAAACTTAGGGAAACGTAAGTGGGGTGCTCTATATAGTTGTTGGTGGACTCCAAGACTATAGACCCAGTTGGTGGACTGAGGTTGCCCTGTGGGAGACGGATTATTATATTTTAGTCCGGGACTATGAGGACGGGTCAGCGGTGGACTCCGGGATCTTGAGTAGTCGGACGGATGGATTTTTGTGTTTACCGTCTCCAATGTATATATATATACTGGGCTAGAGGGTCACATATGGGACGGTTCGTACGATGGGGAATCTGTTATAACAGCTGTTGGTGGACTCCAAGGCTGGGATTCACATTCGTGGAATAGTCTGAACTTTGTTTTGCTACCGGGTAGTTTTCATGGCGAGGGATCGAGCCCTGTATTGTGAAGAACGTAGGCGCTTGTCCTCGGACCTATGTAGTATGGGATGCATAGAATCCGAACAAGTGTGCATTAGTGTCATCCTAGTATAGAATGGTATGTATTAGGCATTAAGACATGACATACACTTATGTTTAGAATAATCACTTTTGACACTTTACTTGTTCATTCAATTTTTTTGTGATTTGTTAAAGTATGAGATCGTTATACTATTCCCGGCATAGAGAGGATAGCCGTGTATAACATTTCGTCAGTTGTAAGTAACTGACGTGCCCACAGATTGACATGCAGGTAAAGGATCATACATGAAGCTATGAAGTGGATATGCTGATGCTGCTTTTATTTTAAAGATGTTGTAAATGTTTTATTGTAAATATCATTCTTCCGCTGTGTAAAACCAAGTTGTAATTGAACTCTGATGTATTGTGAATGAAAAGTTTTAAATTCCTTGTAAAATTGTACGAAGTGAAGTAAAGATCCTGTGAAATCTCGAATTTATCCTTATTTGAAATTCGGGGCGTTACAGATGGTATCAGAGCATGCTTCACAAGTAGTACAAGTTTATAAGGAACGAAAAAAAAAAGTGACGATAAATTTGGGAACAAACCAAGAGAGTCCTTCTGTCAACCGGGTGTAAACAACCCTAAGCGACACGGTATTTAAGCGTCTTCGGACCACCGCTAGCTGGGAACCGACTCTTACGGCTAACCCAAGTGAATCCGAACTTGATAAACTAAAGAACTGTTTAAAAAAAAATAAGTAATAAAACCGGTAACTATAGTTTAGAACCCGTGACACCTTAGTGAGTAGTTATAATTTTGTTCCTGTGGACACTAGAGTGTGAGTTCAACCTGTAGAATTAGACTCATATTTACATTGCTTTGTAAGATAATTTTTTTCCCTTGTTATAAGAAGGCCAACCAAAACGAACTTCCTTGGTTTGTCCACCCTGAGGACTTAGAAGAAGAACCAATGGAGGAAGTGGACCCAGAGGAAGAAGAAGACCCGGAGGAGGAAGAAGAAGAGGAACCCTTCGAGATAGAGGATGAAGAATTTCCCGAGTCCAGGGAAATTACTCCGCCACCACCTGACTCTCCCGAAGACTCCCTAGACGAGGAATTTATACCGGATCACCCAGATGACCTCGTTGCATCCCTTCGTCGAGAACTGGATTTACAAAAGAGAAAGGTTAACTACTTGGAATCACGCCTGGCACAGGACAAAGTACGCGTCTGGAAACTAAACCACCTGATATACGAGCTCAAGAATACCCAACGACGCGACAGGGATAAAGAAAAGCGACCGTACGAGATTGAAAACATAAGAAAGGACGTCCAAGATCTGCGGGAAGAGCTCAGAGAAGCCAAGAAAAACCGTAGAATCTAGGATATCTTTTATTTAAGCAATTGTAATGGAAGTGTTAAAATAAAAGTTTTATCTCCGAATAAAGAATACAATCTTGCTGTTATGTTATTTGTGATGATTAATGAAGAATTTTATGACTCAGAAATGGCACGAAGAATTGGAAATGGCGAAGGCTTCAGCGGGGAAAATGGATTGGATTTGGAAACGGAGATGGCTCGGGTGTACCAGACCCTCAATGCCCTCGCCGCTAATATCCCTCAAAATAGAGGACCAGAACCAGCTATCCAGATACCTGAGGCCATCAAACTGGTGGAAGCATTCAAAAGAATGAAGCCGCCAGTATTTGGAGGACAGACGAACCCCGATGCTGCAGATGACTGGGTTCGACAGATCGAAACAATTTTCGAAGTGCTTGAAACCCCTGAAGCTAGCAAAGTGAAATTGGCTACCATTCAGCTTGAAAAGGATGCGGGCGTATGGTGGCAATCCTTGAAGAGAAATTTGGGAAATGTGCAACTTACCTGGGAAGAATTCCTGGAAGAGTTCAGGAGCCATTACTTTCCACTAGATGTACAAGAAAAGAAAGCCATGGAGTTCTTGAGCTTACAACAAGGTAATATGACGGTGAGGGAATATGAAACCAAGTTTAATCAACTTTCCCGTTATGCACCAGAGATGGTTCAGGAGGAGTCTAAGAAGGCCCGCAAGTTCGAGCAAGGTCTGAGGCCCAGTCTAAGATCAAGGATGATACCTCTAGGCATTCGGAGGTTTGAAAAGCTAGTCAGAAGGGCCGCTGCAACAGAGACAGACATGAACCAATTCCAGACAGTGCAAGCCAAGAAGAGCAGTTGGAGCTTGGGTAAAAGGCCCGCAGGACCCAGCAACTACAAAAATCAGCCCCCCGCGCAACGATTCAAACCCACTGGCGCCAATGCCATTGCTGTGGCTGGAAGGGTACCCACTTGCTACAGATGTGGGGAATCGGGACATATATCTACTGGATGCACCAAGCCTCAACGAAGCAGGACTTGCTATAAGTGCGGAAAGGAAGGCCATTACCAGTCAGATTGCCCCCAGCTTCAGCAGGGAGGACCAAGTCAAAGGCCGTTCAAGCCCGAGCAAAAACAGTTTAAGCAAGGGCGGGTGTTTGCCTTGACAGAAGCCGATGCGGATGAAGTGGATCATGTAATCACGGGTACGGAGGACGAAGCTTGATTGACTTATATTTTCCGTTTATGTAATAAAACGTTATGTAATGAGAATACTCATATGTAACAGGGAATATTTTAATAAATGGAATAAAAGCTTCGGTGTTATTTGATACGGGATCTTCACACACTTTTGTGTCACCCTCTTTTGCTAAAAGATTGGAAATTGAGCCGAAAATATTTCCTGGCAAGGTTTTATCAGTGGCTACTCCGTCAGGAGAGAACTTGACAACCGATCGATACTATGAGGGGTGTGATCTCGAGATTGGGGGCAGACTCTTTGGCGTCGATCTCATTGAACTGGCAGTTCTCGGAGTCGACATCATCATTGGCATTGACTGGATGTCAGTCTACAGTGCGACTATCGAGTGCAAAGACAAAGAGGTCATAATCAAGGCACCAGGGGGACCAGTTGTTACTTTCCGAGGCAAGGGGAAGAGTAAGCAGATAGTAGCAGCATTATCCGAGCAGAAAGTTTCAGAAGAAGTGAAACAGATCCCAGTTGTCCGAGACTTCCCAGTAGTATTTCTGGATGATCTACCAGGGCTTCCCCCTCGTCGAGATGTAGAGTTCAGTATCACTGTTCAACCTGGGAGTGCTCCTATCTCCAAGGCCCCATACAGAATGGCACCAGTCGAACAAGACGAGATCAAGAAGCAGATCGAAGAGTTACTGAGCAAAGGATATATCAGGCCAAGTGCATCACCATGGGGAGCCCCAGTTCTTTTAGTAAAGAAAAAGGATGGATCTATGAGGATGTGTATCGACTACAGAGAGTTGAACAAGGTAACGGTACAGAACAAGTACCCCATTCCCCGAATCGATGATTTGTTCGACCGCCTGCAGGGAGCAGCAGTCTTCTCCAAGATAGATCTACGGTCTGGGTATCATCAGGTCCGGGTAAAGGAAGATGATGTGCATAAAATGGCTTTTCGAACCAGGCATGGTCACTACGAGTTTCTAGTTATGCCTTTCGGAGTCACAAACGCACCAGCTATTTTCATAGACATGATGAACAGAGTTCTACGACCTTTCATCGATTCCTTTGTCGTTGTATTTATTGACGACATTTTGGTCTACTCCAAGACCGAAGAAGAACACGCCAAGCACTTGACAGAGGTTCTAAAGAAGCTTCAGGAGCACCAGTTATATGCAAAATTGTCTAAATGTGACTTCTAGAAAACCAAAGTCGCCTTCTTGGGTCACATCCTTTCTAAGGAGGGAGTGGCTACTGACCCGCAAAAGGTTGAAGCAGTTAAAGATTGGCCAAGACCAACCACGGTGAAGGAGATTAGAAGCTTCTTGGGTCTAACCGGATACTACAGAAGATTTATTCAAGGGTATTCTCAGATAGCGGTGCCACTCACCGGGCTCACAAAGAAGAATGTGAATTTCGAATGGTCAGAGCAATGCGAAGCAAGCTTCCAGGCGTTAAAGGAGAAATTGACTACAGCCCCTATCTTAGCGCTGCCCAGAGCAGGAGTTGAGTATGACATCTACAGCGATGCTTCACATCGCGGACTGGGTTGCGTACTAATGCAAGAAGGAAAGGTGATTGCTTATGGGTCTAGGCAACTTAGACCACATGAGAAGAATTACCCAACCCATGATTTGGAACTAGCAGCGATCATCTATGCTTTGAAGCAATGGAGACATTATGTGTACGGGGAAAAAGTCAACATGTACACCGATCATAAAAGCTTGAAGTATATTTATCAACAAAGGGACTTGAATTTAAGGCAGAGGAGATGGTTGGAGGTGTTGGAAGACATCCAACCTGAAATCAAATATCATCCAGGCAAGGCTAATGTGGTAGCAGATGCACTTAGCAGAAAGGTCAGTTTGTCTCGGTTGATCACAACCCAAGAAAGGTTAGCGGATGAGCTAGATCGAGCAGGAATCGAAGTGGTTCTGCATAGTGTGGAGGCTTCCTTAGCTCAATTGAGGATTCAACCCACTTTGAGAGACAGAATCATGGACAGCCAGAAGACGGATCCAGAGATCCAAGGGATGGTAGAACAGGTTGGCTTAGGCAGATTGACAGAATTTCAAGTGAAGGATGCAGTACTTTGGTTTGGGGAGCGGCTTTGTGTGCCAGATGTAGCGGAGCTAAAGGAAAGTATTCTTCAGGAAGCACATGCTACCTTGTTATCTGTACATCCTGGGAGTACCAAAATGTATAAGGATATAAAACTACACTTCTGGTGGCCAGGTATGAAGCGAGATGTGGCGAAGTTTGTGGCCAAATGTGCAGTTTGCCAGCAGGTCAAGGCAGAAAATCAGAAACCTGGAGGATTGTTGCAGCCTTTACCCATCCCGGAATGGAAGTGGGACTGTATCAGCATGGATTTCATCACGGGTTTACCCAGGAGCTCCAAAGGCAATGATACCATTTGGGTAATTGTGGACAGACTCACCAAGTCAGCTCACTTCTTAGCAATGAAGCTTACTTGGTCAATGGAAAAGCTGGCAGAATTGTACGTAGATGAAATTGTGAAATTGCATGGAGTCCCGATGTCTATAGTATCTGACAGAGATGCGCGTTTCACTTCACATTTTTGGAAGAGTCTGCAAGCGGCTATGGGGACAAGGACTGATTTCAGTACAGCCTTCCATCCTCAGACAGATGGACAAACTGAACGGGTCAACAGAGTGCTAGAAGATATGCTCAGGTGTTGTGTGTTGGATTTTGGTGGTAGCTGGGAGAAACACTTAGCTCTGGTAGAATTTGCATACAACAACAGTTTCCAGACGAGCATTGGGATGGCACCCTACGAAGCTTTATATGGGAGGAAATGCAGGACTCCGGTCTGTTGGTATGAAGTAGGGGAGAGGCAGCTGTTTGGACCAGAGATTGTGCAGCAAACTTCAGAAAAGATTTAGCTGATCAGAAAGAGGCTGGTCGACGCGCAAAGCAGACAAAAGAGTTTCGCCGACAATAGAAGGAGAGACTTGGAATTTGACGAGGGTGACTATGTCTTTGTGAAAGTATCTCCGACTAAAGGAGTGATTCGGTTTGGGCGAGGAGAAAAATTAGCCCCGAGATACATTGGACCCTACAAAATACTGAAGAGGATTGGAAAGACAGCTTATCGGTTAGAACTACCGGAAGAGTTGGCCCAAGTGCACAATGTTTTTCACGTGTCCATGCTAAGGGGTTATGTTTCTGACCCGAGTCATCATCTGCCAGAAGTGCCTGAGGGTTTGCAATTGGATTTGAGCTATGCCGAGCGTCCCGTTGAGATCGTGGATCGCCGAGAAAAGGTCTTGAGAAACAAAACGATACCCATGGTAAAGGTCATTTGGAGAAATCAATTTGTTGAGGAAGCAACTTGGGAATCAGAGGAAAAGATGCGGAAGGACCATCCCGAACTCTTCGACTAAGTTTTCTTTTATAGACTCTTCTTTTCTTCTTAGTAGTTTCTCGCTCCCAAGTGTAGTTCCGGGGACGGAACTATTCTAAGGAGGGAGTGTTGTAACACCCCAACTATATTTTTATTATTAAAATGCATTTTTCAATTTCTTGCACGTATAATGCACGTGCTTTCTACGTGTTGCGATTTCATCATGAAGTACACAAAATTAGTAAATATATTTTTCTTATATTATTTTCGATTATATTTAATAACTTTTCATCAATAAAGTCGATTTTCGCATTTTCATGTTTTACGTGTGACGCACGTGTTTTCGGTAAACGTATTTTGGTATATTCATTTTTAAAATAAAATTCCGGAGTGTGTAACACCCCGTATAATTTCTAAAAAAGAGTATAAGTATAAAGTATAAATGTATATATGTTTACAAAGGTAAGAAAGAAAAAAAAAAAAATGTTGGCTGCGGATTATATGTGGATTATAACGCATGCATGAATTTGATGCATGCATGAATTTGAATGGTAAATATTTGGAATATGTGGTATAATGGAGTGGAGGCCCACGGCTTGGCCCAGTTTGATTTTTGGCTAATGGGCTTGGCATTTATGGCATATATAAAAAATGAATGGAGTTGTATTTGGAATGATGGGGCCCAACTTGGGTGAGTGAAGCAACAGCACAATTTGTGCTGGTGACCGGGTTGCTTATCTATTGGTAGGCCGGGGGAGTTTAGGAGAGGGAGAGTGAGAAGTTATGGTTAGGAGAGTGGGGAGATGAAGAGTTGATGGGGTTTTGGAAGTTAAGTTTTTGAAGAGTTGGAAAATGAAAAGTTAGGAGTTTTTAGGAGTTGAGAAAGTGAAGAGATGAGAATTAATTTAGTAATTTATTAGGTGGGTAATTTTGCAAATTGAACCCTCTACAAACCCTATAAATAGCACTTCTCTTCTTCTCATTTCACACACCAAAAAGAATAGAAAATCAAGAGAAAGAAAAGAAAAAGAGAAGAGAGTGTTGTGCTTGGAGGCCATTGCTAGGAGGAGAAGAGCTAGGAGTCTTGGAGCTAGAAGTGGTGATCATTTTTTCCAATTGTTCAAGCTTCAAAAGGTGGGTGGTTTCTTACTTTCTAGTTGTAGAAATATCATGCTAGAAATTATAAATTAGTTCTATGAGATGATATTGATATGTAGGTGATTTTCATGCTATTATACATGATATGAATAATATGTGTGTGGTCAAATAATAGAAAATTATGATGTAAGAATTAATACCATGATTCATGATAAAACTTCTTCTTGGGAGAATGTATATTTTGAATGAGATATGAAAAGTAGATTTAATTTACACTTTTGTATGTGATGAAAAATGAGTAGTAAAACATAAAAGTGGGTGTCTCCTACTTTCTAATTTTTGAATGTGCATGCTAATAAAATGTGTAAAATCTATATCTAGAATGAAATAAGGATACCATTTTCCGTAGCATATCATATTTCACTTTGTTATCAAAATTTTGAAAGAATGCGAATAAAACTCTGATGACTTGGATGACTTTACTATTTGTAACATTGTATCATATCTTATTCAAAATACCTTATTCAAAATTTGAAGCCTAATGAGCCAAAAGGGAAAATACCTTATTCAAAATTTATGTTTTTATAGAAAAATTTATAAAAAAAAAAGGGGGGGGGGGAACAAAGAGGAAAATGCATTTTCCACAAAGATATAGAATTAGAAGAAAATGAAATTTAAGAGGAAAGAACTACCTCATCTTTCTGTCAGTTATCTAATAATCTCTATCATCTGTCACCCCTTGGAGTCACTTTATTTGAATGTATGGAGGATACACCAGAAAATAAATTCTTCTGTAAGTATTGACCTCTATCATCCACCTCCTCCTCTGGACATATGTGTTTTAGTTTCGAATTCATTTGAAGCATCAAATGATGAAAGCAGAAGTTTGTTATGCTTACATGTATTTATTCTTGCTTTAAAAGTCCTGGAGAGTGATTGCATATGTGGTTTCGGTTGGTCTTTGAAGCACAAAGTCCAAACGGACTTAGTGGCTAATGGGTCGGGCCTTGGGCTTTGACCGGTTTGACCTGAGGGTGCTGGTTCGAAACCTTGATGGGGAGCATTTCTTTTTGGTTGGTTTTAATAATCAAATGGAAATCTTTAATGAGTAATTTTGGTTGGCTTTAATTATTTTGGTTTGGTTTTAATCAAATCAGTAAGCTTTGGTCTGGGTTTAATAATCAAATGGAAAATTTTAATGAGTAATTTTGATTGGCTTTAATCATTTTGGTTTGATTTTAATCAAATCAGTAAGGTTTGGTCAGTGATTTTAGTATCATTAAAATGAGTAATTTCAATATTATAAAAAATAAAATAAATAAATAAAAAAAATGAGTAATTTTTTTGTCGGTTTTAATCAAATAAATTATTGACTTCAAAATTCTATTATTTAAGAATAGATCTTTATTTTATTAAGAAGAGTAAAGTATTGGTTTGTGAAGTGATTTTTCTTGAAGAGAATTATACTCTTATTTGCGTAAAGAATGTTCTGAAGTGAGTCGAGATATTTTAAGAGTTTGAATTTGTTGATAAAATTTCATGTGATGAAATTGCGTACTTGAAAGGAATTATTTTGCTTATAAAGATTTTGAATGAATAAGTTGATTATGAATATGTGCTTAAGTTGTTAAAAAGATTGATAATGGATGAAAATTTTGTTCATGAAAAAGGATTATTTGTTTTTATGGAAAATTATGAATGACTGAATGAATGAATCATGGGTAATGCAAAAATGAGACATTGATTAGATTTTGGATAAGTTAGAGATATGAATATAATAAGTTTAAGATATGATTATTAAAGGGTGTGAATACCCATGCTTCTTGTACATGAAAGTTTATGATTTAGAGTTAGTAAGACCTCGATACCGGCATTATTGAAAGAAATATTTGAGAAATGATTTGGAGATATGGCCATGGAGCTATCTCGTATTTGTTGATTAAGTCCGGTAGGAGGTAAAACTAATTCTTTGAATGGAAATTATTCATGTCTTGAACTTAGGAAAATTTAGGCACATAAGTGAAGATGTAGTAAACTTAGGGAAACGTAAGTGGGGTGCTCTATATAGTTGTTGGTGGACTCCAAGACTATAGACCCAGTTGGTGGACTGAGGTTGCCCTGTGGGAGACGGATTATTATATTTTAGTCCGGGACTATGAGGACGGGTCAGCGGTGGACTCCGGGATCTTGAGTAGTCGGATGGATGGATTTTTGTGTTTACCGTCTCCAATGTATATATATATACTGGGCTAGAGGGTCACATACGGGACGGTTCGTACGATGGGGAATCTGTTATAACAGCTGTTGGTGGACTCCAAGGCTGGGATTCACATTCGTGGAATAGTCTGAACTTTGTTTTGCTACCGGGTAGTTTTCATGGCGAGGGATCGAGCCCTGTATTGTGAAGAACGTAGGCGCTTGTCCTCGGACCTATGTAGTATGGGATGCATAGAATCCGAACAAGTGTGCATTAGTGTCATCCTAGTGTAGAATGGTATGCATTAGGCATTAAGACATGACATACACTTATGTTTAGAATAATCACTTTTGACACTTTACTTGTTCATTCAATTTTTTTGTGATTTGTTAAAGTATGAGATCGTTATACTATTCCCGGCATAGAGAGGATAGCCGTGTATAACATTTCGTCAGTTGTAAGTAACTGACGTGCCCACAGATTGACATGCAGGTAAAGGATCATACATGAAGCTATGAAGTGGATATGCTGATGCTGCTTTTATTTTAAAGATGTTGTAAATGTTTTATTGTAAATATCATTCTTCCGCTGTGTAAAACCAAGTTGTAATTGAACTCTGATGTATTGTGAATGAAAAGTTTTAAATTCCTTGTAAAATTGTACGAAGTGAAGTAAAGATCCTGTGAAATCTCGAATTTATCCTTATTTGAAATTCGGGGCGTTACAAACACTAACATTACCCTAACACTTGTTAACACTAACCTTACCCAAACCCAAACCCCTGATTAGAGGGGTATGGGTTTGGGTGAGGGGGGGATATGGTTAGGGGTTAGGGGTTAGGTTTAAGGTTCAGATAAGCTCAACAGGATGTACTCTCTCATATTCACAAGCTCCCCAAATTTATATGTTCCAAAATATATTAAATGTATATGTTATCTATTGATATAGAGTATTTTAGAAGTACCCAAAATAATTCACATTATAAATGAATAAAATTCTCCAGAAGAAATTACAAATTAGGGGGGGAAATAGAGAATATTTTTGTTTTTACAAAAGAGAAGATTAAGTTATTTTCTATTAAATATTTAAGCATTTAACCTTAACGATTATATATTGTTCATATAGGTTGCTAAAAAAGGAAATTAATAAAATATAAAGACGATATACGAGAATATGAATGTCTTTGGCGTAAAGTTCAAGAGCCTTTGTTCGTACAGATAGAAGAGAAAGTTGTAAAAAACCCCAAAATAAATAAATAAATAAATAAATCAGCTTAGACCGTTGTTTAAACAACGGCCTAGGTTGTTATGATTATTTTTGTTGCTGTGGACTTGCTCTCTCTTGACAGAGAGTAACTCATCAAAATCCAATTTTCTTATAGACAACGGCCTAGGTTATAAATATAAAATTGGATTTTTATGAGCTGCTGTTCCTTATGGCTTGGCCAAGACAGAGAGCAACTCAACAAAATCCAATTTTATCATGTAACCTACAACGGTCTAGGTTATTAAAAATAAAATTGGATTTTGATGAGCTGCTGCTCTTTATGGCTTCGCCAAGACAGAGAGCAATTCATCAAAATCCAATTTTCTCATATAAGACAATGGCCTGGGTTATTTTTTTTAAAAATGGATTTTGATGAGTTGCGGCTCCTTATGGCCTGGCCAAGACAGAGAGCAAGTGTTCAAGTCTTCAATTTTATCATACTACTTAGGACGTTGTTGGAGACAGCGGCCTAAGTATCAATTTCAAAAAAAAATTATACACAAGTGTAAACAGCATCTACAGCTACTACACTTCAGTATATCTCACTCTAACAAAAAAATTAGTATTACATCCACAAACTAACAATAACAGAAAAAATAGTATAAATTACAACAAACAAAATAAATACTAAGAAAACTTACATTCATCCATTCAAATTCATAAAGTATTACATCAACAATTTTTTCAACAACAAATTTTCACATCGCTTCATCAAAACGCTCGTCGGAATTCTCTTCTTCGGATGGATTCACTTCTTGCAGATTGGTTGCCCTTAATTAAATGTCAAGTTTTAGTTAGTGACAAATTTATTTACCACAAATCAAAAATAATAAATTTAAATAAATGATAACCAAATCAAAAAATGTATTACCCCTCAAATAAGGTTGAACAATTTCTTGAATCATGATCCATTTGCACGCATATTCTGTACCGTCTCGGTTTTTTAATAAGAAGTTGCTCTCTTATCGGCCTCAATCTCTTAGCGCGAGGTCTTCCCTTTGTAGTGCATTGTTGTTGGTAGGGCTGCAATTGAGCCGAGCCGAGTCGAATACCATCAGGCTCGAGCTCGGCTTGTTTACGAAACGAGCTCAGTTTTGAGCAGTTCGAGCCGAGCTTTGACCGTATTCGAGCCGAATAGCTCGCGAGCTTAGCCTAAAAAAAACCCCAAGCTCGAGCTCGGCTCGTTTACAAAATGAGCTCAGTTTTGAGCTCGAGCTCGGCTCGAGCTCGGTTCGAGCCGAGCTTTGACCGAGCTCGAGTCGAATAGCTCGTGAATAGCTCGATTCGTTTGCAGCCCTAGTTATGGTTCCCTCACGCGTGCAGGTACATGTCCACTACCTTCACCATGAGGTTGTGCACTGCCATGCGGTTCTGCACTATCATGTAGTTGTGCGGCCTCTTCGGGATGTTCACCAAATTTGGGTAGTAGCCGAGAGATGCCGTCAATGATCTTCACTAAATTCTCGAGCGTGTATTTGTAAATTTTATTGGAGGAACAACCAAGATCGACAATCTGTTTTGCGTGGTAGCTCAATTCACAATACTGAGAAGCAAAATTCTTGCTATTGCCTTCGGATGTAACAGATGTATAGCTTATTCTCATCACATTCCGGATCTATCTTCTTTTAATATATACATCCGAAAGAGAAATGTGATGGCTGAACCGAAGAGCCGCTAAAATATGCTTGCACGGAATGCCAACGAAGTTGAAAAAGTGACAAGAACATGTAATAATTGTACGGAATTTGCATAACTGAAGAAGGCGAGCCGGTTCTGATTCTCCATAAAGTATCACAAGGAAGGTTGAACTATCTGGTGTCTCAAGATCGGCAATGAAAGTCACATTATACATGAAGCTTTTCACAACTTCATCTTGGAATTTGTAAAAAAATTTCAAAGTGTATGTTCGTGCCATTTGTTCCTCCAAAGCCCATGGGCTCTTCAACTTCGGTCTCTTCTTACGATTATGATGATTTTCTTTCAGTTCATCGTGTCTTTGCCTTCCTAAAAAACGATCGAAGATGACGGCAAATTCATGCAGGGAGTATTTCTTTTCTATATGATGCTTCAGGGAAAAATGCAATGACTCAACCCATTGGCTACTCAACATGCCAGCCCAAAATGGATCTTTTGCATAGATGGGTGCCCATTTTTTCACGGATTTCAAATAGATCGTTCAACCATTTGTTATTCTGTAATCCGTACTGCAAAAGCAATAAATTCCATATTTCTTCAAAATCATGTAAATATTCAGAATCGTAGATGATAGTCCTCAGTGATTCCCTAAACTTGTCGATATCGTTCGACATACGCACCACCTGCGATAACTTATCCAATATGTGCCTGTAACCCCTATTTCTCGTTTTATGTATTTTTTAGTGTATTTTTCATTTTGGTGTAATTTCTCTCGTTGTATTCCTCTTGTATTTCTTTTGGACCGCATATTGGATTTTTGTTTCAATATATTTTCATTTTATTTTTTGTCTTCTTTTATTTGAGTTCTTGATTCATTGTCCGCCTTTTGATTCATCTCTTTTTGTCCGTGCCATTATTTTTGACTCTCACTATTAAATTTATTTTTATTTCCATTTTGTTATTTTAATTCATTCATTTGTGCCCTATAACATTTTGGATCTTTATACCCAATACCCACCTAAAAACCCATTATCCCATTCTAATATCCATTACCTAAAACTATTACCCCTAGATCCATTTTAACAACCACTATCAATCCTAATTTACCATTACCCATCAGTAAACCATCCTAAGCTATTGCACCAACTACCCATTTTTAAATCCTAATCACCATACACCATCAAATCGTTACCCACTACTTCTTTGCACCTAATTTTAATCCTATACTCATGAGCCTAATAGTCTATCACCCCAACCGTTAACCACATGTACCCAAAGCCAACCCGACCCCTTTTTTTACCTGTAGCCGTCAGCTGTGTGCACCCTCCCCTCCTTCAAACCCTAATATATAGATATATCCTTATATATTTACAACCACATGCAGCCTAGTTTCCCAAACCATTGCTTGTGCTTTATCTCTCCCATTTTCTCTCCATCCGCCGTCTCGTGCTCTCTTGCTCTTAGGGTTTTCTTGCGCGTGCTCGAGTGCGCGTGTAGATCGTTCGTGGGCTCGTTGACTTTTTGCTCATGGGTTTTGTTCGTTATCGGGATACGTTACCATTATTCTTGGTGTTCTTCGTTTTCGTCTTCGATTAAGGCAAGTAACTTGTACTCCAATTCATTTGTTTGATACAAGTCAAAAATACCACCTAGTGTAGTTGGGTCTAGAGACGACTTATGTTTGTGATATGCTTGATGGGTTTTGTCTCTATTGTGAAAATTTGACCATAGATGACTCACGACACAATATGGATATGAATTAACTTAGGGTTTACCCGTTCTTGATTTGAACATGTATGTGAGACTTTTGGTGAGAGTTTGGATATTTGTTGAGAACCATGTGTTAGGCTTGATTTAGATATGTTAATAACCCTAATTCATGATGTTTGGACACTTGGTAGATTCGATTTCATGTTTGGGTGTGTTTGGATCAATTTTCTTAAATCTATGTCGATTTTGTTTTAAGGGAAAAATCTGTAGTTTGACGCTGATCTGTTTTGTTTGCTGTTTTGGACTGTTTTAAAGTCAGTATCTTAATTTTGGTATAAAACATGAGTTTTAAAGAATTTCGTCTATTTTCAAACCCCTCTAACCTTGCTGGATTTTGTTTTCGTATGAGTGAGTTATGGCTGTTTTACTACAAAGGTGTCGATCTTTTCCAGATTCTGTTTTTTGGTAATTTTGATGACAAATCATTTTAAAGAACTATTCTACGTATATTATTTTGATCCAAAACTTTGGTCAGTATTTCTTTATCAAGTTAGGGATTACCCAAAATTTTGGTGAATTTTATTGATGAGGTTTATGTGTTGTTTCATGCTCGTTTATGAAAACCATACATGTTGTATTTTGGCTACTATTCTGTAAAGAATTATGTTTTCACCCCATTTTCTTTTACTGTATGAAAAATATCATTGAAATATGAAAGCTAATATATTTTATCTATTTTCACCTCCCTTTGGCAGATTTGGATTTCATTTCACGGCTTGCGAGATACTTCAATTTTCGTATAGAAGTGTTGGGAATTCCAGATTTTCCAAAGTGCTGTTTCTTGATGTGTTCTTATTTCTGATGACTAAGCAAATTTTACTGGAATATTATGAAAATTTATATTTGGATGCTAGACATATAAGGGAATACCTCAGATTTTTCCTGAATTTATTCGACAGGTTTTGATGTAGTTTTTCTGACTGAGTATTCGTTTTTCTGATTTCTGACTGAATATGTTTTCTGTTTTCAAATCTGTTTTGAGTTATGATGTTGTGAATTAATATATAACTTATTTATACTCGCTAGATTCGTGTGGAAGTCTATTTTCCAGATCCATCGACGGATCTAGATTTGGATGCTTGTAGTAGCAGGAATTACTGTTTTAGTACAACACTGTTTTGCTATCCTGAATTAGAAAGCTAGTTGTTTTACTCTGTTATGTGATATCTTGTACCTGTACTTGTTTATCTTGCACCCTGAACCTGATACATATTTATATCCTGTTATCTTTGCTTTGTTTTGTAACACATACTTGCATGCCTGATTATAATAATAAATGACCAAGCCGGGGTTATGGGAAAGATCTAGTAGTGGAAAAATATAGAAACGTGTACTTAGAAGAGGACCTGTGTCCTACCTACCTGTTACGTGTTCATGACTACATGATTCATGATCCTGTTACCTGTACCTAACTGCATGCTTCCCTATAGGAAGATGTACTCGGAAGATAACCACTAGTTTATACATGTTTCCTGTACCTGACTGCATACTTCCCTTAGGAAGATGTACTCAGAAGAGAACCACTAGGTTCCACCTTTCCTGTTATTCCTGTTTCCTGTACCTGAGTACACTGTCCTATGGACTCCACTACAAAATCTAAAGTGAAATTGTTTGTTGTAGCAACCATATGTTATGTTTTTGGGGCGCATGAAGTGCTACCTAGATAGTAATATAACAAGACTAGACATGACATAAATCTGATTATCCTGTTACATGATTACATGATTACCTGTACTTGTACCTGTTACCTGTATACCTGTATGCCTGATTACCTGTTTACCTGTTACCTGCATACCTGTTACCTGTATACATGATACATGTTTACCTGTTTACCTGATTACTTGACACTTGATACATGTTACCTGTACCTGTTAGTATACCATACTACTTGTTTCTATTTTCCTGATTCATGTTAGATATTATATTTCTGTTGACACACTTATATCATGCTATGCTTGTTACTTAGAATAATCTATCCCCTGTACTTGTATCCTACATTATAAGTGGCTCGTAACTTGCAATCGACGGGTACTTGTTTTCTTTTTCCTTCTCCTGCAAATTCACTAATTGCAGATCGGGATGGATGTAACACCCCCAAATTTATTTTTTTTTTTTTGAAAACTAAACCTCTAAATTCAATTCTATCAATTTCTATTTCACTTTAAACATAAACTAAGATAGGTATATTTCAAATAAAATTTTGGCAGAATCTCTCCTGAAATTTTTGCCCCAAAACACAAAATGCTTACGGAATTCTGCTCTAAATTCCGTAGCTCACAGCACAGGCAGTATAATCATGGGCTCCCCAGGCCAAAATGAGCAGAATCACACAAGCAATATAAATATCATGCTCTGGGGGCCAAACTCATAACGGAATATCAAATATTAAATAAAAATCATAAATTCCTTTGAAAACATATAAGATTTTTGTAAAAATTTAGGAAAACCTTTTTAGAAGCCAACCACAGAACCCAATACTCCACAACGAGGTGGGTATGGGCTTTCTTATCTCATCACAGCACTATATCTATATATATTCACATTATTACAAAATAATACATCAACTGTCCATGTTTCTTTATATACGAAATACATAAATAATCTATCATCTCAACATAAATATAATTTCTAACTCTACAACTACCTCGCCATGCTTCTAGTAACCTGCAGGAGAGTTAGGGTTGTCCACTCTCAGGGAGGGACCCTCCTAACCCCTAGAAAACATCAGGGGTTAGCCATTTCTGGTGTGAGTATAATTTAAAAATCTAACAAATAAATTAACTTGTATAAAGAAAATAAATTGATCTTACAATTATCGAGATAAGAAATATCAACCTGGACTCTGGATATAAAACATCACAATTATTGCTTACATCAAGCATTCTTCGAATCTGCATCCAACTATACATATATATATATAGCTTCACTACAAACATCCCACTAACCACGTATATACTTTAATCGTTTATTATTTACATAATAATGTATCACATAAGTATCACACAAAGCACTTTCTTTATTTCTCATTCTCTTTATATATTGATTTATACACACATGATGTTACTACATCTTTTCTTCATCTTTATTAGCCATGCACTTCATTTACTTGTATTGTATCACGTTCCACCCCATAAGCATATACATTCATTCTCGTAATACCACATTCATTCCTGTCTTGTGACACAAATATAAAATCTCATTACATATTGCAATTAACTCGCATTTCATCACATCATTAACATATCACTATACTGAATACTCATTCTTATCGCATCAATAGCATGTTTTATAATTCATTCTCATCCCGTTATATCATTTAGTCACTACTCAATCTTATTGAGGATTATACTTACTTTCATTTTCAGTTATATCTCAATTTACCATTAATTTCACTTTCATTCTCATCAATTTATACTTCATATCCCAAACATAGTTTGGGCAATAATATATCACACCCCAAAGCCGATAGCTTGGGTAATAATCACCGCACCCCAAACACATAGTCTGGGTAATATCACATCACATCCCAAGTCGATAGCTTGGTTATTAATTCCCTTCAATCACTTATCATCTTCACTTAACTTAATTCTTCATTTTCATTAATCATTACCACTATCATATCAACTCACCCTGCGAATTATGCCAAGGCAGGTAGTTCCCACAATTTCCACAGAATTAGCGGACAGGTAGTTCCTTGATACAATTCCAAGGTGTAGCAACTTATATCATACTGTATTTTACTTTAATGATCACATACATAATACAATTACTTCGTACTATTCATATTAACACATGTCTCTTTTATTATTATCATTTTAAAATTAACCACGTACTGCATTTATCACTTCTTTTCATACACTAACTCATAACTCGTGTTCCTTCATATTTACTTCATTCACAACCATTTGCTTTCCCATACACAATTCACAGTTCACTATCTGTACTTTCACATTTTTATTTACACTTAGTTATTTTATTAGTTTGTCGACCAGTGAGCCACAGTATCCCAATATACTGAAAGCCGACAGCCCAGTAAAACACGCGGACCGATGCTCACACAGAGTCTTACTCGTCCGAGGCTACGTCTTCCTCCCAGCCTATGCCAGCGAGGGAACACCGCACCCCAGATAAACTGGGTACTTCCTCACGACGGCTGTCATCGAGGAAAAAACACCGCACCCCAGGTAAACTGGGTACTTCCTCCCAGCCGATAGCCAGGAGGAAAAAACACCGCACCCCAGGTAAACTGGGTACTTCCTCGCGACAGCTGTCATTGAGGGAAAACCGGGCCTCAAGCCGATAGCTTGGGCGATAAAACTCCGCACCCCAGATAAACTGGGTACTTCCTCCCAGCCGAAGCCAGGAGGGAAAAACACCGCACCCCAAGCTGGTCCTTGGGTATTAGGAGGTCTAGCCCAAACCCCCAGGATTGCTGTAGGTACTGGTCAACAAAACCATCTGTTATTAGCATTACTCATTTCATCTTTTCAGTTTACTTTATTCCACAACATTACACTTTTGAATTCAATAATAGCCACCACCTTGATTTTATCACATGAATTAAAGGCACAGTTTATTAGCACATACCATCTTATCTTTAATCTTACTATTTAATACATATCCGGTGAGCACAATATTAACCCTCATATCATCATATCACATTATGCATACACCCTGTCATTCAGCATATAAAAACATCATAATATATTATTGCATAATACTAATGCGCCAAGATATTTATTTTTCCATAACATCCCACATTAAGAATACCATGCTATTTACTACTTCATTAAATCACATATAGACATACGCCAAGTTATATCATTAATAAAAGAATTATAAGGTGTTATTCCGTATCGTAAGCATATCAAAATATAATTCATCACATAATAATATCATATGATTACCCATTACTTTACTTCGAACATAATTAAAATGTAAACATGTACCCACTTATTAATTTCATCAACTATTGCATCACGCGTCATGATCATCTATATATATATCACAAACATACATCACATTTGCGGGTTTCCAAGAGAAACGGGCCACAATCACTTATTTTATCTAATTGGACCCCATAACAACCAATCATAGCATGCCAACTCATTTACCATGCTCTATGTAAATAAAATCACCTATAAGGGCCTATATGCTCCAAAATAAGCATAAAACATGCACTATATATACGCGGGTCTCCAAAACACGACCACAATTACTAATTTCGTCTAATTACATCTTATAGCATCCATCCATAGCAAGCTAGCCCATACACAAGGCTCCACATATACCAAATCACCTATATCGGCTTATTCACCCAAAAACATGCACAAAACATGCACGGGGTAATTATATGCATAAACCGTTTAATATATTTAATTTTTATATTTCAACACGTCACATTAACCCATAATATAGGTTTTATATACTTAAAATAGTAAATTTTCTCAAATATCGCAAAAACTCAGTTTCGGGCCCTTAAAAATCCGTATTTTTCTTCAAAATCAGTTTTTAGCATAACTTCTACGAAATACATCAAAAAGTCACAAAATTTGGCCACAACATAAAATATACATAAATACAACATACTCACCTGACGGATCGAGCAAACGATGTCCCATGTCCGCCCAATAGCCAGTCGAAGTTCGACTTTTCCCACCTAATTGGAAAATTATAGAACCGATTAGCTTAAAACTCATAACGTGACCTACGAACCTCCAAATTCGAATCTGTTTTCACCCACACATCACAAATGACATAAGTAGCCGAGCTACATTGACGGATTTCAAATTCGGACCCCAATGCAAGAACTCCATTATTTATCGGAGGCTTCCTAATAAGAAAATTCATATTTTCTAATTTCTTTAACCCTCTTTTTCCTAATCTCACATATTAGGGTTAATAATAATAATGAGACTCAACTACACCTCCGAACCCATCAAATCCTCACCTAAATCTCGCTCGGGCATTTCATCGAACACCCGGCGTGCACTTTTCACCTATAGTCTATTTCACTCAATTTAATTGAGCTTAAGCTTATAAAAATCATTCTAAATTCATATTAATACTTTCATAATATTCTACACCCTCATATGCATTTTCTACAATTATTAGGATTGAGTTTCCTACCCGATTTTATAAACCCTATAATCCGAGTTTATGCCAAAATCACCACTCCCCATTTTATTCTAATGGCTCACTACAATTTTTACTATCATACAAGAGATAATTCTCATATATATAACTCTATTTTACAAATCCAAAACCCTAATTTATTAACAACTTATAAAATCTCCAGGAACTTACTAATTTCTTACCTCTAGTCCTCTACTATTCCCAACCTCTTCTAATATCCCCACCACAATATTCCTACTCAATAAAAATTAACCACACTTAATTTTGTACAAATAAAATAAAATAGGGTATACCTTTCCGTGGTTGTTCCTCCAAATTGACTCCACTACTAGCTAGAGCACCCTTCACTTAGCCGACCCCTCAATTTAATTTGAAAATCATGGAGAGATGGAGTGGATTAGGGCAGAGAAAGAGAGGGCCGAAATGGGGTTCGGCTAGGTCGGGAGGAAGAAAACGAAAAGGAAAGAAAGAAGGAAAAGAAGGGAAAAAATGGGAAAATGGGTTACTTTGGTAATATATATAATAATAATAATAATAATAATAATAATATGGTATAATTACATATAACCCTCCAAATCCAAAATATTATAAATAAACCACAATTCTTAACTCTAATATAACAATAATAACAATCTACCACAAATATTCATACCAATACCAATATTAAAATAAGATATCACTTAAAATAATTCTCACCCCTACAAAAATATAAAACGAATATTTTCGGTATTTTAAAATCCGAGTGTTACAATGGACGACTGCCAGATGGTATTGGCGAGATGATGTATTAGTGCTAGATTCTTCTGCTTTATTATTATTATTACTTGTTGCTTGAACTTGAATAAAATATACTTGATGACTTGGATAATTATTTGTATTTTGGGCGATGTGACCCAGGATATTTGACTTGTTCAGAACCTGATTATTTGAGATTTATTGTATTTGGTTTCAAGTAATTTCTGTTGGTATCTTGTTTCCATTATGCATGTCTGGTTGTATCTTTTGCTTCCGACTCTGATTATTCCTGTGATATATTGTAAAGAATTCTTGAACAGCTTATGGATGATGAAAATCATTTGCTGGGCTTTTGTTACGTGCTCGTATTCCGTATTTTTGGGAAGCGGGGCGTGACAGTGCCAAATGCAATACCGATGTCGAGTCTAGGGAAAACTTTCTTCACTGTGGCGGCGATCCCACGATCTTGATCGGTCATGATGCCAGATGGGACACAATTCATTACTCCTAACCACTTTTCAAAGAACCATTCAAATGAAGAGCCCTTCTCATTTAGAATGAACCCGCCTCCTAAGAAAGTTGATTGCCAGTGTTGATTGACTCCAACAAAAGGAATAAATAACATTCCATACTGGTTCGTGTTGTATGTGGCATCAAAGCAAAGTACATCACCATATTCTTCGTAATTCATCCTAGAAATACCGTCAACCCAAATACAATGGGACAACCATCCTTCAGAGTTTACTTGAATATCATAAAAAAATGAGGGATCTGTCTATTTCTTCGATTCGAAAAAACCAATTAGTATATTCCCGTCGTGTTCTTTCAATGCTTCTTGAGAGTCTCTAAGTAAATTTCTAGCATCTTTTTCGATGAATCCTATTTGATCGTGACCACCACTAGCACTTTCAAAGACGACCATTTATCGACATGTCTGGATATTAGCTTGGTTAAAGTGATCTATTATTCTTTTATCCGTATTTGACACAGAACGGTTTCGGGGCAAAAGATACCTTCTACCAGTTGAGGTGAATTCGTGATTGTGTGCTTCATGAAATGAATACAACACCCACGTATTACTTGCTTCGTCCAGTTTTACACGAACTAAAGCCTTGCAACCCGTTCTAGAGGTTGTTCCCCGTCTACCATTACTATGTTGACTCGATGAGGACCAGGCTTTATTACACAAACAGGACTTATATACTTCCACTCCTCCCTTTAATTTATTCTCACCCTTAGGCATTGCAAAACCCCCACATCGAGCATATGACATATAAAAAATTTTAGCAGCAACTAAAGTAAGGAAACGTCATACCTAACTTTGGTTTTAGGTACTCTTCAACTAACGGCATGGAATCAACGATTTGTTCTACCCCCAAAAAATTACCGCGGGCAACCGAACATTCCGTATCGTTGTTCATCTAAAAAAAAATTATTAATACACACATCATATATAAAACAATTTGTTAATGAAAAATTGGCATATAAATAGATACAAAACAAAATACGTGAGAAAACCGCACAAACGATGTTAAAAAAACGAAGCTTTGCAATTGGATCGGGCTTTCCGCACACAAGTCAACACAACTTGTAGAAGCGAGTTCCAACCCACCGTTTGCAAGATACGGCCCTGTATCGCTTTCTCTTGAAAAAAGAGCGGAAAGCGATACATTGGCGTATCTCACAAACCGTGGGTCAGAACTCGCAACTACAAGTTGCGTTGACTTGTGAGTGGTTAGCCCGACCTAATCACACAGTTTCGTATTTTTTTGACTTCGTTTGAGCTGTTTTCTAGTGAGACCGTACTCAAAAAGCTCCGACGTATATAGTAGTCTTTTTATATACGCTAGAAAACAACACAAACAGAATGCAAAAATTCCTGAATTTGGCCGTTACGTTTGGCAAACCAAACTCAAGCCAACGCACACTTGCAGGTGTGAGTTCCGATTCTCGGTTTGTAATATACGATCGTGTATCACTTTTTTCAATTTAATTAAAGTGATACACAGACATATCTTGCAAATCGCGAGTCAGAAATTGCCTTTATAAATTGCGTTGCCTTGTGCGTGGTGAGTCCGACCTACTTGTCAAATTTCAGAATTTTTGGATCTCGTTTGTTTGCTTTTTCTAAATTCTACAACTACAACTAATACTATATCTACAAAAATGTCAACAAATGTATACAACATACATGATACAAAAATTGTACATTAAAGAATATTGAAAATAAAAAATTCAATAAATTACCAAAGTTAATTCTACTAAATTGTGAAAAAGTGAATACCTTTCACAATGTGGGTATTCGAGAAGGAGATAGGGGCCGATAGTAGCCGCTGATCTTGACAAAGTGGCTGTTAGGGTTTGGAGTTTCGAAGAATTCGGCTAGGGTTTGGGTGATTTGGGATTTCGGGTAGGGTTAGGGTTTGGGGTATTCGGGAGAGGGAGAGAAAGATAGAGAGGCTTCGAGAAAAGGGGGAGATCGAGAAAATGAGGTCGGGTGGCGTGGATTAGAGTAGAGCTAAGGTTTGGGAGTGGGTTTCGCGAGCTCCAGAGAGAGCGAGAGAGATGGCTGCGAAGTGAGGGAAAGAGATATATGAGTATGTACAAGTGTTTGGAAAAACACTTGTACATACCTAGGCCATTGTTGGGAACTACGGCCTAGGTTGAATTTGTTTTTTAAAAAAAACAACCTAGGCCTAAGTGTATTTTTTCGCAAAAAAACTACTTCACGTCAAATGATGCTAAGTCTGAAGCATTATTTAGGGTGAAAACCTCAAATTACCCCTCCGCCACTTAGGAGCTCCGCTCCATCACAGCAGAAGTGATCTGAGCCATTGATCACGATCAAAAGAGATCCAATGGCTCAGATCGCTGTTTTCACACCCGGTTGAAAACAAACCCATTTTCAATTGAGCATTACTATATAAATATATATATATAAGAACTGCTCCATTGCAAATGCTATTGTATCATGCAAACGTGTGTAAACCACCTAAGCCGTTGTTTGAAACAACAGCTTAAGTTATATGACATAAGTTGTTGTTCAAAACAACGACCTAGGTAGTTTGCACATGTTTACACAATATTTTAGCAGTTGCAATGGAGCATTCCCATATATATATATATATATATATATATATATATATATATATATATATATATATAAAAGAGGAAGGAAACACCTCGATTACTGCAACCAACTCATAAGGTCGCACGTGAGACGCAGGTGAGGCCCGCAAAATACGCACGTGCGAAGTTCCTGCTAAGATCCCTCAAGAAATGATTACTTCAAAGAATTCGCCTGGTCACATGCGAAAACCCTCCACGGATTCGCTGGGCTTGCTCCTCCTCTCTCGGTGGGGTAATTCGGGTCACTTGTAAATTTTCCCAACAAATTCCCTTGGTTCATCTCTCACCCCCTGGCATGGTAGTCCGAAGCACCCACGAGCTTCTCCACCAAATTCGCCCTCAAGTCTAAGCATCCGGACTCTCCATTACCCCCGCTCTCGGATGGCCATCCGAGACGTTCATAAAGGGGGGATAAACTGCCCTGCCAACAATCTATAATGATGTGACCAAATAGACGAAAACACTTTTATTACCACGGCTTGGAAAGTACATCTCAAAGTTACATTTTCGGAATTACATAAAAGATTATGGATTCAGGGTGCAAGGGTCTGACCCTAGGAAGCTCCCTCGTTAGCTCCCGAATAAAGGTTCGTGACATCAGCACTGGCGGAGAGTGTGCCTAGCCCTGACGGTCCAAGGCCCTCTAGAACACTAGCCACTCTAGACGATCTAGCCACTATGCTCTGAGCATCACCAGAGACCCTCAATCCGGAGCGAGTCCCCGGGTAGGGATCTCGCCTCGAGAACGAGCTCCAAAAGGGGGTCGATAAATCTGATTCTCTGAACTTAGTCCTCAAGCGGTATATTTCTAAGTCTCTCTCCACAAGCATCCACTTAAGGATGGCTTCCGAGGATCACACTACTGCCAAACCAGACAGGGTGTCCCCCTTGGCTCGTAAGACCAAGCTATCGGGTATCGCTTCCTTCAAGTGCAAGATTTCGTGTGTGATGCTTTACAATCTACGGATGTGATCATTGAATGCTCCCTCCCGATCTCTAGCTTCTCTACGAAGCCAAATGATGATACTTTCCTCCTGTTGCAACCTATCTCAGAGAGTTTGGATCTCCTCATCCCGGGGGTCAACCGCCTGGGCTCATACCTCTTAATATGGATTAACAAAAATATTCAATTCGGACAAAGATGCGAAAAAACGAGGAAGCCACAAATCTTAAGCGTAAAAGCATTCTCATTCAAAAGCAAAAATGGTACATAGGGGCGGTAACCAGTCCTCATTCAGCATCAATACAAAATAAGGAAAAAATACAATGGCCTACGACTTAGGAGAGGGAGGCACCTCTTGAGAAAAGACTTGGAGAGCCTCAGTGCCAACAGTTTGTTGTCTAGCGAGTGATATGGGGACTCCTTGTCCCCCGACGGCTCTTCCCCCGGTGTCGGAGGAGTGCTAATGACCTCTATGTCAAAAGAGAAGCCCTTGAGGTCGATGTCGGGATACATCTCTCTGACATGACAAAGGACACGATCATACTCTTGGTATTATGCCCAGATGACCATGTCCACGGCCTTCTCTCGATCCCCAGCCAGCTCCCTCTCCCTCGCCTCCAATGTTGCCTCCTCCGCCTATAGGCTGTCCCGGTCTAAGGCCATGGACAATAGCTCCGCCTCCAAAGCCTTTCCCCACTTCTCCAGATCCTCGGCCTGGAGCTTGACCTCCTTGAACTCCTTCTCCACCTGGGCTGCCTTCTGATTGGCGCACTTTAGCTCATGTTCGTATTGCAGCTTCATCTCCACTCCTGAAGAATTATCTGCAAAAAGAGGGTAGTACACATGAGAAATTCAAAACTAAAAAATAAGGGAATGCGACTCTTTGGGGCTTGGTCCATACCACGACAGAGGCTTGGGCGAACTTGAGGTAGCTCGAATCAAAGGTCTCGTGGGCGAGACTCTTCCTATCTCTCAGCAGAGCAAGGTGGTTCATAACTTCAAAAGCCACTGGGCCCTCCATTATGGAGTCGCCTCCATGGCCCAATCAAGCCTGAAAATTTCCTCGGTCCTCTCTCAGAGGACACTCCTTGCCAACGGGTGGATAAGAGGAAGTGGGGACCTGGCTAACTTGGTGACCCTGAGTGCTTTCTCGCTCAGCACAACCCTTGGAAACTGTGGTGAGTTGGCAATGGTGAAAGTCTTCGACCTCTTCTCCCTGTCAGATCGACCCTCCGAAGACCTATTGGAGGTCAAGATAGAAGGCATCTTCATCCCTTTCTGCTCCTCAGTAGCCTTTTTATTCGCCAGTTCGGTCGGACGAGCTTCAATGGCATCGTCATCAACCATGGCTGCAAAAAAAACATAGTAATGTTAAAATGAGGCAAAATAGTCGGCTACAAAAAAGAAACTAAGAACATACAAGGCGCGGTCAGACTCAATCCACACTCTGCCAGGCTTATCTTGGTCACACTCGCCCAGTCTATGTTTCCTTCATCGAATGTCTTCTTGAACTCCTTCTTTTCCTTCAATGTAAAGTCATTCGGCCTCGGGGCCTTGATCTTCGAAACACCGTATACCCACTGGGGGGGAATGTCACAAGGCTCGGGGCTATAAACGATGAAGTACTTCGTCTTCCACCCCTTGATTGAGTCCGGGAGGTTGTGGACCACGTGGTTTTTGCAGTGAGAGGTGAAAAAAGCACAGCCCCTTGAATGCCCAGGTTGTAATTAGGCCCAGACACATGCGGAAATACTTGAGCTTCAAGGGTACCCCCTTCTTCTAGCACAACATAATGAAACTGACGAGGTGCTTCTAGGAATTGGGCATGTATTTCATAGGGCTTATATGGGCCCAATTTAGAACCTCCTTGATGAACATGTGCATGGGAAGGTGAAGGCCTGAGACGAACGCGTCCAGAGGGAACATGCACAACCACTCATAGAGATTGTCAGTCGGACGAATCCCTGGATTTGGAATGAGCAGGTCGTACTCTCGAGGAAAGTGAAAATGGTTCTGAATCTGAGGAAGGTCAGTCCCTCTTTCACAAGCCAAAACAGCTGTCTAGAAAGTTTGATCATCAAGGAGACTTCTCAATAATAGCAAAGCACATGACGACTCCTCGCCACAAAAGTTACATGACGACTCCTCAAAACCACGTGAGGTCAAAGTCTGACGCCCTCGTCCCTCTTCCGCAAATTCGTGAATTACTACCACAAATTTGCTTGGCTCGTCCATCGACCCTCGGCATGGCAATCTGGGTCACTCGCGAATTTCTCCCACAAATTTGCTTGACTCATCTCTTGCCCCTCAACGTGGTCATCTGAGTCACTCAAAAATTTCTCTGACAAATTCACTTGGCTCGTCCCTCACCCCACGGCGGATAATCCGGGTCACTCGCAAATTTCTCCTATAACGTCTAGCTCATCCCTCGACCATCGGCTGGTCATTCGGGTCACTCATGAATTACTCCATAAATTTGCTTAGCGCATCCTTCAGCCCTCGGTGTGATCATCCCGGTCACTTGCGAATTTTTCCTACATATTCACTTGGCTCGCCCCTCTCCCTTCAAAGTGGTAATCTGGGTTACTCGGGAATTATTCTCACAAATTCGTTTGCCTCGTCCCTCGACCCTCAGCATGGTCATTCGGGTCACTCACGAATTTCTACCACAAATTCGTCGGGCTCGTCCCTCGCCCATCGACAAGGTCATCCGAGCCACTCGCGAATTTCTCCCACAAATTCACGAGGCTCATCCCTCGCCCCTCGCCCCTCGGCATGGTCAGCAGGGTTGCTCGCAAATTTCTCCCACATATTCGCCTAGCTATCCCCTCACCCCTCGATGTGGTAATCCGGTCACTCAAAAATTTCTCCCATAAATCCGTATGCTTGTCCCTCAATGTGGTAATTCGGGTAACTTCAAAATTTCTCCTACAAATTTACCCGGGTCGTCCCTCGACCCTCGGCATAATCCAAGTCACTCGCGAATTTCTCCGACAAATTTGTCTGCCTCGTCCCTCGCCCTTCGGTGTGGTAATCTGTGTCACTCGTGAATTTCTCCCACAAATTTGCTTAGCTCGTCCCTCGACCCTTGGCATGGTCGTTCGGGCACTCGCGAATGACTCCCACAAATTCTCTTAGCACGTTCCTCGACACTCGGTGTTGTCATCCGGGTCACTCGTGAATTTCTCTCACAAATTCACTTGGCTCTTCCCTCACCCATCGCCATGGTCATCCGGGTCACTCGCAAATCCCCATGAATTTGCTTGACTCGTCCCTCGGACCCCAACGTGGTAATTCAGGTCACACATGAACTTCTTCCCCCCAGATTTGCATGGCTCGTCCCTCGTTCCTCGTCAGCCGAACCCCACACCGTCAGCCACCGATTTTCCCCGACGGAACATCTACTCCTCGAAGGCTGCTAAAACTAACCTCCAGGAATGGGGAGCTTATGATGGAGTAAAAATCATGGTCAATCAGGATAGTGCAATCTTTGAATGAATCTCAAAGACCTTGAAAGGCAAACAATTCTCTTATAGCAACCACAGGCCAACAGCAAGAACATGGGCCGACCTCCGGCCCACAATCAGAAATTGCAGCCCGATTAGGGGGGGGATTGACCAGCCATTTATGGTTGGCAATCAGATTCCCCAAATCAGTAAAGCAATTAACGGTTCAGATCCTCAATAAAAAGGATCTGCTCAAGTCAGTTACGGGATTCCCCCCAAATTACTCCTATACAAATCTATAAATATATACCCCCTCCTCAGTTACAAGGTAATCACAATTTCAGTAATTAAAACTCAGCTTTGACTTATGTTTACTGACTTGATCGCCGGAGAGTTTGTCGTTGGAATCACCCCGGTGTTTCAGGCTATTCTTGCAAGTTTCTGGTGGGACACCAGCTAGTGCAACCACCATGACATCTACCAAAGTTCATAAATACTATCCTCACATCCGGATCTTATAGAGGGCTGAGATATAAGCTTTCCACAAAAATACAAGAACTCGTTATCTGTTGCTCCCACACTGAAAAAGCAGCATCAATTGTGTAAACATTAGTGAACATGTTGCTAGCAACATAGCTGCTTTTTTTCCCCTTTTTTTATAATTTTCTAGCACCTTTTTATTTTCTTTCTTGATATCTATTAGCAATTTTTTATTTTTTTGATAATTAGAAAAACAAATAAAACTACTCATCTACGTCTACTAGCAAATTAGGCTACTTAGCACTAGTCAATATATCTTCAAATAAATGGGTTTGATTTTGATAGGCCCAATACAAATCCCAAATTTATTAAAAGCTAATGGGCCAAACTTATAAATAGATTTCGTTTCATCCATGTTCAAACAATGGTTAGCCGCCTCTCTCACCATTTTCTTCTCCTCAATTAACAGTTTTATCTGAAAAAGAAGAGGAAGAAGACCTTGTAAAGAGAAGCCAAACATTCCTACTTGCTCCCACTTCTTCAAAAACATTGTAAGTTTTCCATTTCATCCCTCATTTTTTGTTGTTTGAAAACATTTTACGTAACCCCTAATATGTTCTATTTGTCAATTATTTGCATAATGCATACAAGTTAGTATAATAAAATGGGATAAATAGCTTCCAAATTCCTATGTTTCCATTGAAAATTAAAAGGTGCCTTTGTTACACTCGGAAGTGAATCTCTTTTGTTACATCTCAAAACTTTTGCATTAATTTTATAAAGAAAGGAAACGGAGTGTGGTGCAATTCTACCATTCAAGAAGGAAGATCGTGGGATTTAGGTTTTCTCGCAAGGTTAAGGATTAATCTTGAGTTTATGACTTCTCTTGTCACATACTAGGAGGCACGGATATTCTCCTGCAGTTAGAATATATTCGGTGGAATATGCGTCGGAATATGTCCTGAATATATATACCAACAATTAATTTTAAACAATTAATTTTAAAAATAAAAAATAATGCTGCTATGTTTTGGATATACGGGATATTTTATTTTTTTTCTAGTCCAAAACAAATTCGTCCCAAGCCCAAGCTCTTCCTCCATTTCTCTCTCATTTTTTCTCTCTCATTCCCGTTGTCATCTCTCTTTCTCAGTTTTCTCGTTTTCTGCTCCTCATCGCTGCCAGTAGCCATCTCCTCCACCGACTCTGTTGGTATCACGCTTCTTTCGCCACCTTCTCCTCCGACGGCTCCTTCTTCTCCGTCAAAGCCCTAACCCTAACACTAACCGACGATTCATCTCCTCCTTTACCCAAATCGAAACCTTAACTCTAATCTCCTTCCTCTTCATCAAAAAGCTATAAGATCTAAGGTACGACTCTATTCCTCCCCGTTTTAAAATCTTTATTTATTTATGTTTAATTTAGGATAAGTTTGAGTTGCGAGTTGATTTTGGTTGTTGTGGTCATGTTGTTTAATCTATGTAATTTGAGTATATTAGGGTGTATAATGCTGTTGATATTGTTCGTTATTTGAACCTAGGTTTGTGCATAACTTACTAAAATGTTGGAATTTCAAGTATATTTGGGTGGACATGAGAATGTAGAACAGTAGATGAATAAGAGGATTATATTGCTAGGATGAAAATACGATGTTTCGGATAGAGAGAGAAAGTTGCTTTCATTACAAATCGTGTGCGTGGCGAGAGGATGATAGCAAAGTTGTTTATGCCTCAATCCATTTGATTATTCAAAGGCTTTATTTTGGTCAAAGAGACAATCTTTTAATGAGTAGTGAATCATAGAATACTAGGTGTTTGTTCAAATGCTTGTATGAAAATGATGAACACAACGTAAATAATCTTTCTTCGATTGATTGTTGTTTATGCAGCTAGAGACACAAGAATTTTATTTGTTCACTAAAATGATATAATTTTATTAGAAAATAACAGTAGAACACAACTAATTGTTTTATACATAGATACATGTAATGATACATAAGTTGATTGATACATAAAAATCAGGTGATTGATACGTAAAATTCGGAGCTGAAGCACCGAAGCACCAAAACATGAACTGCACTTCGGTGTTCGATCTCTATATTTAGCATTGACCCGCTAACACAAATACTTCCGAATCAATAGACCTATTCATGTCCACTATGCCTAATTTGCAATATATAATATTAATTATTTTAAATTATTTTAATTTAGCATAGACTAACATTCCAGTATCCTACTTTTTGAGGAATCGGCGTATCTCGTACCGGAGACGTACCGTACCGGATACACTTACCGGTTTCCATGCTTCATAGGTCACATCCCCATGCCTTATCGCCACGGTTATATTTGTGCAATTCACTGATTACAGCAGATGGGTTTGTTGGTTTTTAAGGGCCCGAACGAGCACTTTTTATAAATATGATGTGTTATTTGTGAGCCTTAATTTGGTTCATGGGTTGTTTACTTTACTTGGTTTACAGGACATTAATTCAGCAAGGCATGATGAGTAAGCGGATAAAAAGATGAAATTCTGAATTATATTTTACACTCGCGAAAACAAGATTGAGTTAATCATTATAGCTGCACTTTACAAAGTAAACTACATTTTTGTACTGGCAGAAATGTTCAAATATCTTACTGTAGCTACTACTCAAATTGAGTTGCAAGATCATGAACCTTTTCTCCCTTGGCTTGCCTCTGATATGTCTGGGGTGGGCTATAAATTTAAGTTCATACTATAACTATTTAATAAATATCTGAATTCCCTCTAGACGTATCAGATAATGGTGCTTCTTCTCTCTGAAGTCTCTAGCAACTTAGTTTACTAATCATTACCACCTTTTTTTGTTTTTCTCTATTTGCAGAATGGATTCTAATAAGAGTCAGAAGTCAGAGACAAAGCAATGGACTCAACTTCCACCGGAGCTACTAGATACAATTTCTAGTAAGCTAACCGAACCATGCAATTTCATCAGGTTCCGTAGTGTTTGTAAGTCCTGGAGGTCTGCTGCAAAAGTCACCAACCTCCCACCACAGCTCCCATTACTAATGCTTCGGTACAATCCAAATGATAGCACTCGCTCCTTCTTCAACCTATCAACCAATAAAGTCCACACCATCGATCTACCAGAACTTCAAGGAAATACCATCTGTGGATCATCGAGTGGATGGCTCGTTCTAATCAACAGTAAACTCAACATTTCTCTTCTGAACCCGTTCACTCGTTCCACAATCTATCTTCCACACACAGCTGGTACTTTTATTCGTGCCTTAAAGCTAAAGCGTCGTGAACTTGAACGAAGAGATTTATATTTAATTCCTCGTGAGTTTGAATGTCATCCTTTCATGTCTTCATATCCGGAGCTTCCACATGACAGCGTTATAGTCTTTGCAAAGTTAAACACCACACGGTTTGTATATTGCAGAGTGGGGGATGTGGAATGGACTGAAGTGAATTCTGAAGTAAATGGCAAGGCATCTGTAGCATATCATAATGGGAAATTATATTTCATGGGTGTCTTCGGGTCTGTATATGTTTGTGATATTAATGGCGACCCTTTCAGAAAATTTGTGGCTATCCCGTCCTTGAAGATGCCGAGCTATTACTTCTTTTCACAGTGGGGTGGGGATTTACTCATGGTTAAGCATATTCAGCATGTTGAAGGTGGAGTTCGGGAGAATCATTTTCAAATTTATAGGTTGGATGTGAAAGAGGATTCAATTCATAGTTGGGTGAAGCTCAAGGAAATAGGTGGTCTCAAAGTGTTCTATCATCTTTATTTTCCCAATTGCAATGTTATCACTGATGCTGCTGGATGCAGAGGAAATAGTGTCTACTTTCACACCTATTCTAACTGCGGTGAACGAGAGCAACTTAGCGCATACAGTATAGAAACTGATACTGTGGAACTGCTGCCTCATTACCAGGATTTTCAGTCAAATTTAGCGTACTCTCTTTGGTTCTCTCTGAAGTTCTTTTAGGGGAACATTGATTGTTCGGTATGGCCACTAACCTTTCTCGTAAGAATCCTTTTCTACATTTCTTCTGCATCCAAGCGGAGTTCTATATTCACTACTATAAGGCTTTTAGATTTACTTTTACCCATCTTTTGCAGATAATTGTTATTCACTTTTCTGTTACAACAGCTTACTAGTGATTATTTTCATGCTTATTTATTTGTTACACATTTGTAACATAATTGTAACCAAACAATAGGAGCTTGCTAGGTTAAAGGGGAGGAACTATGAGTTTTAAACATAACACAATTGATATGGTTCTTATCAAAATGGGAGAGTTTATTCTCACCTTGACTTCTTGAGCCCTATGATCATTACATGAGGTAACCTGCCCTTATCAGTAAAAGCAACTTTTATTTTTGATTTGGACTTAAATTTTTGGTCTCAAATATATTTTACATGTGAAGTTCCAAACTGTAGAAGTCAACCATATTATGAGTAAATTAATTCCAATATAGAATTGGTTAACCCAATTATTGAGTAATCAAATAGATTTGATTAAGAGGGTATTTGGTTGCACGTAAAACTTTTCTAAATTGTAAGATTACTGTAGAGAAAAGAAATCTTGGGAAATGAGTTCTGAAAAAGTAAAAGTGGTTTGGTTGAATGTAGATTTTTATTGTAGTTGGAATAGTTTTCCATGAAAGATTAGATTTGTTTGAGTTGTAAGAATACTGAAGCGAAATTAATTTTAAACAATTTTTAACTTTTGGTTTTATTTGAAATTAATCACATTTAATTAGGTTTTAAACTAATTCAACTACTAATTAAACTAAATTGATCTTAATTAAATTAAACAAAAAAAATCGATAAAAAAACCCAAAAAAAAACTAAAAAACTTTAAAAAACTAGAAAAAAAAACTTTTAAAAAAACAGAAGCTAAAAAAACTAATTAAGCAAGCTTAATCTTAATTAATTTTAATCTAATTAGGGATTAATCTTAATCTTAATCTAATTAGGACTTAATCTTAATTAAATCATAATCTAATCTAATCCTTAATCTAAATTAAATCTAATCTAATTCCTAATTAAATATTAATCTAATCTTAATCATGCCCTTAATTAGGAAAAGCTTAATCCTATTTCTGAGCTTAATCAATCAATTAATCCTAGTTAAAAGCTTAATTGATTGATTAATCTGGGCTTAATTAATTCTGGGCTATTATGCATGCAGCCAATAGTCCCATAACGGCTGTGAGATGGGATTCTTTTTTTTTTTTAGGGAAAAGGTGGAGTATGGCCACCCTGTTTCATTAATAAGAAATTAATAATACAAACTCAGAGTACTGGGCCAGAATACAACCTACAGACTGGAAATAAAACATACATGAAGCAACATGACTCGTACAAACAACAAATCCCTCCAACAATCCTGGAGGGTGGGCCAACAAACAAGCGCGGTCCAGCAGAATTGTATGTACGTCAGTTTGGCTTCGTACACTGCCTCCACGGCACATGCACACCCACCTGAAACTAGTCTGTCAGGATTTTCACACCCGCCGATCCCAGCCTACAAACGCGCCAACAGTTCCCACAGCCGCTACCAAAGAGATAGCCGTGAAGAGGATACCTTCACCTCTCTCACGATTGTGCTATCTCAGGTGATTTCTCACCAAACAGCTATCTCGCTCACCCCACCAAAAATCACGCTCCAAGAGAGAGCCGTGGAGATGATACCTTCACCTCTCTCACGCTCTTGCTCTCTCAGGCGATTTCTCACCACATAGACTCAACTCGATTCTTACTCCCAACTAAGGAAGAGGCGACGTTGTTACGAGACAGTGGCCTAAGCTGGAGGAGGCTCAATAGACTGCATCGGCTGCATCGTTGGACACCCAAACAGGTGTGCACACATCATGGGGGACCCCATCTTTGGGCCCAAGTCCCACAATCGTGCTATACAACGTACTACACGGTCTCCACCTCCCACAGCAAACAACAACCGGCCTGGCCCCACGGGCCCCATACCGAACCACCGCCCATACACACTTGAACCCCAGATTCATGGCGTTCGCGACAACAGGCGCGGGAGGATGTTCTGGCACGATATAGTCGCTCCGCGACAGTTGAGACAAACACCCTGAAAGTAGAGACAAGTGAGCGCGCACCACGGAGAGACCTGAGACCCCATCTTCGGGCCCGAGCTCCACAATCGTGCAAAAAACATAACTCGCTCGTAGAGAAGCACACTCGACTTCTTTACACGCACTACCAATCCTCGCAAAAACCAAATCATAGCCGCATCGCCGTGATTGGCCCCGAGAGTGTGGACATGGTAGCAAGCGCGAAGAACATCCGGGCAAACATCTAGCAAAGCCAACCAACTCCATCCTAACCCAAATCCCAACCCCATTCAACTCATCCCCAAACCCCAACAACACTATTCATTTGACACAAACACATAAAACCCAACACCAGTTTCACTCTCAATCCCAAACAGCAGATCAAGCAGAAGTGGAGAAGCTATTGAGAGCTCCTTGCCGCCGTTAGCGTCGGCACGCTGGCAGGACCCAGAGTCTGTAGCACCAGAGACGATGGCGGACGGGGAGAGGGACTGGTGTCGAAACGGCTCTATGGTCTGGCGTGAAGTGCGTCTAGCGTGAACGGTGAGAGGATCGGCGAGAGGGTCAGGCGAGGACGAGTTCGGCGAACGGGGAGATGGTCTGGCGTCGACCGGCGGGAGAGAAGGTAGGTGGTTGAAGGGCGTCACGGGCTAGCGTCGGATGGCGAACGGGGAGGGGGCGGCGAGATCCCGGCCGCCACCCCCTCCAATCTTACTCTAGATCTAGGGTTTTATTTTTTAGAGTTTTTTGGAGGATGTCGATAAGAAAGGTTGTGATTATGTGATTGATGGGATTCTTTTGCTTCAAATAAGGTTTTGTTTCTTTTGCTCATGACAAAAGCCATTTAGAAGTGGAGAGAGAGAGAGAGAGAGAAATGAAGGAATATAATATTGGTTATCAGTAATCTTCTGAGCGTTTTCGGAGCAAAAAAGGCAGAAGTGGGTTCGCGCAAAAAGACAAAATTTGTGGAGTACTGTAGCCTACAGTACCAATCCAAATATGATCAAGTTCATGCTAAACAAACCGCATGAACAGTGCTCCACCATTCGATTTCACTTGCTACAGGACAACTTCTGCTAAACAAACAGGCCCTAAGAAGGGCTTTAAATAAAAGTTCATTGCCAAGCAGTTTTGTATCTGTTCATGATTTAATTTTTCCAATTAAGGTTACGTGTGCGAAAAGTTTCACAACGTTCCCTTTTGTCAGTTGGTATATTGTCCAGGTTAAGGAATATTGACATTTTGAAAGCAAACTTACAGGCACCAATTTTTATTTTTTTTCCTTCTTCAAAAGCAATTGTCATGCTCTCAACTTAATTTCTCATTCCTTTATGATTGTTTACCTTTACATCTGTGATTTTTCATTCTCAGCATGAGCATGTTCGATTCTCTTTGGGTCTTCTTTCGGACTGACTCATCGCCCTTCATGTGTTTTAGTCAATTTAAGCCATTTTTTGTAAGCGTGGTATTCCACCCACTATTTATGTATTAGGGCCATGTTTTTCATTGCAAGCTGAATAGTGAATAGATGTTAGTGTGCATGTCTCTAAATTTTTACTTGACGAAATTGTGGATAAAAGTATGGCAATGACTTAAGCATAACTCAATATTAAATTTCGCAAATTAAAAAAGAAAATTGCCTTACTGCTCATTTGGCAGGAAAATGGAAAGAGGGGAAAACCAAGATAGGCCAGCTCATTGAAGATGCTGACTAACAAGCCCACAGCAATACCAGTGCACATCGCTATGGAGGAGGACTTATTTTGTGTTTTTCTTTTTCTTTTTATCTTTGTTTCTTAGGAATGCTTTTACTGTTTGTTATTTTGGTACAGTTTATCAATTCTGTTTGAATCTTTCTGTTTCTGAAGATCCTTGTTTTGCTAATTACCCTTTATGCGGAAACCACTACAAGGTTATGTTTACCTTCAGAAAAATTTATTTATCTAGCTTCTTTATGTGCATGTTATTTTAATATCGATAGTTTCTGATGAGTATATTATGAGTATATTATTGTTTCTTTTGATGGTACAAGTATCGGTTGCAATCTAATGGATTAATGATGATGATAGATTGAGATTGAATGTCTTGTCACTAACCCATCTGACAGGGCTGTAAGAGCATCCACAGTCGTTTTCTCATTTGCTATAAAATGACAGCTACAGTAATAGCAAATACGATCGTTCGCTGCAGTCGTCGTTTGCTATATTGTTTCTCATTTTTTAGAAAAAAGCGAGCGATGGTATATGATATACCGTCCGATAGTTTAAAATAAATTAAAAAAAACAAAATTACTAATTAACTATTAAACTAAATTAATTAACTAAATTAAATAATATAATAAAACTAAACCTAATTAATATACTACCTTAAACCTAATAAACAACTCCTAATTATACAAACTAACCTAATCAGCATTAATGGTGGCCTCCCCCTTTCCCGTCCGGGGTATGTATCCCCGTCCCACCGATTTTTTTTTTTTTTTTTCCTATTCGGCCAATCGTGGCCGTTCAATCAATTAAAAAAAAAAAAAAAAAATTTCCATTTGCAGACGGGGTATGTATCCCCGTCCGACCTCATTTAAAAAAAAAAAATGAAAATTCTGAGACGGTATATGATCGTCTGTCTGAATCGATTATAAAATAATTAAATCGAAGAGACGGTATATTATCGTCCGTCTGAATCGATTATAAAATAATTAAATCGAAGAGACGGGGTATCATACCCCGTCCTTTATATTTTGAGAAAGTTCATTTCGTTTCTCATATTTGAGAAATGAGAATAGGAGCTTTGCCAAAAAATGGGAAAATGAGAAACGACTGCAGCGCAACTTTGCTATTCGTTTGCTATAAAATGGGAAAATGAGATATATAGCAAACGACTGTGAATGCTCTAAGTACCACTATAAAACGAAGTGGATATAAAAGAAAATCAGTTTGGAATAATTTTACCCAATGATTCTTTCCCTTTTCTGCTAGATCCTACTGATTATCAATAATGTTATCAAAAACTCTCTTACAATTTTTTTTGTTTTTAAAGATACTTGCACATTAACCTCCTCTATCATCCAACTTTTTCCTTTTCTCGTATCTTGCAGTGATCAATTCCAGAACATGTAAGTGATGACTACAGACGTTCCATTCAACTGATAAATGAAGGGGATTTGAGAATTTGGGTATTTGTTTATGGTTTATGTAACTGTGTAGAGTCAGAACAAAGCAATCGCTCGCTCCTGATGAATGTTTTGTGTTGCAATCAACATCAGTGTTACTCACTAATCTCTATTGTCTTACTAAAAGGTGGGAGATGAAGAGCAGTAGAAATATTGGTTTGGTTATACCTTCAATAGAGAAAATATAGGGGTGGCAGATGGGTCGACCGGGCCGGCCGGGCCCAACCCGTGCGGGTTGGCACGCTTGGGTAGGCGGGCCGGGCCGGGTTGGGGTATTATACGGTTCGGGCCGAGCCGGGTCAGATTCTTAATTGGGTGGCCCGCCCAACCCGTGAACCCTTTAGGACTCAACCCGGGTTGGGCCGGGTCGACCCGCGGGTTGGCCCGTTTAATAATATATATAATTTTTTTTTTTTTTTTTTTTTTTTTTTTTTTAATGGTAGCTTAAATTGAAGTAATACTAAGTAATACTACATTACTACTAATAATAATACTAAGTGAGTAATACTACATTACTAAGTAATACTACATTACTACTAATAAGTAATAATAATACTACAATTCTTCAAAATTATAACACTAAGTAAGTAAGTAAGTAATACTAAGTAAGTAATACTTAGTAAGTAAGTAATACTAAGTAAGTAATTACTACTAATAAGTGATAATAATACTACAATTCTTCAAAATTATAATACTAAGTAAGTAAGTAATAGTGTAATACTAAGTAGTAAGTAATACTTAGTAAGTAAGTAATACTAAGTAAGTAATACTTAGTAAGTAATACTAAGTAAGTAAGTAATACTAAGTAAGTAATTTTTTTTGGTAGTTTAAAATTATAATACTAAGTAAGTAATACTACATTACTACTAATAAGTAATAATACTACAATTCTTCAAATATCCCCAAATGATGTTTAATTATAATACTAAGTATGTAATTCACTAAATTTTGTAATAATACTAATAAGTAATAATACTACAATTCTTCAAATTGAATCAAATATCCCCAAATAATGTTTATTCATAATACTAAGTAAGTAATAATACTAATAAACAAAAAAAATCGTGACAATAATAATAATAAGATTGAAAGAGTGAAATTGACAACAAATTTTGAAATTTTATTCATACGAATTTAAGTGATACAGTTTGAACAATTTATAACGAAATGAAATGAAAAATTCAATTCACAAATAAGTTTTATACAATAACATATTTCTTATGTACAATTTTAATTGACTACAATTTTTCTAATTTAACATAAGATGAAAAGCTATTGTTGTTGTTGTTGTTGTTCTTCGGGCGAGTTGCTCCCACTTGTAGAACTTGATAGTGCTTTCCCTTGCGTCCTATCTTCAGCCTTCAGCCAGTCTTCTGTGCAAACGAGCATCTCCAACGCCTCGGGCTTCAACCGGTTTCTGTAATCAGATAGAACCCTGCCACTTGTAGAAAATGCACTCTCAGAAGCAACTGTAGAGACAGGAGGAGTTAGCAAATCTTTAGCCATAATAGACAGAATACTAAAAGTGTGTTCATGTTCTTTCCACCATTGTAAAATATCTAGTGGGGAAAGAGTAGGCTCAGTATCCTGTTGGTTATATCAATTTAATTCATTTGGTTGATTAGTCCTAGGTTTTTTAGACTGAATTTGTTCAAGTAGACTAAATGTTCTATCACCAATTTTACTTTTACCTTTAGAACTACCAGAAGAAGAACTAACTACAGAAGTTGTACTACTAGAAGCAAAACGTCTATCATAATAATCATACAAGTTATTTAATGTAGATTCAAACTGAACTAAAAAAGTAGCGCAATCAATTGTTAATTCTACATTGTCATCTAAACATGCAAAAAACATTTCTATCAAATTTTTCGTACCTTCTAATTTGATACGAGGATCCATAACAGTAGCAACACAAATCAACATAGGAGGAGGAAAATAATATTTCAAAATTTTTTGAAATGCAGGTATTACAATGTCACTAATATAGGGATCATTTAACATTTCGTTAAATATTTGCATCATGCTAACTAATTCAATAAAAATGCTACTAGAAGTAGATTCATATGTTTTTGAAAACTTTAAAGTTGCGGTTTTAAAAGGTTCTAAAAATTTCAACAAAGCTTCGGCAAAATACCAATCGGGCGGAGTCATTTCAAAATTGTGCATATTTTTTGCGATACAAAAATCATTTACAACTGCTTTATAATCGGTGACAACATTCAATAAATCAAAAGTAGAATTCCATCGATGTCTAACATCCTTTGGAAAATTTCTAAAAGGAACATTTCTAACCCTACACCAAGCTTTCCATTCTTGTAAAATGCTTGGACTTAATGCAATGAAATGTACACAATTTCTAATTTTAAGTATATATGGATCAGCTATTTTTAATGCATCTTGAACACATAAATTTATAATATGACATGCACATCTAACATGAAAAATATTGTCAGCTGGAGGGTTTAATACAGATTTTAAAGTAGTAATTGCTACATTGTTGTTAGATGCATTATCAAAACTAATAGCCATAATTTTATCGCGAATATGAAAAACATCACAAATTTCTATAATACGGTTTGCTATTTCAGAACCACTATGGGGATATGGCAACGCCGCAAGTAATATGATTCTTTTTTGAAGAATCCAATCATTGTCGATCCAATGACAGGTTATTCCCATCGTTGGAATATTGTTGACACCCGTCCAACAATCCGAAGTTAAACTAACCCTACAAGTTAAACTCCATAAAATTGCAATCACGCGTCCTTCATTTCAACGTACATTTTAAAACAATCCGATTTGCAAGTATTTCTCGGAATTCTTTTAAAATGAGGGTTTAAGGCCGTTTGATTAAAATTTTCCAAGTTCCTACTCTCGGGATAGGAAAATGGCAACTCTTCCTTAATGACTAATCGGGTCATTTCCCGAAGAACGAGTTCGGGATCATAAGGGTGGCTATCTACTTGACCGGTCCTAGGGTTAATTTTTTGTTGGCCTTGTATTTGATCAAGAAGTTCTTTGTGATTATGTTGTATGTGTCTACTAAGTGTACCGGTTCCGTCACCCCTCTTGAATTTGTATTGTTTACCACATGATTTACACATTTTCACACCTACACCCGGAATATTTTCGTCCGGGATATACTCATAGAACTTGTGCCAATTGCTAGTTTCTCCTCTACTTTTCCTACTACTACGGGGTTGTGTGGTTTCGGGTTGTTGCTGTTGTTCTTCTTCTTCTACTTGAATGTTACCTACAACATCCATGTCGTGTGTACCCCATTGTTCCATAGTAGGATCAATGTAATCTTGGGCGGGCTCAATAATTGGGACAATTGGTGGCCTACGTGAAGATGAGGAAGAATCTTGTCCGCTACGACCGCTACCGCGTGATCTAGACATAGTGTAGTAATGTGGTATGTAAATAAAATCTACAATGTAGAAGCGGTGAATTATACAAAAAAAACTACAAAACAAGAGGGTTGAGATAGAGAAGTTCAAAAAACAAACAATAATTTTAACTACAACGAAAAAAAAAACAACAAGAGAGATAGAGATATTTTGATACCGTTCACCGTGGAATACGCGTATAAAAAAAAACCGTGAAAATTAGAATATAATAGAAAAGATGGAGGAGCGCTTTGCCGATTGCGCAAATGAAGAGTTGAAGTAGATTTGAGTCGATGGTTGAAGAGAGTTGAAGACGTTGAATTTTGTTCTCCGATACGACCGAAATTTGATCGTGTATACGCCTCCTTGTACACTTGTTTGATGATTACTACAATTGTTCAAATTTTTTTTTTTTTTGATGTATAATAGTAGAGAGAGTAAGAGAGAGAGGTGTGATTTTTTTGGAGATTTTTGGGGGCTATTTATAGGCTTAGAATTGGGTAAAAACAAAAAAAAAAAATAATAAAAAAAAAGAACACCAGCAGCAAGCAACGGCTCTAAGAGCCGTTTGCTGCTGCTGCCGTGCCCAACGGCCCAAACCCAACGGAAGGATCCAACGGCTAAAAAACCCAACGGCACCAAACCCAACGGGGCGACCCGCGGGTTCAATTCGCGGGTTGATTTCACGGGTCGGAGGTCGAAATTCGCGGGTCGACCCGCGGGTTGGCGGGTCCAATTCGCGGGTTGACCGGGTTCGTGGGCCGGGTTTCGCGAATCCAATTCGCATAAATAGCGACCCGGGTCGACCCGGTACTGTTCACCGGGTTCGACCCGAACCCGCTAAAGCCTTAACCGGGCCGGGTTCGTGGGCCGGGTCGCAGGTGGGTCGCCGGTTGACCCGGCCCAGTTGCCACCCCTAAGAAAATATACTCCATATATTACTTTGGTTATACCTTCAATAGAGAAAATATACTCCATATATTACTTTGGTTATACCTTCAATAGAGAAAATATACTCCATATATTACTTAGGCCTTTTTTTCCTAACATTAGCAGACAATACTCTTACATAACCCTCACAATTGCAAGAACACTGAGCCACTCCGTAAGTGTATTAAATTCAGGCCTTGTGTTTGCGTATCATTCGCTAGGCCAGTACAAGACATGCAGTTGCTATTTAGACAAGAATGCAGCTAATGGGAAGTACATTAACAGTCTCAATGAAACCATCAACTATTCAATAGTGTGTTTTACAAGTTTCTCAAGATATACCCATCCAGCTAGAGGATTACATATACAGAGTGCCAGTATTAAGTAAAGATGCCAGAATTTGATGTATGTTGATTGCTTTACAAGCCCTGAAAACAGAATATGTCAGTCAGTTCACTTTTACAAATTTCCTGTCGACTTCTGTAGCTAACTTCATTGATCAATCAGATTCTTTGGAATTGGTAATCCAGTGAAATCCTCAGTTATCCCTGGCCAGTTAAACATCAAGTTAGTATCTGATGTCGTAGCTGATACAAAATAAATCTGAAGCTTCATGGAATTCGAGTAATTGCTAGATAAAAACTTCTTAAAGGATGACTGTAGGTTCCTCCAAAAGTTGCCTGATTTGAAACACCAAAATCAGCCTACGCGAATATTACGGAATATTGCTATAGATTATAATTCTGTATGAAATTCATTCAAATTAAAGCTAAACACCAAATCAGGATGGTAATTGGACGAATCGCAGCAGAATAGCTAATGATGGAACAGCGACAATAATCCAGTAGTAAGCATGTGAATGGTATGTCAAAGAAAGGCATTTTTTTATAAATATATAATTCGCTCATAAAACGATTCACAAATCAGCTTCTCCCTTTTTCTGAAGTAGAATGGAATATTATTTCTCATGGATTAAAGAGCCGAGTTGTTTGTATCTCTTAATATTTGTCTTCTTCAAGACAAACAATATAAACATATAGAGATAACTATTAACAGGAATGCAAATATAAAATTGCCACGGACACTCTTCCTCACACACAATTGTGCAATTCCTTAAATTAAAAAAGAATGCACCGAGATAGAAGTATATGGCATGGCTATAACTGGTGGCACAGAAATACCAACTCTGTCATCTTCTTTACTAAATGAAGAGAAATACTAAACCCAATTTATTTTATAACCTGAGTAACAGTAATATGATTACAAAAATCAAAATGTTCATTGTCCTAGTAAGACTAAGAATTAAGTTCTTTAAAATATTTCAACAAAAATAAGACGGCCTAAAAATGTCAAAACCTAGAGTAACAAGAGTAACCAGTGTTGGGTTTATGTCTTGCATACTGTTACCGCTGATTTCGGTGTGGGGGTAAACAGATAGAATTTGTGAGTCCGAGAACAACCTGAACAGTTGACTCAAGCCTTCTTGCTCCTGGCGCAACCTGCAAGGAAGTGCGAGACACCGGGGTTGATTCCGGCGACGCACCCTCCGACGCTCTTGTCAGTAATCAGAAGAGATTAAGAAAGAGCTTAAAGTGGTGAAAAAGTGATTAACCTGGTCACAGTGGCAGAGGGGAGGTATTTATAGTCGCCAGGGGAGTGATTAGAGGCCTGGTTCCCTGTGTAACTGCTAGGAGAAAAATCCTCACAGTCTGTTTAGGAAACTAACCCCTTGATTCCCGGTGAGAGCAAATCAGGCCCGTTGACTTGGTCAAATCAGTGGCCCTGATTTGTCTCTTGCTGGTCTGGGCTCGCTTCGGGTCGGGACCCGTGCCCAATTGGAGCGGACCCATTCGTGGGTTATTGGATCCGTGAGAAGGAGATTCAGAACCCGCTTTGGATCCGCTTGTATGTGAAATTACCTTTTTACCCCCGAGCTTCAAGATTCGTGCCCAATCTGGACGGTTCCGATTTAACCCCATTTTTAGCCATATCACATACTATGTTAGATAAAAAAGACAATGAGACGATGGAGGAATCGAGACGATCGGAGACGGAGTGGAAGCAAAGAAAACAGTCAGCAGCACTAGCAGCAAGAGTTGCGGTCGACCGTACATGGGGTGCGGTCGACCGCCCAACTCTACAGAGTTCCTAAGAGGGGGACGGTCGATTGCAAGGTCGGTCAACCGAACGCCGCGCTGAAGGATTATTTGGGTCGGGTCTTGGTGATTCGTGAGAAGCCCAACTTGCTCTTCAAGTCAGATCTTACAGCTCTCATCGTAGGTTTATCTCTTCAGGAATATCCAATGATTATTGTATTAAGATATCAAGTTAGGGTTTCTCTAGATCTCTATATATATTGTTGTTATTGGCCTCTATTGAGAGCCAAGAGAGAGTGAGTACTTCATTGAAGGAGAGATTGAGTGATTCTCTAATTGTAAACAACTAGTACTTGCTTGTAAGGCTTGAGAGAGGGTCGATGAGAATTGTAATATTCTTGTATCTTCTCTAGTTGAATAACATTTTGGGTTTCTTCTCCCCCGGTTGTGCCAAAATTCGAAGATTCCTTTCATTTTAACTAAAGAACTTACTTTTCCACTAAATTCTTAGCATATGCATTGATGCTTTTTTATCTTCGTAGGACCTTGGGCTAACTTTGATTTTTAAAAAAACCCTGAAGTATGCTCCTTTTTTGAAAATTGCATTAAGCTTTTTTTTGCACAAAAAATCCTCCTGAAATATGTTTTTGCAAAAAATTCACTTCGTTAGGATTAGGGTTTTTGATGTTTTTCTTTAAAAAATTGCATCTAATTTTTCTGTTTGTATTAGATAACCTCATTCAGCTTTTCAAGTTGATTCAGAAAACATCATAGATCTTTTTATTTTTGTCCAAAAACCTTCAAAACCCTAACCCTAATAGAGTGGTTTTTTGTAAAACATATTTTATAGGGTTTTTTTTTCTATAAAAAAGTTTGATATGCTTTTTTTCAGTTTAAGTCCTTTAATTCAAGCAAGTAATTTCTATGCAGGGAGAGAGTAAAACAAGGTCCTAGGCTAAATTGAAAATTAAAACCCTTGAAGTATACTATTTAATTAAGGCGAAAGTCCCAACGGGGATAAATTTGTGTGTGCTTTGGTGTGTTTGGTATGATCTCATATGTGCTTGGTAGTTCGTGTTGATTGCATCGAATAACTCAACATGATCCTGAGAGGGGTTTTTTGGTAGAAATCCCTAACAATTGGTATCAGAGCTTCGGGTTCAAGGATTTGTTCGAGTTCCTTGGAGAAGATGGCAGATTAGATCACAAAGATCAAGCAATTCAAAGGCAAGACCAACTTTGATCTCTTGAAGGTGGACTTGCATGAATCATCGATTCAACAGGACTTGGATCTAGTCCTCGAAGGAGATAAAGGGAGATAAATCAGCACAAAGCAGGAGAAGTGGAAGAAGATATGTTCAGAAGCCTTGGGTTTAATCTGGTTGTCATCGACGAGCGAAGTCAGGTATAGGAGAAGCACGGTGAGTCTTTGGGCAAGATTTAGAACTGACTACTTGGATTCGTCATCACAGGGTCGGATGTACTAGCGAAGAAAGTTGTGGGGTTTCTCAATGAAGGAAAATGCTGCTCTTCTAGATCATGTAGTGGAGTTCAATATGGAATTATCTGAACTGAGGGTGTTCAACGCAGATGATCTAAAGGTTTCCAACTCGATATATTCACCACCAAATCCATCCAACATGATAATCATGCTAGATGAGAAATCTACCATTGAGAAGTTTTTCATAGCAGGTATGATCGAGGGATTGAAGGAGGATGCACTTAGGAAGGAGAGTCAGAAATCGGCATCAACTTCTGTGAGTTGCTTGAAGGTGGATTGTACTTTGATTGGAAGGAAAAGTGTATGTAGGGATAAGTTCCGTGGGCACCAGTGCAAAGGGATTGAGCATTACAGGAGAGACTGTTGCAAGCGGTTGAGTCAGAGGGGTGCCAAATACAGTACCACTGAATCAGGTGATGGCTTAAACAATGCTTTTGTTTCAAATTCTTTAGATTTGAATTCCGGTTGTTCTTTTGATTCATTTAGTTCTTCTCAAGTTTTCTCCGAGAGAGAGATGGTTTCTACTAGCAAATTTGCATCATATCGTTGTGTGGGAACGAAGGTTGATAAGATTTGTGAAGTAATGATTTCTACTTACAAGTTTGCCTTGTAACACCCCGAATTCCAAAACAGACTGAATTCGAAGTTCCACAGGATCTTTACACTTCTCTTCGTACAATTTTATAAGAAATTAAAAACTTTATCGTCAGAGTTACATTTACATTACATATTTACAGCGGAAGCAATTTACAACAAATTACATGAATAGAAATGTACAACACTTGAATCATTCTTTAAGCAGTAAGCAAACTTTAGTCTTGTTAATCACTTTATCCTGCATAGAAATTGTAGGCACATCAGTTGCTTACAACTGACAAAATATTATACACGGCTATCCTCTCTATGCCGAACAGTATAACGATTCTCAAATACTTAAACAAACCACAAACTTGATCACAAACAAAACTACAAAAGGACTATCCTATTGATGTCGTGTTGTACTGTGCACTTAGTCCTTAATGCAGTTATTTATATTACATGACACTAATGCGCACTTGTTCGGATTATATGCATCCCATACTCATAGGTCCGAGGCAAGCTCTTAATCATTCTTCATCTTGTAGGGTTTAATCCCTCGCCATGACTTAAACTACTACGGTAACTACAGTAAGTATCCTAAATGTTCTATGAGTTACGAGCTCATGACCAGACAGCCTGGAGGGAAATCCCACGTCATGACACGACGCATCGTATAAATAGCCTGTGGACAATTCAGCCTCCGTCATGGGACATGACACCACCCGCAGTCACCAAACATCCCACAAGCGTTGCTTGCAGTTGGACTCCTGGAGATGTATCCACATCATGACATGACGCATCGTGTAGACAGCCTGTAAATACTCTCACACCGTAACTCCGAGGCTCTCATACTCGTGTTTTTCTCTTACTTTCATCACATCTTCACTATGTATCTAATCCTTAGTTATTGAATCATGAATAAAATCAATACTCTAGAGTCACCATTTCTCTATACCGGTTTTAATCATCAATTCAACAATACGACCCAAACTTGGTCTTTTCTTTTCAATATCTCTTCTCAAAAGTATTAATTCAATGCCGGTATAAGGCTTAGCTACCCTCTAGCTTTTAATTCCATTTCATGTTCATAGCATTTGAGTATTCATATTCATAAGATCTTCATAGTTCATCATGATATTTTATTTCACTTTCATGTACAATTTCATGCATAAGACAAATGAATTCATTTTCTAACTTGTCACATTCAAAATTCTTTTATTCGCACTTTATCAATACTAAAACCCAAATTCACACTTTCAATTTTTTCCATACCAAGTCTCATTCCAAAAATTCTTTTAAGCAATGCATTTATTTTTTTCTTTATCCAAAGACAATTTAAACTAACAACTTATAATAAGTTCTTTCTTGCAAAAGTAGTCTCAAATTCTCATTTATCCTAGGCCAAGGTTATAAAAAATCATCTCATGAAATTTATTTGAACTTCAGGGAAGTCGACTGTTAAACCTAGCCAGTCGGCTGTTCTGCGAGGTTCTAAAGCTCGAAAACACATAATCAGGGCAGTCGACTATTAAGATACAGTAGGTCGACTGTTCTGTGAAGATTTAAACCCGAAAACAAATAATCAGGGCAGTCGACTACTAAAATACAGTAGGTCGACTGTTCTGTGAAGATTTAAACTCGAAAATAAATAATCAGGGCAGACGACTGTTAAAATATGGTCGGTCAACTGTTCTGTGAAGATTTAAACCCGAACATAAATAATCAGGGCAGTCGATTGTTAAAATATGGTCGGTCGACTGTTCTGTGACTAAAATTTGAAATTTATTACCTGACAGTCGACTGTCGACTCTAATTCGGTCGACTGTCGATTGCACCATGTTGCTATTTAGAGTAAATCATGGATGTATTTTTGACATTGAAAAACAAGAATCACAATTTCACATTATTTATAATCAAGGTTTCCACAAAAGATTATTTTTAGAACACAAGTTTTCAGCTTTCTACATTGGTGTTGCTTAAAATTAGATAATCAAATTTTCATGGTGCATTTAATCAATCATTCGTCTCATAAGCCCAAATTTCTCAATAACGCATATTTCAAAACATGATAGATTCTAGCACATTAAATCACAATTTTAGCAACTAACAATCAATTGGTCAAGCATTCTCTTATCTACAATTTTTCATCTCTAAATAGGCAAACATGAGGCTAAATTACTTAGTTTCTCTTTAGAAATTCTATCATATCAAACCCTAGCATGATGTCTAAATTAGAAGCATGAGAATCACCCACCTCTAATGGAGAGAAAATTAAACAAAACTCCTAGGGATCTCCTAGAATGAACAAGTAAAGCCTTCTCCTCCTAGATCGAGCCGCCAAATGACATCTCCTCCTTGCTTGCAATGCAACCCAAGCCTCACCCTTGCTTCTTGAAAAATCCGACCACTTCTAGGGTTGAAGAACACACACTAGCACTCAATCTTTTGAACTCACAATCTACTCAATCTTTTGTCTCACTAAATTGCCTTTCTTTTCAAAATTTTCATGTGTGAGAATGAAGAGTGTAGAGGGGGTATTTATATAAATTTTGAGGGTGAATGGAGGGCTAGGATGAGTCCAAATGGTTAGGGATTAAGGGTCTAGATGAACTAGGGAGTTATAAAAACTACCCATGATGAAGCAACCAACTCTCCACCTCTCCCATCTCTCCCACTCTCCATGCATTATCTGGCCTAGGTACAAAAGTGCACAATGCACACTCTATTGCATGCACGTGCCAACTAGTACCCCCTTTTTACAAGTTTGTTCATGTGAATTAGTTAATTGTTCACTAAACTTGTCTGCACTACAAGTTGGATTAATAAAACGAGAAATTAAGTTAAATGGGCTCACTAATGGGCCAATTAACCATAGGCTCTACTAATTAAATTAATTAATTAATTAAGATGGGCTAAAAAGAGACAATTATGTCTAGAATTCAATTAAGCTTTTTAAAATAGTCTTTTTGGAAAATAAAGGGAACAATTTTTTGTTCATGCTATAAAAAATATCTTTATAAAAGAAAATATACATATGAAATTATACGTGCAAAACATGTAAAACCACAAACTCTACATAAATAGAAATTTAGGGTGTTACAACACTCCCTCCTTAGAATAGTTCCGTTCCCGGAACTACACTTAAAGAGTGAGGAAACAGGAATACAACAGAGAGATAAGAAAATGAAAGAAAAGAAGATACAAATCACAAATAGAGCTCAAGATGATCCTTCATCATCCTCTTCTCGGATTTCAAAGTAGCCTCTTCAACCAACTGGTTTCTCCAGACTACTTTGACCATCAGTATCGTCTTGTTCCTCAAGACTTTCTCCCGACGATCGACAATCTTAACCGGAAGCTCAATGTAACTCAGATCCAATTCCAAACCCTCCAGTACTTCGGACAAATGGTGACTAGGATCTGGAATGTGCCCTCTCAGCATAGACATATGAAAGACGTTGTGCACCTGAGACAACTTTTCCGGCAACTCCAATCGGTAAGCAGTTTTCCCAATCCGCTTCAATATCTTGTACGGGCCTATGAACCTCGGGGCTAACTTCCCACCTCTGCCGAAATAGGGAGAGAATGTTGATTCTTGGTTTTGATGACTACAACACAATACAAAGTTTGCCTATCACATATCTCTTGCATAGTGTATCACAGTCAGTACCATGAGGCAAAACAATCCAATGAAGATTTCAAGAGTAACTGATCAAGCCACAAAGATTTAAGCTCAAGCCACATTGATCAAGTAAGCATCAAGACATAAAGACAAAGGCTCAAGCTCAAGTCAAAGACTCTAGTTCAAGACAAGATTCAAGTGCTTCAAATGTTTTGTAAAAAGTGTCTTGTAATATTGTAATTTTTATTCTTTGAGTCTTAGAAACTTGTAATAGCCTTGTCACACACACACTCATACATACTTTAAATAATCTGAGTGTTTTACAAAATTAAAAGGTCCAAACAAGCTTGAATAAGTTCAGCTGTTGAGTACCAGTCGACCGTTCTTTGGAACCAGTCGACTATCATAGTACGAAACTGTCTGAACTCATACAAGCTCTGGCCAGTCGACTCATTATGGAAACCCAGTCGACCGTTTAAGCTGTTTCGATAGTTTTCTATTTTTAAAACTTGTTTTTCAAAATTAAATCTTTTTACTGCCGTTGTGCAGCAGTTGGGATTCAATTTCTCAACGTTCAAACATCTCTAACTCTATAAAAAGAGTATAGAGGTCATTTGGCAAAGGTTCACAACATCTCCAAGAATTTCTTTAAGTTTCAAGTTTTTGTTTTCAATAAGAACAAGTCTTTCAAAAGCATACAAACTCTAAGTCTTAGTTCTCTGAAATTCAGTCTAGTATAACATCGAATTCGTTTTAGACTGATTTCAGAAGTTAACCTAATAGCCACTATACAAAAGCACAAATCACAAATAAGGCTATAGGTTATTGTAAACTCCTTTTGTTGTTGTTTTTCACTCTCGGTTATGAGAGTGGTCCTCTTGGTTGGAGAGTAGGGCTCTTGGTTGTAGAGTCGGTTTTTCACTCTTGGGTGTAGAGTGGGTTTGCTTTCTTTAGTGGTGAGAAATGTCTACGGGTTTGACATAGTTGTTGTCAAAACGTCGTAGGGTATTCTCGTACTTTTTTCAAGAATAGTGGAAAATCTCAAGTGGGTTGCTTAGGGACTGGATGTAGGTCGGGAGGATCGAAGCAGGATACATCGCTGTGTACTCTGTGCTTGACTCTCTGTGGTGGTTGTATTTTCTCAACTTGCATTTCTATTTTTCTGTATTTTATTCGTAAACTTGTCTGGTAAGTCGACTGAATTTCCGCTATAAGTCGACTGGTCAGACTTGTATAAAATACTATTCTTTTCTGATGCTACAGTCGACTGTACTTCATTTTTCAGTCGACTGGACATTACGAAAAGTTCAAGTTCTTTTTAATTTTCTATACAACACTATTCACCCCCCCCCCCCCTCTTGTGTTATTTGTCTTGCATACAGGATCCAACAGGGCATACAACGGGAGAAAAACAGGTGGAGATAGATTCAACTAGCAAAGGAAGCCATCGAAACTAGTTGTTTGCAAGAAGAGAAGGAAAAGAGTCTAGAAGGTTTTAAATCACACAGTTGTGGATTCATGAGTATGCAATACATGGTGGAGATTGTTGAGTTTATGTCATGCATACTATGTTGGATAAGAAGACGATGAGACGATGATCGGAGATGGAGTGGAAGCAAGGAAAAATCAGTAGTAGTAGCAGCAGGAGTTGCGGTCGACCGTACATGGGGTGCGGTCGACCGCCCAACTCTACAGAGTTCCCGAAAGGGGGACGGTCGACCGACCTTGTAACGCCTCGAATCCTAAATACACTGAATTCGAGATGTTCTACAGGATCTTTCCACTTCATTTAGTACAATTTTACAAGAAAATTTGAACTTTTCACTTTACATCAAAGTTTACATAAAACATTACACTTTACGTTGCACAGCGGAAGTAAAATTTACAACGATTAGATAAATGTACAATAACATTGTATAATCTTTAATCATCTGTTCCTCTTTAATCTTTATCATGTCACTTACCTGCATATAAGACTGTGGGTACGTCTGTTTATTCAACCGATGAACATTATACATGGCCATCCTCTCTATGCCGGAAATAGTATAACTTATTTTCCATATTTAGCAAACACAAACTTGTCACATATCAAACTAAAGGGACTACCCTATTAATGTCGTGTTGTGATTGTGCACTTAGTCCTTAATGCAATTATTTATATTAGATGACACTAATGCGCACTTGTTCGGATTTTATGCATCCCATACTACATAGGTCCGAGGGCAAGCCTCTTAATCGTTCTTCAACTTTGTAGGGTTCAATCCCTCTCCATGACTTAATCTACTACTGTAACTACGGTGAGTATCCTAGATGATCTATGAGTACAAGCACGTGTACAGAAAACCTGGAGGGGAATCCCACGCCATGTCTTGACTCGTCAAGCATGCATTCTGTAGCAATTCAGCCTCCTTCATGGCACACGATCCTCTTGCAGTCACCAAACATCCCACAAGCGTGGCTAAAGTCCGATCATTACTGAGTTGTGCCCACGCCATGTCTTGACTCAACAAGCATGCATTCTGTGGCTCACACACCCGCACCGTAACTCTAGTTCTCATACTCGTGTTTTTCTCTCACTTTCATCACGTCTTCACTATGCACTAATCCTTAGTTTTTATTAGAATCATGAACAAAATCAAAGCTCTAGAGTTAGCCTCTCCACTAAACCGGACTTATTCATTTATTCAAACATGACCAACCTTGGTCTTTCATTTCAATATTTCATTTCATTTCTTTCCAAATGCCGGGAGAGACTTAGCTACTCTTTTGTTTCAATTCCAATTCACAATTTCTAAATTGAGCATTTCCAACTCATAAATTCATTTTCATAATCAAAACAGATTTCTCTTTCATTAGCATGATCTCTAAATTATTCAATAGTCCATAATCGCACATGGAATTATGTGTTTCATCAAATATCAATTCCACATTTAAATCACTTCACTAAATGGATATTCACATACCATAAATTTCACACTATTCTCAAATGAGAATAATTCACAATGCATCACTACATATAATTTCTTCTTTTCTAATATTTTATTTCAAGCCTTTCTTCAAAGTGCAACTTTTATACCATATATAAACCATAAGTCTCAATTATACATTTTATTCGCAAATCATATTTTATTCTATGTAATTAATCCCCAAATTATTTTTCATAAGTCCCATATATATTTAGAGGAATAACCATATTTTTTTCATAATTTTTGGATCACCAAAACACTCAAAAAAAATATTTTTTTCTAAACTGCCGAAGCCAAGAATCGAACCCAGGACCACAAAGAAAACCGCCCAAGGCACAGGCCACTAGGCCGAATGCTACACACGTTGTAAGGAGGGCTGAGAGCATTATATGCTCTCGGCTGCTGTTCTCTTTTATTTTAAAAATTTATGAAACAAAGTGTGTTGCCCAGGGGATTCAAACCAGCGACCTCAAACCACTGTAGCCATTAAAGCTGTCCCGACCACTTGAGCTACGTGCTCAGGTTGTCAATAACGCAACTAAAAATTTATTTAAACCAATTCTCTCTGTTATTAAAACGTTTCGATGTTCAACTAATCCTCATTTCATTTTGCTTTTTATAAAATTTACTGTAAATGTCCAGATTGACTAATATCATCATAAATTATATCCAGTATGAAAAAAAATAATTTTTTCAACAATTAAAACATATTTTTCATACAATTAATTTGAATTCTACATTATAACTACCACATTTCTTCATTTCCACATTTCTTAACAATTAACACTACTAATCCCTTTATTAGCAAACTTCACATTAATTCTCTATTTTTAATCTTTTACCAAACATACAAAATTATATCTTAATTCATTTATTTCAATGTAACACAAACATTCATTTAAACACATAAAGTAGCATTGTCAATCTACTACCTTTTTTTATATAATTTGTGATGTAGATAATGAAACTATCTTCAATAATCCATGGCCATAATCAATTCACTCACAATTTAGCCTTTACTAATAGAACCACATACAATTTCACATCCACATTTCAATCAATCCATAAGTCATTTTTATCAATTAAATGCGTACTCTTATTAATATTTTTCATGCTTCATTCATTCAATTCAATCTAGCATACATTCCTATTTAGAAATATAGAAAATTTACCCACCTTAAATGGAGAGAAAAATACAACTAGCGACACCTCCTAAACAATGTCCTTGCAAACGAGAGCGATCCTCCTCCTTGAAGCGCGCAACCGAGCCTCCAAGGACACCCAACCCGAGGGCTCCTAAGCCAAACCGAGAGCACTCCCTTGATAGCCGGCCTCTCCTCTTCTTGTTGCAAGCACAACTCCCACACACAACTTAATCTTTTAACTCACTAAAATAACTACTAGATACTTGTATTAGCTATAGGTTTGGGAAGAATTAATTTGCACAAGAATACTAGCCATGGGAGGGGGTATTTATACTAAAAATCTAGGGAAATGGATGGCTAAGATTGAAGTAGGAGTTAGGAACAAATGGCTTAGATTTAAGGAGGAGTTACACTAACTACCCATGGTGAGTAACCATCTCCACCATGATCCCACTCAAAAATTTCATTTCCCTCCAAGATGCAATCCAGCCATGCTTTGGGAAGTGCACTTTGCACGTGTACGTGCAATGCACGTGCAAGCATTTGGTCTCCAAAAATTTGTACATTAAATTTTGTATAAAAATAATTTTAAAATTGTATCCTACATGACAAGTTGTATTTAAAAATAAATTAACTCATGGGCTTTAGTTTATGGGCCAAAATAGTAATTTTAAAATAAAATAAATGAATTAAATTTTGGGCTTTAAGAAAAAGGGTTTTATGTCTAATTGAAAGAAGGCTTTATATAAAAATAATTAAAAGCACATATTTAAATATCTATACTCATCATGATGAAAATAATCATAACATTTAATTCAACCAAAATATTGCACGTGCACACTACGTGAAAAATAAAATAATTTTTCACAAATGAAAAATCGGGGCATTACAGACCTTGTGGTGCGGCCAACCAAACGCGGCGCTAATGGATTATTTAGGTCGGGTCTTGGCAATTCGTGAGAAGCCCAACTTGCTCTTCAAGTTAGATCTTACAGCTCGTATCGTAAGGTTATCTCTTCAAGAATATCCAATGGTTATTGTATCAAGATATCAAGCTAGGATTTCTCTAGATCTCTATATATATTGTTGTTATTGGCCTCCATTGAGAGCCAAGAGAGAGAGAGTACTTCATTGAAGGAGAGATTGAGTGATTCTCTAATTGTAAACAACTAGTACTTGCTGGTGAGACTTGAGAGATGGTCGTGGTGAGAATTGTAATATTCTTGTATCTTCTCTAGTTGAATAACATCTTGGGTTTTTTCTCCCACGGATTAAGGCGAAAGCCCCAACAGGGATAAATTTGTGTGTGCTTTGGTGTGTTTGGTATGATTTCATGTGTTTGGTAGTTTGTGTTGATTGCATCGAATAATTCAACAAGATCCTAAGAGGGGTTTTCGGTAGAAATCCCTAACAACCATTAGGTAGGAGTGAGAGGGTGGGTGTGCCAAGTAATACCTACACATGAAAAGAAAGATAAAAAAAAGGACCTCACCTGCTCGAGTTGCAAGTACTATATATCCATCCATACGTGAGTTACTTCTATGTTATAACAATTGCGCACATCCTCAAAACGTTTCTCCATCAATTGTCCAAGCTCTGGAATGGTCACCTTAGATACTAGACAGAAGAATATCTGATAATCTGAACTAATATAACAATTTGAGAAGTAAAAAGCAAGAGAGCATTTCTTGAAACCGTAGTTCCCACGAAACTTCTCCGATCTGAGCTCAGAATCATCCAAATTCTAGTAACTAACTTGAGTATCTTCGATATCCTTGAGAATCCCGCAATGGGAGACACTGAACAACTTCTTGAGACGATCGATCTGAGAAGCGCCCAGATCTTGCAGATCAGAGATGCTCGATGGCAGTCATCATTGTCGGGGAAGGTGGTTCGACTTTGGTGGTGAATTATATAGTTTTCTTGGTGATGCAGTTTGTTTTTGGGGGGTGGATGTAACAGGTGTGAGTTCTATTTGTTTGTTTAGTGGAAGGACACGGTACTGGCTATACGCCTGGCCCTCGGATGGGGGGTCAGCTCGGGAGTAGCAGGAGAGAGGCAGGGGACGATGGTTCGGCTCGTGTCTAGTGGCTCAGCTCGTGTACCTGCACAATGCCTAGGAACACCGGGGTTAGTCCCGGTGGCTGGCCCTCCGATGGTCTACTTAGTTTACTGAAGAGTAACAGTAAAGCTAGGGTTTTTAGAGGGAAGGATTGCCCTTTTAGTGAGGGAGGAGGTGAAGTATTTATAAGCAGTGGTAAACGGGTCTGAGGCCTAACGGGCAGGGTTAGACCCGTTTGCCTGTGGGCTTGAGCTGGCAAAGGCCCGGTTGACTTTTGTTGACCCGATTATCCTGGGTGAGCTCCTTTTGAGGAAATCTGGTGGCCTAGGATGGGCCACACCATTTTACCTTATGTCACAAGCCCCCCACTCGTGTAGGGGTGCGCGAGCTAGCCGTGGAGGAGTAGTCTTGGTCGTGAAGGAAGAGCGGGGGGAGTTTCTAAAGGCATTCATGGTCGTCGCCGAGGCTGAGGTCGGCTCGGAGGCCAGAGCTCTGGTCTCCAGTCGTAGGCCTTTTGACGAGGCACAGAGGAATGTGCTAGGCTAGGCGTAGATTCGGAACACCGAGACGAAGGCAAGCCTGTGGGCTTTCTATTGAGAAAGCCACCTGGGTGCTCGACCTGACCTCGGAGCGTCAAGGGCTTAGGGGTCGGCAAGGGGTGCGGCGAGCCCGTGGGCTTTTTGGTGAGAAAGCCACCCTGGTGCTCGACCTGACCTCGGAGTGTCGAGGGCTTAGGGGTCTACAAGGGGTGCAGCGAGCCTGTGGGCTTTCTTGTGAGAAAGCCACCCTAGTGCTCGACATGACCTCAGAGCGTCGATGGCTTAGGGGTCAGCAAGGGGTGCGGCGAGCCTGTGGATTTTCTGGTGAGAAAGCCACCCTGGTGCTCGACCTGACCTCGGAGCATCGAGGGCTTAGAGGTCGGCAAGAGGTGCAGCGAGCCCGTGGGCTTTCTGTTGAGAAAGCCACCCTGGTGCTCATCCTGACCTCAGAACATCGAGCGTTTAGGGGTCGGCAAGGGTGTGGCAAGCCTATGGGCTTTCTGTTGAGAAAGCTACCATGGTCCTCGACTTGACCTCGGAGTGTCGAGAGCTTAGGGGTCGATAAGGGTGCGGCGAGTCTGTGGGCTTTCCTTTGAGAAAGCTACCCTGGTGCTCGACCTGACCTCGGAGCGTCGAGGGTTTAGGGGTCGGCAAGGGGTGCGGCGAGCCTGTGGGTTTTCCTTTAAGAAAGCCATCCTGGTGCTCAACCTAACCTCGGAGCGTTGAGGGTTTAGGGGTCGGTAAGGATGTGGCGAGCCTGTGGGCTTTTTGGTGAGAAAGCCACCCTGGTGCTCGACCTGACCTCGGAGCGTCGAGGGCTTAGGGGTCGACAAGGGGTGCGGCAAGCCTGTGGGCTTTCCTTTGAGAAAGTTACCCTGGTGCTCGACCTGACCTCAGAGCATCGAGGGTTTAGGGGTCGACAATGGTGTGAAGAGCCTGTGGGCTGTCCTTTGAGAAAGCCACCCTGGTGCTCGACCTGACCTCGGAGCGTCGAGGGTTTAGGGGTCGGCAAGGGTGTGGCGAGCATGTAGGCTTTCTGGTGAGAAAGCTACCCTGGTGCTCGACCTGACCACGGAGCGTCGAGGGTTTAGGGATCGGCAAGGGTGCGGCGAGCTTGTGGGCTTTCCTTTGAGAAAGCTACCCTAGTGCTTGACCTGAACTCGGAGCATTGAGGGTTAGGGGTCGGCAAGGGTGTGGCGAGCATGTGGGCTTTCTAGTGAGAAAGCCCTCTGGTGCTCGACCTGACCTCGGAGCGTCGAGGGCTTAGGGTCAGCAAGGGGTGCGGCGAGCCAGTGGGCTTTCTGTTGAGAAAGCCACCCTGGTGCTCGACCTGACCTCAGAGCATCGAGGGTTTAGAGGTCAGCAAGGGTGTGGCAAGCCTGTGGGCTTTCTGTTGAGAAAGCTACCCTGGTGCTCGACCTGACCTCGGAGCGTCGAGGGCTTAGGGGTTGGCAAGGGTGCAGCGAGTCAGTGGGCTTTCCTTTGAGAAAGCTACCCTGGTGCTCGACTTGACCTCGGAGCGTCGAGGGTTTAGGGGTCGGCAAGGGTGCAGCGAGTCGTTATGCCTTGCAGATTGCTGCTTAACTGCGGACTATTCATCTTCTAATGTGGGCTTAATGTGCGGCGCTTCAATCCCTAGGAAGAATTAATTGCGTGACGCTTCACCTCACATTGTTTGGTCTCCTGAGGTCATAAATGCCGCTTGGGGGGGCTATATATACCCCATTCCTCCGTTGTTCTTTCGCCAGAAAAAGCGCTGGTGGCCCATGTGCTATCAGGGATGTCTGCCGCAGACGGACGCCTAATAATTGGGTTTTAAGGTAGAGATCCCCGGATGGGTGGCTCCCCTGCCGTCTTTGTCATCCTTCGGGTATACGGCTCTGAGGGCTGTCAGCTCAAAGGAGACATCCGATGGGAGGCATGCCGATCAAGGTCCGGGGCCCGGGGAGTTGTAGGGCGAGTCTGCCGCCCTCTGGTATTTTTTTTGGTAGATCAATCTGACCCAAAGATTCAGCTCAGATGGGTCTACCTCAAAAATGTTAGATTTGGTTGACGAAGGTTCGGGATCGAGAGCCCGGTTATGGTGGCTCTCTTCCCGCCCTCAAACAATTCGGGGTTTTGGCTCCGAGGGCCATAAATCCTGAATTGTTCGTGGGTGAGAGGGGTATCGATCAAATCCCGGAGCTCAGGGTGTTTGCCGAAGGCGATCACCCTAAATCTTTAATGTAAACTTTTGGAGGTTGAGTAGCTGTGGGTCATCACCGAGCGTAGTGGGTCACATGGCCTGAAGAGGCCAGGGCCCTTCTCGAGGTCGATGCCAAGCGTCCAACCCTATGTTTGGGGAGGGCAATCCTGATTCTCGAGTAGCCTCGGCCCGACGAGCATTGTGCGGAAACCGAAGGGTTACCTGTCATGTGTCTTGATGATGTCACTTTTGTGAGTTTCTAGGAGCCGTTATTGCGGAATTCTAGGAACTGTTTTGCAAAAATCGAGGATTCCCTTGGCTCTCTATATATATATCCCCCAACCCCCTTTTTCATTCTTCACTTTTACTCTCTCTCTCTAGAAAAAGGTGCTGTCAGAGCTTCTCGCTCTAAAGCTTTCTGTCTTTTGCTCGTCCTTCGCCGAAACTGAGCAAGTTAGTTAGTTCTTTTTCTTTAGTATGTCTAGGGCTCAGTCTGGCTCTTCAGCCTCGACTTCGAGGGAGGAGGACGACCCCCGTACGGGCCTCTTCGATTCAACGTCTTGGGAGGACGTCATGGTGTACGATGCGAAACCACTCTGCGCTAGGAAGCCATTTTTTGTGGAGAGTAGTGACTCGGAGGAGGGGGATAGCGACGGGTCAGAGGAGGTAAAGGAGTTGGACTCGGAGGAGGGTTCGGAATCCGAGCATGACGATAGCGAGGAAGAAGAAGTGGAGACAGGTCGGAGGAAGGGCAAGGAGATTGGTTCCTCTTCGGCGGCGACCGTCCTCGAGCCACTGGCCACACCTTCTCCTGAAAAGGCCAAGAAGAAGAGACTGGAAAAGGAGGAAGTGGACGATGTCCAGTAGCCCTAACAGGTCGGTCCCCGTTCAGGACCTGGCGAAAGGCTTCTTGTCGCAGCCGAGGTCGATCAGGCAGTACCCAGACGACCTCGCAGATAAGATATATGGGATTCGGCCCTCTTTGCCAACTCCTCAAAAGATAAAGATGGACGCTAAACAGTCGATCCTGAAGGCGGAGGACTTGGCCCACATCCGCTCGGCCTACCACATCGGAAAGGGGTTTGAGTTGATGATGTCGAGCCCGGGGCTCCGGCCAACCGATCCTCTGTCCGAATGGTATTGCATTTTTCCGGCCGATGCATTCAGCTCCGGCCTACGGTTGTCGATCCACTTGTTCATCCGAGAAGTGCTGAATTGGGCGTCACTATCTCCGATGCAGTCTGGGGCGAACTCGTGGAAGCAGATGGTGTGCTTCGGGCAACTATGTGAGGAGAGGAAGGTGCCATTGAGGTTGGATATCTTCTGGGCGATGTTAGGGATTAGCTCATCCGAGGAGTTCGAAGGCATCTACTACGTCTCCCTTCGGAGCGGGGGGAAAGTAATCCATGGCCACCAGGATTCAATAAAGGAATGGAAGAAGAAATACCTCGTCATCTGGAGCAAGAAGCCTTGGGATATTCCTACTCAATGGAATTTTTACAAGCCGAACTTCAAGGAGCCGAAGTCGAAGGATCCGTCAGCCGAGGATTGGGGATATGTCGAACGTCTTCGGAAGGGAAATAGTATAAGCTGGCTGAAGGTGACAGAAAGTCATATGGCCCGTGTCGGACTGAGCCCGGCTACGTCTAGTACGTTGTTTGTTCCATTTTTCTCGTTTTAGTATTCTTTTGCGCTCATTATTTTTAATGGGTATTTTTGCAGGTATGGACCTCGATCCCGAATCGATCAAGGCAAGGTGGATCGCCCAGAAGAAGGAGAAGGCCGAGAAGACCAAGAAAGGGAAAAGAGGGAGGGGGTCTTCGCATGTGGCCTCCGACGCGCCGAAGTCACCGAGGGCGAAGAAAGTGCATCCTGAACTGAGCAAGGAAGTGCCCGTCCCGCCGAGCCCCAGCGCGATGAGGGTGACCAAGTACGTGAAAGGGAAGGTCCCTCCGCTCCGAGCCAATGCTGCCAAGATTGTAGGCAAAGAGATGTTGCAGCCATGGGCCCCGGACTGGTCGGTAAAGAAGGGCGACAGCCTGACCAAGGGCGCCATGGCCATCGAGGTCGCTAATAAGCTGGCGACTCCCCGTGATCGGCAGAGTATGAGCAACGATACCCTGGAGGTGGCCTATATGCGGTTGGCACAGGTGAACGTGCTGGTAAGAACTACTGGACCCTTTTCGCTAATTTTTATACGATCCGACCTCCTTTTCTGACCCCTTCGTCCTTGTGTTGTAGGCTTGTCTGGAGGGGGCCCAGGTGATGAAGCTTCATGAAAAAGCCCTGGCACACGAGAAGGAGCGAGCAAACAAATACCAGTGGGAGATGAAGGAGATGAAGATTGAGCTCGATGGCTCGCACAAGAGGGAGCAAGAGATGAAGGCCAAGCTCGCTTCAATGGAGAGTGAGTGTGTTCGAAAGGTGAGCTCGTTGAAGAAGGGGTTTGCCGTGGAGAAGAAGTTGCTCACCACAGAGGCGTGGGACTTGATAATCGAGGCCCAGAACGAGGTCTACGAGAAGGCCCTGAGTCATGTGAGGCACTTCTACCCAACCATCGACCTGACCAACTTTGATTTCGACAAGGTGATCGAGCCGCCGCCCAAAACCCCCAAAGGGGGCGAGTAGAACGAGCTGCCTACTGACCCAGCTGTGGACCCTCCCCTCGACCAGACCGATCCAGAGGTGGGGAATTAAGAAGTTTGCCTCCTTGTTGTTTTTGTTTCCTCCTTTTTTTTGTTTTATCATGTATTTGCCGACCGCGGACTGGCCACCACACTTTTTGTACGACGAATTTGATTTATGGGAAAAAGGATTTTTGTTTGGCCAAGTGTTTTGACTTCGACTATTTTGTTTTGGGGAAGTGTAGCTTTGCCGACCAAACCTTCTGACTTATTTTGAGATTTTCGCACTGAGGTCGGTGGGCATCAGAATGATGATTGTTTTTCCCTTGTTAGGTGCTAGCCCCCTTTTCCAAGGCGGACCCTCGTCGATCTGATGTGGCGTGGCTCCGGAGTAAGATCAAGGTCCTTGAGTCTACTTTGGCCCGGTATCGAAAGGAGGCTCGTGATCAGGGCGCCGCCTTTCACTATTATCAAAACAAGTCTGAGGCGCTAAGTGTGGAGGTGTCCAAGCTGAAGAGGGCGATGGTAGATCGCGACCTAGGCAGTGCCGGTATTGGGCATACCATGTCGAGTGCATCGGTGCAACGACCCTCGTCAGAGAGGCTCCTTCGCGACATTATAATGGAAAAGGAGATGGAAATACAGCGTTACAAGACGATGTTGGGCATGTCCGGGGCGAGGACGGGCTCTTCTTGGGGAGGTCACCGAGTGGAGGGTACTCCCATGGCAATTATGCTACTGGAGTATACCCGGCCGGTCGATGCCCAGAGCTCCGTGGCTGGTATGTCAACTTTGGCCGACCCTAAGGGTCATTATGACGAGGTAGGAGGTCCTAGCCATTCGGTCAGATTCAGGCTATCTTGCATCGGCCCCGAGGGCCACTGAGAAGTTTTTTAGCTGAGTGGAGTGGTTTGTAACGTTCTTGTTCTTCCGACGGTGCTTAATCAATAAAAAAGTATGAATAAAAAGTTTTAGTCTTCTCTTTTTTCTTGCAACCTGTCTTTGGGAAAGCTGCCGAGGAAGGGTGGGTCGGCGCCAAGTGTCCTGGCTTGGGTGCTAGGGATTGAGAAGGCTACCCACGTGCTCGACATTATTTCGGAGCTACCGAGGAGATGTGGGTCGACGTCCAGTGTTTTCACTTGAGCGCCACAGCTTGAGAAAGCTACCCATGTGCTCGACATTGGTACGGAGCTGCCGAGGAGATGTGGGTCAGTGCCCAGTGTTCTGACTTGGGCGCCACAGCTTGAGAAAGCTACCCACGTACTCGACATTGGTACGGAGCTGCCGAGGAGATGTGGGTCGACACCCAGTGTTCTGACTTGGGTGCCACAGCTTGAGAGAGCTACCCACGTGTTCGGCATCTGTTCGGACCTACCGAGGAGATGTGGGTCGATGCCAGTGTTCTGACTTGGGTGCCACAGCTTGAGAAAGCTACCCACGTGCTCGACATTGGTACAGAGCTACCGAGGAGATGTGGGTCGGCGCCTAGTGTTCTGACTTGGGCGCCAATGCTTGAGAAAGCTACCCATGTGCTCGACATTGGTTCGGACCTGCCGAGGAGATGTGGGTCGGCGAGATAAAGTTTACAAAAAAGAGCTTTTTTACTTGAGCCTTTTAATACATGAAGAGAGGTGCGAACGGCCTTTTACACAGGGCAGGTTACAAAAGTGTTATTTGCATGAAGTAAACTAAAACTCTACTTCTGCCCTTCTAGAAATTTGATCAGATATTTGGCGTTCCAAGGTCTTTTGATTACTCAGCCTTCCATGTCCACGAGTCGGTACATGCCTGGGCGTATCACCTTGGCTACCTTGTATGGGCCTTCCTAGTTGGGGGCAGCTTCCTCTTTGCCGTGGGGTCGGAGACGGACAACTTGCGGAGCACGAGGTCTCCGGCCTTGATGTCAGTGGGGCAGACTTTCTTGTTGTAAAACCTTTCGATCCGCTGTAGGTAGATGCTCCTTCTCACGGCGAACTTCTCCCTGGCCTCGGCAACGAGCCCTGAGGCCTGATGAGTTTTCGGCATCGTCGAAGGCCATGATGCGCGGAGAAGAGAGGCCGACCTCAACGGGGATAACTGCCTCCGTCCCGTAGGTTAAGTTGAAAGGCGTTTCACCCATTGGAATTCTCTTTGTGGTCCTGTGCACCCATAGCACACTTGGCAGTTCTTCTACCCACTGTCCCTTGGAGGAACTGTCGAGGCGCTTCTTCAGGCTGTTGAGTATCTGTCGGTTCACGTTCTCTGCTTGGCCGTTTGACTGGGGATGGCATATGGCGGAGAAGCGCTGCTGGATGCCGATGTCTTCACAGAACTTACAAAAGTTCTAGCATGCAAATTGGGTTCCGTTGTCTGTGATAAGGACCTACAAAATCCCGAACCGACAAATGATGTTCTTCCAGAAAAATTGCTGGGTTTGACGCTCGGTGATTATTGACAGGGACTCGGCCTCGATCCATTTTGTGAAATAATCGATGGCGACTATTAGGAATTTTCTCTGTCCGGTTGCCATGGGAAAGGGGCCGACTAAGTCCATCCCCCACATGGCGAACGGCGTCGGACTAGCCAGCGAGCGAAGGTTGGCCTGAGGAAGTCTCTTGATCGGAAAAAATCTTTGGGACGGACCGCACCTCTTGACTAGATCCTGGGAGTCTTGCAACATTGTTGGCCAATAGTACCCGTGGTTCAGGGCCTTCCTGGCAAGCGATTTGCTTCCCATGTGACATCTGCTGATCCCCTCATGAAGTTCTTTAAGCGCGTAGCTAGCTTCCGCCTTGGCGAGGCAGCGGAGGTAGGGTTTCCTGTCTGCCAGGGTGTACGAGCATTTAAAGAAGACATCGTTGATCATGAAGAACCTTTCAGCTCGAACCCTGATCCTTCTCACCTCGGCCCGGTCTTCAGGGAGCTTGCCCTTCAGCAGGAACCTTCCGATGGGGGTGGTCCAGTTGTCCAGCTGAACTTCGTTGTTTACACACATTGCCTTAGGGAGGTTGATGCTCGGATTCAGGAGGACTTCGATGAGTACTGTTCGATTGAGACCCTCGAAGGACGAGGAGGCGAGTTTTGACAAGGCGTCTGCCTAGGTGTTCTGCTCTCTCGGAACCCTAAGGACTGTGGAACAGTCGAAGGATGTCAAGAGCCGCCGGACCAAGACCAAGTATCAGATCATTCGGTCATCACGAGCCTCGTATTCTCCGGTGATCTTATTGACCATAAGCTGAGAGTCGGTGAAGGCCCTGATCTGCTTCGCACCAGCCTGGTGTGTCAGGGTCAGTTCAGCAATCATAGCCTCATAATCCGCCTCGTTGTTGGAGGCTGACAAGTTGAAGCGAAGAGAATACTAGAGGAGGAAGTGGTCGGGGCCTCGCAGGATGATCCCAGCACCACTCCCTGATTCGCAGGAGGATCCATCGACATAGACTTCCCAGGTCGGATCCGAATTTTCGATGTTGGGCTGCTAAAAAATGGTGCATTCAGTGATGAACTCGTCGAGGGCTTGCCCCTTGATTGCCATCCTTGGCTGGTAGCTGATATCGTACTGGCTCAGCTTGAACGACCACTTTACTAAGCAGCCAGAGTTCTCTGGCTTGTGAAGGACGGCCTTGAGGGGTTGATCGGTCAACACTTGGATGGAGTGCGCCTGGAAGTAAAGGCGGAGCTTTCGGGCGGCCATGACCAGGGCATATGCTACTTTCTCAATCCTTGTGTACGTCGTCTCGGCCGGGAGCAGGACCTTGCTCACATAGTATAGTGGTTTCTACACTCCGTCATCTTCCCGGACGAGGACTGCGCTGAGGGCATTTTCTGAGGATGACAGGTACAGCCAGAGTGGCTCGCCCGGCTCGGGTTTGCTAAGGAGAGGAGGGTGGGCTAGAGTAAAGGTGTTCGAATGCCTCTTGTTAAGGGGCACCCCATTCGAAGCTCCCCGTTCCGCACAGAGCCTTGAAGAAGGGGAGAGACTTATCCCCAGATTTGGAGAGAAAACGGCCGATGGCCGCCAATCTTCCCGTAAGCCTCTGGACTTCCTTGATGTTTCGGGGGGAGCCATGTCTATTATGGCCTAGATCTTCTCAGGGTTCACCTCAATGTCGCGCTGGCTGATGACGAACCCGAGGAATTTTCTTGACGAGACGCCGAAGGTGCATTTGGCGGGGTTAAGCCTCATGTTATGTGTTCGGAGTATGCGGAAGGCTTCTTCGAGGTCGGCAATGTGGTCCTGTCCCTGTCGGCTTTTGACGAGCATGTCATCGACATAAACCTCCGTGTTACGACCAATCAGGTCCTTGAAGATTCGATTAACAAGCCGCTGGTCAGTGGCTCCGGCGTTCTTCAGCCCAAAGAGCATAATGCGGTAATAGAAGAGACCTTGGTCGGTGATGAAGGACGTCTTTGCTATGTCCAGTGGGAACATCCGGATCTGATTGTAGCCTGAGAAGGCATCCATGATGGACAGGAGCTCATGACCTAAAGTCACATCGATCAGGGCATCGATGCTGGGAAGAAGGAAAGGATCTTTAGGGCATGCTTTGTTCAGATCCGTGAAGTCTATACAGATCCTCCAGCTTCTGCTTGCCTTCTTTACCATGATGATGTTTGCTAGCCATTCGGGATTGTAATATCCCGGACGGATATTACCTCGTATAAATTACTATTTTATTATTATTTTATAATTATTTTGTTTGAATTCCAAAATCAAATTATTTTGGTGATTTTTCGCCGGTTTGTCCACAAACATTGTCTGCGCGCATATATCGGTCGGTGTACATCCGAAGTACATCAAATTGGTAGCGCGATCCTCCGAATTGATAATAAAACTTATTTTTATTATTATTTTCAAATTAAACTATTTATGGGGATTATATAAGGATTTTTTTGTATACACATACATGTACACATACATACATTGTATTATACTTAGTACATTATACAAAATATGTAGCATGTACTCTTGGACAATGTACTCATCTTGTCATGACAACTTAATTAGATGGTTAGGGTTTGATTAGGAGGCTTAATCTAGGGTTGTATGCATGAGAAGATTAAAATCCCTTCTAGAAACCTTATCCCTTTCTACCATGCTTCCAACTCATACCTAGGACCATACCCTACACCTTACCCCTCCTCCACCTAGGGCATGGCCGGTTGGCTTCTTCTTGGGGTTTTTGTGCAAAATGTGAGTGCACATTTACACTCTCCCCCTCCTCTCCCCTCCTATAAATACCCCCTCCTTCTCCACCTTGTCTCATTTTAGAAAACACAAAGAAAGAAAGGAAAGGAAAAGAAAGAGAAGATTCTAACAAGAGAGTTTTTCTTGTAGGTTCCATAAGAAGTTCTAGGAGCTAGGGGAAGGAGAAGTTTTAGCTAGCTAGTCCTTCCTACAAGTAGAACAAGGTGGGGGTTTCTCTTTGTTTGTTTGTTTGTTTGTATTGTTGTTTTGATGTTCTTCTTCTTCTTATCCTCCCTGTTTTGTTTTCTTTGGTTCTTTTTGGGATGATTGTTGTGATAGTATTGTTGTATGTGGTTCTTGTTTTGTATGTTTGTAAATGTTAAAGGTAATAACCACATAAAAAGAAAAGAAACAAATGGTAGTGCTAAATACACCTAAAGATTGAATCTTTATGGTAGTAGTAGGTTGTTTGGTGTTGTTAAATGGACTAAAATGACATAAGACATATGGACTTGTACATACAACCGTTTGGGGTTGTAGGACTTGATGTGAATACATGAACAAAGCATATGAACCTTTTTATACAACCATTTCGGTTGTAGGACTTGAATTGAACTTGGACTAAAAAGATAAGCATATGTTGGTTGAACCAAATGAAGGTTCTTACCTTATTTTTATTATTTTTGTTTTCTTTTATAATCTTAAGTAAAAAGAACCTAAATTAGATGTTAGTTTTAATTATGAAAAAGAAACTAATCTAATCACTAGTTGTAGAGTGAATAAAAAGATCTCTTTTTTATGATCACTAGTGATAAATAAATGCTAATAAAGATTTAGTAGATATCTAAGTAGTAGATGCTTTATATTAAAATAAAATAGTAGTAGTATGATTAAATAAAATAGTAGTAGTATGTTGAAATAAAGTAGTAGTAGTATGCTTAAATAAAGTAGTAGTAGTATGCTTAAATAAAGTAGTAGTAGTAGATATCAAAATGAAGTAGTTATAGATGTTATGTAAATTTTGGTAGACACTTATGGGTAAATAAAGTAGTAGTGGTAGATGTGTATGTTCCAAATAAAATGGTTGTAGTAGATATCTACACAAATTTGTAGAAAAGGGTTATGTTTTATGGAAGTGGTAGTAGATGCTTGTTATGACTAGATAAAGATTTTTGGTAGAAGTTTTGGTAGTAGATGTTATGTGGTAGTGGATGTTGTGTTAAATTGTAGTGATGCATATGAACATTAAATGGATGTTGTGCTTATGTTAAAGTAAATACCATGCTAAGATTGGATTAGATTAATTTATTCATGCTTAGAATGTTGTAGGATTTATACTAAAAATTACCTATCATGTTTAGGAATGATATTCATGCTCATATTGTTGTAGGATTGATGATTAATTAATCTACCATGCTAGGAATGTTGTAGGTTAATTACTAAGTAAATACCATGCTCATATTGTTGTAGGATTGATGCTTAATTAATCTACCATGCGAGGAATGTTGTATGTTCATACTAGTAGTTATCCATGCTTAGTAAGAAATTCATGCTTAGTAGTTATTCATGCTTAATAAGATTCATGCTTAGATGATAGTAGGAGAGTAGTATACCATGCTAGCTAAATTGTCTATGCTTAGATGATTGTAAGAAAGTAGTATACCATGCTAGTTTCATTTATCTATGCTTAGATAGTTGTAGGTAAGTGGTATACCATGCTAGATTAATGGTAGGAAAGTTGTATACCATGCTAGATCCAATAAATATTCATGCTTACATGATATCTATGCTTAGATAAGTATAGGTTCATGCTATGTTAGTAGGTGATCATGCTTAATCATTACTCATGCTAAGTTAGTAGATGTCATGCTAATTATTGTTATGTTAAGTTAGTAGATGACCATGCTAATGATGATTTATGTTAATTTAATGGTATCCATGCTAATGATATTCATGCTTAAAATATAGTAGATACTCATGCTTAAATTAAGGGAACTATCCATGGTTAGTTGTGGTGATTTTTATGTTATGTTCTATCCATGCTAGAATTGTTGTAGAAACTCATGCTATATGGTAGGTTGATACTTAACTAGTATACATGACTAGAATGTTACTAAAACGTACACCATGCTATATGTTAATGTTAAAGTAGCATACCATGTCTAGGAATGAGATATATCACGATAAAGTTTAAATACATGCTTAGAATGTGGTAGGATTAATGTTAGAATACCTACCATGCCTTGGAATGTTGTATGTTCATATTAGTTATATATCCATGCTTGGGTTGTGGTGATTGATCATGATAAGTAGTAAGCATTCATGCTCAAGTTATAACCTATGCTTGACCATAGTGGACTTCATGTCTAGATCATAGTGATTTTCATGCTTAAGCTTGATATAAGCACATGCTTAATCATATTCCGTACTTAGGAGTATTGGGGTGAGTGGTTACGTTATGTACCATAATTAGATTGTCGTAGGAAGACGCTTGTAATTGTATGCCATGCTTAAGGCGTTATAGGTTGAAGTAATACGGATTGGGAAGACCACTAGTAATAGTTAGTTGATAAAGGTTGTTATGTCGCCTTCGGTTCTTCCTTAGTAGAATACCGATCATAGACTATTAGTAGATTTTTCTGTTGATTCTAATAATAGAAGATCAAGTTTGCTAGTAAGCACGTTTGGTTGCTTTTAAGATTGATTACCTGTATGGTTGTTTGTATATGGTTGTGCTCATACGTGGCTCGACTGGCCCGTATGTAGCTGTGGGTCTCATACGTAGTTTATTTGGCTCGTATGTAGGTTGTTGTCTCGTACGCGGCTCGACCGGCCCGTGCGTAGCTGTTGGTCTCATACGCGGCTTATTTGGCTGGTATGTACGTTGTTATCTCCTACGAGGCCCGCCTGGCTCGTAGGTAGCTATTGTTTCATACGTAGCTTGTTAGCTCGTATGTGGTTGTTACTCGTGTATAGCTGTTAGCTAGTACACTGTTCGTTGTGCTCGTCTAGGGTGATATTACCACCCTAAGGGCTATTGACTATCAAGACATATATTTTCTTACCCTAAGGAACTGTGGAGGAGTCACTCCTTGTGTACCGTCGAATCTTAACCAGGGTAGGTTGATCGAGGACCAGAGTATAGACGGAATCCAAGTTTAGGGTAGCGGCATGCATGTATATTCACACGGCCGAGGTCTTGGATCGATGGGCCAGGAACCAGATCCCGAGGGGTTCTGGTGAGTCTAGGTTGAGCAGCCTAGTAGAGTTGTCTTGCGAAGCCTAATTTAAAGGCCTAGCATGTTGTGTTTATAATATTGTCATCCCTAGGATTGTTCGAGTCAGGGACATCATTAGGATAGTGATTTATAAAGATCATTTTACTTAAACCCTTTTGCCGGGAGAGAGGAGTCGGTTGTAGGGGGCACCTTACGACTCACTCGTCTCTGGAGGCAGACTAGGTGGTGTTATTGGGTTGCGCCTTCCTGTCAAAGGGATACGTACGGTGCCGTCTCACAGGTTGGGAGCACGGGTTGCGTATCTCGCACTGTTAATTCCTGAAGTGCCGTGGCTGGGGGTGCCACAGGATGCATTGTGCAGTCCTGCGCTTGCGAGACCCCAGAGGGTGCCACAGGGCAGGCTTCGCACTGCCCTGCGCTTGCGAGACCCTATGATTTTGGTTTTTGGAACGACGCCCGATACATTGGGTTCGTCTGTTTTTGAGTGAGGTCCGGTTAGCCGGGTAGCAGTGGCGAACATATACACCACTAGCGGAATGCATTAGTGGGACTTGACCACGTCTGCAACCTCAAATTAGTCACGTGTAGGTGTTAGGAACAGGCTGTGTACAATTAGAATTCATAACGCGGGTTCAAATTCCTATATATGGAGAAACGGTTTGAGATGGGGTCGCATGTAGTATGGGCTGCATGTTGCTTCGGAGACTCGCTGACATTAGAATTGGAAGCATCCTAGTTCTAGTTAAATATCGCATTAGAGTCTAGTCATAGCACTCACGAACACTTAAACTACACCAACACCATTGCCATGTTTTGTATGTTGTTTGGGAGATTCGCTGCTTTGATATCAGCCTTTAAGCGTCAGTGAATACTGACGTCCCCACTTTCATAGGTACTGGATCGCCGAAGTACAAAGGCGAGATTCAGGAGGACTCAAGGTAAGGAAAGCAAGGAGTCAATGTCTTATTTAGTTCCGCTGTAATATGTCTATTAGTTGAAAAGTACTCTGATGTAAGATGTTGAAGGTTGTAATACTTGGAAATATAAAAGTAATGTTGTAACTCTATTATAATGTATTACAGTTGTATAATGTTCAGACTTGTAATACATTGGGTGTTGAATAAAAAGTTTTAAATTCTTCTGTTTTTCTGTGTATTGTGACTAATTGAAGAAAAGATCTTGGCTCGTGTCTCGGTTTTCCCAGTATGTTGGAAATCGGGGCGCTACAGAGTGGTATCAGAGCTAACTTCAATTTACAGTCCAGCACAGTAGGAAAATTTAAACTTGGATGCCTTTAGGAGATTGGGTTTTAGCTAGTTGTAGACAGTTATAATTCATATTGTTGTTCTTTCAACTTATGTTTTATAATATTTCTATATCGATGCTAATTTCTGTATCCACTCCTTGCAGGATGACGGACAGAGCGGTTCCCACGGGGAGTGAGTGGGGTCAGGGGGATGTGATAGAGATAGACTCGGACATGGAGCCTATCTTGGAGGAGGCTCAGCCACCAGTGGAGGCCGGATTGGCCAACGGGGCCCCCACAGCTGCCACAGCGGGGGCGTTTCCTTTTGGAGGTCAGGCTCCAGTACCGCCACCTCCCCAACTTACCCCCGTGGAGGAGGCCTTCCAGCAGGTCTTCCAGGACATATCAATGCTGACCTGGTCTCACGTCCATCTGGAGAACAAGATGGACTCGTGCGAGTTCGTAAACTTCCACCATGCGAAGGAGGTACAAAGGTTGAGGAGTGCCAATGCAAGGGCCCAGTGCCGAATGGTGATCCTGAACCGTACCTACAGGGCACAGTTCGAGCGCATGGAGCGCCGATGCGCAGACCTCCAGGTTCATATCGCACAGTTGCTAGCGCTGATGACTGGACAGGACCCACCTGAGGGCGCCAGCAGTACCGACTAGGCGGTCGGGTACTCAGAAACTGTTTTGTTATTTTGTGATTTTGGCTCCTACTTCTGTGATGTATAGGTAGGAAGGATATTACTTAGGAAAGATGTGACACTTTTGTAACCAAGTAGGTTTAGGTAGACTGTGTTGTTATTTTGTGATCTTGACTCCTACTCCTGTAATGTATAGGTAGGAAGGTTATTGCTTAGGAAGAGATGACATTTTGTAACCCAGTGGGTTTATGTAGGTATAGGTGTAACCCATTCAATGGTTGTTCAAAGGATAATTTATGTTCATCTCTTGTTCCATGACTATGCTATTTCGTATTTTTCGATTCATTTTCCTAACTTAATGTAGTTCTGAGGACAGAAGTATTCTGAGGAGGGAGTAATGTAATATCCCGGACGGATATTACCTCGTATAAATTACTATTTTATTATTATTTTATAATTATTTTGTTTGAATTCCAAAATCAAATTATTTTGGTGATTTTTCGCCGGTTTGTCCACAAACATTGTCTGCGCGCATATATCGGTCGATGTACATCCGAAGTACATCAAATTGGTAGAGAGATCCTCCGAATTGATAATAAAACTTATTTTTATTATTATTTTCAAATTAAACTATTTATGGGGATTATATAAGGATTTTTTTGTATACACATACATGTACACATACATACATTGTATTATACTTAGTACATTATACAAAATATGTAGCATGTACTCTTGGACAATGTACTCATCTTGTCATGACAACTTAATTAGATGGTTAGGGTAGTTTGAGCTTGTCCCGGGGTAGTTTCAGATTTTCGAATGCTTCCAGGAAGAGGATGTTCACCGAACTTTTATTGTCCACGAGGATCCGGCGGACCGCAAAGTTTGCCATGTCGAGGCTAATGACGAGGGCGTCACAGTGGGGAAGACGGACGCCCTCTAGGTCCTCCCCTGAGAAGGAGATGGGGAGTTGCTATGTCTGGGGAGACGGAAGGTCTCGAACGACATTCACCTCTCGGACGAACGCCTTTCGGGTAGTATTGGATTCCCCTCCCATGGGCCCCCTATGGATGAATTGTAGAATGGCCTGCCCTTCGGTCTCCCCGTGTTCGGGCTCTCGCTCGGGATGACGGTTAGGAGTGTGAGTAGGAGGCGAAGGCCTCCCATTCCTCATTTCCTTTCGGTCCCTCGGGCTTTCGCTGGTGAACTCTCGGAGGTATCCTGGCGACCGAGCGATGACCCGATGACCCGATGACCCGATGACCCGATGCAGATCGGGTACGACCGAGCGAGAGGCGCCCGACTGGTGTCCGAGGCTAACCCTCGGATTGCTGGATCCATGAGTGTCGGCAAGGATGTCCTGAGGAGGAACGTCCTGGCGATGTGCAGAGGTGACAGCTCTCCTGGGCTTGGGTGCCATGTGAGCTCGGATTCTGAGGTGACGTCCCTAGTCGGGATCGGGCTGTGGCCGGTAGCGACGATTTTCCACAGACGGTGCCAACCTGATGTGGTTTGTTTTTGTTTGGGGGGGGGGTGGCTGCAACAGGTGTGAGTTCTATTCGTTTGTTTAGTGGAAGGACACGGTACTGGCTATACGCCCGACCCTCAGATGGGGGGTCAGCTCGGGAGTAGTAGGAGAGAGGCAGGAGACGATGTTTCAGCTCGGATCCAGTGGCTCGGCTCGTGTACCTGCACAACGCCTAAGAACACCGGGGTTGGTCCCGATGGCAGGCCCTCCGACGGTCTAGTTAGTTTACTGAAGAGTAACAGTAAAGCTAGGGTTTTTAGAGGGAATGATTGATTACCCTTTTTAGTGAGGGAGGGGGTGAAGTATTTATAGGCAGTGGTAAACGGGTCTGAGGCCTAACGGGCCGGGTCAGACCCGTTTGCCTGTGGGCTTGAGCTGGCAGAGGCCCGATTGACTTTTGTTGACCCGATTATCCTGGGTGAGCGCCTTTTGAGGAGATCTGGTGGCCTAGGATGGGCCACACCATTTTACCCTATGTCACACTTGGATTGTTTTTTCTTCATTTTAGAGAATTTGGGTGGCGGGATCAGAGTGGGATTTTTTTTTTTTTGAGATTTTTTAGAACTCTTTTTTATACGCCACTTTTCGAAACTATTTGTACAAAGAGGACAATTGTAAAAAATTTTGCATTCGTTGACCCAACAACTAAACTCGCCGTTCCCAACGACGAGTTTAGTTGTTTCATGCTCATCATTGGGACACAGCGAGTTTAATGTTAATTTTTTGATAAACTCGTCGTTCCTAACGACGAATTCAGTTCAAAATTTTGAATGAAGACTCATCATTTCAAACGGCAATGACATTTATACCAGACTCGCTGCTGGGAACAACGAATTTAGTTCAAAATCTTTAAATAAGACTCGTTGTTCCCAACGGCAAGGACATTTATACTAGACTCGTTGTTGGTAACGACGAGGATATAGAAAATTTCACAGAGAGTGAAATATTCTATTAGACTTTGTGAATTTTTGGGAAAAAAAAACTCCATAGAATTTTTTTTTTTTTTTTGAAACTAAACTCGCCGTTACCAACAGCGAGTTTAGTGTAAATGTCCTCGTCATTGCGAACGGCGAGTCTTCATTGAAAATTTTGAACTAAACCCGTTGTTTCCAATAGAGAGTCTAGTATAAATGTTTTCACCGTTAGAAACGGTGAGTTTTCATTAAAAATTTTGAACTGAACGACGAGTTTATCAAAAAAATTAACACTAAACTCACCGTGTCCCAACGGCAAGCATAAAACAACTAAACTCACCGTTGGGAACGGTGAGTTTAGTTGTTGAGTCCACAAATATAATTATTTTGGTAACCGTCCTATAAGTACAAATAGTTTTAAAAAATAACATATATATATAAAAAAAATTGATTTTTTAAGACAGGACCTTCGAGAGTATTGTTTATTTGGTGTTTGATTTACCGACTTTACACGTGAACCCTCTGGAATGCCTTTCTTTTTCTTTTTTTTTTAAACAATGAGATGAAAACATTAAAAAGAAGAAATTTAATGGAGAAATTGGGGAGGGAGAGTGTGGGGTTTATTTATTTATTTTTTTAAATCTTTTTCCCTTTAGTGTTATGCACAACCTCTTATTTAAGTGTTAGTTGTTTTACTTTTACTTCTAGAAGCATTTGTATGGATATCAAATTATGTTTGCATGTATACATGCATATTTTTTGATGAAGCGGATAGAGCCCTGCGGCTCCAGCCATACCCAAAAATTATATTGATAATAAAGAAATGTACAGACAAACTGCTTTATAAGAGGTAAAACAACACTGCCTGAAGCACAAAACAAGACCTAAACAATAACAACTCAACCAAAGAAGGAGCACAGGAGTTGCTGCCAGCAACCAAAGGGCGTGGACACGCATGAGGCTGGGAGTGGAGAAAGTAGCCGATGGGAGTGCTATCCTCAAGGAAGCGGGAAGCCCTCGAGAGCTTCTGAATGAATAGGCTTAGAGCAGAAGATGGAGTCACCGTTGGAAAAGTGATGAGAGGGGCACTAGACTCCATCACTGTTGTGGGTGGAGCTAAGCAGCCACTTCCGCAAAAACCACAGCTCACCTGACGCACCCAGAGGAGCCAACCCGACAGTGGGAATCCAAAAGGGTAAGGCTACGTCTCGCCGTTGGCGACGCAGACAAGGACCCAGAGTCTGTCGAAATAAAGGTAACAATCTCGCTAGCGAAAAGGTACCAGTCGGGGACAATATGACCTTCCAATAACAAAGCCAAAGAAGAGGAGTAACCAAAGAAGGACGCTAGAGATGGGGAAGGGGGGGATAGCCTCCATGATAATAGAATAGATCGTCTCTGACAATCAGAGGAACACCAAGCACTGAAAGCAACCAAGCTGACCTCAGAATGGCCAAAATTGCCCCTGATAGACGAGAATAGAGCAATCCTGACCGGAATCAGAGAGGCCGAGAAAAGGAACAACACTACACACGGTGCTGAAAAAACAAGAAAACTAGGATCCATCTTCCCATCGCCGAACCAGTTGAACAGTAAAATAGAAGAAACACAAGGAAAGAACATCAACACCATGATAATGAAAGTAGATAACACAATGCTAAATAAATAGCAACATAACAACAACCACAACACGCCATCAGCAAAAGAGAGAGAATCCCACATAATAAGTATAAGGACAGCAGGCTATTCGAAGCATTAACCATCGGGAGTACATCAGTATCTCCCCGCTACGCTCCAAACTACAGCCTAACCGACTGACTGCAAAGGAGAAACATAAAGGGGACAAGGTGAAGAGTAAGGTAGTAAACAACCAAAGCACTAAGCCAGCCAGCAGCACCAAAAAACAACATCCTGCCTGGGTTAGAGAAAAGCCCATCAAAGAAATAAAAGTAGCCTGATCAAAAGCATCACCAGAAACTGCGCCAACCCTGTGACAAAGAACAAGGTGTCATGGCAAAAACTGGTGAAGCAATCAAAATTAAAAAGCATGCAGATTGCTAAGACAAAGGAAAGAATCTACTAATCTACTACCGTAGAGAGAATTTCTCGCTACAGGCTTCAACTCCGAAGACCAGAATTGAAACAAGAATAAAGAATCATCAATAAGGGATGTAATAGTAGACTTGCGATTTCTGAAAAGTCTGTTGTTCCTTTCCTTCCACGTGATCCAAATAATAATGTGCATCGAGAGGTACCATGAATTGCGATACTTATAGTTCAAAGGAAGAGAAGAATACACCGAGGAGAGGTTGTGAGGAATAGGGTTGATTTCCCATGCTAGTGAGCAGATTTTCCAGAGCGACCGAATGAAGTCGCATCCAATAAAGAGGTGATATGCATCCTCGAAAGAACTCAAGCAGAGAGGGCACCTCTGCCCCAATGCTAAGTTCCTTTTGTTGAGGATCTCAACGGTGAGTAATTTGTTGTTAAGGGCCCGCCAGGATGTGATTTTAGCTTTAAGAGGAGCGCACGAGTTCCATATGACCTTGGCCATAGGGGAGAGAATACCGCCAAAGTTAAGGAATTGATAAAAGGATTTAACCGAAAACACGCCCGCCGAGTTCCATCGCCATGAGTAGTCATCAAAAGGGTGTCCCTCAAAATTGTTGAGGGTTGAGAGGAGATTGCCAAGCTGGAGGCCACATTGTGGTGAGAGATTGGTTGACAGCGGGATGACCCATTGTCTGAGAGAGTCCAGAAGAGTGAAAGAGTCCGCTACAGTGGCCAGAGGAAATAAAGCTAATTGGTAGAGAAGAGGGAAGGAGGAGGCAATCTTAGTGTTACCGATCCATTGATCCGTCCAGAATCTGGTCCGGGAGCCAACACAACAATTGTGGGAAATACCGCAAGCAGGGGATGCTTTCCGAACACCCTTCCAGAAGGAAGAAGCATTGCGATGAATAGGCTGAGAGAGGTCCCACCAATGATGGTTAGGAGAATAGTGAGATTTAATGCTTTGGATCCAAGGAAGATGATCGAATTTAATAAATCTCCAGAGCCATTTACCCAGCAAAGCAATATTGTGCTGTCTGAGGTTCAGGACTCCGAGTCCCCTGGCAGTTTTAGACGAGCACACTATTTGCCAATTGATAAGGTGCGATCCAGGTTTGAATGTGGACGATCCGGACCAAAAGAAGTTGCTTCTAATTTGGTCAATCCTCTTAATGACCCAAGAGGGGACATAGAAGAAGGACATCATGAAGAGAGGAATAGACGAGAGCACCGAATTAAGGAGGATAAGATGCCCTCCTTGGGAAAGGAGTTTTCCAGCCCAGACACTGAGCCTGGATTCAACTTTATCCAGCATGGGCGTCCAGTCAGATTTGTGTAGTTTACCCCATCGAAGGGGGATGCCCAAATAAGTGACGGGGAACGATGCTACGGGACAGTTGAAGATAATGGATACTTCTGATATCCGGTTGGGCAAGCCACCCAACCAGAGTACTGAATATTTCTAGAAATTGATCGCTAGGCCCGAAGCAAGCTCAAAACAGTAAAGGAGTAATTTGAGATTACGAAGAGAGTGATAGTGCGGTTTGACGAAGATGATTGTGTCATCCGCATATTGTAGGTTGAGAACCCCATCAAATTGATAGGTGTTACCAAGTCCCTGAATGACTTGCGCTTCCCAAGCGTTGCGAAGAAGTTTGCTAAAGATATCAGCGACAAGGGAGAACAACAGGGAAGAAAGTGGGTCCCCTTGGCAGAGGCCACAATTTATTTTAAATTTGTGACCTTCCAACCCATTGATAAGAATAGAAGAAGTACCATAGTGTAGACTGGATTTAATCCAGGCAATCCACTTGGGTCCGAAACCTCGATTAATGAGAATGTCAATTAAGAAGTCCCAGCTAACATTGTCGTAAGCTTTTTGGAAATCAAGTTTGAGGAGAATGCCCTCGGAATTGGTATGGTGACAATGCGAAATGATTTCTTGGGCTGAAGCAATGCTGTCAAGGATGAAACGGTCCTTAATGAAGCCAGATTGGGCTGAGTCGATAAGGGGGGGTAAAACCGCACCGAGCCTACTGGAAAGAACTTTCATAATGATTTTGAAGGATGTGTTAATAAGGCTAATCGGTCGAAAGTTGGTCACCGAGTGCGCTCCGACCATTTTTGGTATGAGTACAATATGGGCATAGTTAATACGGTTAAAGGAAAAGGAACCGTGATGAAGGTCAGAAAACAATTGGAAAAGATCGTCTTTGAGCCAGGGCCAAAATTTTTGGAAGAAAAAGGTAGGGAAGCCATCTGGCCCAGGCGCAGAGTCGCTTTTTAAAGCGAAAACCGCAGACTTGATTTCGTCCATAGAGAAGGGAGCTTCTAGAGAAGATAAATCATGAGATGAAGTCCCGTACAGACGACTCCAATCAAGGCTAATAGACGGTAACTTGGGGGAACCAATCAGATTTTTATAAAAGGATAGGAAGGCTCCATGAATCTCATGGTCAGAGGACAAGTCCCTGCCATCGTGAACTAACGATGAGATTCTGTTACAACGCAGCCTGTGAGAAGCAAAGTGGTGGAAAAAAGTGGTGTTGCAGTCACCTTCTTTCAACCATCTGCTCTTGGCTCTTTGAGCCCATTTAATATGCTCTTGAAGAAGAATGTCAGCGTAATCATGTTTGCACGATAGTCTTTCGGATCGAAGGGATTCCGATAAAGGACCTTGTTCCTCCAGCTTATCAATGGATTCAATGGAAGCTAAAAGGAGGTTCTTAAGGAATGCAGTGTTGTTCTGCCTTTCGCGGCGCCAGATTTTGCAACCAAATTTAATGGCGTGAAGTTTGAGAAGGATATTGCCCAGACCCGAGGAGCCTGATACGGCAGAAAGACATTCTCGAACGAGATTAAAGAACAGTTGGTCTTGCAACTAGAATTTTTTGAATCTGAATGAGTGGTGATGAGCAATAGGGAAATGAGAGTAGAGGGCAATAGGAGTGTGGTCGGAAGCCGGGTTGGGAAGGGCCTTAGAGAAAGAGTTGTGAAAATGAGAGATCCAGTTGTGGGATACAAGGAAACGGTCGAGTTTGGCTAACAAGGGGACAAGCCGAAGATTAGACCATGTGAAAGCTCGATCGTTCAAAGGAAGGTCAACCAATTGCAGGTGACGAATGCAGTCATTAAAGCTGACGGAATGGTGATCAGAAGACGAGGACGCCGATCTTTCAGAGGCAAATCTAGTCACGTTAAAATCTCCACAGAAGAAACAAAGCCCCTCAGCGAAGTTTTGAAGAGAAAGAAATTCTTCCTAGAACAGTGGGCGATTATCGGGAGTGGATGGCCCGTAAACGGAAATCACAGAGATTGTGCAGTTGAGGGTCGTCCAGCGCAGTTGGACAATAAGAAAAAAGTTAAGGCGTTGAACTGCTACAAGAGAGAAAACCGATTTCTTGAAACCAAAAATGATGCCGCCTCTAGAACCTATCGCGTCTAAAGAGATCCACTTAGAGATGATGGATCCACCGTTAGCACGATAGGTGAACGGGCAAGGCGATTCAATTTTCGATTCTTGGATAGAGATGATGTCACAATGAGAAGAAGATATTAAATCGAAAACTGCCCTCTTTTTAATGGGGCAATTAAGACCCCTAATGTTCCAAGAGATGCTAATCATGACCAAATCTATGCTCCCGAACTCTAACACGTTCTTTCTGCCTGATGGAGTCGATCACCGCTGATGTGTCAGGGCCAAGAATGAAACCCATATCATGGGAGAGAAAGATCATATCACCGTTGGATAGGGAATCGAATTGAGGAATGAAGATGGATCCTAACGGTTGAAGAGGAGAATTAATTTTGGAAGAATGCTGTTGGAGATCAACCAAAGGGGCTCCCCGTCCAAGGGTTTTGGCCCTGAGATGGGTGCTAGTCCTGATAATGCGGTTCAGTGGTTTATCTCGAGAGTTTAGTCTCAAGGAAGGACTGTTAACCCCCTTTGAATTAGGGGGCAACCTAAGCTGATCAACAGTGTTGATAGACGAGAAAAGCGTATTTGAAAGAGAGTAACAAGAAATGGGAGAGAAGATGGGCATCTCCCGCTTAAGAGAGGGAGTGCTCGGAGAGAGAAGGAGATCCAAAGTAAAAGGCGCTGCCTTCAATTGATCCTCTCCCTTAGAAGCCAGGTCAGGAGAGGTCCATTGAATGAGTTTAACACCTACTGGGGGCACGTGGACAACCCTCAACGGAAAATAAGGATAATAGTGAAGAAACTCAAAAACAAATAGGCATCCAGGGTAGAAATTAAAAGCACAAAAAGATGAAACATGGGAAAAAACAAATGAGGGTACCTGTTTAAAGGATTGTCCAGCTTGCAACTCAGCTTCCTCTTCTCCAAGCAAGTTATCTTGCTCGATCCAACCTTCATCCTTAAATGTTGATTACTTGCCAACCTTTATGGGGGGGAGCCTGGGCATCGCATCGGACCCAGAGGGGAAGTGAGCTAGCTTTTGAAATTTGTCCCAGTCCGACGCGAATGTTGGATTCACCTCCCACGCAGGCCAAGAAGAACCTGAATCTGAAGGAAGTTGATTGGGAGGGGCTGGGGAGGGAGGAGGAGCCGAGCAGGACTTGACTGCAGAACTGGGCTGCAGAAATGACATAGGAGGGGGGATCGGCGGAAGGGCGGCCGCTGAGGAAGTGGCCGACTCCGCTCCCTTCCCTGCAGGAGGATTGGAAATCTCTGGATTGATCCACACCAGGTTTGGAGGTTTCGAGGGTGATGACTTCATTTTGCCGGAGACGGACAATGGTTTGGAAGGTGTTGGGAACTTCTTCCTGGCCGAAGGTTTAAGAGAGCCTTTCAGTGCAGAAGATACTACTTTTGGCAGGGATGAGGATCCCGGATGAAAAGGAGAAGAAGCATTCGGCATTGGTAGAACAGCTTTAGGAGGATCCTTTTGAGGAGGAGGAAGCGATCCGCTCATGATATCCGACCCGTGATATTGCACAGAAACAGGGAAGGAGGAAGATCCATCCTTGAGGCAGTAGGTCTGAATCCTCTCGGAAAGTTTAGGGCAGCAGAAGATCGCTTCCACTAGGAGAGTACCCGAAGCTAGCTTCGAAGAAGAGGAAATGCTTATAATTTCACCGATGCACTTGGACATTTCTCCAACAGTTCGCAACGAACTGCAGAATGGGGGGAGGCCGAGGAGGGAAACCCTGGTGGTTTCGAAGGCGCTCTCTCGATCACCTGGGAATACTCCACCCATTTGCGAATGGAAAGTGAGATAGATCCCAAAGAGCTCGAGGAGTGGTGAATCATTTCGTCAAGAATTTTGGGCGATGGGCATCTGATAACCACATCCCCGTTGGAGCAAGAACTGATGAACCAGTTCCAATCTTTGACGTTTCAAGAACTACTGAGTAGGGAGTTTAAAGTGAAATGAGGGATGGATCCTCCACAGAATGAAATAGCACCGTATGTATCGAAGAACTTAAGCCTATTTGACAGTTCCGTGGAAGGAATGAAGACCAGAGTGATTACCGGTTTGGAGGATGGGGCTTGTAATGCAGCGGGATGTGGATAAGGGAGAGGGGGGATATTAGGAATCCGCTGCGCCACAGGGGGGGTAGGTAGAATAAGAGACCTCGAAGCTTTTTGCGGCTTTTTGGACTTGGCTTCCTTGTCAAGCACTAATTTGCGCTGCAGAGAGGGAAAGTCTAGAGCTGCTAGAACCGGTTCCGAGATTGGAGCACCAAGAGTGAGACCCAACAATTTCTGTAGGGAGAAACATTGCTGACGCGCATGGCCAGACTTATGGCAAAATAGACATTTCATCTTGAAGGAACAATCTTGCTTCAGATGCCCAGGTTGAAGACACCGGAAGCAAGTGATCTGAGAGCGGTTGTATACATGCATATTAAAATCTAGAATCGTTCAGATACAAGATAAACTTCACAGTTTATGTAAACTAGCACAATGTACGTGTGATGCACGTTTAAAAAAAGTAAAGTCATCAAATTAAATGAATATATATCAGATAAGAAAAAAAAAATTATATTTGAATGTTTTGATTTAGGCTACACGTACGGTGCACATTTATATTTGTTGAATATAGTTTGGACATATATTATACGTGTTTATATAGTTACAAAGTTAGGATTTGTTTGTTATAAACTCTACCTCTTCAATTAAAATAGTAGAGATAGAGATTTTATGGTTATTTTTTGTTTCTTTACATCTCTATGTTGTGGGAACGCAAGGATGTTGGGCTTATTCTATGAAAGTCCCCTGACAAAAGGGTAGCAAAACAAGTATTGAATCTCATTGGTAAATAAATTGTATTCGGCGGAGAATTTTGTTGTTAAAGTTGCAAACAACTCGCATATCAAAATATTACTAGTAATCTGCACGTGTCTAGTTTGGATATAAAAGGCATGAATAATGAGAGAGTGATATTGCCTCGAAGATATCTGAGGATCCGAAGAAGAGCACTGCAGTGAACTGTTGTAGGAGAGGAAACAAACTGACTAACAACACTAACTACATGAGCAATATCGGGTCATCCATAAGTAGACAAGTTGTCCAAAAATTTGCCTGTATCTAATGGGATCGGAAAGGAGGTCACCATCTATGGGACGAAGCTTTACATGAAGCTCTAAGAGAGTATCGGCTGATCGACTGTTAGAGAGACATGTAGCGGATATAATATCTGATGTGTATTTCTGTTGAGAAATGAGTATCCCCTGAGACCCATGTGCAATCTCTATGTAACACCCCGGATCTCCGCTACCGGACATCCGTGACACAACCAAAATCTTTGCCTTCAAATGCATCTCAACACAGTAAATAACATGGAAAATAAAAAACCTTTATTGCCATCATAGTTATTATATCATTAGTTACACACATTATCTCATCCTTGAACAAGGAATACAAATTATATTAGCTTATTACAACTCATTATGAATAATCAGACTCCTCTTGTGAAGCTATCAGCTGTCTTCTAGATTGGTAATAGACTGGTCACTGTCGAACTCTCGCTGAGTGGTCGATCTGCTTCCCTGAGACTTGTCCCTCGGCTTGAGCCTTCTGTTGCGCAAATCTAATATTTCTGCACCTACTCGAATGGTAGGTAAGTACACCGCTCATCCATTTGGATGCCCGTCTTCCTGATTCCTATTTCCAACACCTAATTGAGTGGGCATGTCAGTAATTCTACGGACGCAATGCTGATAAGAAAACAGCAATCTCCAACTAGCAGTCACAATCAGCCTTTGATGAAAACAGAAAAGTGCATCCTAATTTCCTAGTGTCAGTATGTGCCATGACCTGAAGTCTAATGCGTAGTACACAATGCACAGAAAACCGATGCACTTGGTCTAATGTTAGCAAGGCTCCTAGATACGCATGCATCCCATACTACATACGTTCCAAATCAAGCCATCTTCTCCAGTTTCAGGATTTTGAACCCTCGCCATGCAACATATTCTACTATTGTACTCAACCTGTTCCTGATAGATACAATCGTGGCTGGTGAATCCAGCTATTATCACTGCTAAACACAGTGGTGTTTGCCACTAGAGCCCCAAACCGGTATGGATCACACCAAATGTCGTGACGATCTTACAGATACACACCGTATATCTATGACGCCGAAGATCCATGAGACAACAATCCCATGGTCCGTTCGTGTCTACTCAACATAAGAACATGACGGCCTCGAAGGACTAAGCCTCCTATCCGATAGGGAGCTCCCATTCTTACCATGGCACTTTAGGAATCAACAGTGCGAGATACGCACAGCAGCACGTATCCCTAATGACAGGAAGAGATAACTCTGGTTATCACTGCCTAGTGCTGACTCTTAGAGCGAGTCGGATTATAGGGAATCACCCCTAATACCAACTTGGTCTTCAAGCGAACAGTAAAGAACCTAATCAAATGTAGTTTATTGAAAATACGTTTATCACTGAAATCATGCATGGTGTCATAACAAACAATATTGAGCCTAACTGGTCTTGTCAAAAAAGAAAATAATCATGGTGAATCAATATTCATTGATTTCCAATACCTTCACAGGTCTTCGACCATATCCCTGGCTCGTGACTCTCAGCGAGTAGTCCATCGGTGCCAAAAGATGCATACAATTTCGTGAGGGTAAACACATGCAACCATCAATACCCGACCATTGACAGACTCAGGCATCAAGACACCAGTCACAAATTGACCATATATCTATACTCTCAACTCACTCATGTGTCCAACATGAGTACTAAGCACAGGAAACTTGTCTAAGTTCCAAATGAAGTGCTTGAAAACTCTTAAAACTCAATAGCTCACAATCACCACACTACGGTGTGCAGAGAATTTCTTGTCAATCTTCCAATCATAAGCAATTATTGCGACTCAAGCTACGCTGATCGGAATCCAATAAAATTAGGTTTTCTAGAAGGATAGGAGACTCTACTGCAATCTCCTAGTTGACAATTCTCTCAATTTCCTTAGAGCTCAAGTTTCCTGAGTTAATACATGCTTGAAGTCGATCAAGACAGCAAGTAGGTCACTGAACTTGTAATATTCATAAATTCCAATATACAATTCAGAATTTCATGATATTACCCATTCTGGAAAACTAACAGTCTGGACTACAACTTTCCACTTGACCACTGCATCAGATTCATCCATCTAATTGCTCTAAAAGGTCTCTCAATCATCAGCCCGTGTACTCCCTGTACACTAGCTGCATCTTGCCGACGGCATAAAAACCTACTCGCTTATAGGAAAGACACAAATCTAGGTTCTATGGAAAGGTAGTGTCTACTATAACTTCCTAGTTGAACATATTCTCATATTCTTCCATTAAAGTCGTCAAAAACTCCAATTTTCATCAGGTGCACATACAGGAAAAAATTGATTCATTTAACAAACAGGGCCTCGACTAAGACTGATCTACCCCACTCTTAGGAAAATCATAAATTTCTCTACACAAGCTGGAATTGCATGATTCTAGATGTTTTCGAAAGCTATGACTCTCCACTACAAATCTCTAGTTGATCATTCTTCCAAATTCTTAACACATAATTCCATATTTACACAAATTCATAGACTAGTTAACCTAAGCTAAAGCTGAACCTGGTCTACTTTAAAATTCAATAACAAATCAACCCTTAAGTTCAAATCTCATGAAATTTGAGATTCGGAAACTAAACATATACCATTCCATTTTGTCCAAAAGTTGCATCTAGATTCATATTACACAGAGAGTTATGACCCTTCAAAACATAGCACAAAAATTCTTCTGTTTTTCAGACATGGTCTTTACCACTATACACAATTTATTTTTGAAACTTCATCAAATGCTATCTAAAAAATCTAAAATTTGAGAATCATGTTGTAGACTCAAACTACAAGTTACTGAAAAAATTTCGTAGCAATATCATGCACACACAATTAGTTATGAATAGATGAACTTCAGTCTCAAAACAGACAGTTCCCGATTCTAACCTTCAGACCAGTTGCAAACTCGTAATTTTTTGAGGTATCAAACGATCTCAAAAAATTACAAAATTTGAAACTATGGTTGAAGACACATACAAGAGTATCCAAAAAAATGTTCAGCTAAAAACACCCTACCAATATTGAGTTATGATTTTTGAAAGAAGCCCCAAGTTCACTCAACAGTAGCTTTTTCAGCCAGCTCTCTGTCCGAAAATTGAGTGGGTGTTTGGTCTACTAAAAAAACTCAGAAAAATATGATAAAATTAGAGGATACTCTAAACTAATCCTAGAACATGCCACAAAATTTTCATAATCAAATTCTAAACCATTTGCAAGTTACAAATTTCTAAGTATAACATACAAAAAGTTGAAGAACACCCACCTTTGCTTTTTTTTTTTGAGTTGAAAGATTTCGGTTGGGAGATTCAATTAACGATAAAGAGAATGTGAGTGAGAAAGACTTGGACAAGACAAGTTGCAACTCCTAGTATTAAGAATAAGAACTCGAGTTCTTAGTGCCGACTGCTGCGTAACTATTGCAATTGTATTATAAGAATGTTTTCGCTAGTGTAGATTTACGAATTCACAGAACAGAATGATGTGATGCGAAGATCAATTCAAAAATACTAGCTAGCGTGAGCGGGAAAGATGAGATCTTGCAAACTCCTTCTCTTACAAGAGCACCTACAAGGAAATGGAACACTCTATTTCTCACACTCTATCTCTCTTCCTCTTTCTCACTTTCTTTCTTCTTCTTTTTTGAGCCATCCAAAAAGAACAAATGGAGTAAGAAGAAAGACTGGGGTTTTTATAAAAAATGGAGGAGAGAGAATGGGAGGGAGTGTGGCCGGAATTTTAGGCGGGTGGGGGTGGGATGAGGTGATGAGGTGGAGGGTGTAGATGGAGGGTAGATGGGTGAAGGGATTAAATGGTTGGATTAAATGCCAACACATGAAAATCTAGGAGCTTCTTGATGTTTCCTAATAATTCTTGAAGAAGTCTTCATGGCTAATGGTGGCCATTGGATTTCATTAAGATTGATCCAAGGTTTAATCAAGATTAGGGTTAGTTCCTAACCCCAGGTCACCATACCCTAGGTTAAGAAGAAATAACCCTACCCTAATGCAAAAATAATGCATGATCATTACAGTTCAAATAATATTTGATATCCATAGAAAAATACATGCAAATATATAGATTATAGTATATATATGGACATATTCATATACAAAGCAATTATAGATCATATATCGTATACGATCTAATACTATCCAATCAAATATAGATATATATATATATATATATATACTCACAAATAGGATATTTATTTGTAAAATATAAAAATTATTGTTTCCACAGTTTGTAAGATTGTCTTGTCGAAACAATCAGGACCAATCCACAGTTTAATTGAGAAGGTATCCCGAATATACCTCATCGGGTTCAGAATAACTAATATATCTCAAACTTCTCAAATGAAACTAATAATCATAGAATTTCGTGCAATTTCCAACTATGCACGGATTACAATGCAAAATAGCTATATACTATTTTGCGGGGTGTTATACTCTAGACGAGAAAGTAGCGTAGTCTACCAAGACTTTCATATGGAACTGCTGGTAAAGGTATTTCTGAGTGGATGCAATGCCTGTAAAGTAATTCACAGTAATAATCATATCATCAACTTATAATAGTAGAAGTACCCTCCCCTGTGGTGATGACCGCATAAACATAGAGTGTTCATGTGAAATTTGACTGAAACCAGCTTGGGTGATGACACAGTGAAAACACTCAAACAGGCTCGAGGGGCCTATTTTAGGTCATATATAGGTCAATGCGGACGACAAACATGATGAAAAGGAGTGGTAAGGCCAGGAGGAGGATGCATGTAAACAACCTCAGATAAGATACCATAAAAAAAGACATTCTTTACGTCCATCTGCTATAACAACCACTGACAAACGACAACAACGGCAAGGAGAGTGCGAACTGTAGTCATCTATGCAACCGGGATAAAAGTCTCATTATAATCAATATCATGCTCCTGAGTAAATCCTCGATCAACTAGACGAGTCTTGTGTCGCTCAATGGAGCCATCAAGTCAATATTTGACATTGAAGATCCACTTGCAACTAAGAGGTGGATGCCCACAGGCAGTGGAACAACATCCCAAGTGTCAGTCTAATCAAATACATGGAACTCCTCTGCAATAGTTTTCTACCACTCAGGAAATTAAATAGCTTCCTGATAGGTTCTTGGCTCATGTAAAGTGTATAGCAGTGAGATATGCATGAAACTGTGGTGAGTAGGAAGCTAGGGTGGCAAAGTCAAACTGGTCAGAAGGACCAGTAACATCAGGTGTGTAACGTGCCGGCGGGATGCCCAAGGTAGAATGTGTAGACTGACGGACCAGTGGTAGATAGGCAGTGTGTGGGGGTAAGGTAGGTGGAGTGGAAGCATGCAGATGCAGGTGGTGAGGGTGCAGGATGCATGTGGTGTTTCTGGAGGAGGAACAATAGGTGGAACGTCAGTATGAGATGAGAAATGAGCCAAATGAGTGGGATCATATGGAATGCGTGAATGTAGGGCTGGGGGTATAGGCCCAACAACTAGGGAATCGAGAAAAATAGCATCCTCAGGAGAGGTCAAGTAGCAGTAAGAGTCTTCCACAAAGGAGACATGTCGGGAAATTACGAACACGACCTACCACAAGATCAAAACAACGATATTCTTTATGCTTTGGACTGAGACCTAGGTGAACACACTTAGCAGCTCGGGCGATGAACTTCGTGTGCTCAATGGGAGGGAGAAGGACATAACAGGTGCACAAAAAAGTATAGAGCATACTGTAGTCCAGTGGTGAGTGACAAAGAGCCTCATAAGGTGCTGTGCCAGATAGGGTAGACAAGGGAGTGATGTTAATTAGACTGACGGACGTCATGACAGCTTCAGCCCAGAAAGAATGAGGAACAGAAGATGAGAGTAGAAGAGTGCAAGCCATCTCAAGAATGTGACGATGCTTGCGTTCAGCTACACCATTCTACTCATGTGTGTGAGGGCATGATTACTGAAAAGGGTGTCATGAGACTGAATGATCGATCTTATAGCAGCGGAAGTGTACTCACGAGCACCGTTGGAGCGAAAGGTTTAGATACGCACACCAAACTGAGTGTGAACCATGTTCATAAAGAACTGGTAAATGTCAGGTATCTCAGAGCGTTGGCGCATAAGAAACACCCATGTATATCGAGTGAAGTCATCGATGAAACTAACATAATAGAGATAACCTTTGTGAGAATGTGTAGGAGAGGGTCCTCATATGTTAGAATGAATAAGTTGAAAAAAGGATAGGTGGTTTGAGATGTGCTTTTATTATTAAAAGGAAGTACTATGTGTTTGGCCAAATGACAACCCTGACATCAGACAAATGTTTAAAAGAAAGAGAACCAAGGGCACCACTACGGGCTTAAGTTTTGAGTCGAGACTCACTACCATGACCTAAATATCGGTGTCACATATCAGCATCAGAGGACACAACACCAGCAAAACTAGGATGAGATGTATGTGCATGTAGAAAATCTAGATGATATAGACGATCTTGTCGACTAGCACGCCCAAACTCCTGACCAACATGAACATCGGTAATAGAACAACATAAAGAATGATATATAACAACAAACCCACTGTCACACAATGCACTAATGAAAATAAGGTTTATGGATAAATGGGGAGCATAAGGAACATAAGGTAATGTGAGAGTGGGAGAGCTAATAGACCCTGAGTGTGTAGTGAGAAGTTGTGAGGCATCGGCTGTGTGAAGCAATGGAAAGTGAGAGGGAAGTGCAACGCTAGTGGTGAGCTGTGTATAATTACTAGTAAGATGATGAGATGCACCATAATCTAAAATCCAGAAAGAAGTCATATCAGGAGTAACAGAGAATGCACGGGCAGATGGACTAGCAGTGACAAATTGACCCAAAAGCTAGAGTTCCAGCTGAGTGAGGAGATGTTGAAGATTGTCCCAATCAGCATGAGATAGTAAGGCCAGAGTAACGGTCATGGCCGAAGATGTAAGTGAAGACATACTATGAGGATGAATGAAACTGGCTGTGTTGTGGCAGGTTCAAAATGAGGACGGAGATGTTGCTGGTGTTGAGATCGATATAGGGAGCTTGATGGTGCTACCAGTGTCGGAAGAAGGGGTGAGGCAGGGTTAGGGATAATGGCAGGAGGAGGGAGGAGGCCGGAATCAGGATGATGGCGGCGCAGCTACTGTCTTAATCTGAATAGGGATTATGATGTGAGGTAGAGTGAAGAGGAAGATGTAGCAGCAAGAAAGTCAGTGAAAACAGAAAGATATTGGTGCAACTAGGGTTCCATTTAGCACTGTCACATTTACCTGATACCCGGACCCGACCCGGACCCGTCCCGAACGCGGCATTCGACCGGAACCGACCCGACCTATACGGGTCCGAGTCCGGGTCCTAAAATAAGACCCGATGCACTTTCGGGTCCGGGTCCGGATCCGCTCAAAATAGAACCAACCCAGACCCGGACCTGTTAAAAAATACCCCCAAACATATAGAATTTGAATAATAGGGTTATAGGAATATACATATAAAAATAATTGTTGAAGATAGATATGTAAATATAATATTAATTCATGTACTTAAGTGCAAAAATTGTTAGAATCGTAGGGTATCGAGTGCAGAAATACTTAAGTGTAAATATTTATTCTTTACTATCGGACCCGATGGGTAAATTTTTTTTAACCAGGACCCGGACCCGGACCCGGTTCTTGCAAGTCCGGGTCCGGGTCCAATTTTTGGACCCGTGAGGTATCGGGTTCGGGTCTGGGTAGTGGAGGACCCGACCTGATAGGACCTGATACCAGCTCTAGTTCCATTGGAGAAGTTCTAGTACCTGGTTTTTTTTTTTTGGCTTTTTTTTTCATTCCTTCCTTCCTCTTTTTAACGAACGACGGCGAGGCTACAGCAGCGGCGGCGGGAATCAGTGGCGACAACAACATACCAGTAATAGTATGGAGAGGTAGGGTTAGAGTTTGGAGTTGTTTTGGGTGAGGATTGTCGGGTGAAGGTGTAGAATTTGGGTTTTTCTTCTTCTTCTAATTTCCTGAAAAAGAAGATGGGTGGTTTCGGGGGTTGATGTGGTGTGATGGTGTGTTCGGAGATTGATGTTGGGGGTTGATGTTGCTAAAGAAGAAAAAGGATGGTGATGTCGGGGGTTGATGTGGGGGATGGTGGGTTCGGGGATTGATGTCGATGGTCGATTGCTGTTGTCGGAGTTGGTGAGTGACGAAGCTTGCAGTTGATGGGTTTAGTTGATTGTCGGAGTTGGTATTGACGAAGCTTGTTGTTTTGGATGACGAAGTTTGCTGTTGATGGGTTAGTTGATGGTAGTTGATGTTGATGACAAAGCTTGCATTTGTTTGGCGGCTAAGGTTTTTGTAGTTTGGGTACAGCAAGAAAGGAGAGAAAAAAATCTGTATAATTAGGATTGGGAATTTGTGAGAGAGAAAATTTTGGAATTAGTGCTCTGATACCATGAAAAGGTTAACAGAGAGATTGAGAAAATGTTATTGGATTGTTGGATTGATTATGATTGAGTACAACGTCTCCTATATATAGGAGGGAACCAAATACTAAATTAATACATAACCTGATATGAGAGTAAATATATATAATACAATATCTAATAATTGCTATTAGATCATCAAAAAGATTATCATTATTATTGTAAAAGGTGCACATAAAAATGCAATGCAAATATTCTGCCCAAACTGAACTGATTATGAAGCAACATGGAGTTAATCTACAAGTGGAGACTCCTTGACAAAATTTCGAAGCCCCATAAATATAATGCAAAGATAGGTACAACACTCTTCCTCCCTTAGGATGTAATCTCAAACTGCAGTTGTCGTGTCGAGTTTTCAAGACAACAGACATTCTTAGTTATGCAGACTGAGCTATGGCCGCATACGCTCGGATGCTTCAACTCTGCAAAATATGCCACAATGTTTAGAACTAGAACTGTATGGAGAAAATTATGTAAACTGCTCAAGATGCAGGCATGAATTGTCCATATAAAGCGTAAAAATAACCACAAATATCCTGTACACAAAAATCTTTATTATCTACCACATGAACAAGAAATGTGTAGTCTACCTCTCAATTCCTTCTCCAACTTCCATTCTGAGGAAGTTACCAAGCTTTACAAGTGAACCCACTTCTTTCGACACTTGTTTAACAGCAACTGCAGAAGTGTCACAGCAACTGCAGGAGTGTCACAAGGAAAGATTGAAATCAAATCAATACTTTTCATATAGAAAATTTCTTCAAAAAAAAAAATCCTAGAGGGACTTGCAATATTAGGTCCCAATTGAACTAGAAATAGTAGACTCGAGCTAATCAAGAGAGAGATAATATGATTTCTTGAATAACAACAAAATAATATGTAGTGATTACCTGGATATTAACTTCATCATTCATGACAAACTTCTGCTCCAGTAATACCACTTCTTCAAAGTACTTCCTTAGAGGACAATCCACCATCTTCTGAATGACCACTTGAGGTTTTCCTGAGCTTTCTGCCTGATTTGGATAACGAGAAGAATAATGAATAATTAGCGAAACTAAAATGGTAACCAAAAATACCTGAACAGATAGAAGCAGGTGTGTAAAATGAAATTCAAAATGAATGCCTGACAATTGTGCACAAGCCTCTTTAAACATCATAAAGTATTATAAGTCTCCACCATGTTGATGATAACAATGTTACGTATTTTTCAAATTTTCAGTACATTACATGTATCTCCAACGACACCCCCCCCCCAAACAACCACCAACAAAGGGGGGCTAGTGCTATATATTATATTTACCATCACATGAGCTCTTCAAAAAAAATTCACAGGTTTTATAATAAATGTAGCGGGATATTTTGACATCAACTGAGATTTGATGGCTACTGTAAAATTACTATTCTGCCCTTAAAATCTTCATGATTCGTGTTGGAATCATGTGGCTCTGATTTGTTGCAATTTTTACCCACATCATAAGCCCCCATTTTGGAAGGTTGGATTTCTCGGCCTTCGAAGAGTAGTTGGCCCTATTCTGCACGGCTGGAGAGTCTGCGTAATTTTTTGGGATGATTAGAAGTGCTAAGAACCTTGTTCGGAGATTCACAGAGTAATAACAGTGTTCTTGAAATTTTTTGAATTTTTCCAAATTTATCTGTTTTTTTTTTTCTGTTTTTTTGATTTTTTCCCCAATTTTAATTATTGTATCGGACTTTTTAATCAAATTTTAGAATTTTCTAATTATTTTTTGGATATTTAATTATTTTTTCTAAATTAATAACTATTTTAAAAATATTTCTAATTATTTATCCAAAACTATAATTTTTATTCAGAATTTTAATTTAACTTTTTCGATTTTTTAATTAACTTATTTGAATTAATAGTTATTAAAAGGAACTTTTAAATAATAGATCGTACCTAGGGAGATCTGACAACTGGATTAAGGAGCATGGATTTCAAAGCTATTGGATGGCCCAAAATGGACAATTTCTCTTAAATGGCTTGGGGATAGAGATGCTCGGAGTGGCATTGATACGCCGCTGACGTGGCATGTCACTTGGAGCCGACATGGTTGTTTTTTTCCTTTTTTTTTGGTTGCTCCAGTAGCAGCCCTCGGCTGACGTCAGCGGTTTTTTGTTTTTGTGTGTGTGTGTGTGTGTGTTTGTGTGGCTTCTTCTTCTTCTTCTTGTGTGCTAAGGAGCTAAGTGACATAGAGGAACTTAATTACACCGACGATCTTTGTCACCGATGAGTTTTGCTACCTATGAGCGAAGAAGATGAGCATTGCCTTCGGGGAGATTAAATGTGTAAAGGAGTTTCGTGGCAAAAGTCTTCCATTTGTGCTTTCAAACTTTGTACTAGAGTGTTGTTATGAAACAAAAGTCTTCCATTTGTGCTATGATGTTGGCTCTCTTGCCATACCGGCAAATTGATCAAGGATTAGCTTTCAAACTTTGTACTAGAGTGTTGTTATGAAACAAAAGTCTTCCATTTGTGCTCTGATGTTGGCTCTCTTGCCATACCAGCAAATTGATCGAGGAGATCAGGTCAAAGGGGAAGTGGTGGATGAAGAAGGTCACCCGGGAGGTGAGAGAAAGGAAGAAGATCACAAGGCTCTAGGGAGGAGCCTAACAGGAGGCGAGTTTCGAAAGCAGCTCTTGCTTGTCTTCGCCACAAGTTGCCCGTGATGGAGTTGGTGCTTGTCATTTTGTGCAATGTGTCGCATGAGACGGAGTTGGAGGTTGCCTGCCTGAAGGCAATGTCAGTTGGGAAAGACTTGGAGTTCGCCCCGTAAGGAAGGCTTGCCTCGATGCTTCTGAACATCCTCATGTCTAGGCGAAGGATTCCAGGGAACGAATTCTTAGTAAAGAACTTACGGAGTTGGTCGTTGAAAAGGATTTGCAGCTCTTCTGCTTGGAGGCAAAACCTGGAGGGTTGTGAACTTGAAGTACCCCTCGTCCTAGTGATACTGGTCCGGGAGTAATAACCAAAGAAGTAACCTCGGATGCCCAGAGTTAAGTGGCAGGTACTTCAAGAATGGCTCCAATAAGAAGGCAGTGGGAGCTCATGGTCACGAGGCCAAGACCTAATCTTCAAGTTTGGAACCCCTCTTGGGTAGCTCTAGTGGCCGAGGTGGCTCTTCGATAGGGAAGAAGCATCAATCGAAGTGTCCCCCCCTTCACTGTCGCAACTTATTAGAGTGTGAGGGGTTGTAGAGCGATCCAATGTAAATTAGCTTTTAGACTTGTGCCAAAATGAACAAGAATCTATCATGTACTCTCGAGCTTATTGTAGAAAATTGATATGAAACAAAGATATCCCAATTGTTTTTGTTTTGACTCTTGTTATCCTTGTGTTATGGCTCACTGTTTGGAGCTAGTTAGTTGTGGGTGTAGCTTGGAAGAGGATCAGAGCACCGAACTCATTGTATGGAGTCAATGAGTTGTTGGAGAACTCGAGCAGTTAGCAGTGCATTAAATTCATTGTATGGAGCCAATGAATCATTTGTGTAGGTCGAAAGAGAACATGAGCACCTAACTCGTTGTCTTGGAATTGATGAGGTCACAGGAGCAGCTCTATAGGCAAGCTAGACTCCGGACTCAATGTGTTTGAGTTAGCAAGTTGTAGGAGCATCTCTAGGAAAGAGTTGGACTTCGAACTTCGATTTTTTAGAGTTAGCGAGCTGTGGGAGCAGCTTTAGCTAGACTCCGAATCCGCCTTTGAGAGATAATGAGTTGTGGGAGCAGCTGAGCTAAACTCTGAACCCACATTTGAGTTAATGAGTTGTGGGAGTAGCTGAGCTGGACTCCGAACCAACCTTTAAGTTAATGAGTTGTAGGAGCAGCTCTAGCTGGACTCCGAACCCACCTTTGAGAGTTAATGAGTTGTGGGAGCAGCAAAGCTAGACTCCGAATTCACCTTTGAGTTAATGAGTTGTGGGAGCACCTCTAGCTGGACTTCGAACTCATCTTTGAGTTAATGAGTTGTAAGAGCACCTCTAGCTGGACTCTGAACTCACCTTTGAGTAAGCAAGTTGTGGGAGAAGCTTTAGGAAGAGTTGAACTTTGAACATGTTTTTTAAGTTGATGAGTTGTTGGCGTAACTTGGAAGAGAAGATGAGCACCTAACTCATTGCTTGGAGTTGATGAGTTGTTGGGGTGGCTCATAAGAGGAGCTGGGCATCAAACTCACGGTTTGCTTCCGGAGAGTAGTATAAAAAATTTCAAAAGAAAATGTTAAGTTTTGTTGGAAAAAAGAAATCTGAGTGGATTCCTAGGGGACTAGCCCTTATTACATATTTTGGTCGTTATATGGGTCGACCTTATTACAAATCTTTAAAAATTTAGGGGCAGGCTAGAAGTACCCCTTTTGAACTTCCTCAAATGCTCTCTTAATACCAAGTTGGTATGCTCATGAGAGGACGATTTTGGAGATCTTGTAGCAAGTTATTCTCAGACTTGGTAGGGGAGAGCTTGGCTATCTCAGGAACGCTTGGTCTGATCCCCTTTGGAGAGGGGGATCTCTTCTTACTCATCCACCGGCTTGGAGTTAACTTGACCCCTCTCGTGAGGGGATTCTATGGCATTGAGAGGGGGTACTGAGCCCCCATTGTAGTGGTATAATATGTCTGAGCCGATTTTTGGCTTCCCCTAACTTCTCATACCCCTGCTGAAATGCTGAACTTCTCTTCATATGGAAGGCTGATGCCACGGCATGAAGAGCTGCTATGCCAGGACGGCCGAAGATGGCATTGTATCCAGCATTCATAATGACGACCATGAAGTTCAGGGCTTCAGTTTGGGTTTGCTAGAGCTTTTCCTGTAGTCACATTTAGAGTGACTATTCCTTCAATCTGAACTGAAACTCCGGAGAACTCATGGAGGGTGTACCCAATTGATTTCAGACGGCCCCTGTAGAGCTTGAGGCTTTCAAAGACCTCCAAGAAGAGGATGTTCACTGAGGTACCATTATCCACCAAGATGCGGTGCACTTCGCCACTGAGAGGCTGATCACTAGTGCATTGCAGTGAGGGGTGCGAATGCCTTCAAGATTTGTGTCTGAAAAGGTTATAGGAACCCCCAAGCCCTTGGCAGGGGTAAATTGTGTACTAAATTCACTTCTAGAACGAATGCCTTTTACGAGGAGTTAGACTCCTCACACATAGGTCCTCCTTGGATGGTATGAAGGATGGTTGGAAGTCCGGAGTCTTGGAACTCAGGATCTTTTTTCCGAGCATTTGTTAGCTCCTCGAGCCAGTAGAGGCTCAACCTTGTCCTTCTATGTGTACTTGAAGAGGTAACCGCAGCAGATAAGAGCTTTGATCCCTTCTTTGAGGTCCCAGCACTCCTCTGTGTCATGGACCTGGTCCCGGTGGAATTGGCACCATCAGTTCGGATCCCTTATGTTCCTTTTCTCCGGGTTCATCTTAAAAGGGGGTGGAGTAGTCTTTCTCCTTCAGTTTCCATGAATACTATTGATATGTTGCATTGAGGGGAGCTATCACAGCGAGGGACCGGGGTAGGGCAATGTTGGTTTGAGTCATCCTTCTAGGACTTCTAAGGTCTCTCTTCATTTGTACACTTCTGTTTGTTCCCAAAAGATGGCTCATTTTGGTCTTGGGGTGAAGAGCCTATTCAGCCCGGATGTACTTCTCACTCCTTTGCAGGAGCTCGGAGAAGTCCCAAGGAGGCTTCTTGCTGAGAGAGGCTTTGAGGTTGTCATTGCATACGTTATGGAGGAAGGCAGCAGCTGCTACTGCCGTGTCAAGGGAGGGGATGGATCGAGATTCAGTTGTGAAGTACCGAACAAAATCCTTGAGAGGCTCTCCATCCCCTTGCTTCAACTCGAGCAAGGATGCACTTATCTTCTTGGTCTTCTGGCTGGTGATAAAGTGTGTGAGGAACAACTCCTCATGTTAATCAAAGAAGAAGATAGACCCTGGAGAGAGACGACAGTACCACTTTCGTGTTGACCCCTTCAGGGTTGCTGGAAACATCTTGTAGAGGAGCGCATCCAAGACTTGGATGATCATCATGAGAGTTTTGAAACTCTCGATGTGATAAGCTGGGTCAGATTCGCCGTTGTATGATATGAAGACTGAAATCTTGAAGTTCCTTGGGACAATGGCTTCCAGAATTGACCTAGAGAAGGGCGGTTGGATGGGGTAGTATCCCCTGTCTTGGCATCTCTCCTCCTGACCGATTCGGGCTAGACGGCCCTCCATCTCTTGGAGACGACGAAGAAATGGGTCTTCCCATCCCTCGGATTGGGTTGACCTGTGCGACTCTTCTTCTTGCACAGTTGGATGGCAGCAATTGCTTGTTTGTTGGGCCATGTTCGGGGTGACTTGGAGGACATGGAGGATTTGATCTTGGACGTTACAGAGTTCAGCCATGTTAACGGGCGCCCCTTCTTCCCAGTTTTCCTTGGAAACATGTCGGTTGATGGGAGTTGGGATCCTTTGGCTTCTTTGCCCCCGACCGCGGTTGGTGAGGGGAAGGACTCATACTCCCTTGGTGTTCCGAACGGGGGACCTTATCCCGGGCACGCTTTTCATCTAAGGGGTTACAGAGGTCTTTCCCTTGTTGTCTGTTGTTAATGATGTCACAGATGTTTGGTTTCACTGAAAGAGCCACCTGGGGCATCACCACGGGCACTGTGGGAGAATAGACTAAGTGGACAGACAACAGATCCTTCATTGGATGAGGTTCAAGGCGAGGTTCAAAATGACGTTGTTAAGAACCCACCGATACAGCACTGTTGAGAAGGGAATGCAATGAGGAGCGTGGCGGCTACCCCTATGGAGGAGGTAAGAGGAAGGTCGGCTTGGCGGCTAGTGGCTGCTACCTTCTTCCCTTTGGGAGGCATGGTCGAAAAAAGTGATTTTTCCATTGCGAGATATGATCGGAGAATTAGATCTGTAGTTTCCCACAGACAGCGCAAATCTTTTGTAGCTTTTTTCGGTGTGGGAGCAATCAGATGATGGATTTTGATTTTGAGAAAAAACCAAAGATTTGTATCGTTGATCGTGATCGTGCAATATGGCTGAGAACTCCTTATTGTTGAATCTGAACAATAAGGAGTTTCAATGGTTCCAAACCGATGGCTACCCTAGTGTGGCATCTGTGTTAACAACCAGCACATAAACGAATCCTAATATTGCAACTGTTGCAAAAATTATATCACATATGAGTCTTTATACCAAAAGTGCGAACATATCATGAATAATCACACATACATAATCGAATTATGGTATCACAACCTTGCTCTGATACCACTATTAGTTTCCAGGGTAATCTCAGATTAAATACACAGTAGCCATGGATCCATGCGAAACCATAAATCGTGTCTAGGAGTTATACCTTGAAGATGGATGTGATGTCTCTACAGTATGCCAATTACAGCACTAAATATTGTGGTGCCTCTATGGTATCCACATGAACGGATCAAATCAAGTTTTTCCTCACGCCGTGGTGCTAGCTGCGGGAAGAGGATGTTCCTCATGATCTCTCTCTCACACAATTTCTGTGACGGCTAGGGTTTTCTCATGTGTCGTTTTTCCACAGATATGTATCATATATATAAGTGCAGAAAATCAATCCTAAGAGATTAATGAGGTTGTTGAACTCATAATAGGTCTATAGGCATTAGATGTATGTCTGATTGGCTCTAGTGCAAGTGAGAGATTGTTGGTGTATGCCCTTGAGGCCAGTTGTGTATTGACATAACTAGTTTGCATTGCATCATGACATTTATTTCATATATGAGGCATTTTATTTATTGTGTTTTTTTTTATTGTGATTGAATGAACTTAATAAAGTCCTTAGAATAGTAGGTTCAATACCATGGGACATCAAGTGCATGACTTGATTGTGAGATCCTATTGGTCGTAATCAGATAACTATTCTTAAATGTCTCTAATCAAATATTATTGTGAATTAGGACAACAATAATACATAGAGACTAGTATGGGCGTAGATTGATGACTATATCTCACGGGTCATGGATATGAGATATCAAGTCTTCACATGGGTACATATTAGAGTAATAATGTACTGGACGAACCACTAAGAGAATGGCTACATGGATCGTTACATGAGTTTCATAAGCGGTTCTCATAGTGACCATGGTGAACGTAGTCCTTTGACTTGAAGTCACTACGGTTCCCTACATGAGAAGTTGTATATTTTAATGTCATCAAACGTTGCCTGTAATAAGGTGATTTTAAAGTCAACAATTGGATATACTACAAATCATGCAGAGGGATGTGAGTGACTTAGATAGGATTTGTCCCTCTTACATAACATGAGCGATATCTATGGGCCTTTTAATTGAGTGAGAGTGCAAAATGCATGGCCGTTCTCAAATGAGTCAATATGAGATATTGAGCTTATTTTTTAGTAAGTCTACTCGGACATCAAGAAACCAAAGATTGAACTATACAAGGGTGAACGCTCTATGCCTTGTGGTCAATTAAGATATCTGGACAAAGGGACTGGACTAGATGGTAACATTGGTCATAGATAGGTTATGTAAAATCACTGGCATTCCCTTTACTTGAGTAGCAGTGATGTATTGCTAGATAATGAAGCTGTTGGGCTCACAATCTGACCTGGGTCAGATTCGTGTGTAGGCCTTTGAACTTTAGTCAACTCATTTAATCTAATTAAATGGCCAACCAATGTCAGGAGTCCAAGTCATACTCGGATCCCAAATTAAATTCATCTTATGAATTAAAATATCAATTTTGATCCATTCTAAACGTGTGACCCTGTAGGTTCCCATTACGTTGATAGTAATACTAAAATTCTATTCTAGTGTTACAAACAGTGAGCGGTATCTACTTTCTTAGGGTTGATTTCCTGCACCTATATATATGATTTGTATCTATGAAAAAGACACACATGAGAAAACCCTAGCCATCACAGAAATTGTGAGAGAGAGAGAGATCATGAGAAACTTCCCTTTCCCGCAGCTAGCACCACGGCATGAGGAAAAGCTTATTTTGATCTGTTCGTGTGGATACTGTAGAGACACCACAATATTGTAGTGTTGTGATCGGCATACTGTGAAGACAACAGATCCATCTTCAAGGTATATCTCCTAAACACGGTTCATGGTTTTCGCATGGATCCATGGCTAGGTTTTGATATTTTTGTGTAATTTTTCTGCGGTGTATTTAATCTATGATTGCCTTCGAAACCTAACAGATGTCCAGCACTACACGCGTGCATACATTATAAGTTTGATGGGAGGTGTGATCTTCCCAAACTCCTCTGGGGATATCGTGCCACTAACATATGTACAGTTATTGGGCGAATTCACTATGGTCGGCTGGTATAGTTAGAGAAGTGTGGCCTTAGCCTCATTGTATAGGTTGTTGTATGCACGTGCATTGAATTCCAGGCAGATGGCGGAGCCGATGGTTTTGTTGCAGATTTGGAGTTAGGAGCGCATCCACATTGGTTGCCCCTGTATTGTTGAGCCATTAGTAGGTTGGTTGGTTGATGCACCGATTCCAGAGATGTTGCCTCCTTTAGGAGTATACTGGGCAGGGCGACACACATGGGTCAATAACCCACACACTTCTCTGGTGTACTATAGAGATAAGTTGGATGCTTTGCGTGACGAGTTCGTCGATTGGGTTTTATACACCCCCGATAGATTGCAACGAATTCCATCTGTTATTTTGGCCACTAGGGAGCTTTGGTTGACATATGCCCCACTAGTCAACTTCTCTGTTGTGGAGTTTTGCTATCCTTATAAAGTTGCGACAATTCAGATACCAGCTGAAGATTCCCAAAGCCCGCTCAAATGAAAAGAAATTGCACAAATTGAAAGGAACGGGTCGCATGCCCAATTTTGATTGGACGGATTTCCATCGGGTACATGTAGCAAATTGGAACACTTTGAGATATCGATGGATACCCAACATACTCGTTGATCGAATACCTTACAATTTCTCATTTCAAGCAGTGTATATGACATGGTACAAATGCATTACAAGATTATATGTATCTCCGCATACCGTTCTGCCAGCGGAAATCTAGATACTAATTCCCCCAATAGAAGAGGAACCACTGACGTATTCCTCTTCTCAACCGATGTATCAACCTGAGGCATCGACGTATCGAGCCATGGTTAGTGTACTTCATAGATTTAATTATTTTTTGTATGGATGTATTGTTATGTTAACATTTGATATTTATGAATTTATATGGTTTCCTAACGATGTTGTTTCCCAGTAGAAGTGTCCATGCCATTCCTCAGATATGTCATCACAATTTTGAAATAAAAACAACCTTAAAATATCTTTTCACACTACTACATAAACAACCCACACCTTTAATCAGAATTTTTTTTAAACTACCCCAAAAAAAAAAATCCAACTCAAAATTGGTGGTGACGGCTTAGGTTCAAATCGTTCAACTAAACTCGTTATTGGAGATAACATGTTCATTAAACCTAACCCATTTTCACCAATAACCGGTTAGGTAGAAGATGAATTTGTATAATTTTAAATCCATCAATCTCAAATTCTGTTAAAATCTTCATACTTAACCCGCTATTGGTTATAACAGGTTTCTTAACCCGGTGTTGCCAATAACGGGTCAGGTTATCTGCACTTGAAAAAATTACGATAATAAAAAACTCTTGCTCTCTTTAATAGAGCTTTACCTTAGGATTTACATGATCCCAATAAGAGTGCCCATCCCATTCATAAGATATGTCATCACAATTTTGAAATATAAACAACCTAAAAACATCTTTTCATATTACTACATAAACAACCCAAACCTTTCATTAGATTTTTTTTAAATTAAAAAAAAATCCAACTAAAAATTGGTGGTGACGACTTAGGTTCAAATCATTCAACTAAACTCGTTACTGGCGATAACGGGTTTATTGAACCAAACTCGTTATCGCCAACTACGGTTTCGGTTGAAGATAAATTTGTACAATTTTAAATCCATCAATATCAAGTTCTGTTAAAATCTTTATACTTAACCTGCTATTGGCTATAACGGGTTAAGTGTGCTTAACCCATTGTTGCCAATAACGGGTTAGGTTATTTTCACAAAAATAAAAAATAAAAAATAAAAAACCACACACAGCAGCTATTAGCTGCACACTTATAAAACAATAACAACAATAACACACAGCAGCGGTTAGCTGCACTCATTCATCTTACCATTCTCATCCATCCCTCAAATTCTCATATCATTCATCTTTAACAATAACAACAATAACATACACAAAATTGTATTTATAACTTCAATTACATTCCTCAACTTAGCACCGTTTTAAAAATGAAATTATATGAGCATATATACACATCTGGAAATATAAATATTCTTGAAGAGAAATGCCTTCCGTCAGCATGATCATGTTCCAATTAAAACATACAACATAAGATTTCAAAAATCTTAAATTTCGTATCATCAAATATAAGTAATAAAGGTTTTAGACTTGAATTTACATACATAATAAGAAATTTACCTCAAAACGAATTATCACCTTCTTCGTCAGCACTCTCTTCACTGCTTGGATCTTCTTCATATGTATTGGACCCGCTAAATAAATGTCGTCAATAGGCTAGTAAAGAAAAAGGCAAGATTGAGTGAGCCAATATTTTAAAACTAAAAATAGATATATTACCTAACAACTTTGTTTGGACAATTTCTTGAATCATGTCTGGTTCCCTGCAAGCCGCATGTCGTACACCGTCTAGGTTTTCGGTGAATTTTCTCTCTTATCGGCTTCAATCTCTTCCTTCTAGACATTTTTTTTGTAATGCAGTATCGTAGGTCCCCTACCAGTACATGTGCATGTCCACTGCCTTCAACATGTTCTCCGCCACTATGGGGTTGTGCACTACCTTCGTGATGTTCTCTAATTCCGGGGTGCAGACGAGAAACGCCTTCAATGCCCTTAAGCATGTGGTCGAGCATATATTTGTAACTTTCTTTGGGAGAACAACCAAGATCGACCATCTATTTTGAGTGATGGCTCAATTCACCATAGCGAGAAGCAAAATTGTAGCTAGTACCACCGTGAACGGATGTATAGCTTCTTCCATGCAATCTCGAGTCCATCTTCTTGTGATATATTGCTCCGGTAGTCTAGTGTAATTGATGAACCGAAGAACCGCCAAAATATGCATTCACGAAACACCTATGAATTCAAAAAAGCAATAAGGACATTTAGCCATATTCTTGTGTTTGCATATTTGAACCACCCTCACCGGTTCTGAATTACCCCAAAGTTTTCCAAAGAATGATGAACTATCCGGTGTTTCAACATCGGCTATGAAAGTCACATTAAATAATCAATTTTTCTACACTTCATCTTGGAATTTGTAGAAAATCTACAATGTCTATATTCACGTCATTTGTTCCTCCATAGCCCATTCAGTCTTCAATTTCGGTCACTTCTCATGATTGCGATGATTTTCATTAAGTTCCTCGTGTCTTTGCCTTTCTAAGACTCGATCAAAGATGACAGCAAATTCATGTAAGGAGTACTTCTTATGAGTATGTTGCTTGAATGCAGAGATTCGCTATGTTGGCTTCTCAACAAGCCGACCCAAAATGACTCTTTTTCATAAACGGGGGCCCATTTCTCACGAATTTAAAATTTATCGTTCAACCAATTATTATTCTCAACTTCGTATTGCAAAAGCAATAATTTCCATTTCTATTCGAAATCATTTTTATATTCTTCATTACAGATGATATTCTTCAAAGCATCCCTAAACTCATCGATATCATTCAAAGAAAAGGAAACTGCAGCAAAACAGATTGAGAAAACCAAGTCATGACAGTCGATCGACATGCAACAGTACAAAAATTTCAGTCGACCAACAGCAGAAAAATGGCGTCAGCTCCAGTCATGGCAGTCGACCGTTGCATCAAGTTTAAAAGAACCGTGGTCGACTGACTGCAGTCGACTGCAGTGTCAACTGACATGTAGTCTGCAACATCCATTCCATTTCGAAAATCTCTCAAACTAATATATGTATGTATATATATAAATACATGGTTGCATATGATGAAATATGTAATATAACAAGTGCATCTTGGCCAATCTATCTCAGTTCATACCTCAATCAAATCCATTCAAAAACTTCACAAAATCTCAACTCTGAAGTTATAATATTGAATAGTGAGATTTTAAAGAAAACTTTTCATATGAACACTGTGAATACTACAATACAGTCAAGATTCTTTCACATACAGAGATATGGGTATATATATACATGTCAGTACTGAAATCTAATCACTTTGGAAAACTGATAACCATTGTTTGCAAATTTGCAGAAAAATTCATTCAAAGAAAGAAAATGTAGTCTAATAGAGAGTGGCAGTCCAGTCTCGGCAGTCGACCGACTGTAGCAGTACAAGGAACTGCGGTCGATCGACTGCAGTCGACCGTGGGGTCGACTGTCACGCGGTCTGTGATAGCCAGTCAAATAAATTGAAATCCTCTCATACTAATATATATATATACATACAATATAGCATGTGCTTCTTGTCCAACTTATCTCAGTTCATACATCAATCAAATCCATCCACAAGAACTAAACATGATCATCACATATTAAAATTTTGGTTTTTATGTCATGGAATCAATTAAATCTATTTAACCTTCATCACAACAATCAATTCATGGTAGAATTATTAGTATATATCTTAAAACAATTAAAGATCCACATAAAAATTTCTAGCATGACATCTACTCAACCATGATCCAAGAACATATCAAGAGAGTCAAAGAATCCCTCACTAATTAGGGGTTTTATTCATGAAGAAGATATTTGATTACTTATTCATTAAGATTGATCCTCTAATAAATCTATATCATGTTTAATAATCATGCAAGATCTTAATATATCATACTTGATCAATCATCATTATATTCTACAAGCATATAACAAATCAAGAGATGAGAAGTACCACCCACCTCAAAGAAGATCAAACGAAGACTAATGATAATAGAATGAAAGCTTCTCCTCCTCCTTGCAAAAAACCAAAGATCTAAGCTCCAAACTCCAAGAAATAATTATAAAAATAATAGTATTTTGTGAACAAAAGAAAAGAGATGGCTGCTGCTGTTAATATAGACTGGCTGCATTTGTTTCTAGGGTTTTACGAAGATTTTACAAAAATATTCCTTGAGAAAATAAATCTTTACATATATGGATCTTTCCACATCAATTTGTTAATTCAAATCAAATCAATTAGAGTAAAAATATAATCCCCTAACTCTCCTTATCTGGCCGGCCCTCAAGTGCAGCCCAGAAAATGGTTTTCAAAAAGTTTGCCTCCATGTGGGAATTTTACACAGAAGTCCTTCACTTTGAAATTTTTGCAAACATGCCATAAATTATTCATAAAAATCCAAAAAATTAGAATTATTATGTACTAATAAAGATTATTTTTCCAAATAAAATTTCTGACTTTTTATTTCCCAAGAAAAATATTTGCACGTGTAAAAAAGATAAATTTCAGAAAAATACTTAATAAATCACAAAAATTCATCACAATTCATTTATAAATTCCTAAAACATATTTAAAATTTCTAGGATATTACAGGAGGATGAAAGGTTTTGATTGGAGGAGAGATTGGGAGTGAGAGAGAGTGTGAGATTGGAGGAGCTAACAGCAACCGCAGTAGGTTAGGATTGAGGGTTTGGGAGATGGTTAGGGTTAGGATTTTTGGGTTTGGGGAGTTCCTAACGAAGAGAGAGAGAGAGAGAGAGAGAGAGAGAGAGAGAGAGAGAGAGTGAGAGTCAGTGAGTGAGTGAGTGAGTGAGTGAGGTGATGGAAGAGGAGGCGCCGGAGTGAGTGTGTGTGTGTGTGTGTGTGTGTGTGTGTGTGTGAGTATGGTTTGGAGTTTGGTTATCGGGAATGAGAGAGATAGAATAGGAAGAAAGAGTGAGAGTGAGAAGATAGATCGGGAGAGAGAGAAGAGTTCTAAATTTTTATTTAAAAAAACCAAAATTAACTTATGTCGTCGTTGGCAACGATGGCCTAAGTTAATTTTTTTGCAACGGAATTTAACTTAGACCGTCGTTGCCACTGACGGCCTAGGTTAATTTTTTGCCAAAATAAAAACTGATCGGGGAACGAGAGAGATATAGAGATAAAGAGAGAGAACGTGTGGTAGAGAGAATTAAGATTTGAAGAGGTATAATGTGGTGAAATACCCATTATACCCCTTACAACTTAAGTGGATGGGGGAATTTGGGCGGGGAGAGTCTCAGCCATCGAATCTAATCTTGATCGATCCAATGGCTGAGATGGCTGTTTGTAACGGGTCTGTGCAAACAGACTCGTTTGCAATAGAATAAAGCTATATACATATATATAGACTACGGATGCCTGGTTGTACCACCAACTATCAGAGACCTGAAGTTCTATATCTAAACAACTTGAATAAATGCAAAAGTACCCAAAAATAATAATACTTTTTTACCCTCAGATGTCAAACTTTGCCAAATTGGAGTTCACCATCCTAAATGTGAGCAAAAATAATTACCTCACCTGAAAGTTGGATGCGAAGCTTCTTCTCAGCTCCCTGGACCTGGTACACATGCTGAGTACTCCTCCAGCAGAGAAGCATGTTAGTCCTGCCGACAAGGCTAAAGCGAAGATTTGTTTACATCAACATCTTCATGGATTTTAAGAATGAGTATCTCATAATAGAGGATCCAAAAACTCTGCGGAATCCTTGAAGGATATATATGACTACCAGAGAGTTGTCATCCTCCCAGCAGCTCGGAACGAATGGATCAATCTTCTCTACCATAACTTCAAGATGATATCTGCATACAACTCAACAATGTTCAACAATGCATCAAGGCTTGAGTTGTGTGGAAAACCTATTACCCAGGAGTTAATGATCGACAGAACCCTCTCCACATTCCATGCCACCAACGTACTCTTGCAACAACAATATAGAGAACAAAATTTCTCTAAGCTTTCTGAACTCATCTATGTGCTGCAAGTTGCTGAGGAAAATAATAAAGTCCTCATGAAAAATCATAACACTAGGCCTATTGGAACACTAGCATTTCGTGAAGAGAATGTTAGTGATGGATATTCTAGAGGTAAAGGCACAGGCAGAGGACGTTCTGGCAGAGGAAAAGGAGGTGGTCGAAGTAGTCACTCCAGCAGAGGTGGCTACAAAGGAAGATGGAAGCGCGGTCACCTGAGCAATGGTAGATAGAATGAACAGCAGAAGAAATAGAAGAAGCATCCTAAAAATCAAGGAAAGCAGCAGCCCCCTTCAAGACAAAGAGATACATGCTTCATGGATTTTAAGAATGAACAGCAGAAGAAATAGAAGAAGCATCCTAAAAATCAAGGAAAGCAGCAGCCCCCTTCAAGACAAAGAGATACATGCTTCATGTGTGGGCGTGAATGTCATTGGTCCCGCATATGTCATGGATTAAAGGAAGTGGTGACCAAATATAAAAAATACAGAAGATTGAAGAAAATGCCACCATTGACATTGATGACCTCTGTGGGGAAGATCTTGAGGAAAAAGAGAACACAAACTTGACATTTGCAAATTTTTTGGGGGACGATCAGTAACTTAGTTTTATTTATTTAGCATTGCACTACTTGACATTGAGACTTTGTGGCTTATGCTATTATTTTTTGAACTATGTTTTGGCACTTATAATTTGGGAAATTTATTTCTTTAAAATTTATTGATACATAATTTTTATTTTCCCCTATTGATTAAATATTGCATTTTTTGGAGATGGAACCCATGGAGAAAACTAGATATAGACAGCTCCTATCTGATTGACAGTGCTACTACCCACACCATCTTTATGAATATGATCTTTTTCTCCAACATTAATTCTAGTTCAAACATAGTATCCACGATATCTGGTCTTGCTCTCATTGTTGAAGGCTTCGACAGAGCACATTTAATTTTACCCAATGGAGCCCATCTACTTATTCAGAATGCCTAATACTCTCGAAATTTCAGAAGAAATTTACTGAGTTTTAAGGACATAAGGAAAAACGGGTATCATATTGAAACCTTGAGCCAGAAAAATAAAGAATACCTTTGTGTAACATCTAGTATAGGGAACTAGAAGTTCATTCTAAAGAAATTCTCCAACTTGTCATTAGGGATCTACTTCACTCACATTAGGGCACTCGAGTCACATACCACTTTGAGCCAGCAGCTCACTCCTAATCAAGGACCTATTATTAGCATACACTAAAGGATCCCTTCATTTTTAAACTTTGACATGACCAACCTGGGACTACAATGCTAAAAGAATTAAGTTCTCTCTTTCTTTACAAAGTAGTTTACCACCTATGCGATTATGAAAAAGGAAGTGACCTCTTTGCCTCTTCTAAATTATAACCAATTGAAAACTTGCAACATACCTAATGATCATCTCTGTGTCCCATGTTCCCAAGAAAAACTCATTACAATACCTTCAATCGTGAAGATTGATTCTGAATCACCTCCTTTTTTTTAGGATTTAAGGAGACATTTGTGGACCAATCCATCCCCCCAGTGAACCTTTCAGATACTTTATGGAATTACTTGATGCTTCAACTAGATGGTCTCATGGTATCATCCCGGAACCTAGTTTTTTCTAGTATATTGATCCAAATCATCAAACTCAGAACCCATTTCCCTAATCAAGCTATCAAATCAATAAGACTCAACAATGCAGCAGAATTTATCTCACAAACCTTCAATAATTTTTTTCTATCCTTAGGAAGAGAGGTTGAGCATCATGTTCCTCATGTCCATACCCATAATCCTTAATCAAAAGACTCCAATTAATTGCTAGACCTCTTCTTATGCAGTCAAAATTACCCGTTAGTTCTTCGGATCATCTAATCCTTCATGCTGCATCTTTAATCAAGTTAAGGCCAAAATTACTCGGCCATGGACATCATCACATTTAGATATCTTAATAAGTCATGTTGTTTCTGAAAAACATGATATAAGACTCATGGATGTGATGGCATCATAGGTGTAAGGTAACCTAGACAGTGAGATTGAAAATCCCTCAAGGATTTAAATTACCAGAAACCAAGTCTAGAAATATGGACTATATTAGACTAAAACAAGCCCCATATGGACTAAAACAATCCGGGAAAAATGTGGTACAATAGGCTTAGTAAATATCTGTCTAGGAAAGGATATATTATGATCATATATGTCTGTGCATATTCATAAAGAAATCCTTGAAGGGATTCGTCTTAGCAGCCGTCTATGTAGATGATATAAACTTGATCGGATCTCCTAAAGAAATTGAAAAAGTTGCTAGCTATCTTAAGAAAGAATTTGAGATGAAAGACTTGGGTGAAACATAACTTTGTCCTGGCCTGCATATCGAGCATAGTAAAGTAAAAATTGAATTTTACTACATCAAGCCAAATATGGTGAAAATCTCATGAAGAAATTCAATATGAGTGATTGTCATCAACTCTATACACTTATGGTGGTCAGGTAAGTAGAAGTTCACCATGATCCATATCGGCCAAAAGAAAAAAATGAAGATACTCTGGGTCCTAAAGTACCCTATTTGAGTGCAATAGGCGCACTCCTTTATTTAGCACAGTGCACTTGTAACACCCCATTTTTTTCGACTCCAAAATCAATTATTTCAATTTCTATATCACTTTAAACATAAACTAAGATAGTTATATTTCAATAAAAATTTTGACAGAGTTCCCCCTGTAATTTCTATCCCGAAACACAATTAGCTTACGGAATTCTACTCAAAATTTCATAGCTCACAACACATACAATAATTTCACGGGCTCCCAAGGCCAAAATGAGCAGAAACATGCAAGCAATCAATATTATGCTCTAGGGGCCAAACTCACAATAGAATATCAAATATCAAATAAAAACCATAAATTTCTTTGAAAATGAGATAAATTTTTTAGAAAATTCTTCGTAAAACATACCACAGGGCCCGGTACACCACAACAAGATGGGTACTGGTCAAGAACATACCATACTACCCCACACTATATTCATCATCGACATCCAGGTACTCATACATTCAAATTACAATTTAAACCACAAATTTTACTATTCACATAACTAATTTATACAAAATTTTTAAAATAAAACTCCACCCTACAAATCTACGCCTCACCTCTGCACTGCTGAGGACCTGCAATAGTAGAGGATCTAGGGTAGTCCTCGGACTCCCCTAACCTCCCAAACACTAAGGAGTTAGCCATTTCTGGTGTAAGTATAATTCACTAGTCAAATAAATAAATCAACACTATATAAATAAAATAAATTAAACCTAATATTTTCAAGATAAAAAGATCCAGTCTGAAATCTGAACATAAAAAACATCACAAATCCGACTTTATATCAAAATACGTTTTAAATCCTCACCCATCTATATATCCATAATTCTACACACATTACAACATGCATCACACTAATATCACAAATAATTTTATTTTACCATTCCTTTGTATCTATAACTCACGACTCATAATCTTTCATACTCATCTTCATTCGTAAACACTTTCTTTCTCATTCTCATATCACGCTCATCACATTCATACAAGCAATCATATCACATACATCTCCATAATATCTCACTGTAGGCATTCATTTTTTAACCGCAATTCCTCCCAAGTATTTACTCTCATGATATAACATTCACAACACATATTATCGCATTCATTCGATCTCATAATATCATCTTTATCCATATCTCATAACACATATTTTAATTTATTGTACGTTTCATTTGCATAACCCATCTTCTCCACTTAATTCATAATAATTCACGCACATACTACTTCACCTTTTCATTTCCATTACATAGTACCAATATCAAATTAACAACTCACCAACTCACCATGGAAATTGTGCCAAGGCAGGTAGTTCCCACTATTTCCTCTGAAATAGCAGGCGGGTATTTCCTGGTCACAATTCCAAGGCATACCAACTTGTTTCCAGTCATACTTTACTTTATTAACTCATTCAGATCTTATAACATAACTTCTTGTACTCAGTAATTACACCTCATAATACAACTCCCTTTACTTTACGCAACTCTCCTCTATTCATGTTTCTTTCATGTTGCCAATAAAGCTTTATTAATCATAAACCAATATATACACATATATATATCTCCCGTAGTATGTTCATATCTCCCATAATATAAATAGTCTCCGTAAGATATCATATCATCAATATCTATACATATACATATATTCTTTCAACACACATATACACCTTTATATTTTATCCTTTTCAGTGCCCACACAACTGACCTCCTCGTACAACACCGGGATCTCTGTGTCTCCCCTCCCGTACATATCAATCCCGCTAACCCACCATATCATCCAGATCCAGGTGTCCTAAGAATCTATCATTTGTGGGCTGGATTGAAAGTACGGTTGCGCGCATGTCCAACCAAGACTAAAGCCAAAAGGCTAGTCAAACAAATATAACACGCGGATCACTGCCTACCAAGAGTCTTACGCGTCCGAGGCTACATCTTTCTCCTGGCCCTATACCAGCGAGGGAAACTCCTGATCCCCAAATATAATTTGGGGCAATATATAACTCCTGATCCCCAAATATAAAATTTGGAGCAATATATAAATATAACTCTTGTTCCTAGGTGTATCCCGGGCCTGTGGGGTCTAGCCCAAACCCCTGGGAGATTGTGCGGCACTGCAATATTAACTTTTCTCCTTTATATCTCCGTATATAAATATATATATATATATCTCCAGATATCTCCTTTATAATATAATTCCTTTATAATATATCTCTGTATATCTCCTTTACAATATAACTCCTTTATAAAATATCTCCATATATTCCTTTATAATATATCTCCTTTATAATATTTCTCCATATATATATATATATATATATATATATATATATATATATATATATATATATATATATATATATATATATATATATATATATATATATGGGTGCTCATTTAATAAATGAGCAATTGATGAGGTGGTATGCATGTGATACATTGAGTATCTAACCACTTTTAGGATTTCCCAATCACATGCATGCTACCTCATCACTTGCTCATTTACTTAATGAGCAAATTGCTCATACCCCTTTTTACATATATATATATAACTCCATATATAAATATATCTCCTTTATAACATAACTCATTTATAATATATCTCGGTATACACCTTTATAATAGAACATGAATGCATATAACTCCATTAAATTTATAAGCATACACAAACCATCAATCTCATTGATTATCATATAAAATTCTCATTTATCACTCACACGGTGCACACACACACATCATGCTAATTTTTACATCACAATATCACAGAAATTTTCAATTTATCACACGCCTCACACATACACCATATCATTCGCTCCATCAAGTTATCGCATCACACTATCATATCATACACACCATGTACATAAAATAAAAGAGGTCATACTCACATAGTAACCCGAGGAGACTCGAAGTGCTAGCACGTCATCCCGCATCCAAAGTTGCTAACATATCCTATTATCAAATTTCAAAGCAATTAGGGCTCAAATCATCCAAACCAATCACAAGAGCTAATAACACTATTCCAAATATTGCACAGGCATTTTATTGAATTCCTGGGACACACGTGCGATGCACGTAATAGACAAATTCCTATGGGATTTTTATCCCCCAAACAATAACTAGAATCACCCCCAAAATATTCTAATAGTTCAACTAAAATTTCTACTAACTAATTCTTACATATTTAATTCTCTTTTACAAATCCAAAACCCTAATTTATTAGCAACTTGTAAAATCTCTAGTAACTTGCTAATTTCCTAACCCTAACATCAAAATGAACTACAAACAACCCTATACTCCAGAAATTAAAAGCATACGAAAATACACAAATAATTAGAAAAGAGATATACCATTACTAAGTCTTTTCTCCGAATCGACTCCACCACTAGCTAGAGCATCCTTCACTTAGGCATCCCCTTGAATTAATTGAAAAACCACAAAGAAACGAAGTGGATTAGGCGGAGAGAAGCTTGGACCGAAAGTAGGTTTTGTTGGGGAATTTTTTTTGTCGGTCGGGAAACACACAGAGAAAGAAAGAAAGAAAGGAGGAAGGAATGGGAATGTGTGTGTGTGGGGGGGGGGTGTGGAAATATTACATTATTAATAATATAATTAGTATGGGATAATTGCATATGAGCCCCCAATCTTCAAAATATTTCAAATAAACTCCAACCATATACTTTAATAATACGAACAGTACAAAATACACTAAATTTATCGCATACTACTCCTCCAAAATTACAAAATAAAATAAACAATATTTCTTTGCATAAAATCTCAACTCATAGCTCCAATATATCAATAATACCAATCTACCACAAATCTAGACACCAATATCAATATTTAAAATAAAAATACACCAAATAAAATTTCCACCACTCCATGAATATAAAAACGGATATTTTTGATATTTTACGAATTCGAGGTGTTAGAGCACTAGATCTGACATATCTTTTTCTGTGAATCTGATAGCTAGATATAGCTCTGTACCTACACAGAGGCACTGGAATGACATAAAACACATTCTTAAATATTTCAAAAGAACCACTGATATTGGTTTATATTATTCATATGAATGTACTGACCTTGTTGGATATACAAACACAAGTTATTTATCTAATCCCCGTAAGGGGAGATCACAAACAAGATATACTTTTCTTAACATTGGTGCAGCTATTTCATGGAAATCAGTCAAGCAAACAATTGCAGCAATATTGACCAATCAATTTGAGATATTAACACTTCATAAAGCAAGTAGAGAATGCATATGGTTAAGGTCTTTAGTTCAGCATATCAGGGAAAGTTGCGAGCTTCCAGAAGTCACAAACAAGCCTACACTCATTTACGAGTATAATGCAACATGCATAAAGCAACTTCAATAAGGCTTCATCAAAGGAGACATGACGAAGAACATCTCACCAAATGTTTTCTTCACCCACCAGCTTCAAGAAGAAAAGATGATTGTTCTAAAGCAGATCAAGTCTTCAGAGAAACTTGCAGATCTCTTCACAAAATCCTTCTCAAAGTCCAAATTTCAAAAGTTAGTACACCAAACTGGCATGTGAAGACTTCAACAGATATATACATAAATGTATATGCTAATAACTTTTTGAGCTGGGATGTAATGACTACGTGCATTATTTTTAGGGGGTGGTTTTTTATTTAAGTTGATGTAAGAACTAAATATAATATTTTTTAGTTTTATTGAGGGGGAGCATCCTACAGATGCAAGCATCCTGAAGATGCTGATGGAGACATCTTGAAGAATATTTTTGTGCATTGTACTCTTTTCCGTCAATGGGGTTTTTTCCCACTGGGTTATTTCTTCGAAATATTTTTAATGAGGCAATGTAAGTTGCATCCGCTTAGATTCTTGAAGAATTAGTTGTAATGTTTTCTTTCATTAAGGATTTTTCTCAAATGTGGGTTTTTCCTTAGGAAAATTCTTAATGAGACAATGTTTAAATGTGTGTGTGTGTGTGTGTGTGGGGGGGGGGGGGGGGGGGTGAAACCGTGACCACCTGTTTAAGTGGATGCCCACCTTTTAGGTGGCGGCTAAGTTTGCAGCCCAACCAAACTACATAACCCCAACTCTCCCCTCTATATATATGTTGTGAATGAAAAATCACAATACCCTTTTTTTTAATACCTCTCTCTCTCTCTCTCTCTCTCTCTCTCTCTCTCTCCCTCTCTTATTACAAATATGATAAATTTGCCACCGTACACATTTTCGACGTATTTTATATATGGGTTTTTAACATATATGTCCCCAACAAATACGTGAATATCATGTATGACCCTCACAAATATGTATTTTTATATTTGTCCCCAACAATATATATCACATCTCTTAATTACCCCTATAGTTAAAAAAAGCTCAAAACGATGGAGAATTTTCAGTTTTTTAATGGATTTTGATGAAAAATTACTGAAATATACTCTTCTCTACCATTCAAACTTTATTTTCTTCATCTTGGTAAATCCGGCCAATTGTTAATCCAACTGAGACTCATTAACTTTTCACAATATTTATTCATTTTTTTTCAAGAAATGGATAAATAATAGTGCATCTTTGAAATACATATTCTTCCTCACGTTACTTCTCCAAAATTGCCATTAATCTTATTTTTTTAATGATAGATTATAAACTTCCTCATTTATTTTTCCTTTAAACTTTAAATCTTTTATCATTTGATTGTCTAATCTGATCTTTTAATTTGATTTCTATTTGTCTCGTAAGGGTAAAATTATGGTTAACTTAGTGAATCTAACATAAGGGTAAATATGAAATAAAGTCCAAATTGTTAGGGGTATATACGAAAATATACATTTGTCAGGCGTATATATGATATTAACATATTTGTTAGGGGTATATATGTTGAAAACCCTTTACATATATATATATATATATATATATATATATATATATATATATATATATATATATGGGCTCCTTCGGTTGCGAACTGGCATGTAAACCACTGATGCCGCTACTAGGAGTAGCGACATCAGTACAAATTTTTAAAAAAACATACAGTGATGTCGGTGTTCCTAATAGAAGCATCATTTGCACCGATGTCGCTACTCCCAGTAGTAGCATCAATGGTTCGCCAGCCAGTTCACCCTAACAGTCTATTTCACAACCGAAGGTCGGTATATATATATATATATATATATATATATATATATATATATATATATATATATATATATATATATATAATAAAACACAAAGAAAGCTATCAAGTGGCTCTCATTCAATAGGATTGAAATCAATGGTCCAGATCTAACCTCACAAAACATATTTTTCAGCCCAAAAGTCCCCCCCCAAAACTCAAATTCAAATCCCCCAAAACAACTCATTTATTTATTTATTTATTTATTTATTTATTTATTTATTTATTTATTTACTTATTTATCTCTCATTCTCTCTCTATTTACTCATAAATTTATATTTTCAGATTTCAGGTTTGTAAATTTTCATATTTTTATGCATTTTTTTATTGCTCGTGTTACATTGAAAATAGCAAATATCTTATCAACAGTTAAATTTCATCATTTTCTACAATCAAAGTTCTAAGAAATTGGATTTTACACCCCCATTTATAATTATTTTTCAACATATACTAATGGAAACATGGACTTTTATGTACAACTAATTATTGTTTTACTATTCAAACTTGAGCTACATAATTTTGTTTTACTGTTTACAAGACTTTCATATGTTGTATTGTTCCGAAAACGTGCCGTAGGCATGTGCCCACGGGCAAATCTAGTGTGTGTGTGTGTCTATATATATATATATATATATATATATATATATATATATATATATATATATATATATATATATATATATATATATATAGGGTAAAAGGGATATGAGCAACTTGCTCATTTAGTAAATGAGCAAGTGATGAGGTGGCATGCATGTGATTGGGAAATCCTAAAAGTGGTTAGATACTCAATGTATTACATGCATGCCACCTCATCACTTGCTCATTTACTAAATGAGCAAGTTGCTCATATCCCTTTTTCCCATATATATATATATATATATATTATAACCCCTATTGCTCGTATTTGTATTTTTAATTATTTTTAATAAAATTCTTGATTTCTTATTCTTATTTCTTGGTGTATTTAATTTCTTTTCATTGTATGATGCGTTGTTCTTCTCTCTCTTGTGATTCACTTTTGCACTAGTTCAGATTTTTATTCCCATTTATTTGGCCTACAATTTGTTCTTGATCTTGCCTATTGTTTAAACCTATTTCATGGCATATTTGTCTCTTATTGGATTCTTTTTATCCTATTGGATACTACCCAATTCACCCAAACCCATATTGTCTCTATTTAAACCCACTAATTGAACCCTAACCCTAATTATCAAACCCTAATACCTATTCTCTCTCTCCTCCTAGCCATCACCCTCTCTCTCTCCTACTTTCGACCTTCCCCTTTTGCTGTCGTCATTGACCTCCGACACCGGCATCCTCACCCCCACCCCCCACCCCCCGACCACCCATCTCCCGATCCTCTCCTTTTCTCCCCTTCGTTGTGGTCGCGACCCAACCCCAGGCCGAGACCCCCCTCTTTGCTGCCGTCGTCTTGCTCGAGCCGCAGCACCACACTGACACCTAAGCGCTACCACGTTGCCTATCGACTCCCCCCTGCGATGTCGCTGCCGTCATCTTCGCTTAGGCCGCCACCCTTGCTGGGGTTGCTGCTGGTCGATCTTGCTGTTGTTGGCTATTGTCTCTTTGTGTGTGCATGTACGTCGTGTGCACGTGTTTCTGTTGGATTGGATTCTCGTCTCTCGTCTCTCGTTCGTGTGTTCGTTATTCGGGATCCATTCCCGTAATTCTATTCTTCGTTTTCCTCATCTTCATATCAAGCAAGTGGCTTGTATGTGTTCTTTTTGTCATACAAGTTAATACTGTAAGTAATCTAGTATGAAAATATTTGTACTTTCATGATGATCCATATTCATTAGTTAAACTGTTGAAATCATCTCTTGATCATGAGTAGTTACAGCAATTCACACCTGTTACATGAAAACAATTAGATTAGATGACACTTTGACTGTATGTTGTTTGTAACACCCCGTATGTTGTGGATGACTGTTACATGGATGTTTGTTGGATGTATTATCTCATTATAGACCATTTATTCACATGCCATGCTGGTTTGAGTAACCCACATATACCATGATTTGTATGACATCTAGATTGGACTGTTTGTAGTTAAGTTGTTTGATAAAATACATAAAAGAACTTGTGTTTTGCTACTGCCCTATTTTGTACAGTAATTTCGATCCTATTAACATTAGTAAATAAATAAGTTTGTGAACATGACTTGTAGCCTCTGATTTCTAGTTTCCAGAACTTTCGACGGATCTGAATTCCGAGTTTTGATGCATGAGTTATTTCCGTTTTACTGCAAACATATCTTATTTTCCAGATTCTGAACTATATGTATTCTGTATGAAATTTTATTTTAAACTGATATTAAAAGTAGAATTGGAACCCTATATTTTTCTGAGTATGTTTATATATGACTGGGAATAATCCCTAATTTTTGTGTAATTAATTAATGACTTTTGTATCTCGTTTTATGCTTTTCAAACCAATCGAAATATTTTCAAACTGCATGCTGTTTAGTAAAGAATTATGTTTTCAACCCGATTCTATTCATTTTTTATGAAAACTTTTTGAATAAGAACTGTATCCTTGTTTGTATATTTTATCACCCTTTTGGCAGATCTGTATTTCGAATTATATTTTATGAATTATCTCTATTTTGTAACTGTTGTGTCTGAACTTTCAAAATTGAGATTTTGTTGCATTACTTTATTTTCCCAATTTTGTTGACTATACTATCTGTAATATAAATTCATGATATTTTATATTTTAAAATTAGATATGTTAAGGAATCTTCCAGATTTTTCTCATATTTAATTATGATGATTTTAAACTCTTTTCATGCTTATAAACAAGATTTTTCATTTTCTGGCTAAACACGATTTCTGTATTAAACGTTGTTTTCGACCCTATTTCTGTGGCTGATATGTGACTTTATATATATGTGCTGGAATTGGCAGAGAGTCTAGTTTCTAGATTTTTTGACGGATCTTGATTTTCTATTCTGTAGCAACAGGAATAACAGATTTGGTACAGTAGTGTCTTGCTGTCCAGAACTGAAAATTTTGTTGTTTTGACTATTATGAGTTGTTTTTATCAACCGTTGCAATCACTATTTCATCTTAGACTTATTTCCTATTCTTGCAATGTCTTTAGCCTATTTGTATTCATTCACACATATTTATTGATAATAAAAGAAATCAAGCCGGGGTTTTCAAGGGAAAAGATCGAGTAGTGGACAATATAGAAATACATATTCAGAAGGAACTCGTTTTCCCACCGTTTACTGTGGTACTTACTGTTTATCTCTGGATGCATGAGAGCATGATCCATGACACCGTTACTATTTTTTATTACTGTTACTGTTACTGTTTGTCTGAATATATTGCCCTATAGAAGTTTCACTATAAAATCTTAAAGTGAAACTATTTGATGTAGCAACCATGTGGTAAAATCTGGGATGCACGAAGTGCTACCTAGCTAGTAATGAATATTGGACATAAGAATAATTGTTTACACTGTCATATCCTATTACGGTTACTGTAGATCTTTACTGTTACCGTTGACACACTATTACTGTTGATCCTTACTGTTACTGTTATGCTTCTCCTGTTATCACTACACTGTTTACTATCATCTGTAGACTGTTATATTTATTGCTTTCTCCATGTTAGTATTTTCTGTTTAGTTAATTGTTCCCCCATTTTCCTACTTGTATTGCTTGCGGCCTGGACTTGCATCTAACGGGCGATATGTTTTCCTGTTTTCCCTATTTTCCTTGTAATTGCCATATGAGCAGGTTTTGCTGGTCAATTGCATACTGGAGTTGGTGAGCAAAAGTTTTGAGCTGCGCAATTGGAATAATTTGCTTAAAATATTTTGATGAACTATTTTATTCCATGAACTGTATTGAGATTATATTTGGGCTTATTGTCCCAGGATTATTGTTTTGTTTCGGATCTAGTATTTGTTGGAACATTTATTATTGATGCAATAAATACTGTTGAGTTATGATTATTTTTGCATGCCTGGTTGGAGTATACTGCTATATTTACTGTTATGATGAGTCAAGCAGGTCCGTACAGCTTATGAATGGTGAAAACTATCTGCTGGCTTAGTCACTTACCGTATTCCGTATTCTTTTGGGAAGCGGGGCGTGACACACACACACACACACACACACACACACACACACACACACACACACACACACACACACACACACATATATAACTCATCGAATATTGTTTAGATCAAATATAGTTCAGATTATAAAAATAAGGGCTAGCTGCGAACAACCGACACAGTAATCAGCCCACAAAACACACAAGGAAAAAAACCAGTATGCTTGGAGCAAACAAAACAGACAGAATAACAACAGAACAACCCAGCTGAGAATAAGAAGAAAGTATCTAGCTAGCAGAACAACACAACAGTAGCAGAATAGAAACAACAACAGCAAGAAAATTCAAACAACAACCATCATCACCAAAAAATAGCTCAGTAGAGAACAAAAATCAAAACAAACTAGAATGCCAAAAGCAAATATTTCCAGTAAGGACAAGACGAAAAGCCATGGGTCAGCTCTGCACACAATAAACAAGGAATAAATGGTTAATAGAAAATTAAGAAGTATGGTGCATACCTTGTTGAATGAGGGCTTTCACAAAAGCATCAAGAGCAAATAACTTTAGAGAAGCACGCTTAGAGGTGGATAAAATATTCGACCAAAGATGAGTAAAATAGAGGAGATCTTCAATCAAATTATCAATGGAATGATGTTTATTAGTAAAATTTATATTCTTGCGTTCTGACCATATAATCCAAATCATTGCCATTATAGTAAGATCCCAAGATAATCTAAGAGAACATTTGATTCTCTTCACGCGCCAAGAGCTCCACCAAGAGGATAAGGAACCATGCATACCACGAATAGACTAAGCCCCTTTACAAATAAACCAGATCGGTTGGATAAAAGAACAATGAATGAAAAGGTGATTTGCGGTTTCATTATGAGAATTACATAAAACACATTTTTGCCCGAAGGCAAGGTTCCTCTTATTAAGATTATCCACCGTTAAGGGTTTGTTGTGTACCTGTAACACCTCGGAACCCGTACACTGGAAACTGTGAGTTCTCCAAGACCAAAATTTCAATATAATAACATAAACAAAATCAAATAGCGGAAATTTTAAAACTTTTATTCATTAATGTTCATTTACAGCATGTGGTTACATATATCACATGAGACCCTCTCATTTGCAACGAATAAAATGACTACAGATTTCAGTGGTGAACATCTTGAGAACGGCCTTCACATCTGGGACTCCTCCTCCTTCGCACAAATCCCATATGCACATTATGAAACTGTTGGATTTTCATCTTGTGAAGCTGACAGAAGGCTGGTGAAATCAGCGATAATCTTGCTCGCTTCCAAAACACAAACCAATCATTTCAATATACAAGAAATTATGAAATTAGTATAAATGAGTACAACAACAATGCGGTAGTATGAGTGAACCTAGACGACTATGATAAGACAAGCGATTATTGTTCCGCAATGTAATCAAATTTCAAGATGCTATTCTAATGCAGTGCTTGCCTGGATAGCTATGCCGCACATACAATGTAGTTTCCAAAAGCAAGCTACTAATCATTTTCTCCTCATTATAGTGTTTGATCCCTCGCCATGGAAAAAGAAACTAACCCTTGTGACTAGTATGACAAAGCATATGTTAGTGTAGGTGCCCTAGAGACAATACATTAGAGTTTTAGAAATGCTATTATGTCATTATGTTTTAGTGATTATTAAAATATAAGTTTATTATGTCTTTATTTACTGCGTTATAAATGTTAGCATAATAAATGTCCTTAGAATATGATACAAATTATATAGATTCAAATATGAGATTTGAACATGAGATTATATATGTTAAGAGTATCATATTCTTAAATGTCCCTAGTCGAGTATTATTATTATAAGGACAATAATAATACATCGAGACTAGTATGTTGATTGACTGATGACCATATCTCATTGGTCATTAGTATAGAGATGCTAAAGTCAATGCATAGGTACATGTAAGAGTACAGTGTACTGGACTGACCCACCGTGAGATTCTACATGGAAGATTATAAATAGTGTCATAAGAAATCTCACAGTGATAATGGTGTAATGATCCTTAGACCTGAAATCATTATAGTTCTACATGAGAATTAATATACTTTGATTTCATCAAAAGTTATCTTTAACCGGGTAATGATAAAGATGGTTGTTGGGTATATTATGAATCATGTGAGAGATATGAATGATCTAGATGGGATTTAACCCTCCTATCTATAGGAGTGATATTATTGGCCTCTTGTTTGAGTGAGACTATGAAATGCATGGCCATGCTCAAATATTGATTTGTTTGAATAGTCTACTCATCGATCAAGAAAATAAAGATTAAATTATGAAGAGGATGACACAAACCATGCCTCAAGTTTAATCTATAATATCAAGGTTAAAAGGATTATATTACATGGAACATTAGTCACGAAAGGTTTAATCGAATCACCGATTTATTATTATTACTTGGGTAGCAATGATGTATTACTAGATGCCGCTCATTATTTATAATTTTATTGAATAATAAAATTATTGCCAACGTAATAATAACCTACAGGGTCACACACAAGAACGCTTGAAGGAGATTTAATTTAAATTATGAATTTAAATTAAATAGTAATTCGATTTTATTTATAATATTAATTAAGTGAGACTTAATTAATTAATTAAATAAAATTTCAAATTTACTAATTATTAGAATTAGAATTATATTAGAATGTTAATTAAGTTTGACTTAATTAATTATTTAATTAAGAATTCTAATTTTAATAAAAGCCCAATGGGATTGGGCTTTAGAAAACAGACTTTTCTCTCTATATAAACATCTTAAACTCTCAAAATTAGTGTGAGAGGTTCAAGAGAAAAACCCTAGCCGTTTGAGAGATGAAGATGGAGATAGAGAGAAGTTGGTTTTCGGATGCTAGTACATCGCTCCTTCAAAGATCAAGCGTTCGTGTGGATACCGGTAGAGCGTAGATTGCGAGAGCGGGATGCGTGGTGATTCAAGAAGCTTGGACCTCTTTAATTCTCCCTTATTAAATTGTTAAAGCTTTTTAAGGTATTTATTCTTAATCTCCGAATTAAATCGTGTGTTTTCGCATGGATCCTGCGGAGGGTTTCGATTTTTATTTATTTTTCACGCTTATTCCGCTGCGTTTATGTGCTCGAAACCCTTCAGCATAAGCCCCATGGGCCCCACCCCACGCTTACCAACCATTCTGAGTCTTATCCCTGGCTTAGAACAACCCGTGGGCCTACTCCTCTCATGGATTTTGTGGGTAAGTCCCACTTCCACGAAACCCAGAGCCTATCCTCGATCGCGGAACTATGAGTCTCACCTCACTTCTGACGTTGTCCTTGTCACTACTCCTTTTAGTGTCACTACTACTCCTTTTAGTGCCTGATTCCTAAGTGCAGGGTGTATAACCAAACATTGCCTAGTCCTAGTGGTCTCGTTCTGAATTTATCTTTTAAAAAACTTGGGTAGATCCGTCATCTCTAGACATTACCCTACTCCTACACTAGAGTTACAAAGCTTCCCGTACCCGGACCCCACTTAGGCACTAGCACCAAACCCTCGGTGAACTCACCACGATATCCTATCAGATACCCTACCCGATGTCTCACTTGCACACAACCGACACACTTTAAACCACATGCACTCACCATAACACGTGTAAACACCAGCCATGAACCCTTAATGGTCCAATTGGATAACCTTCAGAATGTATAGAACTCACTTAAACATCCTTGAAAGCAAGATAACCAATCATCACCAAAACTAGAATCCTCCTCGGTTTCTGTTTGATGGTCGACTGCTTCTTAAAAGTAGCCGACTGTCATAACCGGTCGATTGTCCATGTGGGATGGTTGATCGATGTTCTGTGTTTCAAACAGAGATTGTGCCAGTTGACTGTAAGCACCAAACAACACCAATAACAACACCAAACACATGCAAAAACAACACGTAGTCAGAAACTTGCGAGGCTATTTTGAACTAGAATATGGACGAATATCAAATGCTGATCAAAATCAAAGATCTCCATCTTCGAGTCTTCTTCAAAATGGGTGGTCATATGCCACAAACAGAGCTATGTAGCTCTGGGAAAAATTAGTTTTGCTGCGGCTGCAGACAAAAAATCGTGATAGTCAACCGTTTATGATGTTGGTGTGATCTTTTGTCCGTATCCTTTCCATCCATTGCCTCCTCGATCGTCTATTGCTTCACTACCCCCTATTCTTATTAATATAGAGGTTTTCATAATAATGAAATAAAGTTCTTAACATGCTAGGGTTTTATTAAAATCTTAACAAGTTAACACTTTTATTAGAAACACCGATTAAACATCAAACCCTATCGTCTAGCATACATACGAATTCCATAGATCATAAGTCACTATTGCCGCTAAAATCGGTGTGGGGGCAAACAGATAGATTTGTGGATTGGAGGGAAGTTGAATAATCAAACCTGCACACACCTTCACCGGAGTTTGACTATGATCTTCCGCCGTTGACCTGCAAAAAGCGTGAAACACCGGGGTTGTTTCGGCGACGCACCCTCCGACGCTCTAGTCAGTAATCAGAAAGATTATGAAAGAGCTTTGATTGGCAAAATATTGATTACCTGGTAACAGTGGGGAATGGAGGGTATTTATAGCCGCCTTAGGAACCAGTTTCGAGATAAGATCAAATCCCTACTTCCCAGTGGATGGATAGAAGTGATCAGGACCGTTGATTTAAGGAGAATCAGAAACCCTAATTCCCCTATCCAGCTGGATTGGGCTTTTGTAAGTTGGAATCCGCGCCCAGTAAGATGAACCCGTTTATGGGTTATTGGGCCTTTTGGAAAAAGGCCCAGTTCCCATTTCAGGCTCGTTTGTAGGTGAAATTACCATTTTACCCCCGAGCTTTAAGATTCGTGCCTGATTTGGATGGTTCCGATTTAACCCTTATTTTTAGCCATATCACGAGCCCCCCACTCCCGAAGACTGAGCTTTATCAGCCTTTGAGGAGTAGTTTTACTGTTTTTGTAGCGCCCCGTTTTCCATACACTGGGAAACTGAGACACGAGCCAGGACCTTTTCATTCAATTAGTCACAATACACAGAAACAGGAAAATTTAAAACTTTTTATTAACATAATATTACAGGCCGAGTGTTTCCACTAATACAATAAGTTACATCACAGTGTACATGAATAAAAGATAATCATTGCTTTTTCACTTGTAGATCACGCCTCGGGTAAAGTCCTTCTGGTTCGCGATCTTGTATCCGCAACCTATTGAAGTGGGGACGTCAGTATTCACTGACGCTTAAAGGCTGATCATATAGCAGCGAATCTCCAACACAACATATATAAATAGGGTGAAGTATGTCGGTGTAGTTTAAGTGTCTGTGAGTGCAGTGATTAGAATCTAATAAATGTCAATCAAACTGGAATACCAATGCACTGTCAACTAACTAGAATACTAATGCACTGTCAACTAAACCAGGATGCTCATATTCTAATGCCATGTCAACTAAACCAGGATGCTCATATTCTAATGCCATGTCAACTAAACCAGGATGCTCATATTCTAATGCCAACAAGTCTCCGAAAGCAACATGCAGCCCATACTACATGCGACCCCATCTCAAGCCGTTTCTCCATATATAGGGATTTGAACCCGCGTTATGAACTTCTAATTGTACACAACCTGTTCCTGACAATACTCCATGACTCTGTGAGGTTGCAGAAGGGGTCAAGTCCCCCTGTGCAGTCTGCTTATGGTGTCTCCGTTTTCCACTACTACCCGGCATGCCGGACCTTACTCGATCCCAGTATATCGGGCATCGTTCCAAAATCAAACCATAGGGTCTCGCAAGCGCAGGGTAGCGCGAAGCCTACCCTGTGGCACCCTCTGGGGTCTCGCAAGCGCAGGACTGCCCAATGCATCCTGTGGCACCCCAGCCACGGTATTTCAGGAATTAACAGAGCGAGATACGCAACCCGTGTCCTCAACCTGTGAGACGGCACCGTGCGTATCCCTTTGACGGAAAGGTACAACCCAATAACACCACCTAAGGTTGGCCCCAAAGAAAGGTTTGGTCGTACGGTGCACCCTACTACCAACTCCCTTTCTCTCTGGCGAAAGGTTAAGTAATGATTTTATAAGTCACTACCCTTATGAGGTTATTATTCCTACGCAATCTTACATAGTTTCCAACTTAGATTATCATGGTCCAACTCGTGGTCCCTCGATCCAAGACCCTGGTAATAAGATCTCTCTCACTCATCCCTACCCCTAACTCGGATTCTACCAACACTCTCGGTCCACGGTCAACCTACATTGGTTAAAATCCGTCGACGCCCGAGGTGAGATCTATCCATTTATTCTAAGGGGGTAGGATGCGGTCTTGATGGTCGATGACCCCTAGGGTACTTGAAGACCCTAAACTAGCTTTTTATCAAGCTACAACTATTAGAACTTCTCAACCCTTATTGCTATGAATGAAGGGTGCTCATATGCTATGGTTCCATGCTACCGTTAACTACAACAAGGTAGTTACTCCTACAATTTCCACATGGCTTTTTCTTATTACTTAACCTATGGCAATTCGATCATGGTATGCAATTGCAAGCATCAACCTACCGCCACTAAAACATGGTATATACGACATAACCATCAACTTATAACACTCTTGATTGTGAATGTGATTTAGCATGCACTTGTAGCGATCCCAAGCATGGATACATATATAACTAGTATGAACATACAACATTCCCAAGCAAGCATATATATAACTAGTATGAACATACAACATTCCCAAGCATGCATATATATAAATAGTATGAACATACAACATTCCCAAGCATGCATATATACTTCTACATCATCCCTAAAATATGGTAAGTAATTTTACATCAATCCTACAACATTCTAAGCATATAGATCATTCCTAAACATGATAGGTATTTTTTTAGAATGAATCCTACAACATTCTAAGCATATAGATCATTCCTAAACATGATAGGTATTTTTAGAATGAATCCTACAACATTCTAAGCATAAATAAATTAATCTAAATATGGTAGGAAATTTTAGAATGAATCCTACAACATTCTAAGCATAAATAAATTAATCTAAACATGGTAGGAAATTTTAGAATGAATCCTACAACATTCTAAGCATAAATAAATTAATCTAAACATGGTAGGAAATTTTAGAATGAATCCTATAACATTCTAAGCATAAATAAATTAATCTAAACATGGTAGGAAATTTTAGAATGAATCATACAACATTCTAAGCATAAATAAATTAATCTAAACATGGTAGGAAATTTTAGAATGAATCCTACAATATTCTAAGCATAAATAAATTAATCTAAACATGGTAGGAAATTTTAGAATGAATCCTACAACATTCTAAGCATAAATATCTACAACTATTTTATTTTAACATCTACTACTACTACTTTATTGGAACATACATATCTACTACTACTACCATGAGTTTCTACTAAAATATAACATAAACATCTATAACTAAATTACTTACTAAAAATCTTTATTAGCATATGTTTCTTATTATTACTAGTGGACATAAAAGAGATCTTTTTAATCTTTTTACAACTAGTGATTAGAAAAAGATCTTTTTATTCATTCTACAACTAGTGATTAGATTAGTTTCTTTTTCATAAAACTAACATCTAATTAGGTTCTTTTTACTTAACAATAATAAAAATAAGGTAAGAACCTTCATTTGGTTCAACCAACATATGCTTATCTTTTTAGTCCAAGTTCAATACAAGTCCTACAACCCAAATGGTTGTATACAAGTTCATATGCATTATGCATTAGTTCACATTCAAGTCCTACAACCTTAAATGGTTGTATGTATGGGTCCATATGCCTTATGTCATTTTAGTCCAAGTAGTTAGTTCTTTTATGAGTCAAACAATAACTACTAACAACATTCAAAATAAGAAACCCATACAACCACACTACTACAAAACAATCACACCAAAAGAAAAATAAACAAGGAGGGTAAGAAGAAAAAGAACATCAAAACACCATTCAAATAAACAAACAAACAAACAAACAAACATAGGAGAAACCCCCACCTTGTTTCACTTGTAGGAAGAACTAGCTATGCTACTTCTCCTTCCTCCTAGCTTTTAGAACTCCTACTAAACCTACAAGAAAAACTCTCAAGTTAGCATGGTGTTCTCTCTTTCTTTTCCTTTCTTTCTTTTGATCTTTCTAAAATGAGACAAAGGTGGAGGAAGGGGGTATTTATAGGTGGGGAGAAGGGTGGATAGTGCAAATGTGCACATACAAAAGTGCACAAAGGCCCTCCCATGAAATGGGGGCCGGCCATTCCCCTAGGGTGGTAGGGATGAGGTGGAGGTATGGTGAGGGTATGGTGTTATGTGGGGGAGGTGTTATGTGAGGGTTTCTAGAAGGGTTTTCTTAACCTCTTCATGCACACTTAACCTAGGTTAACACTTATAAACCCTAACAATCTAATGGGCTTTGTCATAACAAAGACAAGTGTTGTCCAAAAATACACAACACGCAATTTATATAATGCACTAATCGACATACTACACGTATGTGCGCATATATGTCTGTATAACGAAATTCTTCGCATAATCCGCATAAAAAATAATTTAATCTCGGAAATAATAATAAAATAAATTCTACTATTAGTTCGAAAGATCACGGTATCAATTTGATACAAGACGGATATATACTGACTGATATTTGGGTACAGATAATGTCTATGAATAAACCGGGTGAAAATCACCAAAATATTCTAATTTTGGAATTAAAACAAAATAATAATAAAATAATAATAAAATAATAATTTATATACGGTAATATCCGTCCGGAATATTACAGTTTTAGTGGCTTGCGGAGTTGTATCGGAGTCTAAATGAGAGGTATCGAATCATTGTATGAGGTATTATGGTAAATTTTGGTGTTGGTTGCGTGCTCAAGGTTGTTTTTGAGCTCTCCTGAACTTTTGGTGATTTTTCTTAATTTTTTAGTTATTTTTCGGACCATTTATTCAATTTTGCGGAGCGGTCTTCTATTTTTCGGGAGTCCAGGGGCTCAAAAATATTTCCCCGAATTTATAATTATTTTTTAGAATTTTTCATCAATTTTCCTAAATTTTTAACCATTTTCCCGCAATTTTTAAATAAACAGTTCGAATTAAATAAAATAAAAAATATATTTTTAATTCCCTTTATGACGTGGCATGATCTGGGCTCTCCATCAGCATTGGGCGCGAATTTTGGGGAGATCTAATGCCTGTGGTTGCTCAAAGGTGTATTTCCTTTCATTCGGTGGTAAGTTGCTTCGGTAACGCCGACCCCCGCCAGTTACCTCGAGGAGCTGACACGTGTTAGGAAGGTGGCCGAAGTCTAGGGAGGTTCGGGGTCCCCTGCTGAGGTGCAGAGATACCTCGGCGTGGCAACACGTGTCAAAAGGGGTTCGGCGAGTTTTTGCCGAAGTCCGGAGTGAGTTTTTTTCCATGTTTGAGCGTCGGTGCCAAGAGCGCTTGGCAAGGCGTGTCGAAGTCCCAAAGTGAGTTTTTTCCATTTTTGGGCATCGGTGCCAAGAGCGCTCGGCAAGGCGTGCCGAAGACCCAAGGTGAGAATTCTTTCCATGTAGCGTCGGTGCCAAGAGCGCTCGGCAAGGCGTGCCGAAGTCCCAAAGTGAGTTTTTTCCATGTTTGGGCATCGGTGCCAAGAGTGCTCGGCAAGGTGTGTCGAAGACCCAAGGTGAGAATTCTTTCCATGTTTGAGCGTCGGTGCCAAGAGTGCTCGCCGAGGTGTGCCGAAGCCCGAGGGTGAGAATTTTTTCCATGTTTGGGCGTCGATACCAAGAACGCTCGGCAAGGCATGCCGAAGCCCCAAGGTGAGAATTCTTTCCATGTTTGGGCGTCGGTGCCAAGAGCACTCGGCAAGGCATGCCGAAGTCCCAAAGTGAGTTTTTTCCATGTTTGGGCGTCGGTGCTAAGAGCGCTCGGCAAGGCGTGCCGAAGACCCAAGGTGAGAATTCTTTCCATGTTTGGGCATCGGTGCCAAGAATGCTCGGCGAGGTGTGCCGAAGACCCAGGGTGAGAATTTTTTCCATGTTTGGGCATCGGTGCCAAGAACGCTCGGCAAGGCATGCCGAAGCCCCAAGGTGAGAATTCTTTCCATGTTTGGGCGTCGGTGCCAAGAGAGCTTGGCAAGGCATGCCGAAGCCCCAGGGTGAGAATTTTTTCCATGTTTGGGCATCGGTGCCAAGAACGCTCGGCAAGGTGTGCGAAGCCCCAAGGTGAGGATTCTTTCCATGTTTGGGCATTGGTGCCAAGAGCGCTCGGCGAGGCGTGCCGAAGCCCCAGAGTGAGAATTTTTCCATGTTTGGGCGTCAGTGCTAAGAACGCTCGGCAAGGCACGCGGAAGCCCCAAGGTGAGAATTCTTTCCATGTTTGGGCGTTGGTGCCAAGAGCGCTCGGCGAGGCGTGCCGAAGCCCCAAGGCGAGAATTTGACAGCTTGGAGATGACAGCTGGCCCTTTGACTGTTGGATTTCTGACGATTTTGACCGTTAGTCATTAATGAGACGGTACGACTTTTTGTCGTTTTGTGTAAATGGGCCTGTCTGTTGGGCTTCAGAAGCCAAACTTCCTCGTTTTGTGTGCCAACCTCTATAAGGCTCACCCCCCCTCCCCTCTCATTTTTCACTTCTCCGAATTTTCACTCAAGCGGTTATTTTCACTAGAGAGGGAGATTCCGGCGATCGTCGACAGTACTCCGGTGAACTTTCCGATTGAGTGTGTCACTTTAAGGTAAATTATACTTAAGTCCAAAATGTCTCTTTCCTCTACTTCGGAGCCCTCCCCCTCTGCTGGCGAAGCGCCGTCTTCGAATCAGAAGTCTCACATCGGCAAGGGCAAGGGAGCCGATGGTCGAGCCACCATAGTGAAAGATCCGAAGCGAATGGGGGAGTTCGGCAGACTACCAGTCGTGTTGACGGGGCTCCATAGGGTCCGAGAGCTTCCGGAGGAGCATGCTGAGCGAATCGTGTATAGGAGGGGACGGAGCTTCCAGGAGAATGCAGCGAGAGAGACATCGGAAGCAGACGACACCATCTCAATCCTAAACGACGCTGACCTGGCAGCGATCCGGGAGTGCTTTCATATCCCGAAGGAGTACGAGTTGATGCTGCCGGGTCCTGGGGTAAGGGCCAACTCGCCGATGCCAGTAAACATGTGTTTTTGGCCGGTCGACGCCGTCGTTGCCGGAGCGCATCTACCTCTTCACCCGTTCGCCGTTCAAGTGCTGAGGTGGTTCAGGGTCAGCCCCATCCAACTGATGCTGAATGCATGGAGGGTCATCAACAGGTTCGCGCTCCACTGTCAGGCTGTCGAGATCGAGCCAGACTTGAGGGTACTTCGGACACTTTATCGGCTTCATCAGCAGCACAAGTCCGAGTTCAGACACTACTTGGCTCCGAGGCATGGTGCTCGGCTCGTCAGCTGTCCCGACTCTATAAAGCACTGGCGAGACAAGTACTTCATAGTTCGGTGCCGCGAACCGTGGAGCATACCCTCGGGTTGGGTGGGGGAGGTGACGAAGAGGGTAAGGGAGTCACCGGTGCTTTACCCCAACGAAGAAGAGATGGTTCAGATTCTTCTCGACCTGCCGAAGTTCGACTGGAGAGATCTGATGGAAGATGCGCTCTTCAGGGGAGGGCTCTGTCGCGTAGATCCTAGTATGCGGCTTTATCCATTTTTTTATCCCTTTTTTTATTCGATCATAACTTGTGTTTTAACCAACTTCTCTTGTTGCAGAGACTATGGATTACGAGGCGATCCTGGCACTGAGGGCGGCCCTCAGCAACAAGGCACCTCAGAAGTGCAAGAGGGTCGCCACGAAGGTGACCCCGCCGAAGCCGAAGACTGTCGACGCTGCCGTTCAGGTGGCGGAGGCTTCGGCAACTGTGACCCCGAGGAGGGCACCAGCAGTGACCTCGGCATCGGCAGAGGCTGGCGAGTTCCCATTGGCGGCTGCCCTCGGGATGGAGCGCCCCCGCTAATGGCGGACGCCGAGGTGTTCCTCACCGAGGAGCACAAGAAGATTTTCGTTCCGGACTAGCAGGTTCGGAAACTTGACGGCTTCCTCGGCGACTCGACGTTGAGCATGCAAGTAGTGAAGCACTGGGCGACGCCAAAGGATCGAGCTGCCATGGATACCAGCATCGTAGGCGATGATGCCTTCGAGATCACTCACTCGGCGATATCGGTGAGTATCGATTTCTTTTTAGATATCTTGCATGTTTGTTTCTCTAACCTTTTTTTTCGGCTGCAGAAAAACTGTCCACTTCGGTCATCTTATGGAGAAGATGACGGAGCTTGAGAAGGACCTCAAGAAGGAGGTCGACCGTGCTCGAGCTGAAAAAGCTTGGATCGCCAACGAGCTCGAGAAGCTGAAGATCGAGACGGAGGGGAAGACAATGAGGCTAGAGTACCTCGAAGATCTCGTCACAAAGCTCGAGGGCGATCTGCTTTGGCAGAGGGAGGAGGCGGCAAAGCAGCAGGCCGAGGCTGTAGAGGCTGCCAAGGTTGCGGTGGCGAAGGAGGCCGAAGCCGCAACTGTGGAGAAAGCGCAGGGCTTCCTCGCGACCAACATGGCCAAGGCATACGCTCGCGCCATCGAGCAAGTGTCGGAGCGGTTCCCCGAGGTCGATTGCTCCGGATGGCGACTCTTCCCCGACCATGTCGATGGCTTCAACGACGAGTCCGAGGGTGAAGTAGGGGATGATGAAGGGGACGGCGAGGTCAAGATCGTCGGCAAACGTCAGGGGTCCGAGGTGACCCCGTTAGCGATGGTCGCGCCTTCGGGGGAATCCGACCCCGTCCCATCCCGGCGCCCTGGAAAAGAGGTTGCCCCTTAACTTCTGCTTCTTCTCCATTTTTTTTCTTGTTTTTGTACTTTTTGATGTATTGCCTAATTGCGGACTGGCCACCGCACTTTTTTGGAATGAATGAAAACCCATCTTTTTGAGTTCGACTAAGCGTTTGTGAGTCCTTAGCAAAGAGTTTACAAAAATTTTCTTGAAATTTGGCTAAGTGTTTACGTTGCCCTGCCTAAAGCTTCAGCTACGTGTTCACAAAATCTTTTTGAAATTTTGCTATGTAAACGTTACCTTGTTCAGGAGTTTTGGCTGTGTTTACCAAATTTGCTAATTTTTGTTAAGTGTTTCCGTCATTTGCCTTGGAATTTTCAGCTCGTTGAGGTGACACAGCTTGTCGAACCAACTCATGCAGCGGATGTCGAACCAACTCATGCAGCGGAGGAGTTACGTTCCGAGGTTGGCCTAGGCGCGACGAAGTTGTGCCTCGCCAGGTGCCGAGAGCGCCTTTACGAAGTTGAGTTGGGGATGTGCAGAGCCAAACATGAACGAAATCATCTGCAACTAATTGTAAGCTATCGAGACATCGAGATTCGAAGACTAGAAGAGAGGCTTGCTGTGATGACCCCTGAAGGCGATGATGATAGTTCGTCAATGGCCTTTAGTCTCGGTCTGAGGCTTAGGCATCTCCGCCACTCCTTGTTGAAGATGACAACAAAGAGAGACGAACTATTAGCTGAGGTTTACGACTTGTTGATAGCAGAAGACGATCTTTCGGCGAGGAGAGAAGAATTAACAGCAGCGATGGGCGAGTTGATAGCGGAGCGCGACGAGTTGTTGGCAACAATGAGCAAGGTGATGGTAGAGGTCGACGAGCTGAAGAGGGTTACGATCGACAAGAGTATCGAGGTTACTCATCTTCGTCGAATTATTACCGACAGTTCTGGTGCCGCAGGCTCCGCTGTGCTCCCTCGCTTCAAGATAGCCGTGAAGGACGACTCTCTGAAGCAACGAATCGTCGAGCTAGAGGCGGAGGCTGCTCGCCTCAAGCTCCAACCTGGACGGATCAACGTCAGAAGCACTTCGTGTACTCGTGAAGAGAGCGAGCGAGGGATTTCCTTTTACGAGCTTGCGACTCGCTCGCCCATTGCTCGGCGAAGCCCAGGTGACGCACAAAGTGGGGTGGCTATCTCGTCGAGCGGAGCGTCTGTTGGTGCGACCGTCAGAAGTGGCGCAGAAGATGCATCTCAGTTTGCCGGTCTAGGGACGAGCTCAGAGGTTAGACGCCGTCGTCCCCAGGTGTCTTTATACTGGAACATCCCTGCCCCAAGGAGGTGTTGAGGGATTCGTCTGTGTTTTCGTTCTCCAAGTTCTGCATCTTGTCTAAGTACGAGGAGTCGGTCCTGTATTTTTTTTAAAAAAATCTTGTAACTTTGTCGTAGAGAAATAGCTGGTCTTGTAATCCAATTTGTTCCCCAAACTTTATAGAAACAAAGCTTGTTTCCTCTTTTGGACTCGTGTGTTCTGTTAATCACCGGTGGTTGTAGGAGTACTTCTAAAAGGCTGACCACTTCTTACTCGCTTTTGAGCAAGGAGTGGAAGCAGAGTCGGGACAAGTTTTGGACTCCGAACACGTCGTTCGAGTAAATTTCAACGGTTGTGGGATCAGTTCCGAATGGCGAACCACTTCTAACTCGCTTAAGAGCGAGCCTGCGAAGCGGAATCGAGCCAAGTTTTGGACTCCGAACACGTCGTTTGAATTAGTTTCAATGGTTGTGGGAGCAGTTCCGAATGGCGAACCACTTCTAGCTCGCTTAAGAGCGGGCCTGCAAGGCGGAATCGAACCAAGTTTTGGACTCCGAACACGTCGTTTGAATAAGTTTTAACGGTTGTGGGAGCAGTTCCGAATGGCGAACCACTTCTAGCTCGCTTAAGAGCGAGCCTACGAAGCGGAATTGAGCCAAGTTTTGGACTCCGAACACGTCGTTTGAATAAGTTTCAACGGTTGTAGGAGCAGTTCCGATTGGCGAACCACTTCTAGCTCGCTTAAGAGCGAGCCTGCGAAGCGGAATCGAGCCAAGTTTTGGACTCCGAACACGTCGTTTGAGTAAGCGCAATTAAAGGTCTTAAATAGAGATAAAATAATCACAAGAGAATTATCAGACAAATGAAGTTCTTTATTGATAACTGCTAATCGGCCACTTCTAAGTTACAAGCCGTTATTACAATAGGAAAATAAAGAAGCAAGTACAAATAAAAGGATAGGAATGGCTCGACATTTGATGGTACTCGGAGAGGCGTTCAAACATCTTCTTGGTACCTCAGTAAATGGTCGGCATTCCAAGTTCTTGGTATCTCTCTGCCTTCAAGGTCTTCAAGGCGATATGCTCCTAGCCGAACTACCCTGGAGACCTTGTATGGTCCTTCCCAATTCGGGGCTAGCATGCTCTTTTGGTTGGGAATGAGATGGCTAGCTTCCTGAGGACTAAGTCCCCCTCCTTGAGATCTATGGGACGGACCCTTTTGTTGTAGGCCTGCTCGATTCTTCTCCGATAATTTTTCTGGCGAATCGAAGCTCTTTCGCGGAGCTCATCGACGAGGTCCAGATTGGCTCGGAGCTCCTTGGCATTTTGTTCTTCATTATAGGCAATAAGGTGAGGGGATGGCAAACCAACTTCTAAGGGGATCACAGCCTCGGACTCGTAGGTAAAATTGAAGGGCGACTCTCCTATGGGGGTCCTTTTCGTAGTGCGGTAGTTCCACAATACGTTAGGAAGTTGTTCTGCCTATAAGCCTTTGGCCGACTTGTCTAGTCTCTTCTTGATGCCTGAGAGGATCTGCCTGTTGGCATTCTATACTTGACCATTGGACTGAGGATAGGAGACGGAGGAGAAGCATTGCTGAATGCCGAGGTCTTCACATAAAGAGCGGAATGCTTTCCCTGTAAACTGTGTTCCGTTATCTGTTACTAGGACTCGAGGTATGCCGAACCTACAAATTACATTTTTCCAGAAGAATTGCAGCACTTTGTTCTCAGTAATAGTAGCCAGTGGCTCGGCCTCGATCCACTTAGAGAAATAGTCGATTGCCACGACTAGGAACTTGAGCTGACCTGGAGCTGGTGGGAATGGACCTAGCAAGTCCATCCCCCACATTGCAAAGGGAATTGGATTTAAGAAAGATGTGAGTTGTGCTTGGGGTAGGCAGTGGATGTTGGAGAATTGCTGACAGGAGCTGCATTTCCGGACATGCGGTTCGGCATCCCGAAGTAGGGTTGGCCAAAAGTATCCGTAGTTCAAAACTTTCCTGGCGAGGGATCTTGATCCTGAATGGGCCCCGCCTATACCTTCGTGAACTTCTTTCAAGGCATACAAGGCCTCTTCTGGGGAGAGACATCTCAAGTAGGGTCTGCCATCTACTTGGATATAGGAGCGTTTGTACAAGACTCCTTCAACAAGGGTGTACCGCTCCGCTCTCGTTCGGATTCGACGGGCTTCTTAGGATCTTGGGGAAGGGTTCCATTCCTGAGGAACTCTATCAAAGGCTTCATCCAGTTGTCCCGGAGTTGGACAGGCAGTGACTCCATCGAGTTGGGGGCTTCTTCTTCTATGCTTAGTCTCAGGAGTACTTCGATTAAGACGGTCTGCTCGAGACCTTGGAGGGAGGAGGAGGCCAATTTTGAGAGGGCGTCTGGTTAGGAGTTCTCTTCTCTAGGGATTCGCTGGATTTGAGCCTCTTCGAACGAAGCCATGAGACTTTGGACCTTAGCTAGGTACCTGGCCATTCGGTTGTCTCGCACCTCATAGTCTCCTAAGACTTGATTCACCACCAACTGCGAGTCACTGAATATTCGGACACGTTGCGCTCCTGCCTTACGAGCCATACCTAAGCCTGCTATTAGGGCTTCATACTCAGCTTCGTTGTTGGAAGCTTTGAAGTTGATGTGGAGGGAGTATTGGATAACGAAGTCGTCTGGGCCTGCCAGAATGACTCCGGCTCCGCTCCCTTCGGTGCAAGAAGACCCATCTACATACACTGTCTAGATAGGTGGCCCATTTGCTGCTTGATTCACTTCTGAGATGGTGCTTTCCACTATAAATTCGGTCAAGGGTGCTTTGATAGTGGTCCGAGGCTGATAAGATATATCATGGTTACTTAGCTCGATCGACCACTTCATCAGATGCCCGGAGGTCTCGGGCTTGTGTATGACTTGCTTGAGCGGCTGGTCGGTAAGGACGACCACCGAGTGGGATTGAAAATAGGGGCGGAGCTTCCTGGCTACCATAACCAAGGCGTATGCTATCTTTTCCAACCTCGGATAGCAGAGCTCGGCGTCTCTAAGGACCTTGCTCACATAATAGATAGGCTTCTGAGCCTTGTCTTCTTCCGTCACTAGGACAGCACTGAGGGTTTGCTCGAAGGCAGCAAGGTAGAGGTAGAGTGTTTCCTTGGGGGTAAGCTTGCTGAGGAGTGGGGGGTTGACCAGATAGGCTTTCAGTTGGTCGAACGATTCTTGCTGCTGCAGGCCCTAGTCAAAGCCCTTAGCCCCCCTGAGGGCTTTGAAGAAAGGAAGACACTTCTCCCCTGACTTGGACAGGAAGCACCCTATAGCCGCGAGGCATCCTGTGAGCTTCTGAACTTCTTTCACATTTGTAGGAGGAGCCATATTGAGAATGGCTTTTATCTTCTCGGGATTGTCCTCGATCCCCCTTTGACTGACCATAAAGCCCAGGAATTTACCCGATGAGACCCCGAATGCACACTTATTCGGGTTCAGTCTCATGTCGTGCTTCCTCAGCATGTCGAAGGCTTCTTGTAGGTCGGCGACATGGTCGGACCCATGGATACTTTTTACTAGCATATCATCGACGTACACTTCCATGTTTCGGCCGATCTGATTCTGGAAGACCTTATTGACGAGGTGCTGGTAGGTGGCATCGACATCTTTAAGCCCGAAGGGCATTACTCTATAGCAATAGAGACCTTGATCGGTGACGAAGGAGGTCTTCGGGATATCTGGGGGGGAACATGCGGATTTGGTTGTAACCGGAGAAGGCATCCATAAAGCTCAAAAGTTCATAGCCTGAAGTGGCGTCGATCAAGGTGTCAATGCTGGGGAGTGGGAAAGGATCCTTAGGGCATGCCTTGTTCAAGTCCGTGAAGTCGATGCAAATCCTCCAACTTCCATTGGCCTTCTTAACCATAACAACATTAGAGAGCCACTCGGGATAATTGACCTCTTGGATGAACCGGGCTTTGAGGAGTTTCTCTACTTCTTCCTTTATGGCTTGCTGGCGCTTAGGGGTGAATTTACGCCTCTTCTGCTGGACTAGTTTGTACCGGAGCAACACTTAACTGATGGACGAGGAGGTCTTTGGAAATCCCTGGCATGTCGGCAGCAGTCCATGCAAAGAGGTCATGGTTCTTCTAGATACACTGGACTATGTCGAAACAGAGGGCAGAGGGGAAGGTCTTGCTGATGAAGAATTTGCGGCTCGGATCTTGCTCCGAGAAGAGCACTTCCTCCAGCTCGTCTATCGGTTCTAACATTGGCTGGGTGTTCCCCTGGGGAATTTCAAGAGTCTCGAGAGAAAGGACGGGTCCTCCGGTCGAGGTCATGTAGCATTTGCGGGCCATCTCCTGACTTCCCCTTACTTCCCCTACACCTGCCTTGGTGGGGAACTTTATTTTCAGATGATAAGCTAACAGGACGGCTTCCAAAGCAGCTAGGCTAGATCGACCTAGGATCACATTGTAAGCGACTAGGACGTCGACAACCATGAAGTCCATTGGCTCTGTTCGGGTAGTAGGAGTTTTGCCAGCAGTTACGTCGAGGGTTATGACCCCTTCGATCGTTACTGGCACTCCCATGAACCCATGGAAAGTGTAGACGGGGGGCTTGAGCCTGTCCCGCAATAATTTGAGCCCTCGGAAGGCTGCCAGGAAGAGGATGTTGACAGAACTGCCGTTATCCACTAGAATTCTTTCCACTTTGAAGTTAGCCATGTGGTGGTTAATTACCAGTGCATCACAATGGGGAGTTCAGACACCCTCTAGATTTTCATGTGAGAAAGTATCCAGGACTCCGAGACCTTTGGGAGGGGGTATGCTGTGCACCGAATTGACTTCCCTGATGAAAGCCTTTCGAGAAGAGTTAGAGGTTCCTCCCATTGGGCCTCCGTGGATGAGGTGCAAGATGCGCTCTTCTTCAAATTCGGGAGTCTCTTCGCGCCTCTCGGGACGCTTGTTAGCCCCCCTGGGGGGTGGAGGAAGATCGATCCGGTCCTTTCTTACAAATTTGGACAGCTGCCCTCTCTGAATGAGGGCTTCAATTTCATTCTTCAGGGCCCGACAGTCATTGGTGTCGTGGCCGTGATCCCGATGATAGCGGCACCACTTCTCCTTATCTCTCTTCTTCCCAGGAGTGTTCATCCTCGGGGCAGGAGGCAGGACCCCTTCTTTCTCTACCTCCATGAGAATGGTTGAAACATTAGCGTTGAGAGGGGTAAACTTTTCAAATCTGGGAGGTGAACGATGCTGACCCCCGTTGTCCTTCTGGATCTTCTTGGCTCCCTCGTCTTCAGCAGCCTTCCTCTTATTTCCAGAAGAGGATCCCTCGAATGCGGGGTGATGTTTAGCCTCCTCCGTGCGGATGTATTTCTCGCTTCTAAGAAGAAGGTCAGAGAAATCCCACGGGGGCTTTTTGGCTAGGGATGACCGGAGGTTGGAGTTGAGGACATTGGACTGGAATGCGGCTGCAGCGACCGATTGGTCGAGGGAGGCTATGGATCTGGCTTCCACAGTAAACCGCTTGACATAATCTCTCAACTTCTCGCCCTTCTTCTGATTGAGGAAGAGTAGTGAGATACTCATCTTTTCGGAGCGGTGGCTGCTCACGAAGTGGGTTAGGAAGAGGGTCTCAAACTGTTCAAAAGAGAATATGGAGGATGGAGCGAGGCGGGAGTACCATTCCCGAGCTGGGCCTTTGAGAGTGGCTGGGAATGTTTTACATGGGAGGGCATCGGAGGCTTGATGAATCATCATTAGAGTTTTGAAACTCTCAATGTGATCCATGGGGTCTGACTCCCCCGTATATGTCTCAAACTGCGGGGGCTTGAAGTTTACCGGAACGGGTGCCTCCATGATGGTTTGAGAAAATGGGGGTCTGCTCGGACGGAGGGTCCTTCCTCTCAGTTCATCGTCTCTATCCAGTTGGCTGAGGTGCTTCTCCATCTCGTGGAGACGGCGGTAGACAGCATCATCCCTTCGACGGTACTCAGGTGAGCCTGTGGACCCGTCTTCGTACGAAAGGGAGCGTGGGGTTCGGCGATGATAGCTCGGAGAATGATGAGGACTTGGAATGTGACGGCGGCGGCTCGGAGCTTGAGGAGGACTTAGGGACCGGTGGCGAGGGCTTTGGACCGGTGGAGGAGTGGGAACATTGTTGTTGTTATTTGGTGGGAGATTGAGGGCCTGCAAGATTGTTGCCTGGAACTCTTGGAATTCTGCTCGGGTTATAGGTCCGTTCTGGTCCCCCTGATCCCTTTGGGGCTGTCGACCAGTAGGGGAATGATGCCTTCTTCGACGATACTCAGGGGACTCTCTCCGCCTCCTATGAAGAGGGGACCTCCTGTAATCGCGGCGGCGAGGGGATCGTGCATTTGGACATTCTGAGCGAGAGGCTCCCTCTCGGGCTCGCCTTTCATCCAAACGGTGGCGAAGGTCCTCCTCTTTTTGTCGGTTGATGAAGATGTTGCGGAGGTCTTCGGAAGGCCGAGGGTTATGAGATGCCATTGATTCGGTTGAAGGGTTATGTACGGAGATATGGTCGCGGTGAAGAGGTTGCTTCTGAGGGTGAGGACGAGAGGTCCCTATACCAGCGTTCTGGGGCCCGAGTGGAGCCTGCTGGTGTTGAAGATTTTGGAGTGGAGGCTGCAACTGCTGCAATGGCTGATCGGGTTGAGGAGGGAGCTATCCCTGAGGCTGGATGGGTTGGATGGGAGCCTCCAGTTGTGGTTGAGGAGGAGTGGATCCGCAGTTGGACCCTCTAGATCTCAGCTTCCTTGGAGGCATGGCTGGAGGTGATCTTAACCGATGGAAGAGGAGGGATTGCTATTCGTGTTCCCACAGACAGCGCCAATCTGTTGTCGTTGAAATCGGTGTGGGGGCAAACATATAGATTTGTGGATTCGAGGGAAGTTGAATAGTCAAACCTGCACACACCTTCATCGGAGTTTGACCGTGATCTCTCGTCGTTGACCTGCAAAAAGTGCGAAACACCGGGGTTGATTCCAGCGACGCACCCTCCGACGCTCTAGTCAGTAATCAGAAAGATTATGAAAGATCTTTGATTGGCAAACGATTGATTACCTGGTAACAGTGGGGGGGGGGTTATTTATAGCCGCCTTAGGAACCAGTTTCGGGATAAGATCAAATCCCTACTTCCCAGTGGATGGATAGAAGTGATCAGGACCGTTGATTTAAGGAGAATCAGAAACCCTAATTCTCCTATCCAGCTAGATTGGGCTTTTGCGGGTTGGAATCCGTGCCCAGTAAGATGAATCCATTTATGGGCTATTCGGCCTTTTGGAAAAAAGGCCCAGTTCCCATTTCAGGCCGGTTTGTAGGTGAAATTACCATTTTACCCCCGAGCTTTAAGATTCGTGCCTGATTTGGACGATTCCGATTTAACCCTTATTTTTAGCCATATCAATCACGTATAAACAACCTAACATGCTACTAAGACAATAAAATCACATTCATGCCTATTCCGAATGAACAACTTGTAGCGCCCCGAATTTCTAATATAATATCTTAGAAAATACGTGGCACAATTCCCAGCATCGACTTCAATGTAATTGTAAACACAACCAAACACCAATAAAATTTTCAACTTTTATTACAATAATCTTTTACATAGCACAGCGGAATACAATACATCTCAAATCACAAAATTACAAACTCTTTTCTTTACAACCCTTTACAATTACATGAGTCACTACATAAATTGAACTCAAGCATCCAAACCTCCAAACTCTAAGCAACAACCTGCAACACATGAGGCTAGAGATGATCCATAACCCCCAAACTAAAGGGGTCAGCCATAAATGGTGTGAGTGACATAAAAACAAACAAACAACATAAATAAACCTTAAGCATGGATTCATAAACGACATGTAATATCAAGAACACATAAAATATGACGTAGCAAGGAAACATGTAAACAACAAGTGAAACTAACTAAGTGTCAAGTGTAGAAAATAGGAAACCACATGCATAAAACTAAGTCAAGAAAACACAAATTTTATATGCGGACTCTAATGCGTACTTGTCGAAGTCTATGCATCCCACTCTACATAGGTTCGGTGCAAGCCTTTAACGTCTTCACTTCATAGGGTTCAATCCCCCGCTATGCAACTAATCCTAACACGATGACTACTATGAGATAAAGATAAACTGTGAGTATTAGCCCATGCCCCGATAATTTCGGAGATAGATCCCACACCATAGGTAATTTACCTGGATAATTCCGAAGATCATCCCACACCGAAACATTGACACATCATCACATGAATACCACATGTGCGTCGCCTCGACACCGATAATTCCGGAGATTAAATCCCACACCACAAGTAATTACCTGGATAATTCCAGAGATAAATCTCACACCACAGGTAATTTACCTGGATAATTCTGGAGATAAATCCCACACCACAAGTAAGTTACTTGGATAATTCCGGAGATTAAATCCCACACCGAAAGCCATACTGAGGGACATGACTCATGTTCCCGTTCATCATATCACCACTAGTGCCTGTCCTTATCATTTTTGGGTTATTTAATTACTTAACGAATCTCCTAGAGTTGATGTACCCTACCGGACTTAACTCAAAACTGAACAACCAAAATGCCTCAACAGGCCTAAACATAATGAACTCAACCGCCGGTATACTAGGGTCACACACATCCTCTAGAGACTCAACTCAAATATCTCAACCAAACTCACCTCTTAAACTGCTCAACTTAACATCTTGAAAACATATGTTCAATAGAAGATAAATTATAAAATAATAAGTTATAGATCAAAACATCTAGAGAATAAATCATTTGAAAGAACATTCAAAATTATAAGAATACATCAGCATAAGTCGACTATAGAAAGCATAAGTCGACTGTCCAGAAAGAAAATTCCATGATTTTAAGAAAATATTCTAAGTGTTATAAGTTGACTTATAAAAGTCATAAGTCGACTTAAAAGAGATTATAAGTTGACTTAAAAAGTCATAGGTCGACTTACCAGAGAGAAATTCCAGTAATCTTTAAGAAAATATTCTAAGTGTTATAAGTTGACTTATAAAAGTCATAAGTCGACTTAAAAGAGATTATAAGTCGACTTAAAAAGTCATAAGTCGACATACCAGAGAGAAATCTACGATAACTTTGAAAAATAAATTCTAAGTGTGCCAGTCGACTGAAAAGGGTTTAAGTCAACTGTCCAGAAAGAATTTTCAAGGAAACTAAATATCACATCAACCGGGTCGTACCAGACGACTGAAAGGTCTGCCAGTCGACTGTCGGCCTACAGACTGCACAGTTTAGGTCGTACATGATAATCAAATTAGAGTTTTCTAAAAGAAATCATTGTTTACTAAAATAATTTGTATTCAGATAAAAACATCGATCTCAAAGAATCCCCAGTTTGGGTATATTTCCTCAATTCAATCAATTTCTCAAAACATTAATTTTCATGTCAAGGTTCTCTTGATTCATAAATCTTCCACTCAAAATTCTCAAAACTGAATTTCTTCCACGACTCATAACCAAAATCTGATTTGTAATCACAAGATTCAATTATTCATCCAATCCCTTATTGTCATGATCATACTCAAATCCTAAACATGCTTTCTAGCAATAAAATTTATCAATCAAGATCTATTAAGCATTCATAGATTTCACATACATAATACAACAACAACCATTGCATCGCTCACATACAAAATACACTAAATGAACGAAGATGTGAAAACAAACAACAAAACAATCACGCACATAATTCAAAAACACAAACCAAATTTACATCACTCAAATACAACATGCACAAAACAAAATAAAACAAAACTAGTCACTCACCTTAGGAATGAAGAGATCCAACAAGATATCCTCTTTTCTGCGAGATCCAAATTCCTCCTCTTGTTCCTCCCAAAAATCACAAAATTCTTTGTTGTGCAGCGAATGACGGCTGCATTTTCTTTTAAATACTCGGGATAAGAAGTTTAGGGTTTTCCAAACACTTTTGCAAGATACCCCCCCTTGAAATACAACTTTACATATATAGATCTCTATTCTTGGAAACTCAATAAAAAATCATTTAAATTAGGATTTAAAAGAAAAATGTACTCATTAATCTTAAACGGTACTGTTCAAAAAGTCCAGAAAATAAATTTTGCACTTTCACCCTTCAAAACGACAAATTTGCAAAAAGATCCTTCTTTTCTCAAAATTTGCAAATAGATCCGATTAATTTCAGAAAAATTTAGAAAAATTATAAATAAATCCCAAATATTAAATAATGGTTTTTCATGAAGAAATTTGACTTTTGAACTTCTCAAGAAAATATTTGCACGTGTTTTGCACGTGTAAAAAGATGAATTTTTCTGAAAATATTTATTAAGTCCCCAAAAATCATTTTAATCATTTATGAACCTTTAAAAATGATATTTAAAAATACGGGGTTCTACATCACTCCCTCGTTAGAAGAGCTCTGTCCTCAGAACTACTACTAATGGGTTCAACCAACATACCAACAAGAAAACAATATCTCATAAATGGAAACATAGTCCAAACAATTGCATATGACAACAGAATCAAAATAGAAGGATTATAACTCAATCAATGGTACGATCATTCAAAAGAATTACAATCACATAAAAGAAAATACACTCATACAAAAAGCTCAGGGAAATCCTTCTGCATGCGATCTTCTGGCTCCCAAGTAGCCTCCTCGAACTGTTGATTCCTCCATAGTACCTTGACCATAGGTATCACTTTGCTCCTAAGAACTTTCTCCCTACGGTCAACGATCTCAACAGGCTGTTCCTTGTAACTCAAGTTCACGTGTAGATCTTCAGGAATCTCTACCAACTGATGATTCTGATCTGGCACATACTTCCTCAACAATGACACATGGAATACATCATGCACTTGTGCCAACTCCTTTGGAAGCTTCAACCAATACGCTGTCTTGCCAATCCGCTCCACGATCCTGTATGGCCTAATATACCTTGGCTCCAACTTGCCTCCCTTACCAAACCTGATTACTCCTTTGGTCGGAGGCACCTTGAGGAAAACTGCATCCCCAACCTCAAACTCCAAGTCCCTTCGTCAGTATCAGCATAACTCTTCTGCTGACTCTGAACCTCAACCAATCTCTTGCGAATCAGCTCAATCTTCTCTGACGTCTGCTGCACAATCTCCGGACCAAACATCTGCCTCTCACCAACTTCATACCAACAAACTGGCGTCCTGCACCTTCGCCCGTACAAAGCCTCATACGGTGCCATCCCGATACTCGCATGGTAACTGTTGTTATAAGCAAACTCAACCAATGCCAAGTATCTCTCCCAATTACCACCGAAATTCATAACACAAGCCCTCAACATATCTTCCAGCACTCGATTCACCCTCTCCGTCTGACCATCGGTTTGCAGATGAAAAGCGGTACTGAAATCAGTTCTGGTGCCTAAAGCTGCTTGTAGGCTCTTCCAAAACCTTGAAGTGAACTTGCATCTCTGTCGGAAATAATCGACACAGGAACTCCATGAAGTCTCACAATTTTCCCAATGTATAACTCAGCCAATTTCTCCAATGACCAAGTAATCTTCATGGCTAGAAAGTGAGCCGACTTAGTCAAACGGTCCACGATAACCCAAATCGAGTCATTGCCCTTCGAACTCCTTGGCAAACCTGTGATGAAATCCATACTGATATTCTCCCATTTCCACTCCGGAATAGACAACGGTTGTAACAAACCTCCAGGTCTCTGATTTTCTACTTTGATCTGCTGACAAGTCAGACACCTTGCCACGAAATCTGCCACATCCCTTTTCATACCAGACCACCAAAAATACTGTTTGATGTCCCTGTATATCTTCGTGCCTCCAGGATGAACTGACAACAAGGTACTATGTGCTTCCTGCAAGATACTATCTCTCAGGTCTGCATTATTCGGAACACACACCTCTCCCCCATCCAAAGAACTCCATCTTGGACACGAAACTCTGATAGCTTGCCCTCTGAAACCTGATGCAGCATCTTCTGAATCTCTGAATCTGATCTTTGACCTTCCACAATCCTCTCTCTCAAGGAAGGTTGCAGCCTCAACTGAGCCAAAGACGCCCCTAAACCCTGCAGCACCACCTCGATACCTGCCTGATCAATCTCTGCTGCCAACTCGCTTCGAGTAGTGATCAAACTCGATAAACTACTCTTCCTGCTAAGTCCATCAGCCACTACATTCGCCTTGCCCGGATGATACTTGATCTCAGGACAAATGTCTTCCAATACCTTCAACCACCTTCTTTGCCGAAGATTTAGATCCTTCTGTTGATAAATGTACTTCAGGCTCTTGTGGTCAGTGTACATGTTGACCTTCTCACCATAAACATAATGCATCCACTGCTTCAAGGCATAGATAATAGCTGCTAGCTCCAAATCATGCGTCGGATAATTCTTCTCATGCGGATGCAATTGCCTCGAACCATAAGCAATAACCTTGCCTTCTTGCATCAAGACACAACCCAAACCTCTGAGAGACGCATCACTGAAGATATCATAATCCTTCCCAGCTTGTGGCAAAGCTAAGATAGGTGCAGTAGTCAACCTCTCCTTTAACTCAAAGAAACTCGCCTCACACTTATCAGTCCATGAAAATGCCACATTCTTCCGGGTCAAACCTGTCAAAGGAACTGCAATCTGAGAATAACCCTGGATAAATCTCATGTAGTAACCAGCCAAACCTAAGAAATTTCTGACTTCCTTCACAGACGTTGGCCTGGGCCAATCCTTCACTGCTTCAACTTTCTGAGGATCAGTGGCTACTCCCTCCTTAGAAAGGATATGACCAAGGAAAGCTACCTCAGATTTCCAAAACTCACACTTCGACAACTTGGCATACAAGCTATGCTCCGGCAATTTCTGTAACACCGCTGTCAAGTGCGTAGAATGCTCCTCCTCCGATTTCGAATACACCAAAATATCGTCGATGAAAACCACTATGAAGGAGTCAATAAATGGCCTTAAAACCCGATTCATCATATCCATGAACACTGCTGGCGCATTCGTCAACCCGAATGACATCACCAAAAACTCGTAGAGTCCATGACAAGTCCTAAAAGCTGTCTTACTCACATCTTCCTCCTTGACTCGAACCTGATGATACCCTGATCTCAAATCAATCTTCGAAAACACAGCTGCTCCTCGAAGCCTGTCGAACAAATCATCAATCCGCGACAGTGGATACTTGTTCTGAATAGTCATTCTATTCAACTCCCGGTAGTCAATGCACATCCTCATTGACCCATCATTCTTCTTGACCAACAACACTGGCGCACCCCACGGAGAAGAACTCGGCCTAATAAGCCCCTTGCTCAACAGCTCCTCGATCTGCTTCTTCACTTCGTCCTGCTTTACCGGTGCTATCCTGTACGGAGCCTTAGAAATCGGCGCGCTCCCCGGCTGAACATTGATGCAAAACTCCACATCTCTCTGCGGTGGTAATCCTGGAAAATCTTCCAAGAACACCTTAAGATAATCTCTGACAACCGGAATGCCCTTGACTTCATCTGGAATTGCCATCTTGGATACCATTGCAGCCACCTTCGGAATCTTCTTCTTCCCTTGGAAAGTGACTGCGGAACCACCTGGTGCTTTCACCAACACCTCTTTCTGCTTGCATTCAATTGTGGCATCATATATTGCCATCTAATCAATGCCCACGATGACATCCACTCCTAAGACTTGCTGCTCAATCAGATCGATGCCGAATAATCTCCCGCCAATCTCGATATCACAGCCCTCGTAATATCGATCCGCAATCAGTTCTTCACCTGACGGCGTTGCCACCGACAAAACCTTGCCTGGAAACAACTTAGGCTCCACACCTAAGATCTTTGCAAAATTTGGCGACACAAAAGTATGCGATGAACCAGTATCAAATAAAACATTTGCCTTTATTCCATTAATCAAAACAATCCCTGTTACATGAAGAGTGATACTCAATCTCCAATTATTCTCAAACAAAGGTTTTACTTATTACATTGATTTAAAATAAAAATCAAAACTCTTGCATACCCTGTATTACATCTTCCGAGTTACCCGCGTCGTCCTCGGTTAATGCAAATACTCGCCCTTGCCTCTGGAATTTGCTTCCATCCTGACCATCCTTCCTCAACTGTGGACAATGCGGCTTAGAATGTTCAGTCTGCCCACATTGGGAACAAGTCTGCTTAACCAACTTAGGACAGGTTGACCTGTAATGACCTGCCTCCTTGCAGTAATAATAAGTCACTTCCTGAGTTGCAGATGCCTTCTGCACTGGTCCACTGAACTTGACTTGATTCGCTGGGAATCCCTTCCGACTCTGACCTGATGCTGGCCTCTTGTTCCTGTTCTAGGTATCTTGCCTTTTCTGGAACTGGTCCATGTCCTCCTCAGTCATAGCTGTTCTCCTGACCAGCTTGTCGAACCTCCGTATGCCCAACGGAACCATTCTCAACCTCAAGTTTGGCCTCAAGCCTTGCTCAAACTTCTTGGCCTTCTTCGCTTCGTCAACAATCAACTCTGGTGCATACCTCGAAAGCTGAGCGAACTTGGTCTCATACTCTCGCACGGTCATGCTGCCCTACTGTAGATTCAGGAACTATGTCGCCTTCTTCTCCTGAATATCTAGGGGAAAGAAGTGTTCCCTGAATTCCTCCAGAAAAGCTTCCCAAGTCATTGGCTGACCTCCCAAGGTCCTCTTCAGCGATTCCCACCAGACACCAGCGTCCTTTTCCAGTTGCATAGTAGCCAACTTCACCTTATTGGCTACCGGAGTCTCCGATACCTCGAAGATTGTCTCCATCCTTCTAATCCAATCGTCAGCTGCGTTTGGATCAGATTGCCCCTCGAAAACTGGCGGCCTCATCCTCTTGAAGGACTCGATCTGCTTGATAGGGTCGGCGTTAATCAATCCCTGTCCAGCTCCATGATTCTTCTGCTGGTTCTGATTCTGATTCTGTACCAAATTATATGCCATTAGCGCATTCAGAGTCTGATACACCTTGGCAAATTCGGCGTCAAGATCAATTCCAGTTCCTCGAGAACTTCCAGATCCATCCTCATTGTTACCACCATTCTTGGGCCTGGGTGCAACCATACTGAATACTGCAAAACGAGGAAAAAGTTAGAGCACCACACGCATTTCAAACTCACATCAATACCCTTTGGCAAAACCTCAATTGCATCCCAAAGATAAAACATCATGTTTCAGTTCTATGTGATACTCACTCTTTAATGTCCACACCTAGGTATTCACATTCTAGTGTCCACACCTAGGTTATTTTTTATGCCATGTTTAGTATTACTATTGAAGCATGCTCTGATACCAATCTCTGTAGCGCCCCGAATTTCTAATATAATATCTTAGAAAATACGTGGCACAATTCCCAGTATCAACTTCAATGTAATTGTAAACACAACCAAACACCAATAAAATTTTCAACTTTTATTACAATACTCTTTTACATAGCACAGCGGAATACAATACATCTCAAATCACAAAATTACAAACTCTTTTCTTTACAACCCTTTACAATTACATGAGTCACTATATAAATTGAACTCAAGCATCCAAACCTCCAAACTCTAAGCAACAACCTGCAACACATGAGGCTAGAGATGATCCCTAACCCCCAAAGTAAAGGGGGCCATAAATGGTGTGAGTGACATAAAAACAAACAAACAACATAAATAAACCTTAAGCATGGATTCATAAACGACATGTAATATCAAGAACACATAAAATATGACGTAGCAAGGAAACATGTAAACAACAAGTGAAACTAACTAAGTGTCAAGTGTAGAAAATAGGAAACCACATGCATAAAACTAAGTCAAGAAAATACAAATTCTATATGCGGACTCTCTAATGCGTACTTGTCGAAGTCTATGCATCCCACTCTACATAGGTTCGGTGCAAGCCCCTAACGTCTTCACTTCATAGGGTTCAATCCCCCGCTATGCAACTAATCCTAACACGATGACTACTACAAGATAAAGATAAACTGTGAGTATTAGCCCATGCCCCGATAATTCTGGAGATAGATCCCACACCACAGGTAATTTACCTGGATAATTCCGGAGATCATCCCACACCGAAACATTGACACATCATCACATGAATACCACATGTGCGTCGCCTCGACCCCGATAGTTCCGGAGATTAAATCCCACACCACAAGTAATTACCTGGATAATTCCGGAGATAAATCCCACACCACTAGTAATTTATCTGGATAATTCCGGAAATAAATCCCACACCACAAGTAAGTTACTTGGATAATTCCGGAGATTAAATCCCACACCGAAAGCCATACTGAGGTACATGACTCATGTTCCCGTTCATCATATCACCACTAGTGCCTGTCCTTATCATTTTTGGGTTATTTAATTACTTAACGAATCTCCTAGAGTTGATGTACCCTACCGGACTTAACTCAAAACGGAACAACCAAAATGCCTCAACAGGCCTAAACATAATGAACTCAACCGCCGGTATACTAGGGTCACACACATCCTCTAGAGACTCAACTCAAATATCTCAACCAAACTCACCTCTTAAACTGCTCAACTTAACATCTTGAAAACATATATTCAATAGAAGATAAAGTATAAAATAATAAGTTATAGATCAAAACATCTAGAGAATAAATCATTTGAAAGAACATTCAAAATTATAAGAATACATCAGTATAAGTCGACTATAGAAAGCATGAGTCGACTATAGAAAGCATAAGTCGACTGTCCAGAAAGAAAATTCCATGATTTTAAGAAAATATTCTAAGTGTTATAAGTTGACTTATAAAAGTCATAAGTCGACTTAAAAGAGATTATAAGTTGACTTAAAAAGTCATAAGTCGACTTACCAGAGAGAAATACCAGTAATCTTTAAGAAAATATTCTTAGTGTTATAAGTTGACTTATAAAAGTCATAAGTCGACTTAAAAGAGATTATAAGTCGACTTAAAAAGTCATAAGTCGACTTACCAGAGAGAAATCTACGATAACTTTAAAAAATAAATTCTAAGTGTGCCAGTCGACTGAAAAGGGTCTAAGTCGACTGTCCAGAAAGAATTTTCAAGGAAACTAAATATCACATCAGCCGGGTCGTACCAGTCGACTGAAAGGTCTGCCAGTCAACTATCGGCCTACAGACTGCACAGTTTAGGTTGTACATGATAATCAAATTAGAGTTTTCTAAAAGAAATCATTGTTTACTATAATAATTTGTATTCAGATAAAAACGTCGATCTCAAAGAATCCCCAGTTTGGGTATATTTCCTCAATTCAATCAATTTCTCAAAACCTTAATTTTCATGTCAAGGTTCTCTTGATTCATAAATCTTCCACTCAAAATTCTCAAAACTGAATTTCTTCCACGACTCATAACCAAAATCTGATTTGTAATCACAAGATTCAATTGTTCATCCAATCCCTTATTTTCATGATCATACTCAAATCCTAAACATGCTTTCTAGCAATAAAATTTATCAATCAAGATCTATTAAGCATTCATAGATTTCACATACATAATACAACAACAACCATTGCATCGCTCACATACAAAATACACTAAATGAACGAAGATGTCAAAACAAACAACAAAGCAATCACGCACATAATTCAAAACAACAAACCAAATTTACATCACTCACATACAACATGCACAAAACAAAATCAAACAAAACTAGTCACTCACCTTAGGATGAAGAGATCCAACAAGATATCCTCTTTTCTGCGAGATCCAAATTCCTCCTCTTGTTCCTCCCAAAAATCACAAAATTCTTTGTTGTGCAGCGAATGACAGCTGCATTTTTCTTTTAAATACTCGGGATAAGAAGTTTAGGGTTTTCCAAACACTTTTGCAAGATACCCCCCCTTGAAATACAACTTTACATATATAGATCTCTATTCTTGGAAACTCAATAAAAAATCATTTAAATTAGGATTTAAAAGAAAAATGAACTCATTAATCTCAACCGGTACTGTTCAAAAAGTCCAGAAAATAAATTTTGCACTTTCACCCTTCAAAATTACAAATTTGCAAAAAGATCATTCTTTTCTCAAAATTTGCAAATAGATCCGATTAATTTCAGAAAAATTTGAAAAAATTATAAATAAATCCCAAATATTAAATAATAGTTTTTCATGAAGAAAATTTGACTTTTGAACTTCTCAAGAAAATATTTGCACGTGTTTTGCACGTGTAAAAAAATGAATTTTTCTGAAAATATTTATTAAGTCCCCAAAAATCATTTTAATCATTTATGAACCTTTAAAAATGATATTTAAAAATACGGGGTTCTACCCAACTAGCAACACCTATCAAAACCACAAAAGAAATTCATAACATATGCAAACATGGAACATGCAAGAAGATCACTCACCTTGTCTCCGGGGTGAAAAGAACTGCTACATCCCTTTTCCCATTAGTCACCTCTTCGCAGAGAACTCCACGAACTTCCCCATGTCATAACCTCATATACAACATCACTTATTTGCATCTTAAACATGAACATACAAAGGTCGAAAGTAGATCTTGGAGTCTTACCTTTGAATGGCAACCGAGAGCTCCACTCCAAGCCCTAGCCTTCAAATTTCCCTCTCCCTCAACTTAACAACCTATCAATTTAGCAAAGAGGGTATCTCTTTTCAGTTTAGGACTTTTTAAAGGCAAGAAAGAGGGCGAACAATTTCAGCTTTAGGGGCTGAATCTGTGGAAATTTTTTGGACTGTTTTTGGAGACAAATTAGAGTCATATTTGGAAGGAAATAAAAAAGGTTTGGGCTGAATTCAAAGGGGGATAGAATGAATGTGTTTAGGGATAGGTAAACAATATAAAAATGGTTGTTTTCAGAGAATGAAAGGGTTGAAATTTCATAATTTAAATATGAAATTTGAATTCAAAAATCAATTTGGAGGAAAAATCTAGTGCCACCCGCACTTATGATTCCTCTTCCCATCCCTACCTTGGGATGCAGTTTCGCCCATCACGATTGACACACGCACGACGAACACAAGAACGTGACACGTAAAGTGTCACACAACCAAGTAAAACATTGCAACAATATGAATTATATATTTAATTTCATTCCACTTTAAAATAATAATATGATCATACAAGAGTACATACAAAACATGTGCACTCTACGTGCAAGTACAAAGTGGTCATTTACTATTTTACGGGGTGTTACAGTACCACCAACCAAGCAAGGATCCTCACCTTGAGAGGGGCAATATGGGTTTTCATATATAAAAAATTTATTATTAAGACATTTTGTAGCACCTCGGATCCCCGTTACCGGACATCCGTGACACTCACCATAATCTTTACCTTCAAATGCATCTCAACACAGTAATAACACGGAAATTTAAAACTTTTTATTGCCAAATAAGTCATTACATCATTGATTACAACCGATAACTTGTTCTTGGATAAGGAGTACGAATTACATCAATTCATTACAACTTATTACAAATAATTACAGACTCCTCTTGTAAAGCTATCAGCTACCTCCTGGAATGGTAATCAACTGATTACTTGCTGAACTTCGTTGAGTGGTCCATCGGCTCCCTTGGGACTTGCTCCTCGGCTTTAGGCTTCTGCTGTGCGACTCTGATATCTCTGCCCCTGCTCGAAGGGTATAACCGATACCTAAAAGGTGGGGAACGTCAGTACTTCGACTGACGCAAAGCTGATGATAACAGCGATACTCTAAAATTCAATCACAACCAATAATTTATGCAAATAGAAAAGGTGTTGTGCCAAAACAAGGCTTTAGTGGATTCAGATTCTAGTGCAGTGTTATGACATGATCTTATGACTAGATGCAGCAAACTCACATGCCTGACTCTAATGTAAGCAAGACTTAGGAGCACGAATGCATCCCATACTACATACGCCCCCAAATCTAGCCGTCTTTCTCCATAATTAAGAGATTCGAACCCTCGCCATGCACCCTACTCTTGTACTCACTCCAGTTCCCAATAGATTGTCCGTCGCCTAAGGAGGTTGCAGTGGTCGGTCTAGTTCCGCCCTGCAGTGCCCAAGTAGTCACCGCCAGTTGGTACCCACGTGCGGACCTCCCCAGAAAACCGCGTTGAATCTGGTCCTACGACCATTTGATTCCCAACGTCCCCTATGGACTTATGCATGCGTGTTCACCCCAAGATCGAGTCATGAACTTATATGTGCCAAAACACAAATACGTATGCGTGTTCACCCCAAGATCGAGTCATGAACACATATATATATATATACCAAAAACTCAAATACCCGCGCATAGGGACGTGAGCACCTCGGGAGGTCAAACCCTCCGGGCCTCCCGTACCTTACTTCGGCAAAGCTTTGGGAATCAACAGATCGAGATACGAGCCGATGACTCAATCCCATGAGTGCCGAAAACGTATCCCTATGACTGGAAGGTACAACACCGACTATGGTTTACTAGGACTAATGCAATTTTCCAACCCCTTAATAAACCATTCTAACCCCTGCCTTACTCTAATTACTTTGGGTAAGAATGAACTGCTTCCACACTTGCCTATCAACCTCTGGTCCCTGACGATACCGGTCCGGTTCACTACTTCCCCGGGTTGGACTTGTCCAGCATAATGGCCTACGCCCGCCGCTGCCCTGACTGTAAATGTATGATCGCCCTGTGAACTTAACTCACTGGCATACTCAGACGTCCTACGCTCGGCAGAAATTTATAATATATAGGTTTGATAGGTGCAGGATATCTCTTACCCTAGTGACTAACTCAAGTCACACATTCCACTCTGGGAGTCAACAACCTCAATAACAGAGATCAACCATCCCTAGACACGCATCATCGACTCTGGTAACGCACAAGGGAAAATATCCTCACAATACTTAGTCATAACCCAGACTAAGCGATCTACGGGTTTCTGCCCGAAACTTAAAATGGTCATAACTCTCTCGATATAACTCCGATTGGAGTGTACAAGCCCAATCTAGGAAGGTAAGATCCTAGGATACAACTTTCTAGTTGATCATGAACTTAAATTCAAACATCTAAGTCCTCAAAATAGCCTCTCAAGCTTCAGCCTGCGTACTTCTTATGCACGGGCTGCACCTTACCGGTAGCACAAAATCCTACTCGTTCATCAGAACGTTACAAACTCAATTTCTACAGAAGGGTGTGGGTGTCCTCAACTACTCTCTAGTTGTTCATGAGTCCAGATTATACCGTTAAGTCATCCTAACACACTCATCTATCGCCGATACTCCAATTCACACAATGGGTCTCTCCAATTCAGAGCACTCAGCTCCACTCTAGGTCTCTGTCCAGTCTTACAAAAATCACAGTAAATCAATCATTTACCGGAACTTCCTCAAATTGATCTTGTTGAAAAGATCTATGTGTCTACTACAATTCTCTAATGAATCAGGTTCTCAAAATATGCTCTTAAAGAATCTCAAATGCCTAATCTCTACAGGGTATCCAAACTGGCTGAAACCAGCACAGTACATACTCATAAAATCATATTAAATTCCATACCTGTCCAAATAACATAAAATTTATGGTGGTGAAATTAGAGATCATACTAAACAATATGCAAAAGACCTCATGTCAAAACTCCAATTATATAGTGAGTACTATCTATAGCAATTTAGCACAGAAACCATCAAGTTCTTTAGTTCAACTTCAGTTACTGATCAAAGCTCGATTTTTCTCAAGACTATAAACTTATCCAAATAATTTCATGATTTTTTTATATAATCTACATGCATACAGGAACATAGGGTAAAAATTTCAGATCAATATCATACTTCAATAAATCATGAAAATTCTTACAATATCAGCCATTCTGTTTATCATTTGCTGAATCTGCCTTACGACACAGTTGCATCTTACGATTTTATTAAAATATCAAATGACCTCAAACAAATCTGAAATAATCATGAGCATTCTAAACACATATATGAACAATCACTTAAAATTTCACAGTCTATTTTTTTGTAGTTTGCTCTCGGAAAAATCTACAAAATGACACTCCGAATTAGTTTTTCTAGTTCAATTCTGATTTCAACTTTCAACTCTTAGATGATCATTCTAGTACATCCTACCATACATGCATGCAAGCAAAATCAATTAAAATACAAGAAATTAAGGTTTAGAGAAACTCCCCTCCCTTGGTTGTAGTAGAGGAATGATCTTCTTCAAGCTTTCTTCCTTGAAAAATCCCTTCTTGAGTCTTCTTCTTCACTTTCTCTTCTTTCTCTCATATTTCTCTTGAAGAGGTTTATGAAATTTCCAGAGCAAAGTGGAAGGATGTAGTGGGAAAATGAAGGAGAAGGGAGAGGGGTATGGCCGGTTTTAGGCTAGGGGGTGTACAGTAGGTTGTAGGTGGTTTGGACCAAAACAATGTCTTATGGCCTATGGTTTTGGTGTTTGTTGTGTTGGCTGCCCAAATTAAGCCTTAATGGGTTCCAATACCGAAAACTAGTGTTTATATTAATATCAGTCCTTCTCGTTCTCATGCATCTTTAGGATGCAGTCCTCCCATGAACCGTCCCGTAACCCTAACCATCCACCACGATAGTAAAATCGACCCATAATACTGCAATCATGTGCACGCATACAGTCAATATCATACATACATATATACAAGCATCATAAAATCCGGGGTGTTACAGATTTAAATTAGAATTTCATTAAATAAGATTAAATTACATAAATAACATGCATTATTTTATCTAAGGTGTTACAGAGCTGTCATGAATTGCAGAAAATAAGCATCATCTACATTATTTTGGTTATAGTCGTAGCTACTGTCATTGCTACTATTGCCATCAGATTGATCACAATTACGCATTATTTTTTGTTCTTACTACCAGAATGTAGCCTTATTGGGAGTCATTACGGTGGTGTCATACACCATTAGTGCATTCTCTATTGCTCGATCCTCCCTCTGCTCTTTTCTCCTTATCTTCGCCTTCTCCCATTGTATCTGTTAAGGTTGTGGCTCGAATAATAGTCTTACATTGGAAAACCAATTAGCTGGATGGATGGTTAAATTAGATTAGACCATAGACTCCAATAGGGATTATCCCTTTTGGGTCATATAGGACAATGGATAATTTACTATCTATCAATCCAGATTGTGTGGGCCAAAGTTGAAGGACCTTTAGGGTATATGTAGTCGTTTCCTATATTTCCAAAATTTGGAGGAAAAAAAAGAAAAAAAATGGAATTGCTAACGGTAAGCAATGAAAGAGCCATTGGAAATTCCAACGTCTCTTGCATTTGAACGCTAACGTCAGCATCACATGCCAAAAAAGGCTTGTTGGGCTTCTTCCCGGGTGGCCAATTTGACCAACCTTCTTCCCTCTTACCTCTATCCACCTTGACTTTCTTTTTCTACCGGGACTCTATTTCCCTCTTATTTTTGCCTCTTGCCTGTTGCCTCTTTTGATCCCATCTTCCCACTTTTATTAGACTTGCTCTTATAAATCATGTCATTCTAACTGATACCATACATCCTTCTGTGATATAAATGATTATAATATGTTTGACTCATGATGTATTTATCGATTAGATACATTAGAGGTGTTATTTACTTTGCCCATTACTTGAGAGAATTATTTGCATTGACCATAAAGTAAATAATAGTTATTCATAATTTAGATTACAGTAAAAGTAATTTTGTAATGGAAAAAAGGTTTGAAGCTCACCTCATCCAAATGTGTAAAGCCAACCTACATGTACAATACATGTGTTCTTTAAATCATTTCTAATAACATTTTAATATCTCATATGTAACTCAAGATTACATACTTCTACCGGCAACCTAAATTTAATTTTCTTAATTAATGTCCACCCTATGCCTTGTGATAAGACATATGTATCATATGTGTTCATGAGGCTAGCCTCATCGAAATTAAGACAAAGCGATTATGGATGTCTACAACATTCAAAGAAATCCTATGGCTCATCATTTGCCATTGTATGCGTCATCATATGCTTTACTTGACATAAAATATTTACAATATGTTTGATCCGGTCAACTAACATCATCACCCCTTATAAGCACACTATAATGTTATTTGTTGACAAATAATTGAGAAGATTATTTACAATGACCTCATAATAGAAGGGGGTTATCTTCAGTTTACCTCACAGTAACACATATCTTAATTTTATAATTGTAAAATGTTTGAAGCTAACCTCATCCAAATGTATGAAGCAAACAACCTACATGTACAATAATACATGCATTTTTTCTTTGTATTTAACAAATCTTAAATGTCACATACTTAAATTACGCTAACGTTATTCTTTATAGAAACTAAATTTAGTTTTCTCAATTGCTGTATCCACCTTATGTCTTTATACATAGCACACATGCCATATGTTATTCATGGTAGGAAAGAGTAGGGATTAAAGCAAGGCCACAGTATTCCGGAAGATCCTGTGGTTGGTTTGCCATTAAATATGATACTGTATCATAAACCATTCTCCGATATGAATTTCGCTCCATGTGGGCCCCACTCCCACTCAAAAGCAAATTTTTTCGTACTGAACCACTTTTTAAAATATTAACTAAACTAATCCATGTTCGAAAATATTTACCCAACTGACCCAGTTTTGGATACGTCATTATAAAATGCTATTGGCATTAAAAACATCTGTTATTTTGATGTTGTTGTTGCCAATAGCAGCACCTGTAAAAAAAATTGGTTGCTGCTATTGGGAGTAACGATATGAGTAAATCTCGCATTCACTTAGGAATTTTATAACTTGAGGGGAAAAATTGTAAGTGAAAATTACTTATAAATAATCTCGCTATTCCCAATAACAGCATAATTAGCCTAATGCCGCTATTGGCAATAACGACATCAGTACAATCCACAGTGTACTACGAATTTCGTGCATGTGCATCAACTTCAAATTCGATTTTGACATTGACACAGCTAGTATATCTCAAAACTCAAAACATGAAAATTGTAGATCTTTTTCTTGGCGTTCCATATCATTTTGAATCATCTCAATTGGAGTTCGGATGATAAAGTTATGTCCATATTACCTAGCGATGTCAAAACTGTCAAGAAAAAATTGTAAGTAAAAATCGCTTATAACTAATGTCGCTATTCCCAATAATGACATAATTAGCTTGATGCCGCTATTAGCAATAACGGTATCAGTATAATCCAATGTACTCCAAATTTCTGGACAATTTCAATATTGCTACATAATCTAGGCATAGCTCTATCATCTGAACTCCGATTGAGATGATTTAAAATGCTATGGAACACCAAGATAAAGCTATACAACTTTTATGTTTTGAGTTTTGAGAATTACTGGCTGCATAAAGGTCGAAAACGAGTTTGAAGTTGAGCACCTGCACGAAATTTGGAGTACACTGTAGATTGTACTGATGCTGCTATTGCCAATAGTGGCATCAATTATGAACGATTTTCACTTACAATTTTTTTCTCAAGTCATAGAACTCCTAAGTGAATGCGTATGTATTGATGTCGTTACTTTCAATATTGACAATGGAAGATTTTTTTTTTTACTGGTGCCACTATTGACAACAACGATATCAAAATAACGGATGTCGTTATTGTCAATAGCGTTTTATGCTGTCGTGTCCAAAACTGGGTGAGTTGGTTAAAATTATTTTTGAAAGTGGATCAGTTTGGTCGATATTTTTAAAAAGTGGGTCAGTACGGAAAAAAATCGTCAAAAGCACAGGCATAGCTTCCTCCCTTTTCCCTCGCTAGTTGACGAGTGGGGATCTCAGTTAGCCAAATTCCAAAACCCACGCCTCCTTTAAAACCCAAAAAAGAGGGAATAGAAAGGAGGGAGAAAGACCGAGAGAGAGAAATTCAGAGCGGGCGATTAGTTTCGATCAGCCATGAGTCTCTTCGGTCTCGGCAGGTAATATCGCAATCAATTTTCTTCAAGATCAAGAAACGTATTTTATTGAAGAACGAAGATGTAAACTGATGTAGAAAGAAGATCAAAGAAACGTGTTTTTGTTGGAGTTAAAATCGTAGAATATGATGATAGATCCTCCGAATAATCGCTTCTTTTGTGTTTTTTGGGTAAAGTTTTTATGGAAAAAGTAATCAGTTTGGGAAGCTGGATCATGATCGAGTACTCCAATCTGTATTAGATTTGTCATGCTTGTAGTAGTTTTAGTGTTCTTTGATTGGATTTGTTATGAACTTTTACTGCTGAATGTTAGGGTAAAAGTTTAAGCACAGTTGATTTAGTCCAGTCAATTCACATTTTGGAGAGGTTATTTGACATTTTTTATATTAGTTGCAATCATGAATAGATCGGAATAGCTTGGACTGTGGGAAAAATAAAGATTGGTTCTACATGATCGGTATTTTAAAATACAGAGCTTTACTGATATATATACTGATACAAGAAAATGAAAAAAGAAAATAAAATCAGTTGAAGCATCTTTCTAGAGTAATTGGTGCAGATCAAAGGAAGACGTGGATTGCAATGTTTGATTTAATAGTGTTAGTTCTGAGTTAAGTACTTGACTAAATCTTTTGTGGAACCAAAGAGCTTGTGTAGATGGATTTAGCAATAATTTAATTTGTTCATGTGATCTGAATAGTTCATTATGTTTTAAACATTTTTTTTATTAGGTTTGACTGTGTATGTATGGTCTCCGAAAAGCCATGCCTCTCTCTCTCTCTCTCTCTCTCTCTCTATCATCTTATTCAATTGTATTGTCTGTGATCAAATGGTTTACTTTTAACTATCATGGGAGTCCAAATTGTTAATGTTTTTTCAGTTGAAAGTTGGTGGGCTCCTTATGCAACTATATCTGTATCTTATTGGAATCATAAAATATCTATTACTATTCTGTTTCCTAGGTAGTTTTAACTTTCTACTTCCCTCTGGTTTTTGCCACACGACTGAACATTTTGTTCTCAGTATAACATGGGTCCATGTGCTTCTCCGCTATGGGAGACAAATCTCTCAATATTTTGGTTGGTTGTTTAATAATCAATATTCTCTCATTCACAAGTCCATATCTTAACTCTATTAAACTAGGCTAATCTTTTGCAGTGGTACTGTGAGTTTCTTCATGCAACATCTGTCATATGTCCTAATTTTTACACATACAACAACAACAACAATGACAACAACAACAAAGCCTTTTTTCCAACTAGTTGGGGTCGGCTACATGAATCATATCATTCTGTTTGGTTTAACGCAATATCTTCTGTAAGGTCACAAGCTATCTCATCTTTTTTCACCGTTTCCACCAAAGTTAGTTTAGGTCTTCCTCTACCCTTAATACTTATCAAATCACTTTTTCTAACGAGGACACTACTAGGTCTATGTGTGATATGTCCAAACCACCTGAGACGATTCTCTCTTAACTAATCTTGGATTAGAGCTACCTTTAGCATGTCTCGTATATGCTCGTTTCTAATTCTATCATTCATTGTTTTACCACACATTCATCTTAGCATCCTCATCTCCGTTACACTCATTTTTTGGACATGTTGTTTCTTTGTTGCCCAACACTCTGCACCATATATCATTGCTTGTCTAACAGCCGTTCTATAAAATTTTCCTTTCAACTTTAAAGGTATACGTTTGTCACATAAAACACCACTGATACTTCTCCACGTAAGCCACCCTGCTTGGATCATATGTATAACATCTTCACAAATCTCCCAATCTCTTTTTATAATCGAGTCTAAATATCAGAAACGGTCTCTCCTAGATATCTCTTGGCCATCAAGCTTCACTACATTCTCAGTTGTATTCCGAATATCACTAAAATTACACTCCATATACTATGTTTTAGTTATGCTTATCCTAAAGTTTCTAGCTTCTAAAGTTTCTCTCCACAATTCTAATTTAGCATTGACTTCTGCTCTAGTCTCGTCCACTAAGACGATATCATCGGCAAAAAGCATACACCAAGGCACATCATCTTGCATTCCTCGCGTCAATTCATCCATAACCAAAGTAAAGAGGTAGAGCCTTAAAGCCGAACCTGGGTGTAAACCTACTATAATAGGAAGATTGCTAGTCTCTCCTGTGGTTGTAATAATTGTGGTCGTTGCCCCTTCATACTTATCTTTAATTACCTCAATATACCGAATAATTACTCTTTTATTATTTAACACCCACCATACTATGTCTCTAGGGAGTTTATCATATGTTTTTTCTAGATCTATAAAAATCATATGTAAATCTTTCTTATCCTCCCTATATTTTTCCATAAGTCTCCTCAGTACATAAATTGTTTCTATTGTTGACCTCCCAGGCATAAACCCAAACTAATTCTCAGACACTGTAGTTTCTAGTCTCAGTCTATGTTCGATCACTCTCTCCCAAATTTTCATCGTATGACCCATTAATTTAATTCCTCGGTAGTTTGAGTAACTTTGTATATCTCCTTTATTTTAGAGCATCTTCTTAGTCCTCAAAATTTCATTAAATAATTTTGTTAGTCAACCCACTCCTACATCCCCAAGACACTTCCAAACTTCATTGGGTATATCATCTGGTCCTAAAACTTTTCCTATTTTCATCCTTCCTAGAGCATTTTAAACCTCCGAGGTCCTAATTCTCCCAATTTATACACATGTTGCCAAAAAATCATTAGCATTGATTTTGAAGCACATATATGATATATGCTTATGACATACTAATTACTCTTCAGTTACTTTGTTCTTGAGGATTATATTTTGGTTTCCCCTTCAGCAATCCAGATCCCATATGAATTTGCCTAGAATAGAATAAAGCCTGGCTACCTTTCTTTCGTGTGTTAATTTTCTTGTAGCGAAATTATTCATATTGGTATGGTGGACTTATATGATGTCTCTGTTTTTATATGGTCTAATAACACTTACGTATTTTACAATTATTGTTGCAATGCATATCAACATTTATTTCTGCTCACTGGTTGATTTTCTTGTTTTCTGTCTAAGAATACCCAATATCTAAATAATCAAAGTGTTAAATTAAGCTATCTAATGCATAGTTTTGTGAGTTACAATTTAAATTTTAAAATGTTGCACATTGAATGTTGTGATTAAGTTTCAGTTCCAATTATACATTTATTTATGATGGTTTGGTCTAATGCCAGGAATCAAAGGACATTTCGCCCTAAAAAGAGTGCACCATCTGGTAGTAAGGTGGGTTTCTCTTGCATCATTTTATGTTTCTGTGTTATTATTTTCAATAACAATATCTAACCTCCTTGTCATATAATCTCATGTGGATTAATTAACACATTAATTTTCATGTATATTTTAATTCTGACTACAGACATATAGTGGAGTGACTGGTTTACTATTATCTTTCACTTTATTATAATTTTAATTTCCTTTTAACAAATTCATAAATGTATAACAACTCTAGAGAATATGATATGTGTAGGTGGTCACCTCTGAGATTTAAATCTTACAATTTAAATGCAGCAAGGGATTTGCACATTTGATTTTTGTTTTGTTTCTTGAATAGTGAAATATAGATATTTTGTTTGCAAATGATTAGCTACTAAAATTATATAGGAGCACATAATGATAAACAGTTTACACAGTGACTTTCACCGTAGTACCGCAATAGAAGGAAGTTCAAATTACACCTTAATTAAAATCACATTTCAGCAATTATCACATTAAAATTTCACTCCCACACCACCACCACCACTCACAGACCACCCTCTAGTTCCAACAACTATTAAGACGGTAATTATCACAGTCAGGTAGCATTAGTTTGTGGAAAATGATATCATGCTTCATTCAGAAAGCTTTAAGAAAACTTCTGCACATGGGGTTTTTGGATAGACCAAGCATTATGAACAAATTTCTATGCAAACAAACAGATGACTTGTAACTATTCTACGTCAGGTCCCTGTCATCCCCATATGCCACCTTTGTGTTTAATAGATCCGGGGTATTATACTTTGTATTAATAGCTGAGAAATTCGGCCTCTGGAATCTACGGTGATCAGCTAATAAGCTTTAACTACCTTGTTGTGATCAACTGTGGCTGTTGCTTTATATTTTCAATTCTGCTGCATGCAGGGTGCACAACTTCGGAAACACATTGATGCTACTCTGGGCAGTGGAAATTTGTGGGAGGCAGTAAGACTTCCTCCTGGGGAGGACTTCAATGAGTGGCTTGCTGTCAACTGTAATATTAGTTTCTTGTTATTTATGATGATATGATCTGCCCCCTAATGTCTTCAAAATGAGAATTTTTTTTTTTTTTTTTTATGCTGTATGTGTCTTTCGATTTGCATCAAATTATAGTTATATCCTTCTTTGTGATGCACCAGAAGCTCTCTCTCTCTCTCTCTCTCTCTCTCTCCAATTATAATTTTATATTGAATGCTGATTGATGGAATATGTTTTATTTTTTCCAGCCGTTGATTTTTTCAATCAAGTGAACCTGCTTTATGGCACACTTACCGAGTTCTGCACGTCTGAGATCTGTCCTACAATGACTGCAGGGCCAAAGTAAGCATAGTTGTATGAATTTCTAGATTATCCTAAGCTTGCTATGTAGTTCATAAAGGTGTCCTCTGATGAACGTTTTTATAGAATATACTTAAATGCAACTACATCGGTAATTTACTGGATCTAGGAAGTCTTGGTGGCATATTATCTATCATATTAATGCTTTCATACATGCTTGGTCACTAACCGCATTTTAATACCTTTGTCTAGTGAACTTTGTACTATAAGTTTTAGGGAATTAGGCATGTAGATGTAGCATCAGATGCACCCTTCTTTTAATTTAAATTCTTTATCTAGTTGTTCTCTGTCAACATGTCATGGAACATTTGCACACATCATTTTAAAATTTGATTTTACAGAATTGACATACCATTATGTTAATCGAGGGAAAACATGTTATCTTGATTTTAGTTGAACCTGCTGCTTTTTATATGGACTATTAGCTGGCTTTCATGTCATGAGGGTTATTTTGCGAAATAGGACGAGTCAACAGTCTCTAGTCAGATACTACTTACAGAAATATCGAGTTTATTACTTTTTTTTTGTTAGAAACCGAGTTTATTGCACACACCTGCCTAATTCTCACTATTTCGAGAACACACCAATCTTACTCAGTGAATTTCGTATCATGACATGAAGAGCCATGTTTTCCTTAATTGTTTATGACAGTAGGGGAATTTATGTTCTGTATAATCACATGGTAGGTTATCAGGTAGCGTAGGCATCTTTTTGTTCTGCTATTTATTGAACATGTATAAATTTTCTTTTGCTGGTTTTTGTTACTATCATATTCAACAAGCTACAGATGTGAACATTAGCCTGATCAAATTCTCACTAATTTGTCCAGACTTCCATTTTGCTTTGCTCTTTCTAGTTGAGCAACTTATTCACTTATAGTTTTTTGCTTCATTCTTATCAATTATGATCCAACTCTTTGTCCTTGATCATTTTTCTTATACAAGCATTTACCCATTATACTGGGGTCAGTTATATAGCTTAATGCTTCATGTAAGATGATTGGACTACGTTTTGTGTGGATATCAAGTTTCAACCTGACTTTAAATCTTCAGTATTAGAACTAGAGAGTTGGATTTGTGGGTGTGTGGACATTGGTTGTGCAACCTCACACATATGGTGCAAGTGCTACAGTATGACTACGGTTAGCATTACGAAGAAAAACTCATGTGCATCGTCGGTGCTAGTAATCTATTTCCTATTAAAGAAAACTACAAATTGAATCAGGCTTGGCATAAATTGTTGAAAGCCACTCTACAGGTAGGTAATCTTATCTTACGAGGAAAGTAAGTGTTACATTCTGACTCCCAAGACTATCAAGTCAAAAAGTTAACTAGGACATATTTCCAGCCCTTCAACCGAATATCATAAACCTCATTTGTCACTTCCCTATAGCCTACAGGTGTCCGTTTGACATAAGGGTTAACTGTAGGTAAGGGACTAACTCCTAACCTGCCAAACACAAACATTGATGCATGAACTAAAATGGTTGAACTTTCCCTGAACTTCCGAAATAGAGAATAATGACAATTGACCTCAAATAAAAGCTTGTGTCAGCTGGGCTTTGAGTTGATTTTTTTGTTTTTGTTTTTGTGAGTCAGTTTGAGTTGACTCAATAAAATTGGGACTAGTGAGTGGCACCAACTACTCGAGCGATTAAATTAATGAGTCATACGATGAAAATTTGGGAGAGAGTGATCGAACATAGACTAAGACTAGAAACTACAGTGTCTAATGTCTGAGAATCAGTTTGGATTTATGTCTGGGAGGTCAACAATAGAAACAATTTATATACTGAGGAGACTTGTAGAAAAATATAGGGAGAATAAGAAAGATCTACATATGGTGTTTATAGATCTAGAAAAAGTATATGATAAAGTCCCTAGAGACAAAGTATGGTGGGTGTTAAATAATAAAAGAGTAATTATTCAGTATATTGAGCTAATTAAGGATATGTATGAAGGGGTAAAAACCACAATTAGAACCTAGGCAGTTAAAATCGGTTTTTGGAACTAAGCGGTCTAGAAACGATTAGTGATTAATCGGTTAATCGGAAAATAATTGGGGATTAAATCGGAAAAATTGTTTTATATTATATATATATATATATATATATATATATTTATATATATATATAGAGAGAGAGAGATGATCAGATGCGAACCGTTCTCTCAACAGTTCGTGCGAACTGTTCCCACGGCCGTACGATTCGAACTTGAGAAGAGGACGGCTCAGATCAGTACACTTGATTGGGTGGGGGTATTTTGGGCAATTCAGATCAATATTCCTCTTCTCTTCTTCTCCAGCCGTCTTCTCCAGCCGTCTCTCTTCCTCCCAGTCTCAAAATCGAATCGAATCTCAAACCTTCTCATCTTCTCGAGGGTGCAGTCGCGACAGCAGAAACACACAGTTAGAGGCAACGACAACTTTGGCGTCGACGGTGACTAGCGGCAATGGCGGTCGGTGGTGTCGAAGACTGGTGATGGTGCGATGATTGACAATGGTGAGGGCGTCGGGTCGGTGGTGTCGAAGACTGGTGATGGTGCGATGATTGACAATGGTGAGGGCGTCGAGCTTGATGGGGTTACTGCATTCGACGAGGATGGGTCGATGGCGTCGGCAATGGACGAGGTTGGGTAAGAGGCTGTAGGAGGTGGAGAGGTGACTGTGAGTGGATGACGAGGAGGCAGTCGGGGGTTCGAGGGTGCAGTCGCGGTGCTTCAGTGATGGGCGGCGACAAGGAGGCAGCGACGGGGGTCGATGGTGCTCCGACGAGGTAGTAGGTTGATGGTGGCGACAAGAGCGGAGTGGGTGCGGGAAGAGGCTCGAGTAGCTTCGGTGGTGAGAGCAGCAATGGCTGGAGCTTGGGTGAAGGAGGTGGAGGGGTTGTTCACGCTCAGGTGAGAGTAGAGATGGAGGAGAAGAAGGCAGGGGCAATGGCGAGGTCGAACTGCGGTGGTCGTCGAGGAGCAGGGCGGTGGTGCAGTCGGAAGGTGGAGGGGCGTGTGGTCGGGGAAGAGATGAGGGCGGCAGAGAGAGAGAGAGAGAGAAGAGGAGAACGGTTCGCACGAACTGTTGAGAGAACGGTTCGCATCTGATCATCTCTCTCTCTCTCTATATATATATATATATTAAAAAAAGATATATACTCATTATATAGCAACCCTAAATCCTAACATAAATTATTATAAGATTATCAAACAGAAACATATAGTTATAGAGAAAAAGAATATAGTACTTGGTTTGAGCTGAGTTGGATTCTGGATGTGGGTCGGGTCGGGTTTGCTGATCGGTTCCATAAAAAAAACAATCGGGGAGGAGCGCAAGCAGCAAGAGGAGGAGATGCAGCAGATGCAGGCCTTGTCAAGTATGCGACGGCGCAGGGGTAGCAACGGCGGGTCGGGTTTGAGTTTGCTCGAGGAAGCAGAAGAGAATCAGTTTGAGTTTGAGTTTGTGCGAGGAAGAAGAAGAGAGCGACGACATGTCGGGTTTGGGTTTGCGCGAGGACCAGAAGGGATTTGGATTTTGGATTTGGATTTAAGTTTGGACCAATTGATCTCAAATAATGCAAACGAGCATGAAAATTAGAGGGGATTTAACCGGTTAATTGGCCACTTAAAATCGGCCGGTTAACCACTAATCGGCCGATTATACCCGATTAAATCGCTAACTATTAAAATATTATAAATCGCTAAAAAATAATCGCTTAGCCTGCGATTAGCGATTAATCGGAAATTAATCGGGTGTAATCGGGGATTTTAACTGCTTAGATTAGAACAACCACACGAGAAACCAGTGATTTTCCTATTACAGTAGATTTACACTAAGGTTTGGCTTTAAACTCCTTCCTCTTTGCTTTGGTTATGGATGAATTGACGTGAGGAATACAAGATGAGATGCCTTAGTATATATTTTTTGCCGATGACGTTGTCTTAGTGGACGAGACTAGAGCAGAAGTCAATGCTAAATTAGAATTGTGGAGAGAAACTTTGGAAGTTAGAGGCTCTAGAATAAGCAGAACTAAAGCAGACTATGGAATGTAATTTTAGTGATATTCAGAACACAACTGAGGAAGTAGTGAAGCTTGATGGTCAAGAGATACCTAAGAGAGACTGTTTCCAATATTTAGGTTCGATTATACAAAAAGATTGGGAGATTTGTGAAGATGTTACACATAGAATCCAAGTAGGGTGGCTTACGTGGAGAAATGCCAGTGGTGTTTTGTGTGACAAGCGTATACATTTAAAGTTGAAGGAAAAATTTTATAGGACGGTTGTCAGACCATCAATAATGTATAGGAGCAGAGTGTTGGGCAACAAAGAAACAACATGTCCAAAAATGAGTGTAGCATAGATGAGAATGCTAAGATTGATGTGTGATAAAAGCAGGAAGGATAGAATTAGAAACAAGCATATACAAGACATGCTAAAGGTAGCTCCTATCCAAGATAAGTTATGAGAGAATCACCTCAGGTGGTTTGGACATGTCACACGTAGACCTAGTAATACCCCCGTTAGAAAGAGTGATTTGATAAGTATTGAGGGTAGAGTTAGGGGTAGGGGAAGACCTAAACTTATTTCGGTGAAAACGGTGAGAAAATATATGATAGCTTGTGATCATACAGAAGATATTCTAGTTGGGAAAAAAGCTTGTTGTTGTTGTTGTTGTGAGTCAGTTTGAATTGACTAACTTCAAAGAAAAGATAAATGGCAGAATATAAAAGTAATAAGGCAAATTAAATGTTAATGTTAACCTAGATTATGTCTAATTTATGCAAACCGCTTAGAGAGTGCAGTAACATTCTTCGTTGCACTCTGTGAAGGCTAAAGATGCTGGTCTTGTTGCGGTACTTTAGTTAATCAGGAACTGATATCCCCGAGTACTGGAGATCCATCAGCAAGTCTCAATTATAAATCACATCAAAGAGTGTAACACCCCGGAACCCGAACACTAGGAACCGTGACAGATACTTCAATTTGAGTATATAAACATAAAATAATATAGGGAAATTTAAACTTTATTATCACATGTCTAGAATATAGGAATGTTAAAATGACGGGCCTTCAGGATACTACACTTGAGCGTCATTGCCACGTGGCGAACTCATCTGCAAAACCATAATCGGTGGGATCGTCAGCAGTGTGAGGCTGACGGAAAATCACGACAACCTCCAAACTCCCAAAACACAGTATAATAAAAGACAACTTGAATTAGTGTGTTATAAATGTAAGTGGAAATGTTCAGTTATACAAGGTCATATGAGTCAGTGTGGAACTTAATTACTAGAGTGTCAAACATATACTTACTATATGAACATGCACAATTTATATATGTTCTTCTAATGCATGCTTGTTTGGAATTCTATGCCGTCCATACAAGAATGCAAGCTACTAACGTTTTCTTCTTATTATAGGGTTCAATCCCTCGACCTTGTTTCGTCACGTCTGCTTCTAGTGCCTAGTCATTAAGTATAAAATGCACAAAGCTGCTTTCTAAACCTAGTGATCCAATTTCGGTCTTTTCTCATTAATTTTCATGTAATCCTGGTCACAAACTTGACACTACCTCATTCCTCAACTGGAGTCACTAAGTCTTTTCGGATTTAGACCTCATTTAGGTTCTAGGATCACCCCTTGGTATCAACACCAAGTCACAAGCTAGTTTTATACTTGACCCATATTAGTGCTAATCTAGCACTTAATCCATTTCTTCATATTGCGCTCATCTTAGCACGATTTTTTACTCAACAAATATTATGAGTATGTCACAATTCTTATTACTTCAAAATAGATCGAAATTATATTCTAATCAAATTAACCCCAACTTCTTAATTAGACCACCTGTAGGTCTAAGTTTTGTCAAATTCACCATCTAAATTGGATTCAAATATTCACACCATATTATCTATTCTTCATCTACGTTATAAACGATTTCAAGATTTCGTATACATGCACTACGTACTTAGTACAAGTCTATCATAGCGCTAAATCACTTCACTTAATCTTTAATCGTGCTTAATCATGGTTAACCCAAGTCACACACTAGCTCTAGTAGTTTCATGTTTACTACCTAGACCACTCTTCTAGACTGAAGTCATATATCAATCTCTAGCTACATCTAAATTCTCATATTCATAAATATATCGGGGTCTTTCATGAGATACAAGTGTAACCTAATTTTACAAAATACTAATTCTCATTCTCAATATCATGTTCATTTCGTACTCTAAAAATCAGAGGTTAATTAAATTGTTCGAGTCTAATATCAAACTCAACAATCTCTAGAATACCTATTTAAATTAATTTAATTACTTAACAATTTCTTCTATAAATCCTCTTAATTCTCTAAAAAATGTCCCAAAATTTAATAAGTCACCTAAACATCATTGGATATTGCTTATAAACCCATTTTTATTCAAATTAGTCTAAAATAACCAATTGATTTTAAAATATCATTCATACAGAGATTTAATACATTCATACATTACTAATCATCATACAAAGAAGAACATTTCTTTATCATATTGTTTGATTCTTAACATGAAACATAGAATACACATACCACATGATATATGTTCTAAAATTTTCCATGACTACATCGATATCTATTTCAAACATATAATTGCCATCTAAAAGTATTTTCAGTTCATTTACTCATACATCTAATAACATCAAGCAATCCATCACATTTTCAAAGCATGCAATCACATCAAATTAATAAAGTTCGAAGAGGTTATCACCCACTTTTAATCGCTTCCGAGTTCGATTGCTTCTTGGCTCCAACGAAAAGCTCTAACACCAATCTCAATAAACTTAAACTTGATCACAATATAGCATAATACATTACTAAGGTACAAGTCTACGACACAGACACATCCTCAATCAACAAAAGTACTGGATAATCTTTCATCATTTTATCCTCTGCTTCCCATGTAGCTTCTTCCATTTTGTGATTCTTCCATAGGACCTTGATCATTGGTATAGTCTGCGTTCTGAGTACAATTTCCTTCCTATCCAAAATTCGGATTGGGGCCTCCTTATAAGTTAAATCCACTTGAAGACCTTCCAGTGCTTCTGGCAGTACATGAGTGGAGTCTAGTACATATTTCTTCAACATCGACAAGTGAAAGACGTTGTGAACCTATGCCAGTTTTGCCAGTAGTTCATGCTGATATGCGGTCTGCCCAATCTTCTTGATAATTTTGTATGACCCAATATACCTTGGTGACAATCTTCCTCCTTTCCTGAATTTAACTACACCTTTGGTTGGCGAAACCTTTAGAAATACGAAATCTCCTACTTCGAATCCTAGGTCTTTTTTTTCTATTGTCTGCATAACTCGTTTGCCGACTTTGTGCTATTTCCATTATTTGACGGATCAGGTCAATCTTCTTACTAGTCTACTAAACTATCTCTGGTCTGAACATGTTTTGTTCTCCCACTTCGTACCAGCAAACTAGTGTTGTCCACCTTATGCTATATAATGCTTCAAATTGTGCCATTTTGATGCTGGCCCGGTAGCTGTTATTGTATGAGAACTCCACTAAAGGTATGTCTTCCCCTATGATCCTTCGAAATCACATACACACATTCGGAGCATGTGTTCTAAAGTTCTATTTACCTTTTTTGTCTGACCAACTGTCTAGAGATGAAAAGCTGTGTTGAAGGTCTTTGTCACGCCCCGCTTTCCAAAAATACGGAATACGAGCACGTGACATTGGCTCAGCGAATGACTAATGTTTCCCATAAGCTGTTTATCCGATCAACTCAACAATATAATCAATACAGAACAATTGAGCAGGCAATAATAACAATCTCATGAACAATAATACTTGAATTGAAGCAATATAAAATATCCAAGTACAATAATAATCCAACGTCTGGAAACAAATAACAATATTCGGAATATAAGTCCAATACAATAATAAATCCAATCCAAATAATAATAAGTCTCAATACATTAAGTTTATTAAAGCAATAAGCAATTAGAAAGCAGTAGTCTTCCGACTCCAGCAGGCAACTGTTCTCCAAAATCTGCAATTTAATAAATTGCAGGAAGAGGAAAAGAAAACAAAACGCCCGTCAATACAAGTTACGGGCCGCATGTAGTGTAGGATACAAGTACATGGGAAGGATAAAGAAATAGCATGGAATTAGTGTGATAACAAAATATAACCACTAGCATGGCAAGATAAACAAGTGTAAGTAGCATGTAATAAGTGTCAAGTGAACAAGTATCATGTAATATCCGATATCAATAGGAACAATGATGAACAATATGCAATGTCGATGTTGTGTTAATCTTTAATTCTATTATTCATTTTAATCCTAACTAATGCATGTACTACTGTGTCCCATGTGTTCCGTACCACAGGTTCGATGCATACAATCAATTTCGTTTAGACTGAGTGGCGAATTCTATAGATCATGTGTCGGTACGGTAATCACTGATACGGTACAATATAGTTGCTCAATACATTACGGTGTTTCACTGATTCATTGATACATTGGTACATTGGTACATTGATACATTGATACATTGGTACATTGATACATTGATACATTGATACGATTCATTAGTGAAGTACACGAAAGATTGGGGTGCCGTAGTCAGCGCTTCACAATCAATTGATAAACACTGGCCGACACAGTCACTATATTATTCACTACTCAAGTCATTCCTTTAAACCCTGGCTTGTTAACAATTTTATTAATGCAACGTACAATGCAATATGCAAATATGAGACATTAGATGAACGATAATAACAATAGAAAAACAATAGGATGATAACATGAAATATAGTGTACTAGATGTCCAAGCAACATGGTATAGGGTATTTTACAAGTATTCGACAAGTATAACACGAATACCACATTAAACACAGATATCTCAAGGTAGCATGAACAGATACATCAAAAGTGGTCAACCTTAGGTTAATTTATGTCATATATGTCGTGAGGCAACTATGGTCAAATCATCACAATAGAGACAATATCAATAAGGGGTTTCACACACGAATTGTCTCTAGAACCCAACTACACTACAAGCGGTATTTTGTACTTGTATATGCAAAGGAATTTAATACAAGTTACTTGCCTTATAAACGGTGAGAACGAATACCAAGAATAACGGGATGAGAATCCTGAAGCAACGAACCTATGAACTAATACAATTTAACACGTGCACAACACGTGTACCAAAGATCAAGCCAAAAACAGCAAAGAGAGCAATTCAGCAAAGAGCATCAATGGCAGCAAAAGGGAGCTCGGATCTGATGTCGGCAGCGGTGGTCGGCGTTGCAGGCGGCGGCGCGACGGGACGCGGCAACTGGGTGGTCGCGAGGTCGAAAGGAACTAAGGGGCGGCAGTTTGGGCCACTGCGTCGATCGGGAAGAGGTGGGGTTTCGGTGTGGGTCTGTGCTGGCGTCGATGGGGTGCTCGACGGGAGGGGGATGGCGACGGGGGGTGTTGTTGATGCGAGGACAGAGGAGGAGGTCGCCGGAGGTGAAGGGGATGGCCGGAGAAGATGGGTGAACAGTGGGTTGAGCGGGAGTTTGGATGGGGAGAGAGAAAAACAGTGAGGAGAGAGAAAGAGGAGAGAGATTATACGGCTAGGTTTTCAGAATTGTGCAATTCTTAGGGTTTGTATTAGGGTTGTATTTATAGGGTACAATTAGGGTATTGAGTTAGTGGTTTAGGATCCAATAAAAGCGGATTTGGGTCAAAAACAAATGAAACTGGGTTTTAGGGTCAAATAAGAGATAGATCAAAATCAATAGGGTTCAAATCAAAAATACCCACAATAAAAAAAAAGAAAAATAGGATTAACAAGAAATAATTCATCAAGAAGATCAAAGAGTTTCATGAACAAGAATTTAAATCCAAATAAATAAATACATAATATAAATGAATTGAATATAAACTGGGCTTGAAAATAAGTTGGAATTCACCAAGAAAACTAGGTATAGTACAATAACAAAATAATTCAATAAATGAATTTTAATTAAATAATTAAGAAATGACAATTAATTATTATAATAATAAAATCATACAATAAGATAATATCCGGGTTTAACAATTTACTAAAATGACCCAATAAATAAATAAATAAATAAATAAATAAATAAATAAATATATATATATATATATATATATATATATATAATTTGGACTCAAATACAAATAGTTGATCAATAAGATCTAGAAAATAAGATCAAAACACATCGTTATTCGTAATGAATAAATTTTCAGTTAGAAAAACACTTTAATATAAAATCTAAAATGATTTTAACAAATAATCAATTTATAATATTGAAATACAGAAAATATTCAGAAAATACGTATTTACGGGAATGGGGGTTACAGCCTTTGTGCCCAAAGCTAACTGTAGACTCCTCCATAATCTTGAAGTGAACCTTGCATCTCGGTCTAAAACTATCGTCACAGGTAATCCATGAAATATGACAATTTCTGAAACATACAATTCTGCCAACTTTTTCATCGACCATGTAATTCTCATAGCTAAGAAATAAACAGATTTGGTTAATCGGTCTACTATTACCCATAAGTATCATTCTCTCTTGGCCTTATAGGTAAACCTGTGATGAAATTCATGGTGATGTCTTTCCATTTCCACTCTGGAATGGGTAATAGATGTAGCAAACCTCCAGGCTTCTGGTTTTCCACCTCGACTTTCTGACATGTGAGACATTTGGCTACAAAGGCTATATCTCTTTTGATGCCCAACCACCAGTAATGTTGTTTGATGTCTCCATCCATTTTGTTACTCCCTGAGTGTACCGACAATAAATTGGTGTGTGCTTCCTGTAGAATGTTTTCCTTCAAATCTGTCCTTTTAGGCATACACAACATTTCTCCTAACCAGAGTACTCCGTTCTTCACATGGTTTTAAATCTCGGATTTCGGACTCGTCTCGGCAAGGGGTGTTTCGTCTCGGATCGGAGATATCGGAGGAGATCTCGGGGAAATGTGATCATATCGGATGTTCATTTCCTATACTCAATAAATATTTTTTTTGGTTACTAAATAAGATATTATGTCATACATGTCATTTATCATATAAAATACTGTATAATATAACTAATGACATGAATCAATTACGGTAAATATTCGCAAAATTTAACAATAATATAAGAGTAATGCTCCATTGCAAATGGGTGGTATGCAAACCATTGAAGCCGCTGTTGGAAACAGCGGCTTAGGTTATAAACATAAGCCGTTGTTGGAGTCCAACAACGGCTTATGTTACAACCTAAGCCATTGTTAGGAACAACGGCTTAGGTCATATTAATCCTGAAGCCGTTGTTCCCTAACAACGACTTCAGTGGTTTGCAATGGAGCATTGTTCATAATATAAAAGAGAATGTAATATAATTATATAACAAAATTGAATTTGCATTGATTAGAAAAAATGTATTAGTTAATAAACTTACCTGACTTTGCATATATACGAACAATAGTGAGACGAAATCTTCACATTATCTTAGCTTAAGGTCCTATATTGAAAGACATATGTAAAAAGTAAAAATAATTTTTTTTATTTATTCACAATAACATTTGTGTCTATTTCAGCCGATATTTCACCAATTTCGGCCAATATTTTGGCAATTTCGGCCGAAATCTTTACATTTCGGTCTAAAACGATATAGAGTATAAAATATGTGATTTCGTATCGGCAAGCTAGCCAGAACGAAATATCGGCCAAAATTTCGGCCGTATCAACAGTGGTTCTTCACATGGAATTCTGACAGCTTACCTACAAGAACTTGTTCCTTCATCTTCTATATTTCTGCGTCGAACTTCTGACCTCCGATGATCTGATCTCTCAAAGTAGGTTGAAGTCTCAATTGTGCTAATGTTGCTCCCAGATTCTGCACTATTACCTCTATTTCTGCTTGGTCCAAATCTTCCACCAGTTCTTTCTGTGTTGTAATCAAACTGGATAAACTACCCTTCCTGCTAAGGGCGTTTGCTACCTTATTCGCCTTTCCAAGGTGATACTTAATTTCAGGGCAAATATCCTCCAGTACTTCCAATCACCGTCTCTGTCTCAGATTCAGATTCTTCTGTTGATAAATGTACTTCAGCTCTTGTTGTCGGTATACAGCTCGACCTTAACCCCGTACACATAATGTGTCCATAACTTCAAGGCAAATATTATTGCAGAAAATTCCAGATTATGGGTTGGGTAGTTCTTATTTGGTCGCAACTGCCTGGATATATAAGCTGTCACCTTACCTTCTTGCATCAGAACACATCCTAAACGTCTAAGTCTACATCACTGTAGATGTCATATCCCTTGTGTGCGTGCGGTTGTACAAGGTTTAGTGTTGTAGTCTGTTTCTTTTTCAATTCCTGGAAGCTATCCTCGCACTTGCCAGTCCATTCAAAGTTTACGTTCTACTTTGTTAATGATGTCAATGGCATTGCTATCTGTGCATACCCTTGAATGAATCTTTGATAATTTTCCATCAATCCTACGAAGCTTCTAATTTCCTTCACTGTTGTAGGTTGAGGCCATACACTCACAGCTTCAATCTTCTGTGGGTTAGTAGCTACTCCCTCCTTAGAAATGACGTGTCCCAAGAATGCTACCTCAGTTTTCCAGAATTCGCACTTAGATAGCTTGGCGTACAGTCCATGATCTTGCAACTTCCTCAATACTTCAGACAAATGTCGACCATGTTCGACCTCCAACTTCGAGTACACCAATATGTCGTCAATGAATACTAACACATTCATTAATAAAAGGCTTCAATATCTGATTCATCATGTCCATGAATATAGCAGGTGCATTTGTCATTCCGAAAGGCATTATTGCAAACTCATAGCATCCATATATGGTCCTGAATGCAGTCTTCAGAATGTCATCCTTCTAACTCGAACTTGAAGGTATCCAGAGCGAAGATCAATCTTCGAGAATATTGCTGCTCTTTGCAGTCGGTCGAACAAGTCATCAATCCTTGGTAATGGGTACTTGTTCTTAACAGTCACCTTATTTAATTCTCGATAATCTATGCACATCCTCAATGACCCATCCTTCTTCTTAACCTAGAGTATGGGTGCTCCCTATGGTGAAGCACTTGGCCTGATAAATCCCTTTCGTAACAATTCTTTAATTTGCTTTTTGACCTCATCTTGCTCTACGAGTGCCATCTTATATGGCGCTTTGGATACTGGAGCACTTCCTAGTTGTATAACACTACTGAACTCGGCGTCTCAATGAGGTGGCAATCTAGGTAGGTCATCCAAAAATACTGTCGTAAAGTCTCGAAGCATTGCAATTTTCTTGACTTCTTCAGGAATCTTCCTCTTGGGTAGAGCTGCTACTTGTGAAGCACGGGTACCCCAAAATACCCTCCGTACCAGTACCGGGTGTGTATCGGGTGCGGATACGCACGGGTACGTTCCGGGTACGCACCCGGTACTTATCTGAAACATTTTTTAATAAAAAAAACGAAAAAACCCTTCGATACGGGCTGGGTACGCCCGGGTGCGAACCGGGTGCGCCCATTAAGGGGGGAAAAAAATTATACATGCAGTCAACACTCAACAGTCCCCTCCCCTTTCTCATTCACGCTCTCTCTCTCTCTCCAAAATCCCCTTTTCTCAGACAAACCCTAAATCCCTCTCTCCCCAAAATAAAATCTCCCATCTCCCAAATCGATCCCGTCTCTCCCCAAAATCGAGCACCTCTGCCTCTTCGCACCTCCACCTCGACGTCACGCACGCCCTCTCTCTCCGAAAACGACGCTGCTCCGGTCTAGACTCCACGCCCTCTCTCTTCGAAAACGCAGCTGCTCCGGTCTGGACTCCACAACCTCGACGTTGTCTCTCCTCCGCCTTGACGTCGCGCGCCTCCTCTCTACAAGGTTCGATTTTCACTTCACTTCACTTCTTCACTTCTTCTCCTCTCTACAAAATAAAAATTAGATTGAAAGCAGAAAAAAGAAGAAAAAAGAAGCTACTGATTGAAAGCAGAAAAAAGCAAAAAAAAATAGATAAGTTTAAATTAAAAAGAAGCTTTTGACTGTTGGTTTGTGTTAGGTTTTATTTGGTTGCAATATTCTCAAATCTACTGAATGTTAGGTTGTATTTGACTGCTAGATTTGTGTTAGGTTGAAGTGTTCTTCTAGTTATTATATTTGACTGCTAGATTTGTGTATGGTTACATTTACAATTTATAGTTTACACTTTACTATCATTCTTCTAGTTATTATAATTTTTTGAAATTTTATATTTTTATTACATAATGTATAATAAATTTATTATTTTTATATTCAACGTACCCTTAACGTACCCGTATCCTATATTTTTGAGAAATCACGTATCCGCGTACCCGAGTCATGTCGTACCCGTATCCCGTACCCGTGTCCGTGCTACATAGGCTGCTACTACTCCTTTGTACCTCTTCTTTCCTTGGAATGCGACTTCGGGTCCTCCTGGTGCTTCACTACCACCTTCGTATCTTTACACTCGATAGTTGCCTGTAGATTGCCATCCAATCTATTCCAATAATTACATTTAGTTCAATAAGATCTATTTCCAAAATTCTTCGTCCAATCTCGATATCACACCCAATGTAATATTTGTCAGTAGTCAGTGTGCTTCCTGAGGGTGTGGCCACTGCTAATACCCTGTCGGGAAAGATCTTAGACACAATTTCTATCTTATTTGCAAACTTGGGAAACACAGAGTGTGAGATGATTTAGTATCAAATAAAACCTTGGCTTTTATTCCATTGATCATAAAATGTCCTGTTACATCAAAGATTGCATTGTTTAATTTACATCATTATTCTCTTACAAAAGCCTTATTAAATAACTTAAAACATTTAGTCTTCGTCTTGATCAAATTGTTCCATACTAGCGATAACATCATCTAAGTTTTTCACGTCTTCCTCTGTCAGTGCGAAAACTCGTCCTTGCTAGTATGACTTCTTCTTTTGCCATTTTGATTACCAGTAGTCCCTCCTTGCTTCAATTGCGGACAGTTTAGCTTAACATGTCCCTTTTTACCATAGTGATAACAAGTCTTGACTTTATGTGGCTCAGTACACTCGGACTTGTAGTGGCCGGTTTCCCCACAATTATAACATGTCATTCCCTCACTTACGATCGTTCCGTTGTCTAGTCCAACAGTCCTAGCCTTCTGTGCCGGAGGCTGACTGTTGAAGTTAGCGGACCTTACCCTTGTTCCATCTTTCATTCTTTCTCATGGCCTGCTAAAACTGCTCCATGTCAGATTCGGTCATAGCTGATCTGCGGACCAACTTTTTGAACCTTCTAATGCCAGGGGTATCATGCGAGACCTTATGCTCTGTCTCAAACCCTGTTCAGACTTTCTAGCTTTCTTAGCTTCATCTACAATCAATTCTGGTGCATACCTTAAGGGTTGAGTAAAATGAGTCTCATACTCCCTTTCTGTCATGCTTCCCTGCTGAAGATTCATAAACCCATTGCTTTCTTCTCCAGGATGTCCAAGGGAAAATAATGATCCTTGAACTCTTTCAAAAATCCTTCCAAAGCCATTGGTTTGTTGCCTAAAGTCCTTTTCATAGATTGCCACTATATGGCAGCATTCTAATCCAGTTGGATGGTAGCCAACTTCACCTTGCTGGCCTTTAAGGTTTCTAACACCTCGAAGACCGTTCTTTTTCTATATGATCTAGTTGTCTGCTGCAGTGGGGTCGGCCTGTCCTTCGAATATTGGCGGCTTCCTCTTTTCCTTTTGAAGCATATTCCTCACTTGAGTGAATTGACAGGGCATTCGGACTTGGAATCCCTTGAGGCTTCTGACCTCAAACTTTGAGACCGAACAACCTAACTAATGGGCTTTTCGACTGGTCTTCTAATCTCTCAAGCTGGTTCATCCTCCACTGGTACTAGATCAGTTGATGTCGAAATGCGGCCATCTTGTGCTGGTTTCTGCTAAGGGTCAGAAATAGAACAGTGGAATCATCTGAAGAACTCAATGGGGGTGGAGTGAGTGGATGTGATTCAGCGTCCGAAGGCTCTTGGGGTTCTTCTCCCTCGGAGTCTTCCTCTTAGGGATATTCCTCCTCATGTTCCTCCTCCCCAGGATCCACTCCCTAAATTTCTACAAAAGGTTCCTTCTCTTCAAAGCCTTCCATAGGATTATGATCATCCGCCATCCTACAGGAAGAGAAAAGGAGGGGATCAATCTATGTAAAGGATAATACAAATACGAAGTTTGAAAGCAACTATTGAATTTATGACTGTCCTACTACCCCAAATTAAGTCCAAAATGCATCTACTGTCATCCTAGGTCCATTTCCCATATTATGTTTAATACTACTAGTTGAAGTCGGCTCTGATACCACTTTGTAACACCGGAACTTGAACACTGGGAACCGCGCATTATTCACAAGACCGATACTTCAATTTGAATACTTAAACATAATATAATACAGGGGAATTTATATTTTATTATCACATGTCCAAAATACATGAATTTTTAAATGGCTAAATTTGAAAGAAAAAAAACCCTTGTGGCCTTTATGCAGAAACCCCGCTGATTTTTTTTTAATGCAGAAAACCCCCTGAAGTATGGTTGTTGCAAAAAAAATCCCTGAAGTATTTCAAAAAATCGCATCTAACTTTTCTACTTGTATAAGATAACCCCATTCATCTTCGCAAGTTGTATAAAAAACATCATACATCTTTCTCATTATTGTCAAAAACCTCCCTCAACTTTAGCAGAAGTCTCACGCTGGCGGGGTGGTTTTTTTGCAATAATACTTCAGGGGGGTTTTCTGCATAAAAAAAAAAGATCAGGGGGTTTTTCTGCATAAAGGCCACAGTTCAAGGTTTTTTTTTTCCTTCAAATTTAGCCTTTTTAAATTGATGGGCCTTTAGGATGCTACACTTGAGCGTCATTACCACGTGGCAAACTCATCTGCAAAAACATAGTCTGTGGGATCGTCAGCTTATGAGGCTGGCGAAAAATCATGACAACCTCTACTAACTCCCAAAACACAGTATAATAAAATACAAACTTGAATTAGTGTGTATGTCAAATGTAAGTGGAAATGTTCAGTTATTCAATGTCATATGAGTGAGTGTGGAACCTAATTACTATATTGTTAACATATACTTACTATATTACCATGCACAATTCATATATGTTCTTCTGATGCACACTTGTTTGGAACACTATGCCGCCCATACAACATTGCTTCTGAATGCAAGCTACTAACGTTTTCTTCTAATTATAGGGTTCAATCCTTGCTATGCAAACCTATTCCTGTGACAAAATATTCAAGACATAGGATTCCGTGGATTATCCACTGCATCTGTGGATCATTTTGAGGTAACCACTCGCCAAAAGACATTATGTAAATATATCCCCCAGGCGTTGTGAGTTTTTCTCATCTCCCTGAAATTCTGGGGAACAACCCACGTCAACTGGTCATCATGGGGTACGTCCTCGATCACGATCATTTTGTGAGTTTTAGCTCTCATCTCAAAAACACCGGAGATTTATCTCACCCCGCAGATCATTCTGGAGCTTGTATTTCACATTCGACTTTGTTTCATCACGTCTGCTTTTAGTGCCTAATCGTTAAGTATAAATTGCACAAAGCCGCTTTCTAAACCTAATGATCCCATTTTGGTCTTTCTCATTAATTTTCAGGTAATCCTGGTCACAAACTTGTCACTGCGTCACTCCTCAAGTTGAGTCACTAAGTCTTTCCGGATTTGGACCTCATTTAGGTTCCAGGATCACCCCTTGGTATCAACACCAAGTCACAATCATGTTTTATACTTGACCCATGTTAGTGCTAATCTAGCACTTAATCCATTTCTTCATATTGCACTCATCTTAGCACGATACCAATATTATGAGTATGTCACAATTCTTATTACATCAAAATAGAGAGAGTATGTATTCTAATCAAATTAATCTCAAATTCCTAATTAGACCACCTCTAGGTATAAGTTTTGTCAAATTCACAATCTAAATTGGATTAAAATATTCACACCATACTATATATTCTTCATCTACGTTATAAACGATCTCAAGATTTTTTATACATGCATTACGAACTTAGTACAAGTCTATCATAGCGCTAAATCACTTCACATAATCTTAAGCCGTGCTTAATCATGGTTAACCCAAGTCACACACTAGCTCTATTAGTTTCAAGTTTACTACCTATACCACTCTTCTAGACTAAAGTCATATATCAATCTCTAGCTACATATAAATTCTCAGGTTCATATATATACCAGGGTCTTTCATGAGGTCCAAGTGTAACCTAATTTTACACAATACTAATTCTCATTCTCAATATCATGATCATTTCATGCTCTAAAAAATAAGAGGTTAATTTAATTGTTCGTGTATTTCAAACTCTCAACAATCTCTAGAATTCCCATTTAAATTAATTTAATTACTGAACAAGTTCCTCTATAAATCCTCTTAAACCTCAAAAAAATGTCCCAAAATTTAATTAGTCACCTAAACATCACTGGATATTGCTTATAAACCCATTTTAATTCTAATTAGTCTAAAATAACCAATTGATTTTAAAATATCATTTATACGGAGATTTACTACATTTATACATTACTAATCATCATATAAAGAAGAACGTTTCTTTATCATATTGTTCGATTCTTAACATGAAACATAGAATACATATACTACATGATATATGTTCTCAATTTTCCTATTACTACATCGATATCTATTCAAACATATAATTGCCATCCAAAAGTATTTTCAATTCATTTACTCATACATCTAATAACATCAAGCAATCCATCACATTTTCAAACCATGCAATCACATCAAATTAATAAAGTTCGGAGAAGTTATCACCCACCTCTAATCGCTTCCGAGTTCGATTGCTTCTTGGCTCCAACGAACACCAATCTTGATAAACTTAACCTTGATCATAACATAGCATACATTATTACTATCAGAGGCTTTAAATCTATAACCCATGAAATAGAGGCCTTAAGAAAACTCCACTCCAAAAGCTCCAGCTTTCCAAACTCCAACTTGTGCTCTCTCTCTCTCTCTCTCTCTCTCTCTCTCTCTCTCTTCCAAACTCTGGTTGAAAGTAATGTTGCCAATGTGTGGGAATGGTGCTTGCCTGAGGGCTTTTTATAGCCAAAGGAGAGGGGAGCTGGCTGATTGAATGAGGGGATGTGAAGGGGCTGAAAGGGAGCTGAAAATTAGGGAAAGTGGGGAGGTGATGGGTTGAAAATTGAGGGTTAATCTCAAGGGAGAAACGGGCTGAAACTGAGGGGAAAGTGGGGGAGTTATTGCTGCATTTTGAAACAGAGAAGGTGAGGGGAGTTCGGGTCGGGTTTCGAAGTCGGGTTTGGGTCGGGTGTTACGAAGAGATCCCCGAGGCACATTGTTTTTCTAATTTATTTTCACCTAAAGTGAGGTCATTCCAGCTCTCCCCTAATCAGACAGATATTTCCTCGTTATCTTTCTCAAGGCTTCTCTAGCACTTAAGTTCAAAATTTTATTCAAATTATAAATAGTGCTGAGTGAGTTTTTATTCACTATTTCTAGAAAATTGCTTATTCCGTTCTTGCTTAAATAACCTAGGTTTTGGTCTAAGTAGTTAAAATCAGTTTTAGTTTTCGGAACGAATCGGTCTAGCTCCTATTACCAATTAATCGCCTTAGGAACTAATTGGGCCTAGACTGATTATCGATTAATCGGCGATTAAAACCGATATTAATTGCTTATTAAAAATCTAGATAATTTTATGTCAGCTTTGTGATTCATGGCCAAGATTAATATCTTTAACTATTGATCATTGAAGTGGGAGCTTCTCATCTGCAGGCATTTGAAAGAATTTTAGTATTTTGTACTGCTTGTAATATTAGTTTTCACAAGTTTAGGATTTTCTGACTGAACAAAGTATAACTGAAATCTTGCAGGTATGAGTACAGGTGGGCTGATGGTGTGCAGATAAAGAAGCCAATTGAAGTTTCTGCACCAAAATATGTGGAGTACCTGATGGACTGGATTGAAGTTCAGCTTGATGATGAATCCTTATTCCCTCAAAGGCTTGGTAACAACTATAAACTATTTCTGAATCCAAATTATAATTATTTTATTTTCCATTGTGTACTCTTAGACCTCTATTTTTTTAGGAGCGCCATTTCCTCAAAATTTCAAGGAAGTTGTGAAGACAATATTTAAACGACTCTTTCGTGTATATGCTCACATATATCACTCACACTTCCAGAAGATCGTTAGTCTCAAGGAGGAGGCACATCTTAATACCTGCTTCAAGCATTTTATTCTGTTTACATATGTGAGCATTTCTTAACATACTAGTTACCTTTCTTAAATCCATTATAGTATCTGTTCTTGTTTCAGTCAATCTTCGCAAGATAAAATTTGATTGCAAATGCTGCATCAGCTTGTGCATTTCTGCAAGTTGATTTAGTACTAGTTTGGTTGTTTTTTATTGGCTGTCTGCCTATATATCGTATATCAGCTAATGTTCAAATTGAGTATAGGATGAGATAACTAGTTACTTACCTCTAACGACTGCGAAATAGGGATTTCTTGTGCATATTTGACACTTACCATTTTGGTTTTTATCCATCCAAATTAACTTTTTGCCATATGCATCTGGTAGATTATCCACAGTTGATATTTACTGATTTAGCTACATAATTGATTCTATGAGGAAATTCACATGTTGGATATTTTCCCTAAAATATTCGAATACGTATATTTTTCTTTTCAAACATGGGTTTGTCTTGAGTTTTATATGCAGATGCCAATTATGTTCAAGATGTATTGTGATAATATTGAATTGTGAACATTTTTAATTTATGAATGTTAATAGCACCGCCATTTAAGTTTCTACAGTAGATTATAAAATAAAATTATGTTACTGAATTCTTTCAAGTCAAACCATAAGTTTGATTTTTAACTTGACATTTTTTGCAAACCATTGACTAGTTTTTGTACTATGCATTGATTACATGCTTATGGTTTGGAAGGTCAGACGTAATGAATTCCATGGTGCATGTGAGCTGTATATTTTATAGTTCTAAACTACAACAATCAATGGGTTTATTAAGTAGAAGATGTTGGACGCCGTCAAAGGTCATGCAGGAAAGAGGAGTGCATCTCACCATTATTATCTTTATTATTGATTGGATGACTTCTAGATTCTCAAAACCTTCATCCTCTTATGGAACTTTTTTCCATAATGACCCACCTTTCGAAATTATTTACCAAACTGACCCACTTTCGAAAGTATTTACCAAAATGACCCACTTCCTCTTTCTCCTTCCTCTCTTCAAAGTTTCTGGAAAAATCAAAAACATACAATCGCAATCTCAGATACCGAGCATTATTATACTACACTCGCTATCTCAGATAGCGACTGTGTGTGTAGAGATTTTTACAGAGAAGTACAACAACAACAATAACAACAACAACAAAGCATTTTTCCCTACTAGTTGGGGTCGACTATATGAATCCTGGTTTTCCATTCTGCTCGGTTTTGCGCAATATCTTCTGTAAGGCCACAAGCTATCATATCTTTTTTCACCGTTTCCAACCAAGTTAGTTTAGGTCTTTCTCTACCCCCTAACTCTACCCTTAATACTTATCAAATCACTCTTTCTAACGAGGGCACTACTAGGTCTACGTGTGACATGTCCAAACCACCTGAGGCGATTCTCTTTTTAACTTATCTTGGATTGGAGCTACCTTTAGCATGTCTCGTATATGCTCGTTTCTAATTGTATCTTTCCTTGTTTAACCACGCATCCATCTTAGCATCCTCATCTCCGCTACACTCATTTTTTGGACATGTTTCTTTGTTGCCCAACACTCTGCTCTGTACATCATTGCTGGTCTAATAACCGTCCAATAAAATTTTTCCTTCAACTTCAAAGGTATACGTTTGTCACATAAAACACCACTGGCACTTCTCCACTTAAGCCACCCTGCTTGGATCTTATGTATAACATCTACATAAATCTTCCCATCTTGTTGTATAATCGAGCCTAAATATCGGAAACGGTCTCTCTTAAGTATCTCTTGGCCATCAAGCTTCACTACTTCCTCAGTTGTGTCCGAATACCACTAAAATTACACTCCATATAATCTGTTTTAGTTCTGCTTATCCTAAAGCCTCTAGCTTCCAAAGTTTCTCTTCACAATTCTAATTTATCATTGACTCCCGCTCTAGTCTCGTCCACTAAGATGATGTCATCGGCAAAAAGCATACACCAAGGTACTTCATCTTGTATTCCTCTCGTCAGTTCATTCATAACCAAAGTAATGTGGTAGGGGCTTAAAGCCGAACCTCGGTATAAACCTACTGTAATAGAAAAATAGCTGGTCTCTCCTGTGGTTGTTCTAATTGTGGTCGTTGCCCCTTCATACATATCCTTAATTACCTCAATATACTGCATAGTTACTCTTTTATTATTTAACACCCATCATACCATGTCTCTAGAGACTTTATCATATGCTTTTTTTAGATCTATAAAAACCATATGTAGATCTTTCATATTCTTCCTATATTTTTCCATAAGTCTTCTCAGAACATAAATTGCTTCCATTGTTGACCTCCCAGGCATAAACCCAAACTGATTCTCAGACACTAGTTTCTAGTCTCAGTCTATGTTCGATCACTCTCTTCCAAATTTTCCTCGTATGACTCATTAATTTAATTCTCCAGTAGTTTGAGCAACTTTGTATATCTCTTTTATTTTTATATATAAGTACTAAAATACTCTTTCTCCATTCATCGGGCATCTTCTTAGTCCTCAAATTTTTATTAAATAATTTTGTTAGCCAACCCACTCCTACATTCCCAAGACACTTCCAAACTTCAATTGGGTATATCTTCCGGTCCTAAAGCTTTTCCTATTTTCATCCTTCCTAGAGCATTTCGAACCTCCGAGGTCCTAAATCTACGGAAAAACATATGCTCTCGACTCTCCCTCGAGTTTTCTATATTTAAGTTGTCCACAACCTTTTCATTTAATAACTTCTCAAAGTAATTTCGCCATCTTTTTTTCCTATGAAAAAAAATTTCGCCATCTTTTCTTAATTTTCTCATCTTTTACTAAGACTCTTGAATCCTCACTCTTAATACACCTAATTGTATCCAGATTTTTTGTTTTTCTATCCCTTTGTTTAGTAAACTTATAAATGTTATTTTCTTCTCATTTTGTTTCTAGTTTTGTGTATAAATCACATAAGCTTTTTTTTTGTATCTCTTACCGCTTTCTTAACTTCTTTTCTAACGATCTTATATCTCTCAAAATCCTCTTCATTTCTATTCTTTTGCCATATTTTGAAGGTTGATCTTTTTTCTCTCACAATATTTTGGAGTTCTTCTTGCCGCCACCATGTTCTTTATTTAGCAACCGTTTACCTTTAGATTCTCCAAGTACCTTCTTTGAAATTTCACTTATGTACGTAGCCATTTTAGTCCACATCATATTTGTCTCCCCTTCTCAATTTTATGATGCTCCTTTAAGGACTTTATCTCTAAAAACTTCTTGTTTATCTCTCCCGGTTTAACTTTACAATTTTTACATGTCAAGCGATCCACCTTTCTAGTGATGAAAAAATCAATCTGACTCCTATTTGCTCCTCTTTTAAAGGTTACCAAATGTTCCTCCCTCTTCCTAAAATAAGTATTTGCTAGTATAAGATCATACGAAGCTGCAAAATCTAATAAAGCCTCTCCACCATCGTTCTTATTTTCAAATCCATGTCCTCCATGCACCCTCTCGTAACCCATGTTATCTTCTCCTACGTGTCCATTGAAATCTCCTCCTATAAATAGTTTCTCACCTAAGGGTAGTCCTTGAATTATCTCATCCATATCTTTCCAAAATTTATTTTTAGCTTGTGCATCTAATCCTACTTGGGGTGTATAAGCACTAATGATAGTAATTATGTTTCCCCATAATACAACCTTAATTTATATAATTCTATCCCCCTTCCTATTAACACCTACTATATCTCTTTTGAATTTCTTATCCACTAAAATTCCTACTCCGTTTTTATTTCTAATTTTACCGGTATAATATAATTTAAAACCATCTCTTTAGCTTTCTCCCTACCCATTTTGTTTCTTGTAGACAAGCTATATTAATATTCCTTCTAATTATGGTATCTACTAGTTCTATGCATTTTCCTGTAAATGTTCCTATATTGCAAGTCGCTAACCTAAGCCTATTTTTCTGGACTAGCTTCTTTACCCGTACACGTCCAGATTGGTGCAGGAATCCTTACCCATTTTTCACCACACTCAGGCACCGGTGCGACGCCCCTTGCACATTTTTCAAAGCACCCGGAGGCAGGCACAACGCATCGCTTCCAGGGAATGTCCTAGTATTTGCGCGTATATTATTAGGATTCATGATCATAAGATTTGACAAAATTTTGTGCTGGCTATCAACTGACTAACGCAACCCTCCTTACCCAGTTTGTGGCCGGATTTCTGGCTTGGGACATGCAATGGCGGAGTTTGATTTTTACAGAGAAGTCTCTGGGAAAATAAAAAAACATACACTCACCATCTCAGTTAGCAAGTGTCGTTATACCACACTCGCTATCTGAGATAGCGACTGTATGTGTAGAGATTTTCATAGAGACTTTGAATTCTCTAAAAATTTGATCAATAGTAAACTCACTATCTGAGATAGCGGGCCTCTTTGGACTAAACTCGTTATCTCAGGTAGCGAGTGTAGTTATGACATTTTCGAGTGCAACCTGCAGCAACAAATTTCTGTACATACATTGTATATGGTTTATTTCCAGATTTTCACCACAATTCCAACACTCTTTGTGGTCATCTCACTATCATTAAGCAAATTAGATACTCAACCAAACAAAAAGGTGAGTGAAAGTGATAGCGAGTCTGATATTAAAAAAAATTCAAAGTCAGGCTCGCTAGCTCAAACAATGAGCGTAGTACAGTTGTTTGAGATCACGAGTTTTACTTGGATATTTTTTCTTCAAGTTTTTTCTCCAATTGGTGGAGGAACAATTAAGCATACACTATCTCAAACAGTGAGGGAATTTTCACTGAGATAGCGAGTTGGTCATTTTGGTAAATACTTTCGAAAGTGGGTCAGTTTTGTAAATACTTTCAAAAAGTGGGTCACTTTGGACAAAAATTCCCTTTTATGTTAGTTCAAGGGATATCACGCACTCATGGTTACTTTTTTCCATTTCACGTTTTTCTTTGTGAATCCTAAAAAAGCTAATAAGATCGTGATGTAAAATGTAATCATAAATAGAGAATTTCTAAGAATCTTAAAGGATTAATTTTACCAACATGTAGTGCGGATCAAAGTTACGATTTTAAACAGTTAATCGGTTTGATGGATTTTCAAGAATTGAATTAAGTTTAAGAAACTCATTTAATAATTCGATTCTAACAATCAATAATTATATTCCTAAGCGTTCTTAGCAAGTAAAAGATGCAATATTAATTTGTACTCTAATTAGGCAAGTGGAACACCCAATCTCAATATTTGTGGACGACAGAATATCAAATAATATAATAGAGATGATAAGCCAGTATAACACAAATATTTGAAAAGTGGGAAGAGTATATCGAGGGTTCGAAGAACAGTTGCAACAATCGAAGATGACGCCACTGTTGGAATGACTGGTGGCTGGATCTGGCGATGGCTGGCGGTGCATCAGGGGGCATCGAGCGGTGGTAATTGCTGGAGGTTGATCGGTAGCGGTGCATCAGGGGGCGTCGAGCGGTGGTGATTGCTGGAGGTTGATCGGCAGCGAGGGTTTTGATTTCGGCTGCCGCAGTCGAGGGGAAGAGGGTCGGGATTTGGTGGGGGTTTCGGAGGCGGAGCGGTGGGGTTTTGTGGAGGTGGTAGCGGTGAGGCTGTGGTGATGGAAGGGGAAGAGGAGGTCGACGCTAGTGGGGTTTCAGTCGGGAAGGGGTTTGGAGATTTGGGGATGGTCGGCTTTGATGGTGGAGGTGAGAAAGGGTAGGGTGGCAATGGGGTTGCGGTGGCAAGGGCGAGGGTGGTGGATTTGTGGCGTCGAAGTGAGCGGGAGATGGGGGTTGGTGTTGGGTTTCGGGAGAGGGAAGGAGGAAGACGAAACAAAGGAGAGAGAGGGGGGTAGGTGGTGGGGCTGTAGTAGGGTTAGGGTTGATTTTTTTAATGTGGGAAATCAGGGTTAGGAGTTTGTATTGGATTTAGGGCTTTGGGGTAGTTTTAGAGTTTATCACAAACCCTAAAAGTTTATTAGGATTTATCACAAACCCTAATAAGTAGATCTCAATTGTATTATACAAAATGAGAGATGAAGAGCAAAACTTCAACACAATAAATTTTAATCAAGAATGGCATATTTTCTCATTAATCTCAAGGCCTATATATAGGCTCAAAACAAATCTTGATACAAATATCAAAATATTTGTAAATCTCAGAAATATTCTAATGCATAAAAGAAAGACTGCATATGACTATAATTGCCAAAAATAAATATGGTACTGAAATAAAATATTAAACTAAACAGAATAGATGTCTTCATCATTCTCTCCGTGTGGGAGAGAGCTCGACTCAGTCGAGTCAAAACCAGTGATCCTGTTGTGGTGTTCCAAAAGATCTGGATCTAGTTGCAGGAGCTCCTCACGATCACTACAAGTGTCATCCAACTTCGGCTTGTTCTTCCACCTCACCAAATACTTGTGCATACCACCATCTCTTGTATAGATTATCTGATCATCTAAAATATTATTCAATTCTTCTGTCGGTGGGTAAATAGTATCAGGTAGAGGGGTAAATGTGGAAATTTCAAATTTTTAGGGTTGAATTTTGAGCCTTCATAGAGTAGTAGATCCTCAATATTGAAAATTTTACTTATGCCAAAACCTTCAGGAAGGTCAACAACATAGGCATTATCATTGATTTTATGAAGAATTTTAAATGAACTTGCAGCACGTGTATTCAACTTCTTAACGGATTCAGCTGGAAACCGTTCTGGACGAATTCGAACCATCACTTTGTCACCCACTTTAAAAGTTTTAAATTTCTTTCTAATATTAGCTCTTAACTTGTAGTTAAAATTATTCTCCTTAATTTTCTTGGAAATTTCTCTATGCAAGTCATGAATGCGGGATGCAAATGCAGATGCAAACTCAGAGATTCAGTGATGTTCTAACATGGGGGCAAGATTTATGAGCTGACTAGGATGATAACCATGTACAACTTCGTGTGGACTCATGCCAGTGATTCTATTCCTAGATGTGTTATAAGCAAATTCAGCAACCGTTAATTTTAAATCCTACGTTCTTAAGTTCTCTCCCACAAGAGTACGCAAGAGATTGCCAATACTCCGATTGACAACCTCAGTCTGTCCATCAGTCTGTGGATGGAATGCTGAAGAGAATTTTAATTTTGTACCCATTTTGTGCCAAAGGGTCTTCTAAAAATAACTCGTGAATTTCACATCACTATCAGACACAATGGTTTTTGGCAACCCATGTAGCTTCACAATATTATCAAAGAAGATCTGAGCCACACGGGATGCATCGAAAGTTTTTTAGCACGGGAGGAAGTTGGCCATTTTAGAAAAACGGTCCACGACGACAAGAATGGAGTCGTGTCTCTTGTGTTTTTGGTAAGCCTAACACGAAATCCATACTCACATCTTCCCATGGCGACTGGGAACAGGTAATGGAGTATACAGGCCTGTGTTTTGTTTTTGTTGCTTGGCGAGTTGACAAGTATGACATCTGTTAACAAGTCTCGTAACGTCTCTCTTTAGCTTTGGCCAGTAAAACCTATGTTCCACAGCATCAATGGTCTTGCTATGCCCAAAGTGTCCGGCAAGGCCACCAACGTACAATTTCCAAACAAGATACTCTCGTAATGATGTACTAGGAATGCACAGTTTGGAGCGATAGAAGAGATAATCATCTTTCAAAAAATAATCATTTATCACTCGAGTGATGCCATCCTTCAAAGAGGTGTAGATCTCGTGAAAATCTGGGCAGGAGGCATACTCATCTTTTAATCTTTCAAAACCAATAATTTCGGTGCGCAGTGTAAATAAGATCATGTGACAATGACTGAGCGCATCCACGGCCTTATTATCAATCCCTTTTGTTTGCCTAATGGTATATGAGTATTCTTGTAGAAACTCTACCCATCTATCATGTCTCGGATTCAACTTTTGTTGAGAATTAAGGAATCTTAAGGCCTCATGGTCTGAGAAAATGACGAATTCTTGCAGCAGGAGATAATATTGCTAATAGCCAAGTGACTGAATTACCGCATAGAACTCCTTGTCATAAGTGGAGTATTTTTGTTTTGCTTCGTTCAGCTTTTCACTGAAATAAGCAACAGGATGACTCTCTTGACTGAGGACTCCACCTATACCAATACCTGAAGCATCGCACATTATTTCGAAGACTTTAGTGAAATCAGGCAACCTCATGACAGGTGTCTGAGTCATTCTCTTCTTGTTCTCTTCAATGGCTTTCGTGGCTTCTTTTGACCAGACAAATTCACCTTTCTTCAAACAGTCAGTTATCGGAGCCATAATTGTGCTAAATCCTTGCACAAACCGACGATAGAAGGTGGCAAGACCATGAAAACTCCGTACATCATGAATATTGCAAGGCTCAAGCCACTCAGTATTAGCTCGTATCTTTTCTGGGTCAGCGGATACTCGGGCAGAAACAATAAATTCCAGAAAGATAGTCTGATGGGAAAGGAAGGTACATTTGGTAGGATTAGCGTAAAACTGTTTCCTCAAAACACCGTAGACCTGTCTCAAATGGTCAAAGATGTTGCCCAACGGATCGGCTGTAAATGAGAATATCATCAAAGTACACCACAAGGAACTTGCCCATAAAGGGATGGAGTACATGCGTCATGATTTTCATAAATGTGCTCGGGGCATTCGTCATTCCAAATGGCATGACCATCCATTCGTACAGGCCATCCTTCGTTTTGAAGGCGGTCTTCCATTCATTACTAGGACGAACACATATTTGGTGGTAGCAACTTTTAAGATTAATCTTGGAAAAGATTGCGGCACCAGACATCATGTCCAACATGTCATCCAAACGAGGAATGGAAAAACGGTATTTCACCGTGATCTTGTTTATGGCACGGCTGTACCTACCATACACCAGGTTCTATCTTTCTTTGGCATCAATAGGGTAGGAACAATGCAAGAACTTAAGCTTTCTCTGATGAAGCCCTTTGCCAATAACTCATCAACTTGCCTTTTCAATTCAGCATGCTCTGTCAGATTCATCCGATAATGTGGCAAATTAGGAAGACTCTTCCGGAACCAGATCAATAGCGTGTTGGATGTCATGCAGTAGGGGCAACTGGTTGGGGAGGTCAGTAGGAAACACATCTGCAAATTCCTATAGGACAGGAGTAACTTGAGGCGGAATGAGTGATTTAAGATCTTTAGGGACCTCTCTCGCTGTGAGTAGAAGAATGGTAGCCCCTTTGTCAATTTCTTTCGTGAGTTCCTTTTCACCCATATACGTTACTTGCCCTTTCTCGAGGGAGCCGGTGTTGTTTCAGCCGGACTAGTTCGTGGTCTCACGGGTATGAGCTTTATTTTTAGTCCATTGACTGGAACACACATTGGTTGGATTGACCTTATATGGTCACATCGTGATTGTATAACCATGGTTTCCCTAAAATGACTTGACCCACATCCATTTTGAGCACATCGCACCAAATTTCCTCTTTGTAAGATTTGAAGTCCACAGGGACCAAACATCGATGTGTTACTTGGAGGGCTGTCGCATCAATCCAAGATTCTTTATATGGGCTTGGATGGGGTTCAACTTTAAGTCTGGTCTTAGCTAAGACCGCAGAAGAGACAGCGTTGACACAGCTCCCACTGTCAACAATCACCTTGCAGTTTTTGCCACCTATAGTCGTAAAGGTATGGAATATAGCAGTGCGCTTCCAATCATCTTCTTCTTTTGGCTGGAACAAAGCACATCTGACTACATTCAAGTGGGGTGATTGGATAGACCAAATACAGTGGAGATACTAGTCATCCTTTTCTTCACCGAAGTCACCACCTTCAATAGGCTCATAGGAAAACTCCTTGTCAGAATCATCAGCGATGACAGCGGTACCCTCTACTATATTGATCCTACTGGGATTGGGACAGTTGTTAGCAACATGACCGTATCCCTTACATTTATAGCACTTAGTGAGAGGGTCAATCTTAGAGTAGTCTCTTTCGGTGTTCTTACACTTATGTTCATCTCTATTTGAATTGAAATTTGAATTAGGTTTGCTGGGATAAGATTTGTTGTGGTGCTGAGAGGGAGGCTTAGGCCTAGACAGATCAGTAGAGGTCATTCTAGAGGAATGATCTCTCGAATCTCAGGACTTAGAATGAGAACTAGCTTTAAGAGAATCCATATCGAGGATAAGGGCATAGGCTGCCGCTAGTGAGTCCACATTTCTATTAATTAGCTCTTTCTTAAGGTCGGCTCGTAGTCCAGCTCTGAACCTAGAGAGAGTTTGTTCTTCGCTCTCTTTACCTGAAGTATTGCACCGAATAAGGAAGTCATCCAATTTATCAACATATTTTTGTGTGGATTTACTTCCTTGATAAAGTTGGTTCCACGAATTTAATAATCGGGTGTGGAACGATAACGGTACATATCTCTCAGTGAGCTTCTCTTTCATGGCTTCCCAAGTGGCTATGGGTGCCAGGCCTCGGTCTCTGTGGGCGTGTTCAAGATTGGTCCAGTATTGTTGAGCTTTCTCAGTCAATTTCATCGTGGCAAATTTAACTTTCAGGGCTTCGCTCATGTCAAACCACCCAAAATAGTGGTCCATCGCACGGATCCAATCAAGATAAGTTTGGGGTTCCATGTGGCCTTCAAAATGGGGAACGTCAACCTTAACGTTCTTCTTATATTGTTCGTCAGGGTCACGTTCTTGACGTCGATCGTTACGAACATTTCCTTAAGGGATCTAATGATTAGCATGAAGCTCAGGAGCAACAGTTTGATTTAATTCCACTTTCTCAACCCGCTGATTGATATTGGCAAGAGTTACATAAATGGCAGCTAGGGTAGCGGAAATATCAGAGTTTTCCATTTTAGGTTGGGAAGGTCTACGGTTCCTAACTGGGTGATTTGGGAGGGATAAGAAAGGCTCTTCAGGATCTGTGATGGTGCTGCGAAGATGCATTCACCAAAAGTGGAAAACTATCAGTCGTGTGTGCTAAAATTTGGGAAAACGTGTCCTAAATGCACCTATGTTTTTTCTTTTTTTAATAATAAATCTGAAATAATCTAAAATAAAGAAAAAAAATAAAAGACTACACGATCCTAAATGAATGCAAAAATTGATGCCTAAATGATGTAAGAACTGGGGTTTTAAGAAGCTTCGCTCTGATACCAAAATGATGTAAAACGTAATTCTAAATAGAGAATTTTCAAGAATCTTAAAGGATTAATTTTACCAACATGTAGTGCGGATCAAAGTTAGATTTTTAAACTAGTTAATATGTTTGATGGATTTTCAAGAATTGAATTAAGTTTAACAAACTCATTTAATAATTCGGTTCTAACAATCAATAATTATATCCCTAAGCGTTCCTAGCAAGTAAAAGATGCAATATTAATTTGTACTCTAATTAGGCAAGTGGAACACTCAATCTCAATATTTGTGGACGACAGAATATCAAATAATATAATAGAGATGATAAGGCAATATAACACAAATATTTGAAAAGTGGAAAGAGTATACCGACGGTTTGAAGAACAGTTGCGACAATCGAAGATGAAGCCACTGTTGGAATGACTGGTGGCTGGATCTAGCGATGGCTGGCGGCGCGTCAGGGGGTGTCGAGCAGTGGTGATTGCTGGAGGTTAATCGGCAGCGAGGGTTTTGATTTCAGTTGCCGCAATCGAGGGGAAGAGGGTCTGGATTTGGTGGGGATTTTGGAGGCGGAGCGGTGGGGGTTTTTTGGAGGTGGTAGCGGTGAGGCTGTGGTGAACTGGTGATGGAAGGGGGAAGAGGAGGTTGATGCTGGTGGGGTTTCAGTCGGGAAGGGGTTTGGAGATTTGGAGATGGTCGGCTTTGATGGTGGAGGTGAGAGAGGGTAGGGTGGCGACGGGGTTGCGGTGGCGAGGGCGATGGCGTTGGATTTGTGGCGTCGAAGTGAGCGGGAGATGGGGGTTGGTGTTGGGTTTCAGGAGAGGGGAGGAAGACGAAACGAAGGAGATAGAGGGGGTAGGTGGCGGGGCTGTAGTAGGGTTAGGGTTGATTTTTTTAATGTGGAAAATTCGGGTTAGGAGTTTGTATTGGATTTAGGGCTTTGGGGGTAGTTTTAGAGTTTATCACAACCCCTAAAAGTTTATTAGGGTTTATTATAAACCCTAATAATTAGATCTCAATTGTATCACACAAAAAGAGAGATGAAGAGCAAAACTTCAACACAATAAATTTTAATCAAGAATGACATTTTCTCATTAATCTCAAGACCTATATATAGGCTCAAAATAAATCTTGATACAAATCTCAAAATATTCTTAAATCTCAGAAATATTTTAATGCATAAAAGAAAAATTGCATATGACTATAATTGTTAAAAACAAATATGGTACTGAAATAAAATACTAAACTAAACAGAATAGATGTCCTCATCAGATCGGTTCTATTCGGACGATAGGGAAAAATAATTAATATTTAGGATGATAAGAGAGGCATGAGATGAAAAATAAATTTTAATATTTCCCTTTCTTGAAATTAATTAATGGGTTAATAACAAAAATTGGTAAAGAAGGAAATTATCAATTTTATCCATTTAATATTGATTACTGAGTAAAATAGTCTTCCTCTGTTAGTGTCATCCACACTTGACGTATGCATACCTCAATCTCATACAGTCCCCCATTTACACTACAAAACGACACCATATACATCAGCTCAAGATAACTCTTCAAAGCAACATACCACTTCATAAGCATCTACCGGATTATTCAAATAGACCTTTTCAAAATGTTCAACCTTTCGCATAAAACAAACTACGTTGTGATTCAACCTTTCGTATAAAACCACTGGTCAAGATTCATTTACGTGAATAAGTTAATTCTGACTGACATGGGGGCACTCCAGATCAAAATTAGAATTTAAGCGATTACGCTTATAATTTCTAACACCCACTCAACATTAATTCTTCTGTAGTCATAATGCTGACACTGATCAACACTTCGAGGTTTGTACTTCCTCATATACAACTCAAGAGCTTTGTGATTACAATCTCACTGGCCACGACATGTGATAACAATCTATTTACTTTTTGTCCCACAACCACCGGAGTCTTCTACTCCAAGACACGTTTACCGCTCATGCACCACCATGTCCGCAACACTCATGAACACTGCTGAAACATTTCAATCCTCTAATCCATGGAACACCTTGCTCATTGGTGATTTCTTCGTCACTTTATCTGTTTATCACTTGATGTTATGCCGTCCATTATTGTTCCTCAACCTGGCTCTGGTATCATATGAATAAATCGGTTTTGAGAGGATGATTAGGAGGAAAATAATATAAGAGTGAGATTGAAAATCATCCATGCATCCCTGTGTTTGTTGAAATTAATTAATACGGGATAATAGCAGGAATTGATAGAAATGGAAATGGTAAATTAAAGTAAATTACCGTAAACTTAAATTACTTTTTTCCTTTACTACCACTTGCTTTATTCTCCATGCCATGAACTTGTTTTTCTTTTCTACTTTACCACAATGAACTTGTTCTACTGATTTACCTTACTACCCTAGTTTACGGAAATTGGTAAAACCAGAATGGTTGTATATTAAAAAGCAAAATAAGTTCATGGCACTCGTAATAAAGCAATTTCATGGTAGTAAAGTAAAAAAAGCAAAGCAAGCTTATGGTAGTTTGCAATAATTTATTCAAATGGAAATTATAAATGCTGTTTATTTAAACCAGTGGATCCAAATAAAGAAAGTACATAAAATGCTCACTCTGCTTTTAAAACAAGTCACATTTCTCGACACTCGGGTGTCTATACTTGATACCACACAGCCCAATTTATACACTACAACTAGACACCTTGTACATTAAATTAAGAGTAAGGCAACTCGTCAGAGCTTCATGACTATTTAAATAACATCATTTTAAAATGCGTCCTCAATAATATAATGAACCACCTTTCACATTAACCTACTTCTCAGAATGCTTTTATGTGAACACGTTAAATCTAGAACGGTAGGGGGGTTGTATGGTGCAGAGAATCGGAGGTTTGTCAATGAGATGTCTCGACGTCTTGCAATGGGTCAGAGAAGATGACGCACACTTTCCTCGACGTGCACCTAAATGGTCTTCAATCTATATATTTCCTTTTCACAAAATTGGCTCCATTCTAGATTCTTTTGGTTCTTCTTTCTACATCTTTCCCATTCCAACAATTTCCTATTACTCCCTCAAAACTATATTCTTCTAGTTCCTCCAAGTCTAGATTCTGATTGGGTTCACCATTGTATGTCAACTACATGGTGTTTATGAATGTTAAGAGTTTATAGACTTGGTTAAAACTAATTATAAGTTATAACCAGTGAAACTCCAAGTCTGGTAAAGCCACAAACCTCTTTTTACTGTAATATTTCATATAATTAGATAGCCATCATTTAAGAATAAGGGTATCATTTTGATCAAATTATTCAGCAAAAATATCAATATTAACTTTTAAACTTATGTCTATATTAGGAATAAAACTCTTAAAGTTTTTTTATAGTTGCAACAATGGCTGACCATCATTCTGAAGATAGTACGGCCAAGATCAACACTTTTACAATGCTACAACACTGTGGGCAATAAAATTCAATTCAAAAGGCAACAACATTGGCTGAAGATGTTTTGGTCGTAAGTTTAGACGGTCATGACACATGTGCTTGATATGCAATCTAGATCTACGTGATCATGATATGCAATCTCGATCTACGTGATCATCGTCAATCACTATTATTTTTTAGAAATCGAGTTCTGTTTGAGAACTCACTAGGCAAGGGAAATTCTTAGTTTTTGAGTTTCAGATTTCCATCATAAGCTTGTTCCTAATGTTCAGTGATTAAGAATCTTCCAACTATCTAGAGCTACATTTGGTGCTGCTGACATTTACTTTGCATCAGACTTGAATGCTGAACCATGTTAAGGACTCGAGTTGAGTCAATGTTCATCAACATTTCTTGGGTCTTGCCTTTTTATCTGTTGATGTTCATCAAAACAGTCACGAATACTCTTGCATTTTTTTACTTGTCGGTTGGGATTTTGACAATGTTCTCCCTTGATGCCATTCTGTCTTGTATATATTATGTCCATGGGTAGGTTTTGGAGAGGTGTGATGCGGGGAGAGGCAGCTTCCCACAAAAGGAAGGGGTTGAGTGAGCTAGTGTTTTTGTTTTTGTTGTTGTTAAAACAAGGCCGTAGCCACACACGCACACACACTCACAATAATCCCCATAATAAAGGGATGATGTAAGCGGGGATTGAACGCCCGACCTTTTGCTCACTAGCTAAGAGACTTTACCACCATACCAAAGTGACACTTGCAATGAGCAAATGTGTGAGATGTATTATACTGTTTTGCTTCTAAAATTCATTAAATTAAGAAGTTGATTAGAATTTTTATTTGTTTAGGTGCCTCTTAATAAGACAGGATAGTCCAAAATCAAGGTGTTAAGATGTAAAAATTGTCAGCCTTATGTTTCATGTTGGATGGCGGATGTCTAGTATCATGTAGGGAATAAATGTCTCCAAATAGTTTATAGGTAATCTTCAAATTTGTAAAATGTCATCCTAACTTTAGAAAATACTAAATTAAATCTAAAATTGTAATATCACATGTTGGGCGACTTATGGCTACAAGTTGGGGGCTTGTCGGTTGGTATGTCAGGCGACATATCAGATTTGTGTTGGCAACATAGAATTTTCAAATGGCATATTGGTGTTGCCAACCCTTCAAAAATGACATATCGGTAGCAGACATGTCGGAGGACATCAAAAACACGATCCATAACATATTAGTAATGCGATAAAAGATGCTTACAAAATAAAACAGACTAGAATTAAATAAATATTGAGTTAGCTTGAAGCCTTTGGCTAATGTGCCTCCCTTCTTCATCTCCGCTTATCCCTCCCTTTTCTTCTCTCTTGTTCTACGCTAAGGGAGGGGGTTTCTATGTCTAGGTATGCACTGTCCTATCCATGTTTTCTTTTGAACTTACTAGATGATTGCTCGTTCGATTAGGACATGAAAACTTAGAAATGGATATAGCCATCCATGACTAGAAAATTGGAGTGGTGGCAGCTAGGTTGTGCAATTAAGGTAATCACTCATGTTGCTCCAAGTTTGTTATTTAGACTTAACTGATGTGTGGGGAAGGAGACTAGGGACCCAAGAACTAGCTGGTGGAACTTGAAGGGAGAGAAACCAGAAATTTTTAGAGATGATATTCTTAAAGGAGCGACATGAAATTGGAAAGGAAAGCTAATATGATCTAGAATAAAATGCTTACGTGCATAAAAGAAATCTCAAATGAGGTACTTGGAGAATTTGAAAGTAGATGACTTCAAACTAAAGAAATATGGTGGTGGTAAGAAGTCCAAAATATTATGGAAAAAAAAACAAACCTTTAAAATATGGCAAAAGAGTAAAAATGAGGAGGATTTGGATAAATATAAGACCGTTAGAAAATAAGTTAAGAAAGCGGTAAGGTATACAAAAGAAAAAACTGATGATGTTATACACAAAATTAGAAAAAAAAAAAGAAAAAAAATAACATCTATAAGCTTGCTAAACAAAGGGGTAGGAAAACAAATAGGTATCTAAGAGTGAGGATTCAAGAGTCTTAGAAAAAGTTGAGAAAATTAAAGAAAGATGGCGAAATTACTTTGAGAAGTTATTACATGAAAAGGTTGCGGAAAAATTAAATATAGAAGAATCGAGGGAGAGTCGAGAGCATATGTTTTTTCATAGAATTATGATTTCAGAGGTTCGAAATGCTTTCGGAATGATGAAAATAGGAAAAGATTTTGCACCAGATGGTATACCCATTGAAGTTTGGAATTGTCTTGGAGATGTAGAAGTGAGTTGACTAACAAGATTGTTTAATGAGATTTTGAGGACCAAGAAGATGCCCGATGAATGGAGGAAGAGTATTTTAGTACCTATATATAAAAGTAAATGGGATATACAAAGTTGCTCCAACTACCGAGGCGTTAAATTAATGAGCCATTGATGAGGACATCTTTCCAGTTTAGGATTTTTATTTTATTACCATTATAGCCATATGTAATCTTTTTGTAATTTTTTAGATTTTGAGAATATTTTGGAGATGTGTTTCAAGATGTAATTGAGCCTATTTAAAGGCTCTGAGATGAATGAGAAAGGCATGCCATTATTGATTAAAAAAACCTGTGTTGAGTTTTGCTCTTCATTTTCTCTCCTTTGTGTGATACAATTGAGATCAAATTAGGGTTTGTGATAAATCCTAATCTACTTTTAGAATTAGTGATTAGTTCTAAAATTTATCCCCAATTAAAAATCCCTAATACAATTCCCTAATCCCAAATACCAAAACCCTAATCCAATAACTCCCCCCCCGACTACAACCCTAATTACCAAATCCCCACACTACAGCCGCCTCCTTCCTCTCCCTTCCTTCTTCTTTCCCCGTAACCATCTAACTCCCAAACCCAACCCCCTTCTCCATCTTCTTCGGATCTCCAACCACCCGACGCTACCCCCTCTACCACCAGAACTCCCCTCCGATCTCCACGAGCGAATCCAACTCCAAAACTCCCGAATCCCCCCCTCGTCGTCGACCTCGACACCCCCATCGCCGTCGACCTCTAACCCCTCGTCTTCTTCCTCCCTCCCGCAACATCCAACAAACCACAACCCTCGACCCCAGATCTCCACAGTCTCGATCGCAATCCCTCACCAGTGCCGCCCCCGTGCGCCTCTACCGTCACCGCCGTGCCTCGCCGGCGACGTCGCCTCCCCGCTCGCCGCCAACAAGCCACGTCGACCTGATCTGCCAACTGCGTTGGCTTAGTTGCTGCCCTGATCTGCCAACTGCGTTGGCTTAGTTGCTGACTTTGCTCCCTGTGTTGCTGTGTGTTGCTGTTGCTGTCCGCTCCTACATCTACGCTGGGTTTCTTCACATTCGGTATAATCTTTCCATTATTAAGTATTTGTGTTTTACTGCCATATTATCTAGCATATTATCTAATTTGACTATCGACCACAAAATACTGAGATTGAGTGATCCACATGCTAGATTAGAGTACGAATTGGTATTGCACTTTTTACTTGCTAAAACACGTAGGGATTTACTTATTGATTAAGATTGAATTATTAATTGGGATTGTTAGCATTTGATTCAATTCTTGAAAACCCATCGAACCTGTTAACTGTTAAAATATCCAATCTAAATCCGCACTTTCATGTTGGTAAAATTAACCCATTAAAATTCTTGAAAAATTCTCTATTTTAGGGTTGGTTTTACATCAGCCATACAATGAAACTTTGGGAAAGAGTGATCGAACATAGACTGAGACTAGAAACAATACTGTCTGAGAATTAGTTTGGATTTATGTCTGGGAGGTTAACAGTGGAAGCAATTTATGTACTGAGGAGACTTATAAAAAAATGTACAGAGAATAAGAAAGATTTACATATGATGGTTATAGATTTAGAAAAGCTTATGATAAAGTTCCTAAAGACATTGTATGGTGGGTGTAAAATAACAAACGGGTAACTATTCAGTATATTGAGGTGATTAAGGATATGTATGAAAGAAAAATGACCACAATTAGAACAAGCACAGGAGAAAGTAGTGAATTCCCTATTACAATAGATTTACACCAAGGTTCGGCTTAGTCCCTACCTCTTTGCTTTGGTGATGGATGAATTGATGCAAGGAATACAAGAAGAGGTGCCTTGGCGTATGCTTTTTGCTGATAAGGTTCTCTTAGTGGACGAGACTAAAGCATGAACTAATGCTAAATTAGAATTGTGGAGAGAGACTTTAGAAGGAGGAGACTTTAGAATAAGCAGAACTAAAACAGAGTATATAGTGTAATTTTAGTGATATTCAGAACACAAATGAGAAAGTAATGAAACTTTGTGGTCAAAAGATACTTAAGAGAGACCGTTTCCGATATCTAGGTTCGATTATACAAAGAGCTGAGAAGATTTGTGAAGATGTTATACATAGTATCCAAGCAGGGTGGCTTAAGTGGAGAAGCGCTAGTGGTATTTTCTGTGACAAACATATACATTTGAATTTGAAGAAAAATTTTTATAGGACGACTGTTAGACCGACAATGATGTACGGAGCAAAGTGTTGGGCAACAAAGAAACAACATATCCAAAAAATAAATGTAGCAGAGATGAGGATGTTAAGATGGATGTGTGGTAAAACCAGGAAGGATAAAATTAGAAACGAGTATATACGAGACATGGTAAAAGTAGCTCCATTCCAAGATAAATTAAGAGATTCATTCAAGTGGTTTGGACATGTCACACATAAATATAGTAATGCCCCGTTGGAAATAGTGATTCTGATAAATATTGAATGTAGAGTTATGGATAGGGAAAGACCTAAACTTACTTGGGTGGAAACTGTGAGAAAATATATGATAACTTGTGGCCTTACAGAAGATATTGCGCTAAACCGAGCAGAATAGAAAACCAGAATTCATTTAGCCGACCCCAACTAGTTGGGAAAAAAGCTTTGTTGTTGTTGTTGTTGTTGTTGTTGTTGTTGTTGTAAGCACTGTAAAAATTAACTGCCATTACTCAGATAGGAGCTTCATTTCATTAAATTTCAGTAGTCACAATGAGCTAAACATGTGCATTGGATGTCTTATAGCTGGCTCACAAACATAATAGGAACGGAATGGACTTCACCTAAGAAGCATGGACCAGGACATGCAGACAAGATGCATCTACACTGAGAAGATAATGAAAAACTACCCTAAAATGTGAACTGTCGTGTTGGATTGAGATGTCCGATACGAGTGTCCGACACGTGTGCGACATGATATGGCTGACAAATAGAAGTGTCCTTGTAACATAGGGCTTCACAAAATTTTCTTGTTAAGAGTAGTAAATATTGTCTGGAGAGGGGAAAAAAAAGAAAAAGAAAAAGAAAAAAAAAATTTAATTGGAATGTGTACTTCTTTCTGGGATAAGGTTCCAGCACTTCTAGTCTGTATACCTGTTTTGTATGTCTGTGTTATGTAACTCAATTGTTGAAATATCATTGTTTATAGCTATACTGGTGTATGATCAATCTGAAACTTAAATATCATAAAAGTATTATCTGTGGTCTTGGTGTGAACTCATCTACATCCTGGGTGAAGCTAGAGTTATATATTGACCTTGTTACTGCACTGTTTCCAATCTAATTACCAGGTTTTGGTTTTGTTCGAAATACAGGAGTTTGCCTTGATTGACAAGAAGGAACTTGCCCCTCTTCAGGAGCTTATAGAATCTATAGTTGTTGCTTATTAGAAAACAAAGCTGTACATTTAAATAATAATGTCTGGTTTTGACTTGCCCTTGTCTCTGTATCTGTACTCAGAAATATTATGCCTGAACATATGTTCAGATTTTGGCTTGTATTTGGGATATGTTTATATCAAATCATAGATTTCCTCGCCATACTTGTAACTTATGAAAGCTATAAATTCTTCTTTTTAGATTTGTTCGTTGGTAATGACAGCGGTCACTAGTTGCTCCTAATTCTGCTGGTTCATTTGCAGCAAATTACAGTTAACTATTTTTGGTGGAAGTGGAATTAATGGATATATTTACCGAAATAAATTGGCCATTCCTTTGTGTCTAGCATCAAAACATTTCCAAGGCAAGCTTTGATTAACACAAGTCTAAGCTTACCAAGAGTCGGTTCAAACTGCAGCTTTCAATGAGCATAAACTGCCATTTGTAATGGACTAATGGTGACTCTCGATTGGAAGTATTTTTTTTTTTTCACCTGCACATGTTAAAAAATTCTTTAGCAGTAAAAGTATAGTTTGGAAACAATTCGATCTTGATGTTCACGCTGTTGGAAACAATTCGATCTTGATGTTCACGCTGTTTTCTGTTGTGAATTCCACCTATGCAACTCAATTATTAGTTTATACTGATATATGTTATTTATTATTGACTCTATATTGATAGAATGCTATATACTGTAGCCTGAATCTTGCCCCATATTATTTTCTCTAAAATAAATGAAATTCTTATTGTGCCAATATAATCAGTAAATGACTTGTATTCGGAAGTAGATGACATCTTAGTTTTCCTGCCCTTTCCATTTTGTTGTTCTTTTGAAATATGTAGCAAATGGAGTCTTACGCCAAGAAATCTAACCAACCAGACAAAGATAGCCTGGAAACTGGAGTATTGAGTCTCACAACAAGCTCGCCCATTTTTCGTTCATCTTCTTCATATTTTCCTTGCCTTGTAGTATATGCTAACCTTATCATTGATTTATATACACTAGTGTTATCCTGTGCAAATTGCATAGCTTAAAATAGTTTTGAGGGATTCATAAAATTATATAAATTGAGCCCTTCCATTGTGGCACTCTTGTGTGCACTACTCTGTGCACTCGCCCACATCCGTCCGATCTGATCAAAAGATCGAATGGCTTAGATATCTGCCGAAGCTCATAAGGTTAGTTTGGTCATTTTCCTTTACACACAGATGTCACCTAGGGGTGGCAACGGGCCGGACTTGGGCCGGACTTATATAAGCCCGAGCCCGAGCCCGAATTTATTTTTTGGGTCCAAGCCCGGCCCGATTTTGCATCGGGCTCCAAAATACAAGCCTAAGGCCGAGCCCGAATTAACCAAAAAAGCCCAAACCCGGCCCGATTTAGTACTATATTGAAATTCAATAATTGAATTGATGCTTGCTTCACTCAAGTAATAAAGACATACTGATTATCTCAAAAAAATAAAGACATACTGTTGTCTATACTTTACTCTTGTTAAGTTATTCAAGTAGTGTTGCAGGTATTTTTTTTGCGTAAATAGAGTATTTTTGTACTGATGAAGCTTTGATATGAGGATCATGGGCTTTTCTTCTTTCCCAACAAGATTGATTTATGCTCATAATAGAGCATCTTCCACCGAATTATTTCCCAAAATTAATTCTGTTGCATGCCCGGTTTCAAAACTATTCTAGCTCATATCAAGTCAAATTTTTAAAAAATATTCTAGCTCATATCAAGTCAAATTTTTAAAAAAGAAAAGCACATGAAATACACTTGGAAATCAAGAAATGGCTTTGTCAATATTTCACTAACCTGGAGAAGCTTCCCCTACCCATCCGGAAAGTCTGGAAACTCCGAAATTTAAACCTCACATCTTGACCAAACAAACAGTTAAGATGTGTAAAAGAGGAATAGTCGTATCCAAATTCACGAAGGTTTCAACCAAGACAACTGCGTTTGTTGCAACTGCTATCGACCAAGGTTGGATCCAAAACCGAACAGTTGTTATGACAGAATACACTCTGTAAATTTAGTTTCAGTGTTTGATATATAATTTGGAAGTGGGTCAGTTTGGTCATTATTTTGAGAATTGGGTCAGTACGGATTTTTTTTTTGAAACACTGAAAACAAGATCTAGTTCTTTGAACTTCTTTCTCTTCATTTCAGAACGGAATTAATGCCCATTCAGCATTCTTGTGCATTTATTATACGGGAAAAGGTGAGAGAGATGAAGGGACGGGGAGTATTTATTAGACTTATATAAATCGGGTCGGGTTCGGGTCGGACTCATACACACCCGAACCCGGCCCGAAAATGTAATTGGGCTTATTTGTTGAGCCCGGGTCCGAAAAAATGAAAAAAATCAGGCCCAAGTCCTACTAAAAACGGGTCGGACTTGATCGGGCTCGGATCAATTGACAGCCTTAATGTCCCCCCCCCTCGTCTTCTCATTCTCAGAGCTCTGTCTTTCACTCTCCTCCAAAATAAAAAACCTTCGCGAAATCGAAACCCCAAATCGCTCCTCCAAATATCTTCTTCTCCACATCGAAACCCTTTCCCAAATTGAAAGCATTCTCAGAGCTTCCCGAAATCGAAACCGCTTCTCCAAATCCCTCAAACCCTCTTCTCAGAGCTCCCTCCTTCTCTCTCCTTCTCCAAAATCGAGCCTCTCTCTGCATCCACTGAATCAACGAGAAGACGAAGACGAAACCCTAGCTCTGAATCGAGCTATCTTCCACATTCACCTTCTGAGGAGAGGTCCAATGACACTCCATGATCTTATAGAGGGCCCTTCAGTTGTACACTCGTGTGCACTCGCCCTCATCCGTCCAATCTGAGCAAAAGATCTAATGGCTCAGATCTCTTCTATATGAATTAAGGGAAGTATATGTAGTGAGAAGAAGTGTTGGTAAATTGTATTTTGTACTTTTGTGAAATTAGAAGAAAACTTGTAAGAAGAACATTCTGTAAATTTTTTTTTTGTAACTATAATGAATGCAATACAAATTGTTTATGTTTGTTTCATGACTCCTAAATGATGTGTTGGTTTATTGTGGTTTGTTTTTTAAGAGTTTGATGGTTATTTGTTTTCATAATTTTGAATGTAAATTTAAGTGAGACTTGTGCAAGTTATACACGGTGAATAGAGAGAAAGGGAGTTGGCAAGGCAAGCAAGGTTCATTTAGCAATTTTGAATGTAATTTTGTATCTGAGAAGCTGGTTTGCCATTTGAAATGCGGGGCCTCTATTTGACTGAAAGATAGCTTTTGAAATTGCTCCTATTCTTTTTTTGTTGCACGGACTAGCATGGTCAGCATGAACATCAAGAAGGCACTCAAAATAATATCACAATGTAGCAGCATAAGAGAACAATGTAGAAGCATAAGAGAAGAGAACAACAAGAACATATTTGATACCAAACTGTTGCTGATGCTATAGTTTGTTACTTTACACCAAACAAGAACATATAGGTTAGTTTACACTAAAAATAATGTAACAATATCAAAATAAAATATCACAATGTTCCTAATTATTATAGTTTGTTAGTTTACACCACACTTTGCGGATGCTATTTTGAACATATTTTACACCCATCTAATGCTGCTGCTGCTTCTCAAGCTTCTTCTGCTGATGCTTCGCAAGCTCCACAACCGTCTGCTGCTTCCCAAAAATAAAAACAAATTAAAGCATGATTAGCACTAGAAAAAGAGAGCATGAATCAAGTGCAGCAAAACAGTGTAGGCTTAGAATAATCAACTGAAGTATTTTGTTACAAATAATTTTGAATCAAGAATAAGGTGTATCTACTGCATAAAATTGATTAGCACTAGAGCTGCATTATTATGCCATGCCTACTAGTTCCAACCTTAATTTTAGCACCCCCACCTATTCCAAGTATACGAAGGGACTAAATTTCCAAAATCATGAACTGACTTGCGAAACAACCAAACTGAACACGAAGTTGAACATTATAAATTCGCAGCAGCTGATGCAATTCAACCATGAAAATAGAAAATGTATGAGAAACCTGGGACAACCATGAGAACCAAGAATCATATATGAAGAAAACTTGTCCCCTTTTTCCTTGCTGACCCGTAAAACTTGTCCTTTTTTTTAAATCATCGGTGCCTACATATTCAACCAAATATATATATATATAGAGAGAGAGAAATCTTCGGTTGCACACTACTTTGGTGAGCACTCCGTGAGCACTCCCAAACTAGAGACCCTATGAAAAATCCGAACCGCTCATATTGTTCTATATGCCTTAGATAGCGTAACAATAAAAAATCAAGTAATTTGAAGTTCATTTACCCATGATTTACAACATCACAAAATTGTATGGCTGAAAATTCTACCAGCATGATGGATGGGCAAATGAACTTCAAATTACTTGATTTTTTATTGTTAGGCTATCTAAGGCATATAGAACAATATGAGCGGTTCGGATTTTTCATAGGATCACTAGTTTGGGAGTGCTCACGGAGTGCTCACCAAAAGTAGTGTGCAACCGAAGGGGACTCTATATATTTATATATATATATATATACAATGGGGCCAAAATATAAACGATAACAAGTTTCACAAACTAATATTTGTGACAGTACATTTACATCAAGAAGGCACTCAAAATAATATCACAATGTAGCAGTATAAGAGAACATATACTTCCCTTAATTCATATAGAAGATATCTGAGCCATTAGATCTTTTGCTCAGATTGGACGGATGAGGGCGAGTGCACACAACAGTGCACACAAGAGGAGTGTACAACTGAAGGGCCCTCTATAAGATCATAGAGTGTCATCGGAACTCTCCTCAGAAGGTGAATGTGGAAGATAGCTCGATTCAGAGCTAGGGTTTCGTCTTCGTCTTCTCTTTGATTCAGTGGATGCAGAGAGAGGCTCGGTTTTGGAGAAGGAGAGAGAAGGAGAGAGCTCTGAGAAGAGGATTTGATGCTACGAGGTTTGAGGGATTTGGAGAAGCGGTTTCGATTTCGGGAAGGTATTCGATTTCGGGAAGCTCTGAGAATGTTTTTGATTTGGGAAAGGGTTTCGATTTGGAGAAAGTATTATCATCCTCACGTAGACCGTCAAACCATAATATTATCCAATCGAATATTACTCAAGCTAAAAAATGCATGCAATGAACTGAATAAAGTGAATATTAATGGTACCTCAACTCTTCATCCTCGCTCTCTTCTTCAACTCCAAGCTCTTCTTCTTATTAGGTACTCACTATCCTCTTTCTCATGCATTTTATTTAAATGAATATTCGCATAAATTCATGAGTTAAAATCCAAGTTATAATACAACAAATACTTAAATAAAAATTGCAGTTAAGGTGAAGATTCTTACCCTTTCATGGTCCAATTTTATGACTCTCCAATTTGAATTCCACGATGCCCATGTGCAAATTGCACAGACTTTACCAAAAAAATGGGCAGAACTTATATGATACATAAAAAATTTTCACTGTATAAAGTTCATCTAGTATATCAACATTCAACAATTATTTAATAAGGATACTCATAAATACAATATCCAAACTCAAGGATCTGATACAATAATGCACCCCCAGACCCAATTATAGTAGTCATTCAATTGTCCAAATACTAAAATCCTAATTATATCCAACTGATGGCTTAAATAAATTGTTCGTGATAATAAAAGACTTCAATCCAAAAAAAAATGCACCAACTTTACAAAAAGATGTTACAAATTCAACTAATTTATGTTAACATGCATATTATAACATCGTTAACATTCAGTAAACAGGTTATACATTATAAACCATGCATTATAGCACAAGTTATAGTAAATATGATAGACTAAGAAAATCATATAAAAATAATTTTATGAACTGTGTTTGCTTAAAAATATAATTCTGAGTTATCCATATAACACCTAGTCAAACCTAACTTCAGCTAAAATTTCGTAAGACCCATAAGATTAAACGCATAATTTACCAAAATCACACCATAATCGATATATCAAATATAACATTAATTAATCAAATCAAATGATGATAGATAAAAGAAAGATTCGTATTAAGGTTATGGTTTGTACAAATAGCAAAACCTCTATAAAAAGTGGAGATCTTGAGGTAGGTGGCAGCTCTTGAAGCCCACAACATCCTTGATGAGGGTAAAAATCGCTAACGATCTGCACCGCACGATCTTTGCATGAATTTCAAAGGGATCTTACAACGGCTCGTGGGCTGCTCGCGGGCCTTTTGCCTGAATTCAGCTCATCACAGATTGATTCCCTCATGTTCAGGAAATTAATGGTTGTATTAGATCTGGAGAATCTTCCCTAAATAGACCCCCACTAGCCTATAAATACAGTCCTACCTCTATAGTAACCAGTTAATCACAAATTCACACCCAATCACCTTTTAAACGCTGGTTATTGATTTGAGCGTCAGAGGGTCTGTCGTCGGGAATCCTCCCAATGTTTCAGACTTTTTTATAGGTATTCAGCGGCAATCATCCATCATCCGATCCATCAAATCAAACCACACATCAGCCTTACAACAGGGTCAGATTGGTGGCTGAGATATGAATTTCCTCTTCACCAAAAGAACTCACTATCTATTGCTCCCGCACCCAAAAAAACAAGTAGCATCAATCCTCGAAGCCATGATCGAAATGTTTGCACTTTTTTTTACTTCATAGTTTTGGCTGCTGAGTATTATAGAGATGAGACAATTATCAAGCTAAATATTACCAAACTAAAGAAATAAGACATTAAAAAACATACAGTAGATTTTGTGGCTTCACATCTCTATGACAAACGCCAATGATCAAATGAATGTAAGTTAATCATCTAAATATTTTCAAGAAAAACACCAACTGTTACCCACACAATCCCATAGAAACCATTTAAACTCAAATATAAAAAAGAACGTGCAATGATCAAATGAATGTAAGTTAATCATCTAAATATTTGCAAGAAAAATACCAACAACTGTTACCCATGCAATCCCATAGAAACCATTTAAGCTCAAATATAAAAAAGAACACAAACTGACTCGATATCTGTAAAACTGTGGTGGGGGGGGGGGGGGGGGGTTGTAACGCCCTGAATTCCAAATACAACTGAATTCGAGAGTTCTACAGGATCTTTTCGTCTCATTCGGTACAATTTTACAAGGAATTGAAACTTCCCACTAAACATCAGAGTTACAAGAGATTTTACACTTTATATTTTACAGCGGGAGCATATACATCAATAATTTACAAATAATGACAGCGGAAGCAATTACAACATTATACAAAAGATGCAATAATAAATAATAATCTTTGAGCATCAGTTCTCCTTTAACCTTTACCAAGCCAATTATCCTGCATATAAAACTGTGGGTACGTCAGTTTATTCAACCGACGATAATTATACATGGCCATCCTCTCTATGCCAGGAACAGTATAACGATTCTCATTTCTTAACAAATCACAAACTTGTTCACAGATCAAAACTAAAAGGGACTATCCTGTTGATGTCGTGTGGTGGTTGTGCACTTAGTCCTTAATGCAGTTATTATGTTAAATGGCACTAATGCGCACTTGTTCGGATTCTGTGCATCCCATACTACATAGGTCCGAGGGCAAGCCCTTAATCGTACTTCATCTTGTAGGGTTCAATCCCTCGTCATGTCTTAATCTACTACTGTAACTATGGTAAGTATCCTAGATGTTTTCCGACATACGAACTCATATCTAGGCGCCCTGGAGGGAATCCCAATGCACTGACACATGACTCATCATGCAGGCATCCTGTGGTAATTCAGCTCTTACCATAGACATGACACCACCTGCAGTCGTCCAACATCCCACGAGTGTCGCCACCGGGACGGTACTCTGGAGCAGTATCCACGCCCTATCATGACTCATCATGGGACATCCTGGGATACGCTCTCGCCGCCAATCTAATGGCCCTCATACTCAATGTTTTTCTCTTACTTTCATCACATCTTCATTATGTATCTAGTCCTTATTTTATTAGGATCATGAACAAAATCAAAGCTTTAGAGTTAGCCTCTCCACTATACCGAACTTAATCATTCATTCAACATGACCAACCTTGGTCTTTCTTTTCAAATTTCATTTCATTTACTTCCAATTGCCGGTGGGAGACTTAGCTACTCTTTTGTTTCAATTTCAATTCACAATTACCAAAATTGAGCGTTACTAGCTCGTGAGTTCATTTTTCATAATCATAATAGATTTTCTTTTTCATGTTCATAACCTTCACATTCATACAACTTTCACAAATTCTAATAAATGATTCACTTCATGTAAATTCTTGCAAGGACAAATTGAGTTTACTGTCATAACCAATGATTCAACATAACCTTCATCATAAAAACAAATCATCGAAATTCTGATATACCAAAAGTACTCTGAACAGTCGACTTGGTGCTCATCCAGTCGACTTGTTCAGTCAAATAAAATTCTTCAATAATTGCTCGGAAGAGTCGACTGCTGCACATGGTCAGTCGGCTGTTCCGCAGCGTTCAAAATCTCAAGTATCATTTACAGGGGAGTCGACTGTCATTCATACCAGTCTGCTGTCCTGGGTAGTTCAACTATACAATTTTCATGTTCAGTACAGTCGACTGTTACATGCATTCGGTCGACTGAACAGGGTTAATTTCAAATTAAGAGATCATCTCTTTATTCTGTTCTTCAATAAGCACACATCATTTTTGTCACACTACAATATGTACATTGTCCACACAACCATGTGATTCTTATCTGTTTATCAACATCACAACATAGTTTTCAATTAAAAGTAAATTTCACATAACTAGTATTTTCTTTTATTCAAATACAATTCTGATCACACACTTGTCTTTTCCTCATTACTTGTCTACAGAGATAAGTATCAATTCCAAACTTAGCATGCTAGAATATCAACATGCATCATTTCATGGAATTTCAATTCTGTACATAATTTATATTTCTCGTGTCAGTCGACTGCTCATATTATCGGTCAACTGTACAGGTCGTTTCCAATTTTCTAAATATCATTATTCCTTTATCAATCATTCACATTTTCTACATTATATATAGCATGAAAAGATTTCAATTAAGCAATCATTCTATCACTTCAGTTTACACATACATACACAATTCAATCTCAATTCTAACATGAATTCTATTCTAGAAGTCGTGAGAAACACCCACCTTGTTGACGAAATAACGAATCCCGTAAAGCTTCTTAATGCGATGCACGACTCCTTGCTCCTTGCTCCGCACCGAAGCTCCCTCTGTAGTGATGATCAGCCTCCAAAGTACTCACTCTCAACTCTCTTACAATATGCCTCTCTTATAAATGAAATTCTTAGTGTAAAAGAAACAAATGAGTGAGGGAAATATTTATACTAAATCCTTGGGTGAAATGGAGGGCTAGGATTTAGTAGATGGTTATGAGATGGAGGGTTAGGATGAGAGTAGGAGTTGTAGTAACTACCCACAACTAGGTAACCACCCAATGCATGATACCCACTTCTCCAAAACCGGCCAAAGAAGAATAGTGTGCAATGCACGCCATGTTGCATGCACGTGCTATTCTAGTCTCCATAATAAAAACTTGTACACATGCATTTTTTTTATATATAAAAAAATAATCTTTTGAAAGATGTTTACCTTACAAGTTGTTGTTCAAATGGGCTTACATTGATGGGCCAAAATATTAGTTTTTACAAAATAACTAAATTAGATTTTGCGCTTAAGTTTGTTTGAACAAAGGCCTTTATAAAAATAATTTAACAAACATATATACATATGCATATACTCATCATTCATTATAAAATTTCATATTGCGAAAAATAGCACGTGCACACTACGTGCAAAATAAATAAGCAATTTTCATAAATAAAAATCGGGGCATTACAACACTCCCTCCTTAGAATAGTTCCGTCCCCGGAACTACAATCAAGAGCGAGGAACAAAAAGCAAGCATAAGAAAATACAAAAATACAAATACAACAAAAAGCTCAGGATGATCTATTAACATCCTCTCCTCAGATTCCTAAGTAGCCTCCTCAACCAAATGGTTTCTCCAGACTACCTTGACCATCGGTATCGTCTTATTCCTTAAGACTTTCTCTCGACGATCAACAATCTCGATAGGAGACTCGATGTAATTGATATCCAACTGCAAACCTTCCGGCACTTCAGGCAAATGATGACTCGGGTCTGGAATATAACCTCTCAGCATAGACACATGAAAGACATTGTGCACTTGAGATAACTCTTCCGGTAACTCAAGCCGGTAAGCAGTTTTTCCGATCCTTTTCAATATCTTATACGGGCCTATAAACCTCGGGGCTAACTTCTCGCCCTTACCGAAACGAATCACGCCTTTACTGGGCGATACTTTCAGAAAGACAAAGTCACCAACCTCAAACTCAAGGTCCCTCCTTCGGTTGTCTGCATAGCTCTTCTGCCTGCTCTGAGCTTCCACCAACCTCTTCCTGATCAGATCAATCTTTTCAGAGGTCTGCTGAACAATCTCAGGCCCAAACAACTGACGCTCCCCAACTTCGAACCAACAAACAGGCGTTCTGCACTTCCTGCCATACAAAGCTTCGTACGGTGCCATCCCGATGCTAGTCTGAAAACTGTTGTTGTAGGCAAACTCTACCAAAGGTAAATGCCTTTCCCAACTGCCTCCAAAGTCTAGTACACAACACCGAAGCATATCCTCAAGAATACGGTTGACTCTCTAAGTCTGCCCATCAGTTTGCGGATGAAAAGCAGTGTTGAAATCTGTCTTGGTACCCAAAGCTGTCTGAAGACTCCTCTAGAAATGCGAAGTAAACCGCGCATCTCGGTCAGACACAATAGTTGACGGAACACCATGGAGCCGGACAATCTCGCCAACATACAACTCAGCTAACTTGTCCATAGAAGCAGTGAGTTTCATCGCCAAAAAGTGAGCGGACTTGGTTAGTCGATCGACTATAACCCATATCACATCATTGCCTTTAGGACTCTTAGGCAATCCCGTAATGAAATTCATACTGATGTTATCCCACTTCCATTCCGGAATAGGTAACGGTTATAATAGACCTCCGGGTCTCTGATTCTCGGCTTTGACTTGCTGACAAACCACACACTTCGCCACAAATTCAGCCACATCCCGCTTCAAACCTGACCACCAGAAATACGGTTTGATGTCTCTGTACATCTTAGTACTCCCAGGATGTACCGACAAAAGAGTAGCATGTGCCTCCTGAAGAATACTCTCTTTCAGGTCCGCCTGATTTAGAACACATAGCCTCTCTCCAAACCACAGCACTCCATCCTTGATTTGAAATCCGGGCAACCTGCCAGCACCAACATGCTCCTTCATCTCCAAAATATCAGCATCAACCTCCTGACTTGCAATGATCCTTGCATTCAAAGTAGGCTGAAGCCTCAACTGAGCTAAAGATGTTCCCAATCCTTGCAAGACAACTTCAATACCTGCTCAGTCCAATTCCTCAATCAGATGTTTCTGAGTTGTAATCAAACTGGATAAACTGCTCTTGCGACTAAGTGCATCAGCAACAACATTAGCTTTCCCAGGATGATACTTGATCTCAGGTCGCATGTCCTCAAGCACTTCCAACCATCTCCGCTGCCTCATATTCAGATCCTTCTGCTGATATATATACTTCAAACTCTTGTGATCCGTGTACATGTTCAATTTCTTACTGTACACGTAGTGTCTCCATTGCTTTAGGGCAAAGATAATCGCGGCCAACCCCAGATCATGAGTCGGATAATTCTTCTCATGCGGTCGTAGTTGCCTAGACCCATAAGCGATTACTCTTCCTTCTTGCATTAAGACACAACCAAGCCCACGATGTGAAGCATCGCTATAAATATCATACTCAACACCTGCTCTAGGCAAAGCCAAAATAGGTGCAGTAGTCAGTTTTTCTTTCAACTCCTGAAAGTTTGCCTCACATTGCTCAGTCCACTTGAAGTTCACATTCTTCTTGGTCAGACCAGTAAGCAGCACGGCTATCTGAGCATAACCTTGAATGAATCTCCTGTAGTATCCAGTCATTCCAAGAAAACTTCTGACTTCCTTCACTGTAGTAGGCCTAGCCCAATCTCTCACTGCATCTATCTTCTGAGGGTCAGTTGCCACTCCCTCCTTAGAAAGAATGTGACCTTGGAATGCCACTTCAGATTTTCAGAAATCACACTTGGATAGCTTGGCATACAACTCCTGCTTTCGAAGCTTCTCCAAAACTGTTGCCAAATGCTCAGTGTGCTCCTCCTCCGACTTGGAGTACACGAGAATATCATCGATAAACACCACGACGAAAGAATCAATGAACGGCCTCAGAACTCTGTTCATCAAATCCATGAAGATTGCGGGTACATTCGTTACTCCAAATGGCATAACTAAGAATTCGTAATGCCCATGTCAAGTTCTAAATGCAGTTTTGTGCACATCTTCGGCTTTCACTCGAACTTGGTGATATCCTGATCGAAGATCTATTTTGGAGAAAACAGTTGCTCCTTGTAGACGATCGAACAAGTCATCAATTCGGGGAATAGGATACTTATTCTGAACAGTGACCTTATTCAGCTCTCGGTAATCGATACACATTCTCATCGATCCATCCTTCTTCTTTACCAAAAGCACTGGTGCTCCCCAAGGTGACGCACTAGGTTGAATAAAGCCTTTCTCCAACAGTTCCTCAATCTGCCGTTTGATCTCATCCTGTTCCACCGGAGCCATCCTATACGGTGCCTTAGAAATGGGTGCACTCCCTGGTTGAACAGTGATGCTGAACTCTACATCCCGATGCGGGGTAACCCAGGAAAATCATCCAAGAACACAGTCGGGTAGTCCCGAACCACAGGAATCAAATGCACCTCTGCCGGAAACTCTTTCTTCTGACTGATAGCAGCCACCACTCTGAGCACCTCCTCTTCCCTTGGAAAGTGACTTCAGGTCCACCTGGAGCCTTCACTGTTATCGTCTTGGTCTTGCACTCGATACTTGCACTGTACACCGACATCCAATCAATGCCAATGATAACATCGACTCCCAAGATAGTCAGCTCGATCAGATCAATTCCGAAGATTCTGTCCCCGATCACAATCTCGCAATCCTCATAGTACCGATCAGTAGTTAAAGTTTCCCCCGATGGAGTAGCTACTGCTAAGATCTTGCCTGGAAAAATCTTCGGTTCAATTCCCAACACTTGAGCAAATTTAGGAGACACAAAAGTATGAGAGAATCCAGTATCGAACAACTTTAGCAAACCTACTACAGAGCCCGGTACTCCACAACGAGATGGGTACGGGTCACAAACATACCATACCACCCCACACTATACTCATCATCGTCATATACATGCTTATACATCCATAATACAATTTAGATCATAAATTATACTATTCACATAGCTAATTAGTACAAATTTTTAAAATAAAACTTCATCCTACCAATCCATACCTCACCTCTGCACTGATGAGAACTTGCAACAGTAGGGGATCTAGGGTAGTCCTCAGACTCTCCTAACCCCCCAAACACTAAGGGGCAGCCATTTCTGGTGTGAATATAGTTATTAATCTAATAACAAATTAAAATAGTATAAAGAAAATAATTTAAACTTACAAATACCAAGTTAAGATAATGCAACCTGAATCTTGAACACAACAACATCATCAATACGACGATATATCAAATACTTTGCCAATCCTGCATTCAACTATTTAATTATCCATAACTTTCCACATTTCATAATATACTTCACCTCAACCTCGTATATATATATATTCTTATTTTACATCCGCATAGTACGAATACACATACAATCCATTACTTTTCAATTTAAATTCTCTAACCCAAATATTCATTCTTCCACAAGTATCGTCATAATAGCATTTTATGAATATAACTACATGATGTTATTACTCCTTTCATTAATAACCATTTATATGAATACAACTCATAATACAACATACTCTCTTAATAACCATTTTCATAACCAATCTCATAATACTGGTATTTATTTTATTATGCCCTATCAAGTATCACTTCTTACAAATGCTTCCATTCTCATAATACCACATTTATTCATGTCTTATGACGCAAATATAACATCTTATTGCTTATTGCAATGCTCTCACATCTCATCACATCATTAACACATTATTGATAGAATGCTTATACTCTTTACATCAAAAACATGCTTTATGGTTCATTCCATCTCATTATACCACATTAGAAATTCTCATTCTTATAAGTAATATATCTTATTATTATCATTTTCACTTAATCCCCAAACACAATTTGGGGCTACAACATATCACACCCCATAGCCGATAGCTTGGGTAATAATCACTGCACCTCAAACACACAGTTTGGGTAATATCACATCACGTCTCAAGGCGATAGCTTGGTTATTAATTCACTTCAATCACTTATCATCTTCACTTAATTTAATTCTTCATTTCTATTAATCATTACCACTATCATACGAACTTACCTGCGAAATATGCCAAGGCAGGTAGTTCCCACCATTTCCACAGAAATAGCGGGCAGGTAGTTCCTTGATACAATTCCAAGGTACAACTCATATCAATCTGTATTTTACTTTAATAATCACATACATAATACAATTACTACGTACTATTCATAATAACACATGTCTCTTTTATTATTCTCATTTTAAATTAAACACGTACGGCATTTATCACTTCTTTTCATACACTAACTCATAACTCATTTTCGTTCACATTTACTTCATTCACAACTACTTTCTTTCTCATCCACAATTCACATTTCACTATTCACTTTCTTTACAACCACATTTATTATTAACACTTATTTATTTTATTAGTTTGTCGACCAGTGAGCCACAGTATCCCAATATACTGAAAGCCGACAGCCCAGTAAAACACGCGGACCGATGCTCACACAGAGTCTTACTCGTCCGAGGCTACGTCTTCCTCCTAGCCGAACTAGCGAGGGAACACCGCACCCCAGATAAACTGAGTACTTTCCTCGCGACGTCTGTCATCGAGGGAAAAACACCGCACCCAAGGTAAACTGGGTACTTCCTCCCAGCCGATAGCCAGGAGGGGAAAACACCGCACCCCAGGTAAACTGGGTACTTCCTCGCGACAGCTGTCATCGAGGGAAACCGGGCCTCAAGCCGATAGCTTGGGCGATAAAACACCGCACCTGTTCCTCTTTAATCTTTAATTTTTAAGCATATGTTCATCTTTAATCTTTATCATATCACTTATCTGCATATAAAACTCTGGGTACGTCAGTTTATTCAACTGACGAACATTATACACGGCCATCCTCTCTATGCCGGAAATAGTATAACTAATTTTTCATATTTAACAAACACAAACTTGTCACATATCAAACTAAAGGGAATACCCTAATGATGTCGTGTTGTGATTGTGCACTTAGTCCTTAATGCAGTTATTTATGTTACATGACACTAATGCGCACTTGTTCAGATTCTATGCATCCCATACTACATAGGTCCGAGGGCAAGCCCTTAATCGTTCTTCATCTTTGTAGGGTTCAATCACTCGCCATGACTTAATCTACTACTGTAACTACGGTAAGTATCCTAGATGTTTTCTGACATACAAGCTCATGTCTAGGCGCCCTGGAGGGAATCCCAACGCACTGACACATGACTCATCATGCAAGCATCCTGTGGTAATTCAGCTCCTACCATAGACATGACACCACCCGCAGTCGTCCAACATCCCACGAGCGTCGCCACTGGGACGGTACTTTGGAGCAGTATCCACGCCCTATCATGACTCATCATGGGACATCCTGGGATACGCTCTCGTCGCCAATCCAATGGCCCTCATACTCAATGTTTTTCTCTTACTTTCATCACATCTTCACTATGTAACTAATCCTTAGTTCTAATGAAATAGAATCATGAACAAAATCAAAGTACTAGAGTTAGCCTCTCCACTAAACCGGACTTATTCATTCATTCAAACATGACCAACTTTGGTCTTTCATTTCATTTCTTTCCAAATGCCGGGGGAGACTTAGCTACTCTTTTGTTTCAATTCCAATTCACAATTTCTAAAGTTTAGCGTTTCCAACTCATAAGTTCACATGTTGAGTTATCATACTCAAAAGTATTTCTCTTTTCCAATCATGATTTCTAAATTGTTCAATAGTCCATAATTATACATTAAATTCAACTATTCATCATGTAACTCATATTATTCATCATGTAACTCATAGAATATTATTTTCACATTAAAATCCACATCACTAATTATTCAATCAAAGATTGGCATTTACACTTCATAATTTGTCGCACTATTCTCCATTGAGAATAATTCACATCACTTCACACAATTTCTTCTTATTCGTCTTTCTTTTCTAATATTCCATTTTAGGTGTTTTTGCAAAGTACAACTTTTATGAAAATGCAAGTATAGATTTTATAGTTCTAAATTATACTTTATTCTCTAACATACTCCACTTCATGCAAATAATTCTCAAACTATTTTTCACAAGTCCCACATAATTTTGGGATAATTATCATATTTTTTCCATATTTTTTTGATCATTAAAAATCCCAAAAAAAATGTTTTTTCCCCAACACGTTGGAAAGAGTGGCTGAGAGCATCTAATGCTCTCGGCCGCTGTTCTTTATTTTTAAAAAAATGAAACAAAAGTATGGTGACCAGAGGATTTGAACCAGCAACCTGAGATCTGAACCTACTATAGCGAATAGAGTCATCCCAACCATTTGAGCTATGCACTCGGGTTGTCAATGGTACAACTCTAAGTTCACTTAAATGAATCCTCTCTGTTATCAAAACATTTCGATATTCAACAAGCGCTCATTTCATTTCGCTTTTATAAAAATTATTGTAAAATTCCAGATTGATTATTACCATCATGAATTATACTCCAGTATATAGAAAAAAAAAAATTCAATAATTAAAACATATTTTTCATACAATTAATTCGAATTGTGAACTATCACTACCACATTTTTTTTTTTTTTTGCATTTCTTAACAATTAACACCACTAATCTCTTCATTAGCAAACTTCATATTAATTTCCTGTTTTTAATCATTTACCAAACATACAAATCTATATTTTAATTCATTCATTTCAATACAACACAAAGATTCATTTAAGCACATAAAGTAGCATTGTTAATCTACTAACTTTTGTGTCTATAATTCATGGTGTAGATAATAAAACTTTCTTCAACAATCCGTGGCTATAATCAATTCACACAAAATTTAGACTTTTACTAATAAAACCACATACAATTGCACATCCACATTCCAATCAATTTATAGATCAATTATCCAATTAAATGTGTACTCTTATTAATCTTTTTCATACTCCATTCATTCAAATCTAGCATGCATTCCTAATTAGAAATATAGAAAATTTACTCAGCTTAAATAGAGAGAAAAATACAACTAGCAACCTCCTAAACGAATGTCCTTACAAACGAACGATCCTCCTCCTAGAAGCGCGCACTCGAGCCTCCAAGCACACCAAAACCGAGAGCTCTCCTTGATGATAGCCGGCCTCTTCCCTTCTTGATGATGCAAGCACAATCTTCCCACACACTCTCAATCTTTTACTCACTTACTAACTATTAGATAATTGTATTTCGAACTATAGATTGGCGGAAAAATTTAGCACAAGAATACTAGCCAAAGGGGGGGGGGGGGGGAGGGTATTTATACTAAAAAAATAGGAGAATGGATGGCTAAGATTGAAGTAGGAGTTAGGAACAAATGGCTTAGATTTAAGGAGGAGTTACACTAACTACCCATGATCAAGTAACCACCTCCACCATGACTCCACTTGAAATTTGATTTCCCTCCTAAATCACAACCGACCTCACAAGTGTGCTTGTGCACGTGTACGTGTAGTGCACGTGCATGCAACTTGATCTCCATTTAAAAATTGTACAATATATAAAAAAATCTTTAAATTGTATTCTACATGTTGTATTTGAAAATAAAATAGTTCATGGGCTTTAGTTTATGGGACAAAATAATAATTATAAAAATATAATAAATTGAATTAAATTTGGGCTTTAAGAAAAAGGCTTTTTGTCTAATTGAAAAAAGGCTTTATACAAAATAATTAAAAGCACAAATTTAAATATCTATACTTATCATAATGAAAATAATTACCAAAAATATTGCACGTGCACACTACGTGCAAAATAAAAATAATTTTCATTAAATGAAAAATCGGGGCATTACAAGGTATGTGTCCACTCCCTTCATCATTAGATTGTGCACTACCATGCGGTTGTGAACTACCTCCCGGTTCTACACTATCATGTGCTTGTGAGGCCTGTTCTGGTTGTTCACTCAATCCGGGTTGTAGCCGAGAAACCCCGTTAATGATCTTCTGCAAATTCTCCAACGGGTATTTGTAACTTTCATTGGAGGAACAACCGAGATCGACAATCTGTTTTGCATGGTAGCTCAACTCACAATATCGAGAAGCAAAATTCTCGGTATTGGGTTTGTTTGGAACAGCTGTATAACTTTTTTTCATTACATTCCTGGTCCATCTTCTTTTAATATATACATCCGGAAGGGAGGTGTGATGGCAGAAACGAAGAGCAGCTAAAATATGCCGGCAAGGAATGCCAACGAAGTCGAAGAAGTGACATGCACATGTAAAAATTCCTTTGATTTTGCATAATTGAAGAAGGCGAACCGGTTCTGATTCTCCACAGAGTATCACATGGAAGGTTGAACTGTCTGGTGTCTCAAGATCGCCAACGTAACTCACATTGTATATGAAGCTTTTTGTAACTTCATCTTGGAATTTATAAAAAAAATTAAAGTGTATGTTTTCGCCATTTGTGCATCCAAAGCCCATTCGCTCTTCAACTTCAGTCTCTTCTCACGGTTACGATGATTTTCTTTCACTTCATCGTTTCTTTTTCTTCCCAAAAAATGGTTGAAGATGATGGCAAATTCATGCAAGGAATATTTCTTTTTTGTATGATGTTTCAGGGTAGAATGCGCTGACTCAACCCATTGGCTACTCAACATGCCGGCCCAAAAAGAATCTTTAGCGTAGACGGGTGCCCAACTTTCACGGATATCAAATAGATCGTTCAACCATTTGTTACTCTCTAATCCGTATTGCGAATCAACAAATTTTATTTTCCTACAAAGTCATGTACATATTCGGAATTGTAGATAACATTCTTCAAAGATTTCCTAAACTTGTCGACATCGTTCGATTACGCACCTCCTGGGGTAACTTATCCAGAATGTTCCAAATACAAAAACGATGCCGAGTCTGGGAAAAAACTTTCTTAACTGCGGCGGCGATCCCACGGTCTTGATCGATGACGATACCGGATGAAGCACGATTCATAACCCCTAACCACTTTCCAAAGAACCATTCAAACGAATAGGCCGTTTCATTTGGAATGAATCCACCTCCTAAGAAATTCGATTGCCAATGTTGATTCACTCCAACAAAGGGAACAAATAACATTCCATAACGGTTCGTATTGTACGTGGCATCAAAGCAAATTACATCGCCAAATTCTTCATAATTCATCCTACAAATGCTATCAACCCACATACAATGTGACAACCTCCCTTCGGGATCTACTTGAATGTCATAAAAAAAAGAAGGATCTATCTGTTTCTTAGATTCAAAAAAATTAATTAGCATTGTAGAAACATGTCCTTTCAATGCTTCTTGCGATCTCTAAGTAAATTTCTAACATCTTTTTCTGTGAATCCTACTTGATCGTGACCACCACTAGCACTTTTGAAGAAGAGCATTTGTCGACATGTCTGGATATTAGTTTGGTTGAATTGCTCTATTATCCTTTTATTCATATTTGACACAGAACGGTTTCGGGGCAAAATATGCTTTCTACCGAGTGAGGTAAATTCATGATTGTGTTCTTCGGGAAATGAATATACCACCAACGTATTACTTGCTTCGTTCAATTTTACACGAACGCAAGCCTTGCAACCCGTTCTACAGGTTGTTCCCCGTCTACCATTACTATGTTGACTCGACGACGACCCTACTTTATTACAAAGATATGACTTATCTACTTCCACTCCTCCTTTTAATTTATTTTCACCCTTACGCATTGCAAAACCCCCACAACGAGCATATGAAGAATAAAAATTTTCGGACTCAACTGAAGTGGGAAACATCATATCTAACTTTGGTTTTAGATGGTCTTCGACTAACGGCATGGAATCAGTGATTAGTTCTACCCGCACAAAATTATCGCCGGCAGCAGAACTCTCCGTATCGTTGTTCATCTGGGGTAAAAATATATTATTGGTAAATTAATATACACATCATATATAAAACAGCTTGTTAACAAACAATTGCGATATATATACATACGAAACAAAATAAGTGACAAAACATCAAAAACGACGTCATAAAAATACGAAACTCTGCCATTGGGTCTGGCTTGCCGCACACAAGGTAACGGAACTTGTACAAGCGAGTTCCGATCCACGGCTTGCAAGATAAGTCCGTGTCTCGCTCGCTTTCACTCTTAGAAATGAGGGGAATACGATACACAGACGCATATACCAGACTGTGGGTTACAACTCGAAACTATAAGTTGGTATGACTTGTGAGTGGCAGGACCAATCTACTCGCAAAATTATGGATTTTTTCAAGTGGGTTCGATCTATTGAAAACTCCCTCAAAACATAACAAAAATCATGAGAATACCACACAATTGACGGCAAAAAAAAATAATTAAACATTGTGATTGGGTCGGGCTCCCCGCACACAAGGCAACGCAACTTGTACAAGCGAGTTCCGACGAACGGTTTGCAAGATACGGCCGTGTATCGCATTCATTCATGAAAAATGCCAATAATGCGATACATTGACATAGGCCCCAAACTGGGGGTTCGAACTCTCAACTACAAATACCGTTTGGTAGCGAGCGGTAAGCCCAATATGCTTTTCAAATTTTTTTTTAGATGTCGTTTCGTACTGAAAAGTACCATCGACGGAAATAAAAAAACTTCCATTTTTTTTTAGATGTCGTTTCGTTTTTTAGATGTCGTTTTTTTAGATGTCATTTTTTTTTAGATGTCGTCTCTCCTGACTCTCTCTCTCCCACTCGCACTCTCTCTTTCTCCCCCTCCTCGTCGCGGAGGTGAGGAGCAGATATCCTCTCTCTCACGACATTTTCAGTTTTATTTTATTTATTTATTTATCTTTTTTAAGCAAAAATATTACTGTATGTTAAAGCTTTAGCATGCAATGCAAGAGTCTGAATAATACTTGGTCTCTCTGTTAACAGTTGGGGATACATTGCATAGTTTGAACTTTAATCTCCTTTTCCGTCCACATAGGCAGCAAGAAGTCCTTCAATCACGAAAAGTGAATTGAAAGAATACAAATTAAAGTATTTTTTCTTATGAGCTAGATGAGTTGAATCTTGTTACTATTTTTGTCAATATATAATATTACATAAATATTGGACTTACAGTAGTGGTTTGGCCAACTGGTGGTCTCAGAGCATGTAGCATTTGGGGCCATAATCTGATTTAATTTGTTCAAGTACTATCAATCAATCTGCCTTCATTATTTTGTTTATTGGTCTTCATTATTTTGTTTATATTACAAAATTAGAATTAGAAACAATAATACATAGGCTCTCCTAAAATATGAAAGGGTATAAAAGTAATTTAATTATAAAATTCTTTCCCTCCCCTTGTAAATCAAACAAGAAGATAATTATTTTACCTCCCCTCCCCTCCTTTGAATCAAACAGAGTCTTGATTAAAATTCCTCCCCTCCCTTTCCCTCCCCTCCCCTCCCCTCCCCTCCCCTCCTTTGAACCAAACAGTGCATTATGTGAGAAGCTAGTCCTTGGCTCCCTTCACTTCCTAAAAAAAAGAAAAAGGAAGAAACAAAGGATAGGCTCTCAGTACTAATAAACTTTGAATATGAACAGTCAATGAAGATTAAATACTCAACATTAAAATGCATTAATTGGCATAAAATTCAATTCCCAAATAATTAGAAGACGCATCTACAAAACCCTAAAAATGAATTTAAGAAAATGAGAATGCTACACCTACATCAAATCTTACCCCAAGCATACACCATTTAATGCTGTGGGACCCATTTTTGCTAAAAGACAAATCTAAATTAATGGATAAGTGCTGACCCAATTGGATTGTGAGATCCGTTTTAATTTTACACAATCCAAAACTCAAACCCACATCAAGAACACCAATAGCCATCAATCAAAACACTTCTTGTGTAGCTGCAGTATATCAAGGATCAAACCAATTCACTTGAGGTTTTAAAGTGGTTTTCAGATTTGGTTCCACAAAATGTCAACTGGTCCTAGCATGGAAATACTTCCTCACTTTCGGCTTCACAACCATATCATGGTAGGTAACAAGAAGATGCTTGATGTTCAGTTCTATTTTGAGGTTATGGATGTAGTTCAAACAGTTGGAAGGAGGAGATCTAATTATGACCCTAATGAGATTGAAGAATAGTAGCGGGAGAGAGAGCGAAAGACCAAGATAAACATGGATTTCCAGGGCTTTGTTAATAAGGTGCATGACCTCTGGGGCCAGCCGCAGTTTAAAGACTTTGACTTGGAGTTTGATCTGCCTCTAAGAGAACTGGGTTTTCATGGAGTGCCTCACAAGTCTACAGCTTTCATGGTTCCGACATCAAACCGGGTTTTCATGTGGGTTTGGGTTTTGGATTGCGTAAAATCAAACCGGGTCTCACAATCCAAATGGGTCAGCACTTATCCATTAATTTAGATTTGTTTTTTAGCAAAAATAGGTCCCACAGCATTAAATGGTGTATGTTTGGGGTAAGATTTGATATAGGTGTAGCATTTCTCCAAGAAAATACACACCTCGTCCAAAAACATAATCAGAGTGAAAGTCCAGAGCTTTGCTCTTGATATTGAACCACTTCCTAACCAAACTCTTTGACCATGACAGCTGCAAAATACAGTACCAAAATCAACTTTTGAAATTCACAATACACAATCCAATCCAAAACACAGTACCTTCCTTGTCTTCAAATTCTCTTCCCTCTTGGTTGCCCCTTCAACTCCTAGGCCTCTCCAAAAATATGGGCTTTACTTAGACTAAAAATGTAGAACAGATAACACAGAAAAAACAACATTATTTTTTTTCTTCTCACTCTGGGCTGTACATTAATAACACAACAAGGGCAACAAACAAGAGGAAGTGGGCAACAAACAAGACAAACAAGATTTGGACAAGACCCTTACTGATGACAGACAGAGAGAGAGTACCATTCGTTGCCCAAGGTGGAGTAAGAGAGTTCGCGATTGGGGGATATGGAGTCCTAAGCTGACAATGAGGAGAGGAAGAGAGGGAAGGTGGAGAAGGAGGAGGCATCAAGCGAGGAGCGCCACATGTTATTGGATTCTCGATGCTTCGCGAGCTCGTAGCGATGGTCGTTCTCGCCCAAGATTTGGGGTTTGTGGGATTTGGGGATAATGTCAGATTGGGTTTCGAAGAGGGAAAAAGGATCAGTTCAAACAGTGATTATATTTTTTATCTTTTTTTTATTACTTTACCGATTAAGACAGTCATCTGGGGTTATTTTAAACATTCCATGTTAAAGGTAACGACGTCTGTTAGTTTACTAGGGTCCTAATGGAAAACAAAATTCAGTAGAGTTATATGTCCAAAAAAAGGAAATTTGAGTATAGTTATCTGCCAAAGTTGTAAAACTCAGTAGGGTTATCTAAAATTTACCCTAAATATTATGATTCAGAGTATTTAATTAATATTTGCACTTAAGCTTTTAACTTCAAATTAAAGGCGCTTATTTGCAATTAACTCTGAACTTAAATTTATTTAAGAACGTGACTCCCATTAAGCTAATGTTCTAAAAACTAGTCCTAATTTTTTAGCGTTTCGAAAACTATTGAACCAGCATATACAAGAATTTTTTCCGTACTGACCCACTTTTTGAAAATATTGATTAATCTGACCCACTTTCGAAAATATTTACCCAAATGACTCAGTTTTGGACACGTCAGCATAACATATTCTTCGAAACAACGGCATAGGTTAATTCCATGCCGTTCTTCCACAAAGCGGCATCTGTTAAAAAACCTTCTCATGCTGCTATTTGGAGTAATGACATCAGTTAACTTATTTTCAATCGTGTACTCTCTCTGACTTGAAAAAAAGTTGCAAGTGTAAAAAAATTCTATAGTTAAAGCCACTATCTCGAACAACGATATTCGCATTATAGATATCGTTGTTAGGGAAAGCGACATCAGATATAATATTCATTGTTAGGGATAACTGTTGCCGCTAAATTCAGTGTGGGGGCAAAAAGATGAATTTGTGAGTTCGTGGAAAACCTGAATAGCAAACACCTAACCTGTTCCGTCGGAACTTGACCGTTGACTCCCGCCGTTCACCTGCAAGGAAGTGCGAGACACCGGGGTTGATCCCGGCTACGCACCCTCCGACGCTCAAGTCAGTAACCAGAAATGATTATGAAAGAGCGTTTAACTAGAAAAAGATTGATTACCTCTTAATGGAGATGGGTGGGGGGTATTTATAGTCGCCGTTGGGATCAGATAAGGAATGTGATTCCTGTGATCTGATAAGGCATAAAATCCTCGTAATCAGATTAGGAATGTAATCCCTTAATTCCCGGTGAAAAGATAGATGTGAATCAGAGCCGTTGATTAGGATTAATCAGAAACCCTAATTCTATCTTTTCTGGACTGGGTGTGTTTCGGGTTGGGACCCATACCCAGTTGAGGTGGATCCGTTCACGGGTTATTGGATCTGTGAGAAGGGGACCCAGTACTCGCTTCGGACCCATTTGCATGTGAAATTACCGTTTTACCCCTGAGCTTTAAGATTCGTGTCCGATGTGAACGGTCCCGATTTAATCCTATTTTTAGCCATATCACGAGCCCCCCACTCCCGAAGACTGAGTTTGATCAGCCTTTGAGGAGTAGTTTTACTGTTTCAATGGCGTACGGGATTTTATCGGTGTTCTTAAGGGAGTTTGGAATCTTGCTCGGGGTGTAACAGTGTTATTATGGGCTTGTAAAATGCCCAAAAATATTCTCAGAATTTTCTGGATTTTTGGTGATTTTTCCAGATTTTTCTGAATTTTTTCTCATTTTTTTGAATTTTTTATTCATTTTCCGAATTAAATAATTAATTATCTAAAATATTAATTAATTATTCTAATTTAATAATTATTTTTCAGAATTTAAAAATAATTTTTTCTGAATTAATAATTATTTTTAGAATTTTTAATTAATTTTTTTCGATTTTTAAATATTTTTTTCTGATTTTTTAAATAAAAAAAAACAATTAAATAAATAAATAAATAATTTAAATATTACCTGGACACGTGGCAGATTTCTGGCCGTCCATCATGACCAGATGAGCACGCATCGTGAGGCAGATCGCGATCTGGACACGTGGCGCGTTTCTGGCCGTCCATCATGATCAGATCTGCTCGCATCGTGAGGCAGATCACGATCGGGACACGTGGCGCGTTTCTGAGCGTCGATCGTGTCGCGATGCGAATTTTGAGACGATCGGACGGATCGTGTTGGTCGGTCACTTTTTTTCTCAATTTACAGCATCGGTACCTCGGCACTTCGGTTCGGCGCCTTGGCGAAGGCACCTCGGCTCGGCGTGATGCCACGTGGCGCCCTTTTTTTTTTTTTTTTTTTTCCCTTTCCGCTCTGCTTCTACTTCCCGCTGCTTCTTCTCTTCTTTTACTCTTCGTCTCGTCCCGTTTTACTTCCTCATCTTCGAAGAACCTCGGCGAGAGAGAGGGTCTCAGCGACGGGGACAGCTTGCAATCGAGGAGACGAGCTCGGCGACGGAACGTAGCTCGGTTGTGGATGACGAGCTCGTTCGTGGTGAGCTCGGAGCTCGTTGGGAGAGTTCGTCTTCGGCTGTGGAGTTCGGCGGAGGAGACTGAGCTCGGCGGTGGGTTGGCGTTTTGACGAGCTCGGTGCTTCGGCGCTCGGCGAAGAGAAGAGGCGAGCTCGGAGTTGAAGGAGCTGTCGGTTCGATGGGTTCGACGAGGAGCATGGCGGAGCTCGGCTGTCGAAGGAGGAGAGCTTGATTGGAGCTCGGTGATGGCGAGGCGGAGCTCGATGTAGGGGATGCTTGCGGAGTAGGGAGTTCGTTAGAGCCATGGTGATGGGTTCTTGAGCTCGGCGAAGGTGGTTCGTGCTCGGAGCTCGGCGACTCCGTGGAGAGGAGCTCGGCTCGGAGTCGAGACATGGCGGAGCTTGGTGCTTCGGAGGTGGAGCTCGGAAAGGCGGCGAGGAGTTGTGGCGGAGTTCGAGCTTGGGCGAAGGTGGCGAGGAGTTGGAGCTTCGGTTTGATGGGTTCGGCTCGGCATGGAGAGTCGACGCTTCGGAGCTTAACGACGAGTGAGCTGCTCGGAGCGGCGCTGCGTTTGGAGTTAGGTTCGACTCGACGACGAAGAGAATGGGCGAGCTTTGGCGAACGGTGATGGGTTCGGAGCTCGACTGTTATGGAGGTTGACGATGTTAGAGCTTCGGCAATTTCAATGGAGCTCTGCCAACGTCGGAGCTCGATGCTTCGGAGCTTCGACTGTGGTGGCTTGACGCAGTGGAGGTAGCACAGTTCGAGCTCGGCAATGGCAGAGAAGAGCTTTGGCGATGGGAGGCGAGCTCGACAGTGGACGTGGACAAGAGCTTCGACGAATAGCGGAGCTCTGTTTTGGAGGTGAGCTCGTGAAGGAGACGATGGGTTCGGCACCTGTTGGAGCTCGGAGGTAAGCTTGGCAGCGAAGCTCGGCACGAATGGAGTTCGGCAAGGCAAGAGCTTCGGCGAAGTGGGTCGGCGTTTTGAAGAGCTTCGGCATCGCGGAGCTCGGAGCGGAGGTGTTCGGCCATGGCGGAGTTTGGAGACGGGCGAGCTCATGGAGGGAGAGCTCAGCGCTTCGAAACTTCGACAGGTGGAGTGGGTTCGAGCTTGAAGAAGGAGGTCGGAGATGAGCGAGCTCATGGAGGGAGAGCTCGACACAGCAGCTCGGCATCGAAGCTCGGTGGTAATGGCGAGCCAGTGGGATTCTCGACGAGGCGATGAGCTCGGCCATGAAGTGGAGGTCGGAGACGAGCGAGCTCATGGAGGGAGAGCTCGGCGCTTCGGAACTTCCACAGGTGGAGTGGGTTCGAGCTTGAAGAATGAGGTCGGCTACCGTGGGAGCTCGAAGGTGGTTGTCAAGTCAGGAGAGCCCGACTGCGGAGCGCGGCACCGTGGTCGGTATTCGGAGCTCGGAGATAATGGGGCTCGACGAAGGGGACTTCGGCTGTCGTGGGGACCCTTGACAGTGAGCTTGGCAGGGAAGATGGAGCTTGGAGCTTCGGTTCGATGTTGAAGACGGGTGTTGGCGTGGAGCTTTGTGAGCTCAGTGAACGGAGGCAGGCGAGGAGCTCGGCGTCGGAGGCAGGCGAAGAGCCCGGCGACGAATGGAGCTCACTGGTGCTAGAAGTTTTTGAAGGAGAAGTTGGGTTTTTCTCTTGTTGGTTTTGGCGGGAGAGCGTAGGGGAGAAGGAGGAAGGGTTCGGGTTCAGTACCCTAACGGGTCCGACCCGACCTTTCTATTTTTTTTTCTTTTCTCTCTCTCTCTCTTTTTCCTCGTTGCTCGGCTAATGCTTCTGGTTTGGCAGATCCGAGCACGGATTTTGAGGAGAATTTTTTTTTTCACTTTGCTGTTCGATAGGTCGGTGGCTCGGATTTGAGATCCGAGCTACGTGGCTCAATCTGAACGGTTGATCACGATCGTGGCGCGAATCACGAGACAAGAGGCACGAGTTTCGAGAAAACGTTATCTTGTCGTTTTGTGGAGACGTGGCGAGATCTGAGCCGTTCATCATGTTTTAGCACGAATTTTGAGATGATCCGACGGTGAGATGGGATCGGCCAAATTTTTCTCCATATACGAGGGTCGGTACCCCGGCACCTCGGCTCGGATCGGCACCTCGGATCGGATCGGGTCGGCAACACTTCTGAGGAGAAAGAGGAAGGGGAGGAGAGGCATTTGGGTTCTCTCCTCTGCCTTACTCTTTCGCATAGTGGAGAAGAGGAGAAGAGGAAGGAGAGGAGAGGCATTTGGGTTCTCTCCTCTGCCTTGTTCTTCCGCACAGTGGAGAAGAGGAGAAGAGGAAGGGGAGGAGAGGCAATTGGGTTCTCTCCTCTGCCTTGTTCTTCTGCACGGTAAAGAAGAGGAGAAGAGGAAGGGGAGGAGAGGCAATTGGGTTCTCTCCTCTGCCCTGTTCTTCCGCACAGTGGAGAAGAGGAGAAGAGGAAGGGGAGGAGAGGCAATTGGGTTCTCTCCTCTGCCTTGTTCTTCCGCACTGTGGAGAAGAGGAGAAGAGGAAGGGGAGGAGGAGAAGAATGAATGAGCTAAGAAGGGTATGGGTCGGACCGTGGGTATCTGGTCCGACCCCGACCGTTAGCCTCTTGTTCTTTCTCCCTCTTCATCTGCTTGCTTCGTTCGGCGAATCCGAGCCCGGATTTCGAGGTGCATTTTTCGCCGCTCCGTAGTTGGGTAGATTGGCAGATCCGAGCTACGCGGCTCAATCTGGACGATTGATCACGATCGTGGCGCGAATCACGAGACAAGAGGCACGAGTTTCGAGAAAAACGTTATCTTGTCGTTTTGTGGCGACGTGGCGCGATCTGATCCGTCCATCACGCTTGAGTGCAAATTTGGAGATGATCTAATGGTGAGATCGGCTCGGGGCGATTTTTTGCCATATACGAGGGTCGGTACCTCGGCACCTCGGCTCGGAGGGTCAGTACCATTGGCCGAGGTGCTGAGTTGTCTGTTTTGAAGGAAGTGTTCTCTGAAGGTAGCTCCCTTCCGTGCCCAGTGGCTCGGCTGTTCGGCTGAGCTGTTCGGTAGCTCGCCTGAACAGGCCGATGGCAGACAGCTCGGAAGAGACGCGTGGCTGGATCTAGGCCGTTGATCATGGTGCGCATCACGAGGATGGGGTTCAGATCACGAGAAAATGTTATCTTGTTGTTTTGTGGGCGTGGCACGATCTGAACCGTCCGTCAGATTGTGTCGCGAATTTTGGAGAGATCCGACGGTGACTTCGCCTCGGGACGATTTTTCTCCATATACGAGGGTCGGTACCTCGGCACCTCGGCTCGGAGACTCAGTGCTGTTGGCCGAGGCGCTGAGGCATTTTGGAGGAAGTGTTCCTTGAAGATTCCGGCCCTCCGTGCTCAGTGGCTCGGCCGTTCGGCTGAGCTGTTCGGTAGCTCGGCTGTTCGAATGGCTCGAGCGTGAGGAGAAGCTCAGTGAGTTGATGAAGGGGATGGGTCGATGAAGCTCTGCTCCTCGGCTCGGGAGGATGGGTCAGCATATGGGAGAGGTGAGGGGCTCTGAAGTTGTCTCTATTCTGTTTGGTTTTAGAGATTTTTGAAGAGGAGCTCCACTCCTAGGAGAAGAGGTGCTAGGAAGAGGTGCTGGGAAGACCCATTCTCTAGAGTGAGTGCAAGGAGCAACTCCAGGGGAGGGTTGTGAGCTTCGAACTCGTAGAGAAGAGGTCCGCTTCGGAAGCGAGCGGAGTGAAGAGCTTGACTCTAGGAGAGAGCCATCTGGAAGACGAGTTTTGAGGAGCAACTCTAGGAGAGAGTTGTGAGCTCCGAACTTGTTTGAGAAAAGGTCCGCTTTGGAGGCGAGCGGAGCGAAGAGCTCGGTTCTAGGGAAGAGCCACTTGGAGGGGGAGTGTGAGGAGCAACTCTAGGAGAGTGCCATTTGTGAGACGAGTCTGAGGAGCAACTCTGGGAGAAGAGTGGTGAGCTCCGAACTCGTTATCTAAGTGAAGGAATCAACGGTTGTGGGAGCAATTCCGAATGGCGAATCACTTCTAGATCGCTTAACAGCGAACTTGCGAAGTAGAATCGAGCCAAGTGTTGGACTCCGGAACCATCGTTAGAAAAGTTCAACGGCTGTGGGAGTAATTCCGAATGGCGAACCACTTCTAACCTGCTTAAGAGCAAGTTATTCGAAGCATAATCGAACCAAGTGTTGGACTCCGGAACCATCGGTAGAGTTATTCAACGGCTATGGGAGCAATTCCGAATGGCGAACCACTTCTAACCCGCTTAAGAGCAAGTTATTCGAAGCAGAATCGAACCAAGTGTTGGACTCCGGAACCATCGTTAGAGTTGTTCAACGGTTGTGGGAGCAATTTTGAATGGCGAACCACTTCTAACCCGCTTAAGAGCAAGTTATTCGAAGCAGAATCGAACCAAGTGTTGGACTCCGGAACCATCGTTAGAGTATAGTGAGTTGCGGGATGAGCCATGTGGAAGAAGCTGGACTCCGAACCCACCATTTAAGAGAGTCGTGACTCGGAGAGATAGAGAAGCAAGAGCAATAATTTTCAATGAAAAGATGTAAAATTTTATTGAAATAAACTAAGTGGCTGCTCCAATAGGGTGAGCCATTATTACATGCTGTTGGCCGAGTTACAAGCATCGGCCTTATTGAAAATCAGAATCCTACTTCTACAATAAGGTGAGGACCTCTTGGGAGGAGCTGAGTCTTGAAGCTCGGCGGGCCTTTCTGTTCGTTTGGAAGAGGTGATGGTCAGGGGAGGAGCTCGGCCCCCTCTTTTTGGACGAACTTGATCAGGTGCCCCCGTTGTATGAGTTCTTCGATCTCCTCCTTGAGAGCCCGACAATCATCCGTGTCGTGGCCGTGGTCCCTGTGAAAGCGGCACCACTTATCTTTGTCCCTCTTCTTGCCAGGGGTATTCATTCTTGGAGGAGCGCGGAGTAGTCCTTCCTTGTCCACCTCCATAAGGACTTCTGATATATTAGCAATGAGGGGGGTGAACTTCTCAAACCGAGGAGTCGGGCGGCGCTGGCCATTGTCGTCCTTCCGAAGCTTCTTAGCCTCTTCTTCTTCGGTCAACTTCCGTTTCGTCCCTGAGGTAGACCCTCCGAGGCTTGGAAGGTAGGCGGCCTCTTCGGCACGAATGTACATGTCACACCTGAGAAGGAGGTCGGCAAAGTTCTGTGGAGGCTTCTTAGCAAGAGAGGAGCGGAGGCTGGAATTGAAGACATTGGATTGGAAGGCGGCCGTTGCGACAGATTGGTCGAGGGAAGCTATAGACCTGGCTTCAACTGTGAACCTCTTCACATAGTCTCTTAACTTCTCACCTTTCTCTTGCCTGAGCTGGAGGAGTGAGATGCTGGTCTTCTCCGTGCGCCTGCTACTCATGAAGTGGGTGATGAAGAGTGTTTCGAACTGCTCGAAGGAGAATATGGAAGACGGGGCGAGGCGGGAGTACCATTCCCGAGCCGAGCCCTTGAGAGTAGCAGGGAATGTCTTGCACAGCAGGGCATCGGAAGCTTGGTGGATGAGCATGAGAGTCTTGAAGCTCTCAATGTGGTCAACGGGGTCAGTCTCCCCGGTGTAAGTCTCAAATTGGGGAGGTTTGAAGCCGAACGGCACAGGTGCATCCACAATGGTTCGGGAGAAAGGGGGTCGAGTAGGACGTAGGGTCCTCCCCCTAAGCTCTTCTTCTCGACCTATCTGACCCAGGCGCCTTTCTACCTCATGAAGACGGCGATACATGGCATCGTCCCTCCGACGGTAATCAGCCGAGCCTCTAGACTCGTCTTCGTAGGAGGGAGAGCGAGGGCTGCGACGATGGTAACTTCGGGAGCGACGAGGACTTGGGGTACGCTGGGAGTTGGTAGGAGCGGGACGAGGAGATGGGGACCGTCGGCGAGGGCTTCGGACTGGAGGAGGGGACGGGGCCTTCGGCTCATTAGGGTTTTGACGGAGGTTGAGTGCCTGTTGTACCATTGCTTGGAACTGCTGGAACTCGGCACGGGTGATTGGTGCCTCATTGTTCCTGGGCTGTTGTCGATCTGCGGGGGAGTGCCTCCTTCTGTAATGCTCGGGGGACTCCCTCCTTCCCCTTCGGACAGGGGATCTTCTGTAGTCTCGGCGGTGAGGGGATCGCTCACCCGGACGTTGTTGGCGGGAGGCTCCCTCTCGGACCCGCTTCTCGTCCAGACGGTGGCGTAAGTCCTCCACCTTCTGCCGGTTTTGAGGATTATGAGAGGCCATGGAATCCGTAGAGGCTTTGTGTATGGAGACGCGGTCTTGATGGAGAGGTTGCTTCATGCGGGAGCCCCCCGCACCGGCATTCTGAGGACCGGTGGGACCCTTGGGGGGTTCCTGATTCTGAAGAGGAGGCTGATCTTGTTGAAGAGGGTCCTCCACTTGAGGCGGGGGTTGTCCCTGTTGCGGAGCGGGTTGGACGGGGACTACCTCTTGCTGATCGGCGGGGTTGGGCCCGCAGTTGGACCCTCTGGACCTGACTTTCCTAGGAGGCATGGCTGGAGAGGAGCTAGTCGATGAGGAAGAGGCGGAGGCTATTCGTATGGTTTTCCCACAGACGGCGCCAATCTGTTGCCGCTAAATTCGGTGTGGGGGCAAACAGATGAATTTGTGAGTTCGTGGAAAACCTGAATAGCAAACACCTAACCTGTTCCGCCGGAGCTTGACCGTTGACTCCCGCCGTTCACCTGCAAGGAAGTGCGAGACACCGGGGTTGATCCCGGCGACGCACCCTCCGACGCTCAAGTCAGTAACCAGAAATGATTATGAAAGAGCATTTAACTAGAAAAAGATTGATTACCTCTTAATGGAGATGGGTGGGGGTATTTATAGTCGCCGTTGGGATCAGATAAGGAATGTGATTCCTGTGATCTGATAAGGCATAAAATCCTCGTAATCAGATTAGGAATGTAATCCCTTAATTCCCGGTGAAAAGATAGATGTGAATCAGAGCCGTTGATTATGATTAATCAGAAACCCTAATTCTATCTTTTCTGGACTGGGTGTGTTTCGGGTTGGGACCCGTACCCAGTTGAGGTGGATCCGTTCACGGGTTATTGGATCTGTGAGAAGGGGACCCAGTACCCGCTTCGGACCCATTTGCATGTGAAATTACCGTTTTACCCCTGAGCTTTAAGATTCGTGTCCGATGTGAACGGTCCCGATTTAATCCTATTTTTAGCCATATCAATAACTAATGCCATTTTTTGGAAAAGCGGCAACAGTTCATTTTATCATTTATACTTGACTAATCTATTTCTGTAAACTATTGCCGCTGTTTCTTAGAACAACAACAGTTATCTCATGCCGTTGTTTGGAAGAACGTTTGTGGAGGCAGAGAGTTTAATGAGTATTAGAACTGATGCCGTTATCTCCAACAACAGCATCAGTAATGCGAATGTCATTCTTGGAGATAAGGAATCATTTATAAGTTGTTTCAGCGCTTGAAATTTTTTCAAAGTCAGAAGGTTCACACTTGTATAAGAAATATACTGATGTCGTTTTTTCAAATAGTGGCATGCTAAAAAAAATTAAACTGATGCTGCTTTTTGAAAGAACGGCATGGAATTAACGTATGGTTCGAAAAATATGTTATGCTGACGTCACCAAAAATGGGCCAGTATGATAAATATTTTCTAAAATGGGCCAGTTTGGTGAAAAAAGTGGGTCAGTACGGAAAGAATTTCATATACAAAATGTTAACCAAGGAAGAACGAGCCGTATTATTATGCATGTTCGATCGAATTTTTTGTCGTACTAACCCACTTTTTAAAAATATTTGGGGGTCTGACCCACTTTCAAAAATAATTAGCGATCTGACCCAGTTTTGGACACGTCAGCATAAACCTTTATTGAAAATAATGGCATAGGTGATTACCATGCCGTTCTTCCAAAAAGCAGCATCATTTTATATATTTTTAGCATGTCGTTATTTGTAATAATGACATCTGTATATTTCTCATACAAGTGTGAGCTTCTGACTTGTAAAAAATTTCTAAGTGTTGAAATAGCTTATAAATAATGTCGTTATCCCTAATAACGGCATTCGAATTACTGATGTCGTTATTAGAGATAACGACATCAGTTATAATAAAATCAGTTAGATTTTATTATAACTGATGCTGTTATCGCCAATAACGACATCAGTAATTCGAATGTCGTTATTGGAGATAACGGCATTATTTATAAGCTGTTTCACCACTTAGAATTTTTTTACAAGTCAGAAGATTCACACTTGTATGAAAAATATACAGATGTTGTTACTCCAAATAACATCATGCTAAAAAAAATATAAAATGATGCCGCTTTTTGGAAGAATGGCATGGTAATTACCTATGCCGTTATTTTTAATAACGGTTTATGCTGACGTGTTCAAAACTGGATCATATCGCTAATTATTTTCGAAAGTGAGTCAGACCCCTAAATATTTTCAAAAAGTGGGTCAATACAGCAAATCTTTCCGTTCGATCCTCCTCCCACTCCCACTTCCTCCTCCCCCTCCAATCAGAAATTTTGACCAAAATGACCCACTTTTTGAATTTTTTTACCAAAACGGCCTATTCGCTAACTGAGTTAGCGACCCTAGTGAAAATAGGGTCACTAACTGACTTAGCGAGTGTATACTTGGCATTTTTCTTCAGGTTTGACCACTTGGAGAAAAACCTGAAGAAAAAAGTCAAGTATACACTCACTACCTCAGTTAGCGACCCTGTTTTCACTAGGGTCCCTAACTCAGTTAGCGAGTGTCGTACAAATGAATTGAGGAAAAATATATTTTGGCTTGAATTATAAAAAAAATCATTGGGTTTAGAGTTGCTATCTCAGTTAGCATGTGTATTTGTAGCACATTCGCTAACTGAGATAGCGAGTGTATTGACTTGAAGAAAAATATATTTTGATTTAGACTCGCTATCTCAGTTAGCGAGTGTGGTACAAACACACTCGCTGACTGAGATAGCAAGTCTAAACCCAATTCGTTTGTACCACACTCGCTAGTCAGTTAGCGACCTTAGTGAAAACAAGGTCGCTAACTGAGATAGCGAGTGTATACTTGATTTTTTTCTTCAGGTTTCACCATTTGAAAAAAAAAACTGAAGAAAAAGATCAAGTATACACTCGCTAACTCAGTTGCGACCCTGTTTTCACTAGGGTCGCTAACTGAGTTAGCGAGTGGATTGTTGTGGTAAAAACTTTCGAAAGTGGATCATTTAGGTAAAACATTTCAAAAAGTGGGTCATTTTGGTCCCAAATTCCTCCAATCGCCCTCCTTCCCGCCAAAATATTATTATTCTAACCCAAAAAAAGCCGTACCATTTTTTCTTTTTGTAATTTCATTTATAAAAGTTCACATATAAATGGTTTTAGTTTCTCTCTCTCTCTCTCTCTCTCTCTCTCTCTCCATTCAAAACTCCCACCTCTTAAAATCCGGTTTGATCGGCGACCTTCTCTCAGAGTGAAACGATCTAATCATTGGCCCATAACCAAACCCTAACATTCTCTCCTTCAATTCGCTCCCAATATACCCAAATATTGCTTTCTTGATTGATTATTCTTTAAGAATTAAGATGATGAAATGAGTTGCAGCAGCAGATTCTTACCTACGATGGGGAAGAAGAAGGAGCCTCCGAAGCTCATCTACGAGGGCTGGATGGTCCGCTACGGGAGGAGGAAGATCGGCCGATCTTTCATCCACATGCGTTACTTCACTCTCGAATCCAACCTCCTCGCTTACTACAAAAAGAAACCAAATGACAAAATGGTACTGGGTAGTAACACTTCATTAATTTCGATTCGAATCATTTTCAATTTGGGTGGGTGGGTGGGTGGGTGGGGGGATTAAATAAATAATTTTAAAAAAAAAAATCAACAAAATTTTGATTGTTTTTTCTGTTCTTTTCTCTGTGTGTGTTTCTTGAAACGAAATGCAGCTGCCACTCCGGTCTCTTCAGATAGATGGAAGTTGCAGAGTTGAAGATAAAGGACTCAAACCGCATCATGGCCATGTATATTGTCGTCACTGCCTTCTGTTCCGTTCTTGGATCATTTGAAGAGATTCTTGATTTAATTTTGTAGGCAAATCAAACATGAATATAGGCAACTCAACCGTATTCTGCAATTAAAAACCTAATTCACGTTTTGGTTTATGGTAATGCATGTTTACGTATTTCCCAATGTGTGCATGAGATTGATTGAAAACAAACATTACAAAGGAAAGACACGCAAAGATGATGTGCACACAAATAAAAATAGTTTAGCCACTGGCAACACATATGCATTCAGTACATAAATAGTAGGTGCATGTCACGCCAATTCCGGAGCTACAATGTGACCACAATGTAGATAGTAGACAATGAAACAAGTCACCACGTAACGATCCTGAGCCTGATTAGCATAGCAGGGGAAAAACCCAAGAAGTTTGTAATTGATATCCAAGAACACATAGCAATATAATAGTAATCTCCATTTAATGAAACATATTTAAAGAAAGCGGACCAAGAGGTCGAGTTAGTGTCAGTAGCCGAGGAAGTTGCAGCATGTGTCATCTAAGTTGTTGTGGTTGTGCATTATTATTATTATTATTATTTTATATAGAAAACTGATATGCTTGTGTTTACCTTTTCTCAAGTAATAAGTCATGGTTTGTTGTCTAATTTTTCTTTTATTGTTCTTTTCCTAGACTAGTTTTGATGAGATGCTTTTTATCATGGCCGCCCTTATATTTTGTGCCCATTGTGCACTGTGCATGAAACTGAATAAACCTCTTTACTTTTTATTTCTTTCATTTCTTACTTTTCATTCACCTTATTTGGCAGATGGTTTATGTTCTATCCATTTACAACAAAAAGGAAAGTTATCATCGGATGACGGTACATGGTGAACTTTATCTTCTTTTCTTTATTTAATTTTGTTTCTAGGTTGATTAAGTATTATTTTTCGTATTAGGGAGGTTTATGGATACCTCATACCTACAAGGTCCAAGTACTATATATAATTTGTTGTTTCTATAATAACTTTTCAGGGACTAATTACTTTAAGATCTCAGTTTTTGATCGGATTTTTTAAAAACGATCCAAGGTAGCACGCTAGTGGCCAGTCTACGCTAACACATCGTATAAATTGAAATCTTACCTGTAGTGTGTGTGTGTGTTGAATAAATAAAATTTAGTATCATTGCATTAGAGTACGTAGTGTGTTCTTTTTGATAAAGAAAGATCATGGGTTATGATCCCTTGGAAATTTATTAATAAGAAATTAACATAATTTAAGGAGACAAAAATAAGATAAAAGACAATATATTCGAGTACAAGAATGAGGTCTTGAGATGTATTGATGATAGCACAAAGAATTCATACAAATGGTTGCACATTGCAGAAGTTGTAAGTTCCAAATAGTATTGTAGCATTCACTAGGTTTTGAGTCTTTGAGATCCACATGCATAATTGTCAAAAAGAAAAAGAGATAAAAAAAAATCCGAATTATAAACAGAGATCTTGGACATCCTCCAACCACAGTAATGCCACTCTGAAGCCAATTGCAGAGAGTATAATATCATAAATATCCAACCCACCTCAATTTAGTATCCAGCCCTCCTAGGCTATGCCGTCAACTAGCGCATTGGTACCCCAGCCTTCCGATGACATTTTCTCCTATTTGAAGTAATAATTGATATATTAGGTGAGGAACCAATCTCTCACTACTGAGGCCCCTAATACAACCCAACACCTACTCTAGTGTTTTTCACAATCTCCATGTCACTGTTACTGCTACAAGATGTTAAATCATCACCTTCTGACTTAAATCATCAGAAGATAACAAATGTGTAGTGTCAACTTCTTCCGCACTCTAAAAATTTTAGCATGACATTTTTTTCCTTTCAATTTCTGTATAGATGATGAAAAGGGAGGATCAGAAATCTAGTAAACTCATTTTTTAAGCTTATGTGGAATCTTTCAATATGATAGTCAAATACCAAAAAAATAATAATAAAAATGATATGAAGCTGCTTATCTTTTGAGAACAACATGGAGCTGTTTTGAAAAATGTCTACTCATATCAAGCAGCTCTAAGCAGGATAAGCATGACTGCAAATGTTTTAACTTAAAAGTAGAAGGATCTTTAGAGAAGATGATTATGAAAGAATTATATGCATGTTTGGTTTCCCCTGTGGGGGATGGCTATATATGGACCTATTGTGAATTTTTTTAGTATCAAATAGACTTAATTAAAAGGTATATATAGTTCCTTTGTAACAGTTTTTTTACTATGAAACAATATTGATATTGTCATATTATTCGTCTACCTCAAGTCATAATACTTGTAACTAGTTATTTAACACGTGCTATCCGTATTTTTTGCATTCAGTAACTACTAAAAGCCATATTTATCCCCTTTATCATCAGTTCTCCTGTGTTCCTTTATATAATGCTAGCCATTAAAAACCTCATTTATCCCTCAATACATAATAACTTGTACAAAAAGAATGTTCAATACACATGAGAAACTAGACATCTACATATTTACACAACCAATTCTGCAATTCTCGAGTTATTTACGTAAAGATTCCATGAAAGTCCTGTCCTGAATGAGAGGCATGAGATTCCTGAGTTGAATGAGAAGCGTTTCATTGGCTATTGTTAACTGCACACTGTATGATGAAAGCCATAAATGCTGTGTCATTTGGAGAAAGATTACATGCACAATATTGTGAGCTTTAGTACTGTGCTATGATGGCACTCATCAAATACATGTCGAATGCCTAAAATCTTTTTACTCTTTAGATCATAGTGCTTATTTTTTTTGTGAAAAGTTAAAATGTTGGACCAAAGATCACGAGGGATTTTGAGATTAGGGAGAAAGATGCTGATGGAGGGACTCTAGTGTTGACAGTGGCAAACATTGCTGATGTTGAAACCATCATCAGGATCTGAAAGAAAAGGTTTTGTCTTGGCATTTGAGATGAGTTTGATGGAAAATTTCGTAGTGACATGACTTGTATGTGACAAAAGATGGATCTAAATGAGGTGTTTTAGCTTGAAGATTGATGGGGATCAAAGTTTGCTCTAGAACACTATGTGGGAAGGAGCGGAAGGATAACAGTATAAGAAGGGGAAGCAAAATACCAGAAAGAAGTATTCATCAAATGGTCAAAGTTCTTCATGAAATTTGTCTTGCCGTATATAGGTTTCTTCTCAAGAAAATAGAAACCATACTACCTTATTTTCTAAAGATTTCCATCATAATATAACTTATTTAGTTGACTTTTATGTAAGATAAAAATTTTAGTAAAATACTACCGAGTCTTAATTACAACAACAACAACAACAAAGCCTTTTTCCCAACTAGGCGGGGTCGGCTACATGAATCATGGTTTTCCATTCTGCTCGGTTCAGCGCAATCTCTTCTATAAGGTCACAAGCTATCATATATTTTTTCACCGTTTCCACCAAAGTTAGTTTAGGTCTTCCTCTACACCTCACTCTACCCTCAATATTTATCAAATCACTCTTTCTAACGGGGGCACTACTGTGACATGTCCAAATCACCTGAGGTGATTCTTTCTTAACTTATCGTGTATTGGAGCTACCTTTAGCACGTCTCGTATATGCACGTTTCTAATTCTATCCTTTCTTGTTTTACCACATATCCATCTTAATATCCTCATCTCCGCAACACTCATTTTGTAGACAAGTTGTTTCTTTGTTGTCCAACACTCTGCTCCATACATCATTGCTGATCTAACAACCGTCCTATAAATTTTTTTCTTCAACTTCAAAGGTATACGTTTGTCACACAAAACACCACTAGCACTTCTCCACTTAAGCTACCCTGCTTGGATCCTATGTATAACATCTTCACAAATCTCCCCAGCTCTTTGTATAATCGAGCCGAAATATCGAAAATGGCATCTCTTAGGTATCTCTTGGCCATCAAGCTTTACTACTTCCTCAGTTGTATTCCGAATATCACTAAAATTACACTCCATATACTCTAAGTTCTGCTTATCCTAAAGCCTCTAGCTTCCAAAGTTTCTCTCCACAATTCTAATCTAGCTTCCTAAAGCCTTTAGTCTCGTCCACTAAGATGATGTCATTGGCAAAAAGCATACACCAAGGCACCTCATCTTGTATTCCTCGCATCAATTCATCCATAATCAAAGTAAAGAGGTAGGAGCTTAAAGCCGAACCTTGGTGTAAACCTACTGCAATAGGAAAATCGCTAGTCTCTTCTGTGGTTGTTCTAATTGTGGTTGTTGCCCCTTCATACATATCCTTAATTACCTCAATATCTTGAATAGTTACTCTTTTATTATTTAACACTCACCATACTATGTCTCTAGGGACTTTATCATATGCTTTTTCTAGATCTATAAAAATCATATGTAGATCTTTCTTATTCTCCCTATATTTTTTCATTAGTCTCCTTAGTACATAAATTGCTTACATTGTTGACCTCCCAGGCATAAACCCAAACTGATTCTTAGGCAATGTAGTTTCTAGTCTCAATCTATGTTCGATCACTCTCTCCCCAATTTTTATCGTATGACTCATTAATTTAATTTCTCGGTAGTTTGAGCAACTTTGTATATCTCCCTTATTTTTATATATAGGTACTAGAATACTCTTTCTCCATTCATCAGACATCTTCTTAGACATCAAAATTTCATTAAATAATTTTGGTAGCCAACCCACTCCTACATCCCCAAGACACTTCCAAACTTCAATGGGTATATCATCCGGTCGTAAAGCTTTTCCTATTTTCATCCTTCTTAGAGCATTTTGAACCTCCAAGGTCTTAATTCTATGGAAAAACATATGCTCTCGACTCTCTCTCGAGTCTTCTATATTTAAGTTGCTCACAACCTTTTCATTTAATAACTTCTCAAAGTAATTTCGCCATCTTTCCTTAATTTCCTCATTTTTCACAAATACTCTTGAATCTTCGCACTTAATACAGCTAATTGTATATAGATCTTTTATTTTTCTATCCCTTTGTTTAGCAAGCTTATAAATGTTATTTTCTTCTTCTTTTGTTTCTAATTTTGTGTGTAAATCATCATAAGCTTTTTCTTTGCATCTCTTACCCCTTTCTTAACTTCTTTTCTAACGGTCTTATATCTCTTCAAATCCTCTTCATTTCTGTACTTTTGCCATATTTTGAAGGTTGATATTTTTTTCCTCACAATATTTTGGAGTTCTTCTTGCTATCACCATATTTACTTATTTAGCAACCCTCTACCTTTGGATTTTCCAAGTACATCCTTTAAAATTTCTCTTATGTTCGTAGCCATTTTAGTCCACATCATATTTGTCTCCTCTTTATAATTCCATGATGCTCTTTTAAGGACTTTATCTCTAAAAATTCTAGTTTATCTCCCTTCAAGTTCCACCACCTAATTCTTGCGTTCCTAGTCTCCTTCCTTGCATATGTGTTTCCCAATCTTAACATCCAATACTATTAATCTATGTTGTGAGGTTAAACACTCTCCCGGTATAACTTTACAATCTTTACCTGTCAAGTGATCTACCTTTCTAGTGAGAAAAAAATCAATCTGACTCCTATTTGTCCCACTTTTAAAGGTTATCAAATGTTTCTCCTTCTTTGTAAAATAAGTATTTGCTAGTATAAGATCATATGAAGCTACAAAATCTAAAAGAGCCTCTCCACCATCGTTCTTATTTCCAATCCATGTCCTCCATGCACCATCTTATATCCCATGTTATCTTCTCCTACATATCCATTGAAATCTCCTCATATAAATAGTTTCTCACCTAAGGGTACTCCTTAAATTATCTCATTCATATCTTCCCAAAATTTATTTTTAGCTTGTGCATTTAATCCTACTTAGGGTGCATAAGCACTAATGATATTAATTATATTTCTCCCTATATGTCTCTTTTGAATTTCTTATCTACTAAAATTCTTACTCCATTTCTATTTCTAATTTTTCCGGTATAATATAATTTAAAACCATCTATCTCTTTAGCTTTCTTCCCTACCAACTTTGTTTCTTGTAAACAAGCTATATTAATATTTTTTCTAATCATGGTATCTATTAGTTCTATGCATTTTCCCGTCAATATTCCTATATTCCAACTCGCTAACCTAAGCCTATTTTTCTGGACTAGCTTCTTTACCCGCACATGTTCAGAATGGTGCAGGAATCTTTGTCTATTTTTCACCGCACCTGGGCACCGGTGCGACGCCCCTTGCACATTATTCGAAGCACCCGGAGGCAGGCACAACACAACGCTTCCAGGGAATGCCCTAGCTTAGGACAGGCAGTGGTGGAGTTACTACCGTGTCTTAATTATTTTGCCTTTTTTTATATTTTATTTTAGTTTTTAGTTTTTAGTTTTTCTTTTGAATAAGGATGTAAGCAGACACTCACACACTCTTTTTACCATAAAGAGATACGATGCAAGCAAAATTCGAACTCCTGACCTCTCACTCAGTAGTGAACAGGCTGACCACTAAAACCTAGTTGCAAATGGTCAGGTGGTCCTCCTTTGAAAGAATGTTGTAGGTACAGCCGGCCTCGAAAAGTGGCCTTCCCAGCAAAGGCAGCCGATCCCCATATTGCACCTAGTCTCGAAGATCCTTGGGTTATATCCAACCCAGAATTGGGTCTACATGGGGGTGATCCAAACCATCCCGCTCATCATACTCAATAGGATCGTCCTTCACCACTAAGTTCGGCTCCGAAAAAAACAACTTCCTCTTCCCCATACGCCTCGAAGCTTTGGGAGCCAAGGGTAATATCTCAACATCGTCCTCCAAATAGGGGGGCAACACCTCCACTTCGTCTTCCTCTTCGGAAAGCGACTCCTTGGCTTCGTCACCATCTTCCTCTGAGAATATGACATCGGACTCCTGCTCATCCAATGACTTGGAAGACCTTACCTTGGCCTCATCTTGGCTAGACAAAGAGGTTATGTCGCTAGAATGGACCCTAGACATTATCTTAGAAAATAAATTACCTAGGAATAGAAGACAATGAAACTTGCGACGATGGGAGCCGAAAATCTCGCCAGAATTGAAAAATTAGAGAGAGAAAAAGCCATGAAGAGAAAGAAGCTCTGAGTGAGAAGTAAAAAAGTAAAGAGAAAAATGAGAAGGGGTAGGGGATTATATAGAGAAAAAGAGATAATGACCTAGAGAGATGCCTTGATAATTGCAAACGATGACGTGACATGATCTCCGATGCCCACATGTAACCCCATCCAACGGCAGAGGCCAAAAGATGTGAAAGACACATCGGGAACCAAAATGGTGACATGGCATCATCTCAGTCGCCCACATGTAACCCCATCCAACGGCGGAGGCCAAGAGACATGGGAGACGCATCGGAGACCACAATGATGACGTGGCATGATCTTTGCCACCCGAACCTGATCTCGTCCGATGATGGAAATCAAAACCCAAAAGGTGGAACAGGTTCGAAGGATTTCTTAAGTATGAAGGCTAGATCGTTCGAATCATCTAACAGCCTCCATGACCAAAGAGCAGGCTTGGTGATCAACTCGTTGTTCGAGCACCCCAAAAAAATATGCCTATCTCAAAATGAACCTATCTCACTAGGTTTGGTGCTCGCATCGTTGTTCGGGACCTCAAAAAAAATACGCATATCTCACTAGGCTCGGTGCTCGACTCGACATTTGAGCACATCGCGAAAAATACACCTAGCTAACCAGACTCGATGCTCGACTCGTCGTTCGAGAACCCCCTAAAAATGCACCTATCTCCCTAGGTTCGGTGCTCGACTCATCGTTCGAGCACCCGCAAAAATGTGTCTATCTCACTAGGCTTAGTGCTCGCCTCGTCGTTTGAGGAGCTTGTTAAAATATTTAGTATGGTATGAGCTGTATATTCTGTTTCCTAATTTATAGGAACAGATTTTATCAAATCACTTGTACCCCTTCTCCAAGAAACTAATGTATATAAAGAGATAAACAGTAGAAGAATGAATAATAAGAATAATATATTTTTTCGCAGATCTCAATTCAATATGGTATCAGTAACCTAAAATATCCTAGGCTACGTGAAGAAGAGGAAGAAGAAGAGGCATTGTTCAGCCTTACCGATCACCAGCCTCTTGCCCGACTTCGGATCCAGATTCGAACCCCAAATCCCCAACGAATCCCTGACAAAGCGCTACTGCTCGAAGCCCGTCGCCGCTGCTACCGCCCATCGCTGTCAAGGCTGATCTCATCGCTATCATCGATCCCGAAATCTCCTGCCGACGACCCTGTCGCCATCGTCGCCCCGATCCCCTACCGTCAATCCTGTTGCCATCGTCGCCCCGACCTCCGGATCCTATTGTGTGCCGCTGCTTCCCATAGTCGCTGTCGTCAAAAACGATGTCGTCGGTGCCATTGATTCTATGCAAGCCTAGTGATTCAATTCTTGTACCCGACCCGCAAATCCGATTCACAAAGGAGTCCCTTCATTGTTTCTGCTTTGCTGCTTGCTGTGCTTTTGTTTGTTGTTCTTGCGCCGACCCACTGCCACCGCTGCCGTCCCTCCAGCTAATTGAATTTTTTGTCACAACCACACCATGGAAGCAACTGATGGACCTTCGAACACTAAGGATAGTACACTAATTATTGTACAATCTGACAATTCTGGTTTTAATGCTAGGATAATTCTTGCTGAATCAAATTATGATGTTTGGACTCAACTGATGGAGATGCATATTGCTGGACCTGAAAATATCCAGTATATTCGAGGAAAGAGTACAATTTCTAATGAGGATGATGCCACCTATGATAAATGTTATGCTGGTAATCAGAAAGTTAAAAGACTGGTTATCGATGTCCATGAAACCGGAGATCATGAAGAGATACATTCGATTACGTACGGCTCGTGATGTTTGGGATGCCCTACCAAAGGCATTCGATGATGGAACCAATGAAGTTCAAGTATTTGCTCTAAACCAGAAAGCCTTCTTGGCAAGGCAAAATGGTAGGCCACTTTCTGTTTATTATGGATAATTAACTGAAATTTTTCAAGAGCTTGACCACCGTGATAAGGTGATCATGAAGAATTCTGGTGATGTTGAAATATATCGGAAATTGATTGAGTGCTTGCAGGTTCATATCTTCTTGGCAGGATTGTATGCTGAGTTTGAACATGTTCGAGGAGAAATCTTGCAAAAGGATCCTGCTTTTAATCTTGAGGTATCTTATGCATATGTCTGCCGTAGGCGCCAACAAAGCACCATGAACAAGTCCTTAAAACCCTCTGATGCAGCTGCAATGGTGGCTCAGAACCGTTCTTCGAAAAGTCACCCGGGTCGATCTGGCCCAAAACTACCTTATGAGTCGAGGAAGTGTACTCATTGTGACAAGATTGGTCACACGAAAGCTTGCGGTTATGAGATTATCGGCTACCTGGAGAACTGGGATCATAGCAAGGATAATCGGAAGAAGAATTGCAATCAACCCACCGTCGCCGTTAGAGTTGCTGATGGAGCTGAAAAGGGTGTTGGGCTAGCCTCTGCATTAGTTACAACTGCTGAAAATGATGGTAAGGTATTTAATGTTCCTGCCTCTGTTATGAAAATGCATGGATAATCGATTCAGGTGTTGCTGACCATATGACTTTTGATTCTAGACAAGTTCAAACCTTACAACCATCCACCAAATTAAGTGTATCCACTGCCAATGGAGATCCTGCCATCGTTACTGGCAAGGGTTCCATATCTCTCACAAAAAAACCTAAACTTAGATACTGTACTAGTTGTGCCATCCTTAAATTTTAATCTGTTATTGGTTGCTCATATAACTACTGCCTTACATTGTATTGTGATTTTTTGTCCCTCTTATTGTGTGTTTAAGGACATTCGGACTTGCAAGACGATTGGTTATGGGGTTAGACACGGGAAGTTATACTACCTGGACTTAGTATTTGAAAATTCAAGCAAGTTGACTTAAGCTCTAGTTGTGGAGGATCTGAGGGGGAGAAGAAGAAATTGGAAATTTGGCTATGGCATTGACGTTTGAGGCATGCTTCTTTTGGTTATTTGAATAAATTATTTCCAAGTTTATTTTCGAAGTTGGATGTTTCTAATTTTCGGTGTGGTGTGTGTGAACTAGCAAAGAGTCACCGTGTCTCTTTTCCTCCAAATTCAAATAAAAGCTCTCTTCCATTTATGATTATTCATTCTAATGTTTGGGGTCCATTCAAAAATACTACTTTTGGAGGAGCAAAATGGTTTGTGACGTTTATTGATATTTGTACTCATATGACTTGGATTTGTTTGATGAAGTCTAAAAGTGAAGTTAGTAGTTTATTTCAGAAATTTTACAAATGGGTTATGACTCAGTATAAAGCACAGATTCAAGTTCTTAGGAGCGATAATGACGAAGAGTACCTGAGTTCGAATCTGCAACAATATTTGGTGGAACATGAGATTGTTTACTAGACTACATGCCCGTATACATCTCAACAGAATGGGGTTGCAGAAAGAAAAAATTGATACTTGCTCGAGGTGGTCCGTGCTTCCCTTATTCATGGAAATGCCACTCATGTATTTGGGGGGAACCCTTGCTTCTGCTGCATACTTAATCAACCAAGTTTCCTCTAGTATCCTAAACTTCATCACGCCTTTTCAAGCATTAACTGAAGTTGTGCATGCACCAACAGTCATCAACTTGCCACCTCGTGTATTTGGGTGTGTCACATTTGTTCATCTTCATCCGTATGAACGTAATAAGTTATCTCCTCAAGTTGTTCGATGTATTTTCGTGGGATATGCAACAAATAAAAAAGAGTATCGTAGTTATCATCCACCAACTCAAAGAATATTTGTGACTATGGATGTGGTGTTCAATGAAAATGAGATGTATTTTTCTCTGAGGTTGAACTTCAGGGGGAGTATCGAAGTGAAGTTCAGACTCTTGCTTATGACGAAGTGGTTACCATTCAGAGTGAATAATTGGATACAAGGAGTGAAAATGTAGATGTAAGTAGTGATGATCACTTGAATGAAGATTTGGTTGAGGGAGAAGATCTCCACGAGGAACTACAATCAGTGCCAAACCTCCTCGAAGATGAGCCGTCGGGATCCATGCCACCGCTAGTGTCATCTCCACCACCAGCACCATCAGAGCCATCTCCATTGCTAATGTCATTTCCACCTCCAACACCGTCAGAACCCCAAAACCAATCGTCATCATTGTTCGAAGCTCTAAGAAGAGAACTCCCGAATCGTACTACTAAAGGTATCCCAAAACCTACTTATGAGCCTGATCCCACTAGTAATGTCAAATATCCCATAGTCATTATGTGTCTGCTCAGCAATTGTCTGAATCAAATAAGTCATTTGTGAATCAATTATCTGTTGTATCTATTCCTAACAGTGTGTAGGAAGTCTTAGCCAACCCAAGGTGGAAAGCAGCTATGGATGAGGAGAGTCCTTGAAGAATAATGAGACTTGAAAGATAGTCGAATTGTCAACAGGAAAGAGGCCGAGAGGAGGCAGATCAATTTATACGGTGAAGTATAAGTCTGATGGTTCAATAGAGCGATACAAAGTAAGGATGGTTGCCAAAGGGTACACTTAAACTTATGGAATTGATTATGATGATACATTTGTACCTGTGGCAAAGTTCAACACTGTTCGAGTTCTATTGTCACTTGCTGTAAATCTTGATTGGTCGTTGGAGCAATTTGATAAGAAGAATGCCTTTTTGCATGGGAAATTGACAGAAGAGGTTTATATGGATCTACCACCAGGATCAAATAGATTAGTCCAACACAGTAATAAAGTGTGTCGGTTGAAGAAAGCATTGTAAGGTCTTAAGCAGTCACCGAGAGTTGGTTTGGGAGATTTACAAAATCAATGAGGACATTTGGATATTGTCAGAGTAATTCAGATTATACTCTGTTCCTGAAAAGGAAAGAAGGTAAGATTACCGCTCTCATTATATATGTGGGTGATAAGATAGTAACTGAAAATGATCCCGAGGAGAGAAAGACATTAAAGAGCTACTTGTCACAAGAGTTCGAAATGAAGGATCTTGTCCCTCTGAGATATTTTCTTGGTATCGAAGTTTCTCACTTTAGAAAGGGTATATTTTTGTCTCAAAGAAAGTATGCTCTTGATTTGTTGAAGAAAACAAGAATGTCTGCTAGTCAGCCTATTGATACACCGTTAGAAGGAGTAAAACTATGGAATGATCCTGATCAGGTGGTGTGTGATTAGGAGAGATATCAGAGATTGGTAGGATGACTAATGTATCTTGCACATACACGATCAGATTTGTCATATGCCTTAAGTGTGGTGAGTCAGTTTATGCATGCACCTCGTGAACAACATATGAATACGGTGATGAGAATACTGAGATATATAAAGTTTGCTCCAGGAAAAAGGGTTGCAAAACATGGTCATTTGAAGCTTGAGGCATATACTGATGCTGATTGGGCAGTGCTGTTGATAATAAGCGCTCCACTTCAGGATACTTTATTTTTGTTGGGAAAAATCTGGTTACATGGAGAAGCATAAAGCAAAATGTTGTTGCACGCTCTAGTGCAGAAGCTGAGTATCGCAGAGTAGCTTTGAGTATAACTGAAGTTTTATGACTTAAACTTTTGTTACAGAATTTATGTTGTGGTCCAACTGAACCTATTAAGGTGTATTGTGATAGTCAAGCGACATGTGATATTGCAGCCAATCCAGTCCAACATGAAAGGACGAAGCATGTAGAGGTGGATAGATTCTTCATCAAGGAGAAATTAGATGATAAAATTATTGAGATGTCTAAGGTGAAGTCAGAAGACCCACTCGCAGATATTCTTACAAAGGTAGTTTCGAATCAGCTCTTTTTGAAATTTGTGGACAAGTTGGGCATTTTCAATATCTATGTGTCAACTTGAGGGGGAGTGTTAAAATATTTGGTATGATATTAACTGTATATTCTGTTTTCTAATTTATAGGAACATATTCTCTCAAATCTCTCCTTTCCTTAATCTTCTCATCAATCACTTGTACCCCTTCTCCAAGAAACTAATGTATATATATAGAGATAAACAGTAGAAGAATGAATAATAAGAATAATATAATTTTTCCCATCTCTGAATTCAATAGAGCTCTTAGAAATTGAGCCTATCTTACTAGGCTTGGTGCTCGACTCGTCGTTCGAGCACCTCACAAAAAATATGCTTGCCTCACTAGGCTCGGTGATCGACTCATCGTTTGAGCACCCCACAAGAAAAGCGCCTATTTAATAGGCTCGGTGCTCGGTCACGCTAAACCCCACAGGGGTCGGACAAACCGAGTCCCCATGGGTTTGGTGCTCGACTAGTCGTTCGAGCACCTTACAAGAACATGATCTATCTTGCATGCTTGGTGCTCGGTCAAGCTGAGCACCACACGGGCCGTCCAGATCGAGCTTCATGGGTTCGATGCACGACATGTCGTTTGAGCACCTAATCAAGCGCACCACAAGGGCCTTCGAATCTCCCCAAAATTCTTGCCTGTATTTGAGTTTTTTATTAAAATTCCAGTAATAATTAAAAATTCCAAAAAAAAAAAATTTGGAAAATTATTTAAAAAGTAAGAAAAATAATTATGAATTAGGAAATTTTAATTAAAGATCCAAAAAAACAATTATAAATTCGGGAAAATTAATTATAAGTTTGGAGAAATAATTAAAAATTAGGGAAAATTAATTGAAAATTCAAAAAATCCAGGAAAATTTAATTGGAAGTTCTGCAAGATAGTTATTGCTCTCAGAAGCTCCGAACAAGATTCCAGGCATCCCTAATGGTGGTATATGCTCTCCTAATTGCTCGGAGAAGAGTGAACTACTCCTTGAAGGCTGCGATACTCAACGTTCAGGAGTGCCGGCTTATGCTATGGGTTAAATCAGAGTTGTACGATATAGTAATTTTTGGCAACATTGGGCCCACTAGAAGAAAACAGGTTGTCTTCAGGTCCCTAACCAGACCCACAATTTAGGCTTGCTTACAGCTTAAGAAAGAGGAATTTTCAACTAATTATAGCTGTCAGTCAGATCCGTCCGAATCAGTAATTAAATAACTAATTGTATCTCTTAACCAAGAGAATCTTCAATCAAATATGAAAGATACCTTTCAAGGTCTATCTTGTATAACTAATTCTTAGCTTATAAATACTTTCTACTCTCCTTCAATAGAAGGTAATCACTTTTTTTTCCCACAAAAAACTCTCATCTCCTTTTTGAGTTTCCGACTTGAGCTTCGGAGGATATTTCGTCGGAGCAACCTCCGGTGTTAAGACTTTGCACAAGTTCACTAGACGTTCTTAGCCGTCCCGAACAAGATCCAGACGTCTTCAGCCGTTTAGATTCAGATCCATATCAAGATCGAAGATCAAGATCTAAGCTTTCTCCCCAAAATAAGAACTCATCATCTGATGCTCCCACACCAGACAAAGCAGCAATAGTACCGTAATGAAAAATTATCAAAAAAAAAAGAAAAGAAAAAATAGTGTCATTATGAAACTGCTAACCATTTGTTTCTTCTTTGCTTTTTGTTGGATATATAGATATATCTATATAATAAAACATAAGACAATTTGAAAAAAAGCTATCAAGTGGTTCCCCTTCAATTGAAACAAAATCAACGGTTCAGATTCACCATCCCAAAACATATTTTCCTTCCAAAAAGTTTACCCCCCCTCCCAAACCAATGTTTTTCCCCCAAAACTAAAAAAACTCATTACTTTATTACTATCTCTCTTTTCTCTCTTCATTTTTTCATATTTCTCTCTTTCTCTCTCCCCCTCTTTCTTTCTCTCTCCCTCTCACTCATTTTCTCTCTATTTATTCAAAAATTTAGATTTCAGATTTCACGTTTGTAAATTTTCAGAATTTTCTTGCTTTTTTATTGCTCATGTTACATTGAAAATAACAAATATCTCATCAACAGTTAAATTTCATCATTTTCCATCCTCAAAGTTCTAAGAAGTTGGATTTTACACCCCCATTTATAATTATTTTTCAACATAATAATGGAAACATAGACTTCTTTACAACTAATTATTATCATACTATTCAAACATGAGCTACACAATTGTTGTTTTACCGTTTACAAGGCTTTTCATATACTGTATCGTTCGGAAGACGTGTCGTAGGCACATGTCCACGGGCAAATCTAGTTCTCATATATATCCGAATACTATTTTGTATCTATTCCTATGGGTAACATGTGCAGTGCACATATCACTTGAACAAATATTAGTTCTGTCTATTGACCTAAAGTCCAATGTCCAAAGAAGTGTATATCTTTCTCTATGTATATTAGCTAGAGGTAGTAGTCTAGGTATTCCAATCTGATACTTAGGGTATAATATCTTAAGCAAACCTACTAACCCTAATTCTTCTATTTGCTCGTCTTATTTCTTCATCAATATTCAACACTTTTATTCTCTTGGTCGGTTTACGAGATGGCTTGGACGAAGATGCAAGGGAAGTCTGACTCTATAGGTCTTGGTGGAGGATGTGCATGGAAAAATAAAAGGATTAACGTTAGATACACAACTGCTTGGGACATGGTAATGGTGATCCTAATATAGGTTATTTAGGGTGAAAGAAACGATAAGATTTTGTTGAGACATAGGAGCCTACCTGAGTTTGAGGGGGCCCTAAGCAAGTCCTCAAATGTGGTATTTTGCATGTTGACAAAATAAAAATGATAGTTATTTAAATGCAAACAAACTTACATATTATTAAATGCAAACAAACTTGGACCAACCAAATTCTATCTTGTTTCTTTCTATTTTGTAAATGTCTAATATAGTAAGAGCAAGAGAAATGTCTGTTGGAATCATTTAGAGAAAAGTTGATATCATTAACTCTAAATGGACATTTTTTTTACTAGTGAGTCTCAAAAATCTTGATTAACAATCTCCCAAATTCCTGGATCATAATTTAATGGTCCATCTTCTTTGTAATCTTCATTATGGTCAATTTCATTTACCAATTTATTAATTTGATGAGCTTTTTCATTTACCAAATTTTCAAGTCCATCATCATTCTTATGCTCCTCATTCACTCGCAATTATTTTGTTATCAGTTGATATGGCTACAGCAGTGATAAGGTTACAGCAGGAAAGAGAAATACGATCCTAAAATACTTGAGAATATGATTTAGACTTGCAGCAATTATAGTGATGGAGTTACAATATTTTGGTTATAATATCTTAATTATTTACTTGCTGCTTATTTGGTTTTTAAAACTTTGTGCATCATGACAGTCCTAACATATATTTATTGTTGCTCTTTTTTCACTTTGACCTAAGTCATAGTTTAGGAGAGTGCTATTCTATAAATTTACGAGAATGTCTTTGTTGCCTCTTATGTTTAACTTTTAGGTGCCTTATTCTTTCTGTTAATCCCCTTGCATCTGATGGTTTTGCTTTTGAACTAGATGGCAGCATTCAATATCCAGGAGGCATTACTGTGGAAGGAAAAGATTGAGTTTGTTATTGATCAGGTATAATTAGTGCATTTGTTCTTTTGTTAGAGATTGAGCCATTGATCTGAATAATCTAGTGAAATATATTATAGTATGTCACCCACCTTATTTATTTTTCAATTGTCATCTGGGAATGATTATGGGCAGTGCTTCTATTTTAGTATATCTGATTTTGAGAATAAGTGATGGTTCTTAAGTTATTTAATTTCTGTAAAGATATAGTAGAGCATCCTATTGGCACATGACATTAGCTATTTAGCTCGTTCTTATAATTAGATTATCATGTTATCTTTTTTTAGGGAAAAAATGGACAAGGCACTGACCAACTGTGCTTCAGTATTGTCACCTTGAATTATCATATATATTTTTTTCTTTCTATATAAAATTTAGTTAGAGTCAGATGATGCATTCTTCAGTCTATACCTCTTGGGCTTTCCAATTATGTCTGGGTCTGTTGATGTTTATTTGCTCAAATTTGGCCTTATTTGGCCTGTATGATTGCTTCACTACACTGACTGTTTCCAGTGCTTTCCTTGATTTACTATAAATCACCAACAATTTAGTTGTTTGCTGGTGAAATTAATTGAACCGTGTTTCTTTTTGCAAGGTCTAAATAATATCTTGAATTGGATTTTTATCCAACGTGAACATTAGATAGATTTACTAGAGATATGGCTAACTAATAACAATTGTCAATATTTCTGTCATGGCATTTTTTGAACTTATGACTGGATACATAAGAGTTCAGTGTGGAGTCGTTATTCCTTGGTTTTGTTTCCGATATAATACTTTTTTGACGATATGTGGAATATACGCACCTGTTTCAATGAAGAGTCAATAATGAAACCAAATACGTGGTCCCGAACAACTGAGTTTAGACAAAACAGTACAATAATAAGCAGATAGTCAGATATATCAATAATTTACCAAAGAGATGTACAGGTAGGTGGCAGGTTTCACTGGTGAGGCCACCCAAGAAACCCAGTAGCTCAAAGTGTGTTCGCGAAGTGTATACAGAGCGCTAAGGAGACAGTGGCTACCATGACCCATTTCTGCTGTCTGGCCCATACAATTGTCCATCTCGGGGCTCACCTTTGGAATCACTTCCTTGGTCTTGTTTTCCATGTCATTTAAAGCCTGTTTGGAGATGGAGGTAAAGTAAGATAATCAAAGATATGCGGAGGATACCTCCACTTATCCTACCTTGTCCATTTTGGTACTTTTTTGTAGAAGTCTCTAGGTGCCTTAAATTTTAGTGCCCGGAAAGTTAATTTATCTGGAGCATGGAGGCATCTCTCCTTAAAACCCAAATTTTTGTCTACCTATATGTATACTATAAGTGTAGTTAAATGCATGTTACATATAGGTTGTATACCTCTACATCCATTTAAGAATTATATTAGGTGCCTGGAATTTGGTATGGTAGATCTCTTATTGAACTGCTACTACATTTTTGGCTTACCGGCAATGGATAAACAGATTAGATGTTACCACCATTTATACATATGAACTTTGTTTTATTTTATCTCTATTTGTACAGTAATTTTTGTATTGCCTTGCTGAATAGCCTTATCAGACTGATGTACTTCGTGCAAAATAGTTTGCCATCCATCCATTGTTATTTGCTACCTGTGGTTTACTGGACAAGAACTGATTAACATCCTCATTAACCTTGTTATATCCTGAGTAGTATCTTATTGTTAGGATCGTGAGAAAAACAACAGAGATAAATTTGAGAAGAAAACAACACAAATATTATTTCTCAATCTCAAAAGATTTACAAAAAAACTCTCAATACTTTATAAGCTCTCTGTGGCTATCAATCTCTATTTTTCTCTTCAGTTGAGTGTGTCTTCAAATGAAGAAAATAGTGAGAATTTATAGGAGGGGAAGAGACACCATGCTTTCGAAGAGACACCATGCTTCGGAAAAGACACCATGCTTCGGAAGAGACACCATGCTTCGGAAAAAACACCATGCTTCGGAAGAGACACCATGCTTGCACCAAACGTTGTCATGCATCAGCATGCACCAAACGTTGCATGCATGAGTGCATGCTCTTTTGTGGCAGGACCTACAATTCTCCCCCTCACGCCACATCTGCACCAATCGTCATCTCTCATCCATTCCAGTTATGTCTCTGCATAACTCTAGATTCTCCCGAGACACAATCTTTGTCAACATGTCTGCTGGATTCTCCTTCGTGTGGATCTTCATCAGTTTTCAACAATTGTTGATCCATCACCTCGCGTATCCAGTGATAGTGAATATCAATATGTTTTGTTCGGAAATGGTACATTGAATTCTTGCTCAAATCCAGAGCACTCTGACTGTCACAATGTACCTTGTAGTCATTCTGCTTGATCCCGAGTTCTTGTAGAAATCGCTTTAACCACAACATCTCCTTGCCAGCTTCAGCGGCAGCAATGTACTCTGCTTCTGTCGTAGATAGTGCAACGCACTTCTGCAACCTTGACTGCCATGACACAGCTCCCCCTGCAAAAGTGTAGATAAAACCAGAAGTCGATTTTCTACCATCAAGATCTCCGGCCATATCTGCATCTGTATAGCCTTCCAAAACCGGATCAGCTCCCCTGTAACACAAACATATCTTTGAAGTACCCTTAAGATACCTGAGAATCCACTTAACAGCCTCCCAATGCTCATTTCCTGGATTGGAGAGAAATCTGCTTGCCACACCCACTGCATGTGCAATATCCGGCCTCGTACACACCATTGCATACATCAGACTTCCAACCGCTGAAGAATAAGGCACAACTTCCATTTCCTCGATCTCTTTCCTGGATGAGGGACACGAACTCTTGCTCAACTTGAAATGATTAGCCAGTGGGATGCTAACTGGCTTGGCACCCTCCATGTTGAATCGCTTGATCACCCGTTCAACATATTTCTCTTGAGATAACCACAATCTTCGGGCCTTTCTGTCTCGAGAGATGTTCATACCTAAAATCTGCTGAGCTGGCCCAAGGTCCTTCATATCAAAGACCTTAGAGAGTTCTATCTTCAGTTGTCTGATCTTCACTGCATCTTGTCCGACGACCAACATGTCATCGACATATAGTAACAGTGCAATGAAATTTCCATCAGGGGACCTTTGAATGTAGACGCATTGATCTGCAGCAGTCCTCTTGTAGCCTTGAATCACCATGAATGAATCAAACTTCTTGTACCATTGCCTTGGTGCTTGCTTGAGGCCATACAAACTCTTCTTCAGCTTACATACGAGATTCTCTTTCCCTGGAACCTCGTATCCCTCTGGCTGCTCCATGTAAATTTCTTCATGCAGATCACCGTGAAGAAATGCAGTCTTCACATCCATTTGTTCAAGCTCCAAGTCTAGGCTAGCTGCTAATCCGAGCATGACTCGGATTGAAGTCATCTTTACAACTGGAGAAAAAATCTCACCAAAATCGATGCCTTTCTTCTGAAGGAATCCTTTGACCACTAGCCGAGCTTTGTGCTTCACCACCTTTCCGCTGCCATCTTTCTTGAGCTTGAATACCCACTTGTTCTTTAGTGCCTTCTTCCCTCCTGGAAGCTTAACCAAATCGTAGGTTTGGTTCTTCTCTAAAGAGTCCATCTCATCCCGCATAGCGTGCAGCCAGTTGTCTTTGTCTGGATGAGACAATGCTTCCTGGAAATTCTCTGGCTCCCCTTCATCAGTAAGAAGAATGTACTCTGATTCTGGATATTTAGTAGACGGAACATGGCCTCTTTCAGATCTACGTAGCTGAGGCTCACTCGTCTCAGGCGGTGTTCATTATCTTGTACTGGTTCTGCAGCTGTGAAAGGTTGCGGCTCCCCAGGCTCATCAATCCCTTCTTCCTCCTCCTCTGGTTCTGCTTCTAGTTCTTGATCAGACACATCATCATCTGCGGTAGCTTGTACTGGTACTGTATCTGGAACAAAGTCCTGAGTACTGACAGGACTTTCAGCAATTGTAGGCTTTTCAGTGTCCCCATATGTCTGATTTTCATGGAACACCACATCTCTACTTCTAATGGGCTTCTTCGTCTTTAGATCCTATAGCCTGTATCCAAACTCATCGTCTCCATAGCCTATGAAAATGCATGGAGTGGTTCTCGCATCGAGCTTCTGCCTGAGCTCCTTTGAGACATGTGCATAAGCCAGACATCCAAATGTCCTCAGGTGAGAGTAGGAGGGGTTTTTGCCGGTCCATTTCTTCTCCGGGATGTTGAAATTCAGCGGGACTGATGGAGAACGATTGATCAAGTAGCAGGCGGTGCGAACAGCTTCTCCCCAAAATGGCTTTGGCAGCTTTGCTGTGCTGAGCATACTTCTGACTCTTTCCATGATTGTTCGGTTCATTCTTTCTGCTACCCCATTGTGTTGCGGGGTACGTGGAACCGTCTTCTCGTGCCGAATGCCCTGACTCTTGCAATAGGCATCAAAACTCCTGGATGTATACTCGCCTCCGTTATCTGAGCGAAGGCACTTCAGCTTCTTCCCCGTTTCACGCTCTACCATGGCATGAAATGATTTGAAGATTTCCAAGACCTGATCTTTTGTCTTCAGAAAATACACCCACACCTTCCGAGAAGCATCATCAATAAATGTCAGAAAGTATTTGTTACCGCCTAGCGACTCCACCTCCATGGGACCGCAAACATCAGAATGTATCAGACTGAGCAACTCTGATCTCCTTGTCGAAGAGGAACTAAAAGAGACTCTTCGCTGCTTGCCAAATAAACAGCTGCTGCAAGGTTGAAGCTCTGCATTCTTGGTAATGGAGATAAGATTTTCCTTCATCAAGGTTGATAAACCTTTCTCACTCGTGTGACCGAGTCTCTGGTGCCACAGTTTCTGCGAAGCTTCATGTTCAACAATATTGAGACTCTCCACATTGATCTTCACATGAGTCTTGTACAAAGTGCTGCAGAGATGTCCACGAGCGATCACCATTACACCTTTCAGCATCCTCCACGAGCCATTGCAAAAACGGTTATCATAGCCCTTTTCATCTAGGGCTCTCACCGAAAGAAGATTTTGTCGAAGTTCAGGTACATGGCGAACATCCTGCAGTGTGATTGTGCACCCGGCATCAGTCTGCATCCGAACGTCACCAATTCCGACAATCTTAGCAAAGCTAGAATTGCCCATCCTCACCGAGCCAAAGTCTCCAGCTTTGTACGTCGTGAAGATGTCCTTTCGAGGAGTGGCATGGCAAGATGCTGCAGTATCTACCACCCATTCTACGCCCTGATTCGACACATGGAGGCATGTCTCATCCTCATGAGAGCAAAGAGCCACATCTTCTAGTACTGTGACTTGTGCATCTCCTTCCTTCTTTGGTTGTGACCTTCCCTGACCGCCTTGCTTTTGTAACTTCCAACAATTTCTTTTCATGTGGCCTGGTTTGCCACAGTGATGGCAATTGTATGCAGGCCTCCTCCCATCACTTGATTTGCCTCTCGATCTGCCTCTGCTTTGGCTCCTGCCTCTCCACCTGCCTCGATCTTCCTCTCGCTGTCTCCCACGGACTTCTGTGACGCAGGCTTGTGCTTCTGTGCCAACGTCCTTTCTCCGAGCTTCCTCATTGAATAGGGCATCCTTAACCATAGACATGGTAAGATTGCCAGTCGAAGCCGAGTTGCTGAGGGAGACCACCAATGTCTCCCAACTGTCTGGAAGAGAGCTGAGAAGTAGAAGTGCCTGTAACTCATCTTCAAGTGGTAACTCCACTGAAGATAGCTGATTCACCAGGCTCTGAAACTCGCTGGTGTGTTCTGCTACAGAAGTTCCTCCCTGTAGCTTCAGGTTCACCAACCGTCTCATCAGCAGGGCCTTATTTCGAGCTGTCTTGGCCTGGTACATATCTGCCAGCTTCTTCCAAAGGGCAAAAGCATCCGTCTCCTGGGCAACATGATGGAAGACACTGTGATCGATCCACTGTCGAATCTGATCGATCGTTTTCCTGTTCATCTTCTTCCAGTCCGCCTCATTGGTAGCTTCAGGTCTCTCTCCCTTCTCCTCAATAGGATCAAAGAGATCTTTACAACTTAGGAGATCTTCCATCCGAGGTCTCCAAAGTGTATAGTTGGTGGCAGTAAGCTTGATCATGGCTCCAAATGATGATGATGATATTGATTCCTCCATCGACATCTTGATCTGCAAAGGCTTTTGGCACTCAACAACTCAACCTCGCTCTGATACCACTTGTTAGGATCGTGAGAAAAACAACAGAGATAAATTTGAGAAGAAAACAACACAAATATTATTTCTCAATCTCAAAAGATTTACAAAAAAACTCTCAATACTTTATAAGCTCTCTGTGGCTATCAATCTCTATTTTTCTCTTCAGTTGAGTGTGTCTTCAAATGAAGAAAATAGTGAGAATTTATAGGAGGGGAAAGAGACACCATGCTTTCGAAGAGACACCATGCTTCGGAAAAGACACCATGCTTCGGAAGAGACACCATGCTTCGAAAAAGCACCATGCTTCGGAAGAGACACCATGCTTGCACCAAACGTTGTCATGCATCAGCATGCACCAAACGTTGCATGCATGAGTGCATGCTCTTTTGTGGCGGGACCTACACTTATATCTAAAATATGGTAAGTAGATATAGCTATACACTTTTGCCATTCTTCGTTCTTCATGTGTTGCGTATGCAAATAATGCAATGGATTGGGCGTAGTAATTTCTCTGCATCTCCTATATTTAGTGAGATAAAACCTAAACTTCGAAATCCTTGAAAGTTAAATATTAACTATTTTTTGTCTGAAAGGGTGAAGTAGGTCCTCCCCATGTTCTCAAATCTTAATAATGGCTCCCGTTGAGAGCATGGTGCATTAGCATTTGACCGCACATTGATTCTCGGAACTTGTTCAGTGCTGGTTTTTTGTTCTTTTATTTCAGTCTTCAGCTTACTTTAAGATTATTATATTACAATTTCATTATAAAATTAGATTAAGAATTAACCCAACAATTATTTGTTAATTATTTCTATCAGCAGCAGGATTCAAATATGTCTAGCGAAAGTAAGAGCTTGTCTTCATGCAAGTCTACAGTGGGACATGCAAGGAACGTTTCCTTATCTGATCAGGACAGTCTGTGAGTGACAATCTTAACATAGCTTTAAAGTTCTATGTTGAGATGAAAGGAAGATGCAAACATCTTTCCTTTTTCATTTTATGATTTCTAAATTTGTGCATTTCTGAATATTTACTAAAGATTCAGTGTAGAAGATGAAGAAGAAGGACAACAGGCTTTGCTTGAAAGGAGAAGTACAATAGGAAATGGTATATTCCAACTGACCTAGAATAGTACATTCACATCATAGTTTTTAAGATGTTGTTTAGGGAGTTATTATGCATAACTTGATAGTACATCATTTTGATGGCAGGCCCTCCTGATTCAGTCCCTGATTGGACTCGTGAGCTTGAATCAGGGTTGTCAAATCAGAATAACTCTGTTCAAGATGCCAACAAACACTGGCGTCTAGTCAGATGCCAGAACGGCAAGTTTTTCTTTTGTTTAATTACCATTTATGTTTGCATGCTTCTTTCATTTTGGTTTCTTATGACTGAGTTATATGATCAAGAAATGCAGGGTTGCGAATTTTTGAAGAGCTTCTAGAAGTTGATCACCTGGTATGTAGTTAGATTCCTGTTTGTCTCGTCAGATAAGCAGAAACATGACTGTGATTGAAACTCTATGTTTTCAATACGTATTGTGTTAAGTTCAGCCACAAAGCTGCAGTAAATCAATGAAAGCTGTTGGTGTTGTGGATGCCACATGCGAAGCAATATTTGAGCTAGTAATAAGCATGGATAGCAGCCGCTTTGAGTAAGTTCCTTGAATTTATCAGTTTTATGTTTCCTTTTTTTGTTTTCTTCTGAGTAGCTTGTAAAATGTTCTATAAATGTTTTGCTGCAGGTGGGATTGCAGCTTTGAGTGTGGTAGCTTAGTTGAAGAGGTGGATGGACACACGGCAATTCTTTACCATAGATTACATCTGGACTGGATGCCAAGGTCTTTCATTTTGGATAGTGAAATTCCCATTAATTTCCCATGCATAGACCATTGCACATATAGTGCAATTAAAATGTGAAAAACATTTTTATCTTAAGGGCTATAGGTTTTCTTTCTTCCTTCTCTGAGTGTGAAAAATGTGCCTGATATATTTGTTTTTGCAGGTTTGTCTGGCCACGTGATCTTTGTTATGTGCGTTACTGGCGACGTAATGATGATGGAAGCTATGGTGAGCGTTCATTGCATTCGTCTGTATTGTTTTAACTCTCTGATACATGTGGATGTTTATTTTCCCATTTGCAGTTGTGTTATTTCGCTCTAGGGAGCATGCAAGCTGTGGGCCACAACGAGGATATGTCAGAGCTCATATTGAGAGTATGTTTATTTGTTTTGATCAAATTATCAATGATATTAATAATTGAGGAAAGGGAGTCTCATTCTTGTAGGAGGTGATTTCCTCCTTAAGGGTATTTATAACTGCATAATGGGGCCCTCTATCAAATCCACACCGTTCACTTTGATATTTATATTGTAATATGTATGCCTATAAAATATCAAGTTATTTGGACACCGTTTATCCATGCTTTAAGTGGTTGCAAAATGAACAATTTTTCAGTAATACAAAACTGGACCGTGTATGGGTAAGAAGTCTCCATGCGAGTTATTTTTTATACACATACATCTTATGACATTAGGAACAAAATGAACGGTATGGATCGTTCATATAAAGTCTCACCATATGAGTTTTAAGTATTTTATGTGAGAAATTTTCCTCATACAAGTATGAGGTTCCCTTTCCTTTTAATAATTTGACAAGGTTCGAACGATTATTCATGCCATTTAGTTCATTAAATAATTTTTTTATTATTTAGGTGGGGGATTTAAAATAGCGCCTCTTAGACCTCAAAATGGGAGGCCTCGAACTCAAATACAACATCTCATGCATATTGACATGAAGGGCTGGGTAGCTGGTTATTTGCCATCATTTCAGCAATATAGTTTACTTCAGATGCTGACTAGTGTTGCTGGTAATGCTCCCTATTATTTATGTTTCTGAGAAGAGTTTAATTTACGAATAGCATAGCTGCATATGTTTCTGATATAAAATATTACTAGGGAATGTCAACATGCATGTGAGCATGCATTTGACAACCCCCATCAACTACTATTTGTTCTTTAAATGACTGGCCTTGCTACTTGAGAGTGCAGCTTCTACATATCCTACTCAGGAGATCTCCATAGGTGTGGATGATAATGATAGGTGCATCTGCATCTGTCATATCGATTTTATTCTAACTTGTACACCTCATTAGCCTCAAAGATGGCATAGTGTGAGCTAATATTGTGGTCTGATTATACGTATGATATATTAGCTCCAAGTTTTGGCGGATACTAGAATGTAAAAATGATTAGAGAAGGATTATGGAAATGGAGGAAGGGAAACATGGGTTAACTCAAGTCCATCGCCACTTAGCTTACTTTGTTCATTGTAAAATATGATGAAAAGATCAAGCATCTTTAATATTTGTTACTAATCTTATTGCAAAGTTTGCATCCCTTAGCTCAAACCTCCATTGAAGCTTAATGCATATATGGCACTAGGCACACACTGTGCACTCCGCTTTCGGACATCTTTAATAGGACGAGTAGCATGATCATTGATGCTGCTTGTTTTTGGGTGTCGGAGCAACAGATAATGTGAGTCTTTTGAGGAAGGGGAAACTCAGATCTCGGTCTCCGACTTGACTCTGTGAGGCTGATGTGGTGGATCTAGATGGCACGGCGGTAGTCAGATACCTGCAAAAAAGTTTAAGACACCGGGAGGACTCCCGGCGCAGACCCTCCAACGCTGAAGTCCATAACCAGAGTATTAACGGAAGCTTAAATGGTGAAAATTGCGATTATCTGGTTACTGTAGAGGTATGGTTGTCTTTATAGGCATAAGAGCCTGATTAAAGGGGTCTCCGGGTCCCCTGGTTAGGGGGTGTGACCCGCCCACACTGGGCATGACCTGGGTGATGGGCCCGTAGTTGGCCCATAAGGGGAAGTAAGGTGACTTAGAGATTCTTGCCAGGATCGAGCGGTGCAGATCGTTCGCTCATTTTACCTTCAGCATAAGCCCCCCACTCTTGGAGTAGACGTCTTGGTCTCCTTCGAAGAGTAGTCGACCTAGCGAGGGTGTCGTTCAGACGATGGCGATCTGCGTGCGTCTGGATAGTGGGTACCCTGATGCGGTGTGAATCGGCGAGATGGAGCATACCCTGCCCGAGGGTCGTCGCAAGGTCTACCTCAGATGCCCTACCAAAGGCGCGGTGGTCGGGAGGCCCTGTGAAGTGAGAGTCAGCTTCGATTGCCGCGCCGAAGGCACGGTGGAGTTAAGGCCTTGAGAGAGGTCCCCATGAAGGTCGGCCTCAGATGGCGCACCGAGGGCGTAGCAAAATTGAAGCCTTGCGAAAACTTCCTATGGGAATTTGCCTCAGATGCCATGTTGAGGGCGCGACAAAATTGAAGCCTTATAAAAGCTCCTTCTGGGAGTCGACCTCGGATGTCACGTTGAGGGCACAGTGAAATTGAAGCCTTGTGAAAGCTCATCATGGAAGTCGGCTTCATTTGCCGTGCCGAAGGCACGGTGGAGTTGAGGCCATAAGAGAGGTCCTCATGAAGGTCGGCCTCGGATGCCATGCCAAGGGTGCGACAAAATTGAAGCCTTGCGAAAAATTTGCATGGGAGTCAGCCTCGGATGCCACGCCGAGGGTGCGGCAAAATTGAAGCCTTGTGAAAGCTCTCCTAGGAGTCGGCCTCGAATGTCACACTGAGAGTGCGGCGAAACTGAAGCCTTATGAAAGCTCTCATGGGAGTCGGCCTCGGATGCCACGCCGAAGGCACGGTGAAATTGAAGTCTTGTGAAAGCTCCTAATGGGGGTTGGCCTTGGATGCCATGCTGAGGGCACGGCAAAATTGAAGCCTTGTGGAAGCCCCCCATGTGAGTCGGCCTCGGATGCCATGCCGAAGGCGCGGAGAAATTGAAGCCTTGTGAAAGCTCATCATGAGAGCCTTATGAAAGCTCCTCGTGAGAGTCGACTTCGGATGCCACGTCGAGGGCGCGGCAAAATTGAAGCCTTGTGAAAGCCCCCATGGGAGTCGGGTTCGGATGCCACACCGAGAACACGGCGAAATTGAAGCTTTGTAAAAGCTCCTCATGGGAGTCGGCTTCGGATGCCACGCAGAGGGCGCGGCAAAATTGAAGCCTTGTGAAAGATCCTCATGGGAGTTGGCCTTGAATGCAATGCCGAGGGCGCGACGAAATTGAAGCCATGTGAAAGCTAGGGCTTAGTTGCCACGTGGCACTGTCTCCCAAACGATGTTCCGTCCTGTTTATCGAGAACTTATTTCTCCTTCTATAAGTCTCCCTACCCCATTTGTCTTGCACCACTTTTTCCTTCTTCGCAACAAATTTTTTGAGTTCATTGAACATGTTTGCCAGCTAATCTAGCAGCTCGACCTCATCTTCGGGAGATAGTAGATCTTCGTCTTCCGGAGCTTCTGCTAGTTCTCCGTCGGGGACCAGCAGGGAGAGTCCACATCGAGAGAGTGAGTACTGAGGTGGGTGGCCCTGATCTATCGATGGGGGAACCGTTGTTGAGGTTGTTGAGGTTGCGAGTGAAGGTCAGGAGATGGTGAATGTGGGGACCCAGGGGGAGAGCCCTCTGGTGCCGGTGAAGGCGGAGGAAAAGTAGGAAGAGAGTTATAGCATCTCGAGCCGCGATGAGGGTGAGACTGCAGGAAGTTCAGGAACCTCTTCTGTACGAAAAGCGAGGAGTCGAGGACCATTGTCTCAGACAACATCATAGAGCTCCAGCTCCCCGTGGTCACCGCCCCGCCAAGACGAGGAGGTAGGATCTCTCCCCTGACAAGGAGCAGGCATTGATGTGCTACTGAGACGATCCTACATGCTGCATGTCTTCTCGAGTTTATCCAAAGGATTTGCACGATCTGGTTTAGTTTGGCATCGCCCCGTCTTCGTCGAATAGGCCGAAGATAGATGCTAATGAGACGCTGAACATCTTATTGGAGAGCGACCTTGCCGTTATTTAAGAAAAGTTCCTTATACTCGCGGAGTATGCTTTGATACTCTCGAAGCCAGGCCTTCGCCCGACCGACCAGTTGGCGAACAAGTTTTGTATGTTTCCTCTAGATGCTTTCGCCCCAGACTGCGTCTGCCCCTCCACCCGTTCATCAAGCAGTTCTCCGATGGGCAGGAATGAGCCCGATGCAGTACACGCCGAATTCGTGGAAGCAGTTGACGAGCTTCATTATGCTCAGCAAGAGGAAGGGCGTCCCTCTGATCTTCATGTACTTTCGAGCGAGCTTGGGATTGAGCGAACTCCCGAGGAGCTCCTACCGGTGGTATATCGTCCCCCGGTCCAAGCTGTGCGTGGTTTTTAACCATCCCGACTCCATAAAGGATTGGAGGAAGAAGTACTTTATCGTTTACAACCCAGAGCCCTGGGATATACCGACCTCCTGGTCGTATGGACCGGCTCCGAAGGAGCCCTTGAAGCTCGAGGAGCTCTCCAAAGAGGAGAGGGTGGAGTTTGGAAGGCCATTCGATGATAACCTGAGCATCGACTAGTCCAGGGTGACGGAGATGTAACTGGCGGTCAGAGAGTTGTGTCCTTATGTTCCTGGTAAGTTCTTTCCCCTTGTATTTCTGTTGGCATCTGTTTGAGGTTCGGTCTTGACGTTCTTCTTTTGCAGCCTCGGAAGATGATGATGTTGATGCGCATTTGGCTGTTTCGGAGGCACAACGAGCGGCCGAGGATAAGGGGAAATGGGGGATGTTGCTGAGTTCTGAAGGGTCCCCGAAGGGGGGTCCAAAGAAAACGAAGGGGACGAGAGTCCTAGCTGTCCGGGACCCAGAGGATTCTCCCCAGGCAGAGCCTAGTGAGAGATCCCTCCGGGCCCAAGAACTGATAGAGTCCCCGGTGCCGCCAGTCCATCCGATCTTGGAGGAGGTCATCTCTGACAAGGCCCGGAAGACCTTTGCTTTTGACTGGCCGGTGAAGCTTGTCGACTCCATTATGGAGTCTCGGATGGTCGTCGAGGTGGTGAACAATATTGCGCCTCCGAGGGACAGGAAAGCCCTTGATGTTCAGTTCTGCGTACATCTGATATTCTCATCAATCGGTAGCAGTAAGTGCTCGTTCTGGAGCATCTATGCTCCTTTATCGGTATCTCACTGGTTTTTTCGTTGCAGGCCACACTCTACGGGAGTGAGTTGATGCGGCAGTATGAATACGACTTGGATACTGCCGAGAATAGGGCCCAGCGGTATCAGACAAAGTGGCAGGATGGAAAGACCCGCATCGAGGAGTTACAAAAGAGGGTGAAGGAATTGGAGGAGGAGGTCGACGAAGCAGCTGGTCATATTGCGCGGGGCCAGGAGGATGGCTGTAAGCGAGCCCTTCAACATGTTAAAGACAGACATCCTGATGTCGACCTTGATGGCCTCTCCTACGACTCTGAACTGGGCCTTACAGGCACTCCTCCGACGCCGAAGGAGATCCCTCTTGACATTGGGATCCGTTTGGGGTTGAACCTCTTCAGTCTCCTCATTGGGAGGTCACCCCTAAACTTTTAGTTTTCTTTTTTCTCCCCTCTCACACCGAACGCGTACTGGCCACCGCATACTGTAAACTTTTGTCTCCCCCCCTCTTTATTTTTTTTCGAGTGAGCTTGTTAATGAGTTGACGCTTGAAATCCACATGGGGGTTTGGCCCCGGGAGATATGTCGAGGGGGAAACTTCTCTTGGATATTCGGCCTCGGAGGCCATGTCGAAGGGAAGGAACTCCCCCCAGTGTAGTTGAAGGCTCACCTCAGGTTCAGGCTCAGGATCAAGGCTCAAGCTTAACAGCAGTTTGAGCCTCAAGCCTGAGTTAAGGCTCTCCCTTTGTTCAAAGCTTTAGTCAGACTTGTGCCTGGGCGCGCCTTAGCAAAGGCTCGAGGCTTACGCCTCAAGAAAAAGACGCACCTAAACATAACAGATCCGACCCGACCGAACCCGACCCGACCTGACCCGTCTTCATAACCCGACCCATCTTCAACCCTTCTCATATCCTATAACTCTTACAATTCTCTCTCATCCCCAATTCGAAACTGTAACCCCAATCTCCACTTCCCTAACTCAATATGCACTCCTCCTCATCAATATCCTCCCCCTCTCAACAACATTGGCAGCGATAGCGAAGCAGCTCGGCAGAGACACGACAACATACAACAAATCAGCGGCTACAACGGAAGCGGATCGGCTGTGCCGACGAACTTTTTACTCAGTCTCCAGACTCTCCACTCCTATTCTGGTTTCTTTTCTTTTTGATTTCACACTTTTATGGTTTCTTTCTTGGGTTTCGTCTATCTTTGCTTATGATGTTTTTGCAAATTACTTCGAAACAAAATTGTGAAGCTAGTTCATTCCATAATTTACTATAATCATGAAACCATGTCTTATTCAAAAAATTATATCATATTTCAGTGTAGAGCATGACCAAATTTTATGGTCGGCTAACTTTATGTTATTACTGTAATATTTCAAAATACCTTACTATTTACTAAGACCGTAATACTGTAATATTGTATGCTCATTACTGCAATATTTAATTTGATCCTATTGTAATACTGTAATATTGTATGCTCATTACTGTAATACTGTAATATTGTATATTGTATGGTAAGTATCTTCATTACTATAATACTATAATATTGTATGCTCATTACTATATGAAACTATGAATTCAAGGTTAACATGATATTATTGTAGTTTTACAGAGGGACACATTGTATCACTTCGTCTTTGGAGCAAGAAACACATTGTAGTTATACATTACAGAGAAACACATTATAGTTTTACAAAAAATGATAACTTACACAGTCATCTTGGTCATTGTATGATATATTTTGTTGCTACAATGTTATCTTGTTTATATAATCATATTTATAAATTTAAAAAACCCCCAAAAGTAATAATGAGACTCGGTTAAGTAAGGCTTACGCCACAAATTGCGCCTTGCACCTCAGACTTTTTATAGGGTAGTGAAATTGCGTTGCGCCTTACACCTTCGACTACACTGACTCCCCCTTTGAGGCTCAGGCTCGGAAGCCGTCCTGGGGGGAGGGTACTCCACCTTTGAAGCTCAGCCTCGGTTTCTTCTCCGAGGCTAGGGTGAATTGGCGGTGCCCTGAACTTTGTTCAAGATACTCGGTATTGGATGCCGCTCCGAGGTGAAGGAAGCTTGCACTTGGCACGTGCTCGCATTTCCACGTGTGATCGTGCCCTTGGCATGGTAATCGATGTCCCACTTCTATATACAACCTTAGTTGTTGGTCATATTCATTCACTTTCGTTCCACTCCCGTTTTTTTAACTTGTGTCGTCCGATCGATATTATTGAAGATGGTAGATCCTGAGCTCATAAAAGCGAAGCGCAAGGAGATAAGTGTTGGTGTATGCCCTAGAGGCCAGTTGTGTATTGACATTACTAGTTTACATTGTATCATGACATTTATTTTATATTTAGGCATTTTATTTATTGTGTTATTTATTATGAATTAAATGAACATAATGAAGTCGTAGTATAGTAAGTTCATTGCCGAGGGATATCAAGTGCATGACTTGATTGTGAGATCCTATTGGCTGAAATCAGAACACTGTTCTTTAATGTTCATAGTCAAGTATTATTGTGAATTAGGATAACGATAATATATAGTGACTAGTGTATACGTAGACTGATGACCATTCTCACTGGTCATGGATATGAGATATCAAGTCTTCACATGGGTACATATTAGAGTAATAATGTACCGAACTAACCCACCATGAGAACGCTGCATGGATCGTTACGTGAGTGTCATATGCAGGTTCTTACAGTGACCATGGTGTACGCAGTCCTTTGACTTGAAGTCACCACGGTTCCCTACATGATAAGTTATAGGTTTTTAATGCCATCAAATGTTGCCTGTAATAAGGTGATTATAAAGTCGAGTATTGGATATACTACAAATCATGCGGAGGGATGAGTGACTTGATAGGATTTGTCCCTCTTATATAACAGGAGTGATATCTACGGGCCTCTTGTTGAGTGAGACTGCAAAATGCGTGGCTGGGCTCAAATGAGTCAATATGAGATATTGATCTCATTTGTTTTAGTAAGTCTACTCGGATATCAAGAAATCAAAGATTAACTATACATGGGTGACACGCTCTATGCCTTATGGTCAATTAAGATATCTGGACAAAGGGACTAGACTACATGGTAATATTGGTCATGGATAGGTTATGTCAAATCACTGATATTCCCATTACTTAAGTAGCAGTGATGTATTGCTAGATACTGCTCACTGTTTGTGATACTAGAATATGATTTTAGTATTACTATCAACATAGTGGGAACCTATGGGGTCACACACTTAGAATGGATCGAATTGAGATTTAAATTTATAAGATGAATTTAATTAGGGATCCAAGTAAGACTTGGACACCTGACATTGGTTGGACATTTAATTAGATTAAATGGTCCGACTAAAGTTCAAGGCCCACACATGAATCTGACCCAGGTCAGATTGTGAGCCCAACAACCTCATTACTCTCTTAGGGTTGGTTTTCTGCACCTATATATATGATATGTATCTGTGAAAAAGACATGTGAAAAAATCCTAGCCGTCACAGAAAGTGAGAGAGAGAGAGATCGTGAGAAACATCCCCTTCTTATAGCTAGCACCACGGTTTGAGGGAGAGACGTTTTTCGTTCCGTTCGTGTGGATACCATAAAGGCACCGCAATATTGCAGTGCTGTGATCGATCCATCTTTAAGGTATAACTCCTAAACACGATTTATGGTTTTCACATAAATCCTTGGCTAGGTTTCGATATTTTTTTTTTGTAATTTTTTGGCTGTGTATTTAATTTGAGATTGCCTTCGAAACCTAACAATAATGGCTGAGAGATCTCAGGAGGCAGAGGCAAGGATGAGGGTTGCAAACGTCATCAAGGCTCCCGTGGGAGAGGCCTCACAGAAGCGATTGCCTCCGGAAGTGGAGGAAATTCCGGCCAAGAAGGTGAAAGTGGTAGAGCTTCCAAAGTCTAAGATGGTCGGACCGACCATCAAGAAGGTGGGGAAAAGACCCCCTTCGTTGCCCACATCCGGTGCCATAGCCTCGGTCCACCCCCCCACATCGGAGAAGGTATGGGTTCCTTTGTGGTCCGTGAAGGAGACAGAGGTCTCAGCCAGCCAGATTGCTGCATTGGAGATGGTCTCCCATCTCACCACTCCCCGCGACCTTGCCGATTTCGAGGGCAAGACCGAGGAGGAGATTTTCGCTATTGGGCGCAAGCTTCGGTTCTGGTAAGTTTTTCCCATCTTTGTCGTAATTACAACTCTTGTGCTTGGCTAAGTGCGTCCCGACGATTTTGTGCATGCGACCATTCATGGGGCCGAACTGAAGAGGAGACGAAACCAGCTTCAACAGAGCGTGCAGCACGTAGAGGCTGCCGAGGTTGAACTCCTCTCGAAGGTCGGTGACCTTCGGAAGCATATAGGCCAGCTGAAGGTAGACCTGGCCAAGGAAAGGAAGGCCTGGACGGAACTCTCGAAGGAGAGGGACCGGCTGATCTCCGAGAAGAGAACGTGGTAGGCGGAGGTGGCGAGGTCGAAGAAGAGTATGATGCGGCCCTGGCCGATATTGTCATGGCCAAGGACAAGGGGTACGGGAGAGCCCTCAAAGATGTTGAGGCGAAGCACCTAGGGATCGACCTCAGCAGCCTTGCCCCTGAGTCGGATGATGAGGGGGACGGCCCCAAAGTTGCAGCGGGTTTGGCGAACCACGACCAAACCATCCCTTCCCCCCAAGTGTGGGAGAAGGTTCCCATCCCCGAAGTAGAGAGTTAGGTCGCCTGTATTTTTGCCTTTTTTGCGGACTGGCCACTGCATTTGTACTTGTTTGTGTGGTGAAATAAACTTATTTGCCTTCCGATTATTGAACTGTCAATTCTTTGCCATAGATCATCGAACCATCTGCTCGAGATTATAGGCCCGCCTCATAATTCCTCCCGGGACTGTCAGGCAGCTCGGGTGGTCACGTGACCCCGCTTGCATCATGTTCCCTGACAGTTGCGGTCGTTGTTGATCTTGTGAGTTGAGCACCGACCGCAATTAAGTGTTGGGACCTTCGTAGTTGGCGAGTTATGAGGTCTCATGAGGGTCAGCCTCGGATGTCATGCCGAGGGCGTAGGTTGAGGCCTGTGACTCATGAGGGTCAGCCTTGGATACCATGCTGACAGCGTAGGTTGAGGTCTACGAGGACTCATGAGGGTCAGCCTCGGATCCTACACCGAGGGGTCTATCTGAGCCTCGAAAGCCACATGATGGGGCACGTGTTTGCTTGCATCACCCGTTGATGCATTCAATGCGCCTAGGGAGTTGTAGCGTTGCCCGCAGTAAATGCGGGCAGTTGGAGAGCTTTCTGTGGCATTGATAAAGTCCTGCTGGCAGATGGGAGATCCACACCTCTCTCAGACTCCTTTTCTTAACTTGCTATGTCTTGGTGTTCGGTGGAGTTGCGGAGGACGACCCCAAGATCTGTCCGTGGATCGAGGACGGTGGGGAAGTGGCCAGAGGGACTGGGCTCAACCCTACCGGGATCGGCGTTTCATCGGGGGACCCATCTTTGTCCCGAATTTTGAGATCTGAAACACCTCCACTTGGTCCTGAGGGGCAACAACATTGCTCTATTCTTTCCCTTCGGTACTCGGCAGGGCCTTCTCGGTTAGAATCCCTTGTGCGGATGTTGCTACTTCACCCGAGGCTCAAAGAGCAGAGGAGTACTCATTCTTAGGATCAGCAGTGGTATCCCAGATTCTGGGATCTGATGTCCTTAGCCGGGGCCGAGGGCGAGAGTTCCCTTACTCTGAGAGAACTCTCCCCACATGAGGGAGTCGCCGTCAGGGCCGGGCACGCGCGATGCCTTCCTTTTTGGCACGGCGAGTCAATCCCCTGGATGGGACACGCGATGCCTTCCTTTATGTTTAACTCTGCCTAGCTTGGCAGGCTCTCTTCATCATCATCGCTTTCCATCTCGTGGCGTCACCTCTGTGCTTGGGGATGTGTGATGCCTCTTCTGCACTCGAGGCGTGATGAGCTGGGGCGTAAGCCGATGCTAAAGTGCGAGATGACTTACGAGGCACGTGACGAGCGACCTTAGTCAGTGCTGAAGTGCGAGACAAGTTGAAAAGAGCGTAAGCGATAGTTTTAGTTGGTTATGTTGTAATTGCTAAAATGCAGACTGACCACTGCCCCCTTTGTAACTATTTTTCTTTTTAATGAAACACATTTTTGTCTCGATTCTTTGCTCTTCCATGTGGTCTGTGCATTATTTCTGCCATGTAGAGGTACCCTTCGGATCCGCACCCCGAGGGGGATCCCCCGAGGATTTTAGGCGTTGGAGCCTTCGGCCTCAGATGCAATCTCCGAAGGGGTTATCGGGGGATATCCTTCAAGGATATTTGGCGTTGGAGCCTTCGGCATCAGGTGCCGATCCCGGGGCGGTTATCCTTCGAGGAATGAGCCTGGGCCTCGGGGCGCTGACAGCAAGTGACTGAACAACTTGAATTTGAAATGAAAGTTAAATTATATTCATTGATGCTGAAGGCAAGTACATGGATCGGCTTTTGAGGGATTTTTTACAAGTGCAGACCCCTAGGGGTCTTCGTGGAATTTCATCAAATGCTTTGATTTCAGATCCTCTCGACCAGCCTGCCCCTCGGGTCTTCAAGTCGGTACGCAACTGGGTGGGCCACTTTGTAGACCCTATGCTGGTCTTCCTGTTGGGAGCTCTTTACCTAATAAAGGAACCTCGTGGTTGTCCTCCTACTCGGTAACCATTGATTCCCGGACCGACGAAAACTCAACCGCTTCAAGAGGTAGGACAGCGCCTCCCACCATGGCGATATAACATGCTTGGGCTACCTCCTTGTTCCCTTTGATGATTCCGACCCCGAACTTGGTCGGCAATATCATGCCCATGTGGCAGGCCAAGGGTACTGCTTGGAGGGAGTCAAGGCTAGGTCGGCCCAAGATAGTGTTATAGGAAGCTTTAACACCGACCACCATGAAGTCCATCGCTTCCGTTCGGGACGTCGGGACCCTCCTAGCAGTGACATCCAATGTAACGACCCCCTCAATCTGGACCGGAGCACTAGGAAAGCCATGGAGGGTGTACCTTGCCAGCTTCAGCCTATCCCGGGAGAGTTTTAAGTCTTCAAAGACCGCTAGGAATAGGATATTCACCGAACTTCTGTTGTCGATGAGGATGCGGCACACCTCGTGGTTGGCAAGCGCAAGGTGTATGACCAAGGCATCGCAGTGCAGGACCCGAACGCCTTCGAGGTCCTCATCTGAGAAGGAGACAGCCAATCCGAGACCTCGGGGAGGGGGACAGTTGTAAACGGAGTTTACCTCCCAGATGAAGGCCGTGCAGGTGGAGCTAGACTCTCCCCCCATGGTCCCACCTTGGACACAGTGGATGATGGCCAGGTTATTGGTGTCCTGGGGTTCGGGCTCCGATTCTGGACGTCTGTTCGCCCCGCAAGGGGGCGAAGAGGATCATTCTGAGTAAATTTGGCATGGTACCCTCTCCAAATGAGGGCCTCGATTTCGTCCTTCAGAGCTCGGCAATTGTCGGTGTCATGGCCATGGTCTCGATGGAAATGGCAGTAGTACCTCCTGCCCTTCTTCCTGTTGGGATTATTGGATCGAGGGGGTGCTCGAGTATGTCGTCGCCCTCGATTTCCATTCGGCTGGCACACATGTTTGCCTTGAGTGGGGTAAACTTGTCGAACCGCGAAGGTGGGGGAAAATGCCCACTCGCGGAGGCATCATTTTGGGTCTTCTTGGCGAGTTCGGAGCTGTATTCTTTCCTCTTCCCTTCAGTGGGGGATCCTTTTCAACCCTTGGGATGGAGGGCTTCCTTGGCCCAGATATACTTTTCGCTTCTGTGGAGAAAGTCTAGAAAGTTGGTCGGGGGTTTCTTGGCCAGGGAGGCCTTCAGCAAGTCATGATAGACATGGTGCCGGAAAGCTACCAATGCTACCCCAGAATCAAGGGAGGAGATCGATTGAGCCTCACCGTGAACCTCTGGACAAAGTTTCGGAGGGATTCCCCGTCCTTCTGTCTGAGGTCCATCAGTAAGGCGCTCGTCTTCTCAGCCTTTCAGCTGGTCATGAAGTGAGTGAGGAAGCTTTCATCGAGCTGGTCAAAGGAGTGGATCGAACCAGGGGCAAGCTTGGTGAACCACTCCCATGCGGGGCGTCTCAGGATGGCCGGGAACACACGACAGAGAAGGGGATCCGAGGCGCTGTGAATTATCATGACGATTTTGAAACCCTTGATGTGATCATCAGGATCCGTTTCTCCGTTGTAGGTTTCAAACGACGGAGGCTTGAAGCTCCTTGGGACGGGCGCGTCAAGAAAATGAGAGGAGAATGGTGGTCTGTTCGTCCGTTATCTCTGTTCGGACTCTCTCCTGCCCTCGGCGATCCGCGGGAGGCGACCCTCCATTCCCTGAAATTGCTTGAGGATGGGGTCTTCCCGTCCTTCAGATCGGGTTGACCCGTGGGATTCGTGGGATTCGTCATTCCCATTCCCATGCTCCTGTTTGGTTGACTGGTTGCTCGGGTGGGACCTACCTCGGATGGCTTGGAGGATTTCGTATCGGAATTTGTGGAACCCCGCCCTAGTTACGTGCCCCCATCCCCTAGTTCGTTGGAGGGTTGGTGGTCCCTCAAAGAGCGGATGCGCTCCCTATCTCGATCGTGGGAGGAGTGACGAGTCCGACCGAGCTTGCGATCTGAGGGGTCCCCCCCGCTTCGGGATCGGTTGAGGCAGTTTCAGAGGACCTCCTTATTATGTCGACTGCTGATGATGTTTCTCAAGTCGGAGACCATCGGCTGGGCGACCTCCCGTGCCACCGAGTGGGAGGTGCTCGGGACGAATTTCTTTAATCCTTGGTCTTGTAGCTTTTGGGACCCTTGAGTTGTTGCTCGCTTCGTGTCGGGCGTGGAGAAAGTGGGGGGTTGGACGGCTGACCCCCGGGTGGAGTCTTCTTGGCCCTAGGAGCCATAGGGATCGTCTATCACGAAGTAGAATTTGGGAAAGAGGCTTGGATCTAGGTTTTTGACAGACGGCGCTAATCTGATGCTGCTTGCTTTTGGGTGTGGGAGCAACAGATAATGTGAGTTCTTTTGAGGAAGGGGAAACTCAGATCTTGGCCTCCGACTTGACTCTACTGTGAGACTGATGTGGTGGATCTGGATGGCTCGGCGGGCATCAGATACCTGCAAAAAGTCTGAGACACCGGGAGGACTCCCGGCGACAGACCCTCCAATGCTCCTCAAGTCAATAACTAGAGTATTAAGGGAATCTTAAATGGTGGAAATTGCGATTACCTGGTTACTATAGAGGTAGGGTTGTATTTATAGGTGTAAGAGGTGGATTAAAGGGGTTTCCGGGTCCTCTAATTAAGGGGTGTGACCCGGCCCACACTGGGCAGGACCTGGGTGATAGACCCGTAGTCGGCCCATAAGGGGAAGCAAGGTGACTTTGAGATTCTTGCCAGGATCGAGCGGTGCAGATCGTTCGCTAATTTTACCTTCATCAATCATATAAGAACTGCAATGACATTCAGGTCTGATTTTTTTGCTACAGAAGTGCTTGAGTGGCTTCAATTTTTTCTTGTTTTGTGCAGTTCATGCACTACTTTTGTTGGATAAATTTGTAATTTATAAGTGGTTTACACACACATACGCAAAAACAAATTAGGCTTCCTTCATCTCTTGACACAAACTCATTGTATAGTGGTTATAGGGTGCAAATTAATCTTAATGACAGACCAATTCTCAACTCAAGCATTTTCCTTTATGTTTCTAGTTCCTATATTAGAGAAAACAATATATGGTTCTTTCCTAGTAACATATTCTTCATTACAACTTTATCATGTGAAAGTTCTGTCTTTAACAGGGTTGCGTGATTGGTTTTCACAAACAGATGAAACCATCACAGTTAAAAGAATTCCCGTCATGTTTAATATGAACTCAGATACTCTTTCTTCTGAGAAAGATCACAAGTCCCCAGAACCAGATATCCCCCCAGCCCCATTGGACCAAATTCCCTCAGCTAGTAAACCTACCATTATGCTGGATGAAGACTCTGATGAAGATGAAGATCACATTCCTGAGGCTGAATCAGAGGTTTGAAAACTGTTATGAACATTATCAATTTGTGATCATATTCAAATGATGGAATTATGGTTGAGATAGAAATATTCCATATTACAGGTGTACCCAGTCAAACCTGAAACTGATGTTGAACAGAAAGGTTGGTCTTGTTTTCCTTTCTTGGTTGATAATGAAATTGCCTGCCACAGCTAGCATTATGCTAAATTGCAATTGCATTTTGTTTTGAAGTTATTGATGAAGAACTCTTGGAGCCAATTGATCTGTCTTGTTATTCTGGTAGTTTGCGCCGCGATGACAATGATGATGGTCGTGACTGTTGGAAATTAGCTGATAGCAATAGATTTAGTGTCCGTAGTAAGAATTTTGTAACTGATAAAAGTAAGGTAAGTTACTAATTTTTCTGATGCACCATGTGTTGTTAATCTTGTAACTGCAAACTGTTTTCTGTTTCTCGCTACAATTTTTGTGGTAACAGGTTCCTGCAGGAAAGCCTTTAATGGAGCTTGTAGCAGTCGACTGGCTGAAGGACACGAAACGAATGGACCATGTTTCCAGGCGACCGGGCGGTGCTGTTCATGTAAGTATTATGCTATGTTTGGTATTATTATGAACAAAAGTGTTGCTGTGAGCCAAAGATTTTGAGTGTTTTGGCCAAAAATTTCTTTGACGAGGCGAAAACATTTTAACCCCAAAATATAACAACACCTCTTGAGATAGTGTTCGGAAAAAGAGGAAATCCTCAATATTGAAAAAAGTGATTTGGGGATTCTTCTAATTAACTTTACAAAATACATATGTGAAATCTATAAGAGCTTTTGGGCTCTGTAAAAGCGAAAGATAACCTTAACATGTTTGTCTTGCTTTCTTTCATCCATAAAAAAAGTTTGTCTTACTTTTCAGTTGGAAGTGGAGCAGTGGACATGAGTAATATCCTATCTTCTTTAGGACGTGATTTGCTTATACAAAAAGTGTGAAATAAAAGTTATTCTCTGTTTCAATAATGACAGAAGAAATCTAATAGTCTTCAAAGAGCAATAAGTTATGAGAATGATGACAAAATAATACGTACATCTGATCCCTCATCTTCTGCAGCATCAGGTAAAAAGGAAACTACTTTAAACATCCACAAAATTGAACATTGTAATAAACAAAAGCTCAAATTGCGTCTCTTATCAAATCTGTGGTTATGAAAACACAGGACTCATGTCAATTAAATATCTCTTGCTAATAGTTTATGACAAGTCAGAAGAAAGTTATGGTTGAAACATATTTTTTTAACATATGCAGTACTATTTTTAGAAAACAAAGTTCATAACTTACTATACCTTTTATAATTTCATACAGCACAAGCTGCACAACTCTGTTCTGCTATCAAGCTTAAAAAGATGTTATGCAGATGCCTTTTCTTTAAACCTAACCAATATATAATGCTAAGAAAGGTCCCTAAGAGCACCCACAGTCGTTTGCTTGTTTGCCATTTTTTGCATTGTAGGGGTACTGTAGCCGACACAGTTCTTGGGTATTTTGCCATTTTTTAGCCATTTGGCTACAATAGCAAGGTGAAAATAGCATTCGAAATAGCAAAATGCATATTTTGCCAAATGAAACATCATGTGTCGTCTCGATTATTTAATAATGTTTCGTCCGAAGTAAAAAAAATAAAAAAACAAAGAAAATAACCCAGAAATGTGCCTATAATAGCTGATGTTTCGTCCAGGCCATTGGGTCCATTTCCTTTAATTTTTTTTTTTTTGCAAATTACCATCATTGGTTACTGGGTGCAATTATTTAATTTTTTTAGCAAATTTGTAAATGTTTTTGCAAAAAAAAAAAAAACCCTCCTTAAAACCCGGACAAAACATTCGGTTATTTTGCAATTTTTTTTTCCGCTTTGGACGAAACATCATGTTTCGTCCCGTATATTTAATTAATATTTTCTAAGTTTCTGCCTATATAAATTATTTTTTAATCACAGACGAAAGATCTGTTTTTTTTTAACGGATTTATGCATTTTTTGCCTTTTTCACGACTTCAGCGTTTCGTCAAAATGGATTAGTTAAATATGCATTTTTCCATTTTTTACCTCAAACGAGACTGTGGATGCTCTAACAAATATCAATTGTAATTTATCTGAACTCTAATAGCCAGCCTAGATTTTCGTAATGGTTTAAGGGTTAAAGACCATCTCCTAAGTAGGTAATAAATTGGATCTTTGTATTTCTCTTAAAATTTCTAAATATCCGTCGTATCTTTAGCTTAGGTTTTACGTAAAAAAAACTTAAAACTTTAGAATTTATATAATCATATAATATAAATTGTACTCCACAAGTTCATGTAGGGAAGAACCGCAACAGTGGATCAGGAACCATGCACTACTTTTATAGTCAAGGTGTGGAAGTACTAATATTTCAATTTGCAGTGCAGAACTAATTGGTGAATTCTGTAAGGCCAAATAGCAGTAAACCACCTTGTACTGACATAATTGCAGGCAGATCCCATATGGCATTAACAGCACTTGTCATATTGCGGTCTAAGAACACTAACTCAAATTGAGAGAGTAAGCCGAAATGGGAAAGGTGGTTGTAGCTGACCTGAAAGGAGGAGAGTGGTGCTTTGGATTTCAAGAAAGCAACAAATAACGCTAAGGCCACAGGTTAAGGAAGAGGAAGATGGGTCAGGAATGAGGTTTTAAGTTTGGTCTAGTATTTTGGGTGTAACAAGTAAAAGAAGGGGCATTTTAGTTCCAAAACAGTCATGTGTATGTCTGATAATGGATAGACTAAGTGAATCGATGGTAGGTAACGAAGTAAAATTTGAGACGTAAGTTCATGGTAATTGCGTGTGTTAAAAAAAGGTAAATGCTAACTAAATTAGAGGGTAGTTTACTGCAATTTAGCCATTCTCTAGCTAGTACTGAAAATGGTAAAATACAATCTGTGTTCCATGTTTCTGAATGTACATTAGACTCCCAACTTAATTGACATGATTTGTTTCTAAATGCTTGCATAGTTTAACACCTTTTCCCTTTGTTTATTTATCTATATATTTGGAGAAATTTAGCTTTAAGTGGAGTCTTTTCTGCTGATGTAGGTTGCCTCAGAGAAAGGACAAGATTCCTTGGTTGTAAATCTTCAAGTAAGTTCTATTTTGGGCTTTTATCATTACGCTCTGTTTGCTGATTTACGGATGTTCAATTCTTTGCCTATGTTTACTTCACACAATCAATGTTCTGTTTTCTTACCCCTTTGATAAGAAAGATGTTCATTTAGATTAGTTTAAAATATAAAATGCATTCTAGTTTTCTAAAGAAGACACAAATAAATGAAAAAGACGCTCAAATAAGAAGAGAGATGCCTCTTAGTGTACATGTTGCTTTACTAGCACAACAATATAACACGGAACTATTTATTAGTTAAACAATTAACTGCCTTTACTCTTCTTCATAATTGTAGTTGCATATGACCTTCCATGAAGTTTCCAGTGAAATATGTTGTTCTTCTTGTAGATTCCAGGATCAACTTGTTACAGTTTGGTCTTTTACTTTGTAATGCAAAGATTGGTACCTGGGTCACTATTGCAGCGTTTCTTTGATGGTGATGATGAGTTTCGAATCAGTAGGTTCAAGCTCATTCCTTCAGTTCCTAAGGTCTTCATCTTCCTCAGTTATCTCTCTGAATTTTTTGGAGTATTAGCCTTTTTTTTTTACTATGGATACTTTAAGCTCGAATGGTGTTGATGTGGCAGACTTGATTTTATTCCCAGATATTCAATTGGGATTCTTTTTCCCTCTTTGTTTCCTATTGTAGCCTTATCTCTAAAAGACAACCAAATTTTATGTACTCTTAGACTAGGATATGAAGAATTTATATTAGCTTGAATCTGAATGAATTGGCTTTCTTATTTCCTTCCCATTTTGAGTTTCTTTTAAAGCAAGTACTGCTACATTGTAAAAGCAAGTTGTGCTACATTTTGAGTTCTTTGTAAAACTATTTAAATGCAAGTTTGTTATTAATAGAAACAACCCTACTCAAATCTTTACATCAGGTTTTTGTGGTTGTGCGTTTGTGTTCCTTTTGCAGTTTTTTCCTAAAGTCTTGGCCTGGCTTCTGCTCATAGTATATACCTTTCCTGATTCTATCCTTTTTATGTAGGGATCCTGGATCGTGCGTCAAAGTGTTGGAAGTAATGCTTGTCTATTGGCCAAATCAGTTGATTGCACCTTTACTCGTGGACCAAAATATTTGGAAGTGAGTGAGAGAGTACATGCCACATTATTATGATGAAACTTGCATGTGATTCATCGTTTTGTTCATTGGTATCTCACATGTGATCATTTTTACTTGGCACTACAAAACAAGACTGCATCTCAGTGTAGGCCAAAACGTAAGGAACTTATCGAGGTTAATTTTGTGCAGATAGATGTTGATATTGGTTCTTCTACAGTGGCCAAGGGAGTTCTAGGACTTGTATTAGGCGTGGTCACATCGCTGGTTGTTGACATGGCTTTTCTCATACAGGTATTCTTGTACTACTACAGCTTTTAAATGGAATATTGTGCTCATGTACTCTACAAGTTCCTAATAGGCTGAATCACAGTATGGGTTGGTGCATTCTTGCGAGTGTTCTGTATGTGTTTTATAGACAGATATTGTATTTTCAGTTTTTATGGTTTTAGGGTATGAAAATGACACGATGTCATTAGGATTGCGACTATTCTAGCTAAAACTGGGTTACTTGTTAATCTTTTTGTCGTTCTCATTGATGACCTGTTGTCAATTGTAATGAATTTAGAAACACAACATAAGAGAACCTTGAGTGAATCAGTTTCTTCTCAGTCAAGGGAGAGGTCTACATCTTCTCTCCCTTGATCACAATCACACAAGCCCAACTTCTCTGTTAACTAGGATTACAATTTACAAGAGACAATTATATATTGTGAGACCCTACACCTCTAAAACCTGCATTCCCATAACCCTTCCTCTCTAATGTATAGGAAACCCAACCTGAACTTGATACATACATAACGTAACATATTAATCAGCATGCGGAATATACAGACATCATCACAATAGTTTCATCATGCTTTTAATCAAGCTTTGAGAACTCAGTTCGGTAGATTATGTTGGTTTCGGGATGTTTTGCTTCTAATTCAGGTGGCAATACACTTATCCATACTGGCCTGCCCGCATAGTTCATCGAATATATGTACATATGTAAGTATCTATGTGCACACAAATTTATTCTTGGATTTAAGTGACCAATAATTAAATGCCAGTCTGTTTAAACATAAAGGATATGCATATAAGTAATATTTATATGTGTACGTATGTCATATTTAAATATGTATATTTGCATATTGTTTTGTCAAATACAAATGAATTTGAATTAAGAATATCTGACTGCTTTTGACATATTTTAGCTTGATTTTTCTTGGTGTTTCAACCTGTTTTGTCTAAACTGGTGCCTTAAATTTGACTAGAATTATCGTACCAGCTGATACAAAGTGGGATATGGCCTGTATGTCTGAATTCAAGTATCAAAAGTGAAACCTTTTTAGCTTGTTTTGCTGGGAATTTCCTTTTAATAATAACAATAATATTATTTTTTAATCTGAAAGTTTTGTTGATTCTCTCCAGCCGGCATTTTTTATTTGGAGTCGTTTTGTAGGGAAACACTCCCGATGAACTCCCAGAGCAGCTTATTGGTGCCGTTCGTATCTCGCATGTGGAGCTCTCATCTGCAGCAGTTGCGGAAATTGAAGCTGATCCTCAAGCTGAACCAGCTGAATGAAGCTTTATGGATCTGTAATCTCTTGTCCCCTTTAACATGACTATTCAACAGAAGAAACGCTGACATATCTTCAGATGTTGACAGAAGTTTCTCTCAATACAGTCTATTTGAACACTGAAGAGAACTGACACGATCCAACGCTCATAATTTTTTGTCGTTCTGAGAGGTGGTTGAATCACAGGATGTATGTTACCTGCAGTACCTTTCCAATCACCCTGCGCTCTATTCTACAGTGTCAGGTTGATAGCATATAATTGTCTATAGCAGTCATTTCTAATGTTTTTCAATCAGTGAAGTTGACAAAGGCCTTCAACTCGTAGAGCACCACTTGCTGATTTTGATTTTTCTCCTCCAAGATTCAGCTCCAACTTGCCGTTTCCATTTAGAATTTGAATATAGTTAAGGATACTGGGTGTGATCAAGTCAAGGCCTGCGCTCAGTTTGAGGGTGTAATTAGCAATTTATTACCAGTCTTGTTCATAGTCGGAATAATATGGTCTCAAACAACCCAAAGAAAGTCTGGATATTACAGAAACAGATATTGTAACAGTGAATAATATTGTTAATTCTTTATTTACTCATCCTTTTCTTCTTCTTTAAACATAGTAGTGAGAACCAAGTCAAATAACACCGAAATATTCTGCTGGGTAAAGTGGTTAGGGCAACCAAAATAGAAGTATTTCAGGGAACTTGATATCTCTCCATTGCCAGAGAAACTGAAATAGAAGTCTCTATTGGGAAGAGGACTTCTACATTTGGTGTTTTCAAATATTACGGTGAGTTAAAAGGATCACTTATCTTCATATGATATGTATTTCGGATCCTCTAAATCTTTGATTTACAACATTTGGTTAAATATGTTGGGAAATTCGGCGTAGCGGAAGTTAGAGCGAGAGGCGACAACCGATCACAACTAACAATCAAACAAACAGATTACATCAGACACAAAAGGAACACAATTTATCTCGGTTCGACAAACCTAATCCGGGGGAGAAATAATCGATATATTATTTAACTAGAGGCGGCACAAGTGTTAAAATACTCTAAAAAAAAATCTGTCTATCTCTCAAACCTTACTAGAAAATATTTGGCTGTTTACAATGAAAACTCTTAGATGAAGTATTCACCTCTCATTGGAGGCCACAATAATTATTTATAGAAGTCTATGATTCCTATGTTTAAATCTACACCATTATCTCTAAACATGTATACGAGGACCCGATTTGTCGACTTCAAGCTTTAATAGCTTGGGTTCTTGCTTAATGGAATGAGGCATCCCAATTTCATGTTTATCACCGAGCCAAACCAAAATTTAAATGTCAAACGAGAACTTCTTCATAGTTATCCAATACTTAATTACTTCTCATCCTTCTCTCTCGAATGTGCAAGCCAAAAACTAAATATTGGATTATTTCATTTAGCCCCCTTGATATGTGTGAAATCAGAGCCACACGATCCTAACATGCATCTTAAAACTTCTCCAGGACAAAATGGTAATTTCACAACACCTACAAACCCATTAGGAGAACAAGGGCCACACCTATGCCCATCAACTCAACCAGGTCAGCGGATAAGGCTTACTTGTAGCCTAATAAAGAGAGATTTGCAGCTAATCACAGCTAGCAATCAAATTTTCCTAATCAGGTTTTAAATAACAAATTCTATCCCTTAACCCAGGGAAACTTCAACCAAATTTGGAGGAGATACCCGCTCAAATCTTTCTTATGGGGCAAGACTCCTAGCCTATAAATACTCTTTCCCTTCAATCAGTTACGGGTAATTAATCTTTTGCCACTCAAACTCATCTATATTTTGGGTTATTGACTTGAGCGTCAGAGGATCTTTCATCGGGGCCAATCTCAGTGTTCCGAGTGTGTGCAGGTTTGCCGACGATACCTCAGCCGTCCCGTCCAGATCTTAGTGCTTTCAATGGTTCAAATTCAGATCAAGGAGACTTCAGCCATCATAAATTTGGGTATGATCGACGGTCCAGATAGTAAGTTTTCTCCTTAAAAAGAACTCATTATTTGATTGCTTTTCCACACCAGAAAAAGCAGCAACCGATTGACCGTTTGTGGGAAACTACAGATGTATTTCTCCGATCAGATTCTATCGTCAAAGAACCACTTCTGACCATGCCTCCAGGCACCATCCAGAAAAATGAAGTCAATGGCTATTGCCAGCCACTAGGGGGACCCTTAGCCTCCTCGCCAACCGACACCACCTCCACGTCTGTTACTGCAGCCCGCATTGGCAGGTTCCCATCTCAACCATCCTGAGCCCTGTTTGGTCGAGAGCCGAGGTCGGTCCGCACATCCAATCCCTTTACTGTACCTCCTTTGCAGCCAGACCTCCGTGATGTCATCAACTCTCGCTAGCAGGAAATAGATCTCTGCCGACGCTTAGAGGCAAAGCGAGCCCGAGATGAAGGTCCCTGCTCAGAGTATCAAAGGAGCAGGAGAAGTCCTTCCCCTGGGCCCAAAAAATCATGTCAAACTCCTTCGCCAAAAGGGCAAAAAGTGAGAGGAGCTTGACTTTGGTCAGTCGGTGTCACACCCCGCTTCTCGTTATACAGAAACACAGGTATGTAACAGAGGCCCAGCGAATGATATAAGTATACCAACTCGTATCATCCATAAGCTGTACAATACCATTAAGCTCAACAATACAATAATAATCACATGAACAAGAATTTAATGCAATAACCAATATTTGAGATACAAGAACTTACAGAATTCCCGAGAATATGCAATACAATAACAGTTTGTCAAGTTCTTCAGTATCTCATCATCTGTATTTGTATAAACAATAACTCAAAAGAAAGATGAGAGTACCCATTAGAGCAAGCTGCGGGCAACAAGTAGTAGCAAGCAATGAAACAATACGGTACAATACAATAATAAACAAGAAACTTGGACGATATTAGAGGTCAGTAAATTATAAACGATAACATGATCAAAAGTCGATAATCAATTGTACAATGGCCGATAAATAATAGTCAATAATCAGTAAAATAATAATCGATAAACAATAGTCAATAATAGGATCAATATTCGACAATCAATGATCGATAAACAATAGTCAACGGGGCCAATAGTCGATAGTCAATAATCAATAAACAATAGTCGATAAACTGATATTAATAATCAATAAATCAATAGTGTCAATCTTTAGGCATATCAATCTTTTATTAACCTATCTAATACACTCAATCCTGCGTCCCATACCACAAGTTCAGGTGCATACAATCCGGTGAACGTTTAGACTATAGTGGTGAACTCCACAGATCATGTACTCGGTCACAATAATCAATAATCCATAATCCACAATCAATGATCAATAACGAGAATCGATCCACGATACGATACACGATACAATTGGGATACTTTAGTAGTAGTCCACAATCAATTGATAAAACAATAACTGATAACAATAAACAATATATGGAAACATGGGCCCCTCATCCGAGTACAGTCTCCGATTGTTCAATACCAAGTCGACCCTTATTACCCCGACTTGTTATTATTTTATTAACATGAATCATGAATATGCAATCAATGGAACGGGGGTGAAGAAACGATATCAATGGGGTATCAATGACTGTATAATGAATGATATGTAGTGCAATGCAAAACTTAAATAGATTTATGATTAAACATGAAAAATACAATTCTAGACAATGAGATGTTGCTGTACAAAAACTGACTTTCTCGCTGTTGCGGGAAAGCAAATCCAATTCTGTCAGCGATTCTCGAAAATAGACTATCTGCCAGTTTCAACGCATATTCACATGATACATTATAGTTACAGTAGTTATACATATAAATTTATTCTTTACTGGTTTCGTGTACAATTTCTATTCAGGAAATTACAACATGACAGTACTAAAAAATTAATAACTTACAATTTATAAATCGGATTGAGAATCCATAAGATGTTTCGGATTCAATACTCAGTGTGCTACAATTTTTATGTACAAAATTCAAAATTTCAGTGTCGAAAACCGGGTCGAATCCTCATTACAAGTTCAAGCAATTTATAGGGCAGTAAAGTTGAATATTCAATAATACGATAAATGAACAGTTCAAGATTTAAATCAATAACGATGGCACCATAAGAAGACTATGAATAAAAAAATTGCACGATGAAGAAAATAATGAATCAATAATGGAATTCGATTAGATACGATATTCAAATCAATAACTACTTACTGGATGTCAAGAAAAATATTTGTACAATAACAATAAATTGTGTACAAGAGATATTTGCCTGATACAACGGTGATTATATAAGGTGGCGAGAAGGTGAGGCAAACGACACTGCCAAGGGCGGATCCAGGATTGAAATGTGAGGGCTGAAATTTTTTTTTGCACAAGGTAACATGCAAAATATATATAAAGTTGTTATAAATATTAGAGAAGTAAAGTTGTTATAGATACTAGATAGAACAGAGTTGAGCTTGGGCCCAAAAAAATAAATAGAAGACTCAAATATATATGGAGTGGGCTTTAAAATATATTTGGGGTGGGCTTTAAAATTTTTTTGGGGGGCCAAAGATAAATTCCACACTAATATACAAAAAAAAATAAAAATACAACCAAATATGAAAATGTTGGGGGCTGTAGCATACCCCCGCTTCCCCCCCCCCCCCCCCCCGCGCGACACTGCAGGAGAGCAGTAGCACCACAGCGAGAAGGCGGTAAAAGAGAGCGACAGCGATCAAGAGCACGACAACAGCAAAAATGGCGTGATACCATGAGCAAGGCAGCAAAAAAGGGCAAGCGAGGCGGCAGTGAAAGGGTTGTTTGACGGCTGTTTGCTTTGTTGTTCGAGCTCAAGGAGGGGAGGCAGCAAGCAGCTAGGAGCATCGGGGTGAGGTAGCGGCGTTCAGGTGCAGGCGAGAGACGGGCCGTGATACAGGGCTGGTGTCGAGGTTGTGGCGAGGTCGGGGATGACGATCAGTGACGATGATGTTGGAGGTGCTCGGGAGTGCGGGTGTGGAGCAGCAGCAATAGAGGAGGGACTATGGTGATGGATGACGAGGTAGCAAGGAGGTGGTGGAGGTCGGGGGTGAGTAGGTGGCGTCGGGGGATGGTTGAGGGAGATGATTGGGATGCAGCAATGGACGTCGAGTTCAGGGTCGCTGTGGGCGGGCGCTGGCTGCGGAGGAGTCACGGGTTAACAGTAAAGGGGTGGAGATGAGGAGTAGTGAGCGGAGGTTGTGCGGCAAGGCGATGAGGGGACACGGCGAGGAGAGCTCGGGTTTGATGGCAGAGTGGGATTTTCGAAGGCAGAAAAAGAAGAAGAGGTGGGGCCGGCTGTTATGGAGAGAGAGAAGAGATTTGATTGGCTGATTATTAGTGTTAATGAGATAGTGGGGATTAGATTATAGGAGTGATCAGTGCGGAGTAGTTATTAGGAGTAAATATGAGAGAAAGTGGGGATGCTGGTTGTTATTTTTGTTTGGGTTTTGGGCTTAGAGTTATGGGCTTCAAAATATAATAAAGAATTAAGTAATTTGTCGGGTGCTAAGATGGAAATGATTTTAATTAAAATAAAATGGACCTACAAAAAAAATAAATAGCTAAATAAATTGTAGAATGAATCGGACTTTAGTTGAGTTTAAAAATAATAACAGTAATAATAAATCAAATAGTAGAATAGTATGAACTAAAAATTGTGATAAAATTTCGTGTACAAAAATAAAGATAAAAATAATAACAAGTTTGGGTTGGACTCAATCAAAATAAATAGATGATCAAATGATAATGGTATAAAATGAATTAGGAGTCCGGCTTTACTAATTAAAATAATCAACGAATAATGATATATTTGGTTTTAGGCTAAAATATAAATAATCAATCTATTAGGAATAGAAAATAAACTTTTAAATTGGAATAAGATTTGTGTTAAAATAAACAATCATTCGAAATAAATATAATTGATGATTAGAAAAGAATTTAGTAGAAGATCTAACACGAATTTAAAACAAAATGAATTTATAAATAACTGAAGACTAGAAAATATAAAAAAATACGTATAGGCTAAAACGGGGGTTACAGTCGGTGGCTCCCAAGAACAATAGGGAAGAGGAGATACCTATCACCCGGGCTGAGTTTCGTGATTTCAAAGACCACGTCCTGAAAGCCCTTCGAGTGGCCCCGAAAGATAGTCAAACAAGCGATCACCATCCTAGAGTTGTGCTACAAGAAGAGTTCCGCAGGTCGACTCGATCCAAAGGATGGGAAGACTTGGTCCTTCATCGCCTCTAGAAGATGGACGATCACCTTGCTCAAATTAGTCAAGAAGAGGATCACCAGAGTATAGGCTACTGCTCTAGCCGAAACCCTTTCTCCAGATCAGTTCTTGAAGCCCCAATTCCAGAGTACTTCAAGTAGCCAACCTTTGAGTCTTACAATGGAGAATCCGACTAGAAAACCGGATCGAGAGTTTCAAAATTCTCATAATGATCCACCAAGCCTCTGACGCGCTTCTATGCAGAACGTTCCTAGCAACCCTAAAGGAGTCCGCACGGGAATGGTATTGCCGCCTCTCCCTAGGATCTATCTTCTCATTCGATTAGCTAGAGGAGCTCTTTCTCACCCATTTTGTCCGCAGTCGTAAGGCCGAGAAGACGAGCACTTCCTTTCTCAACGTGAAGCAAAGGGACGGAGAGCCCCTGAAGGATTTTGTTCGACGCTTCACACCAGAGTCTCGGTCCATCACCTCCTTAGACTCTGCAGTAGCGACCGCTGCCTTTAGACACAATGTCTGTCACATCGACCTCAAAGCATCCTTGACAAAGAGGTCCCCTCGAAAATTGTCCGAACTCTTACTAAGGAGTGAGAAGTACACCCATAAAGATGAAGAAGCACTTCGTCCCCTGAGCTAAGGAGATCCTTCATAAGGGAACAAACATAAGAATACAAATGAAGAAGGGTCCAAGAAGACCCATAAAGATGGGTCGAGCCTGGGTCGCTCTTTATCGGCACCTCGCTTTCGATAAGTTCACCCCTTCAACACCAGCATATCAACGGTCCTTTTATAAATCGAATGGGGTGGATTGCACTATCCCCCTCCTAGGATGAATAAGCCTGGCAAGAAAAGGGACATGAGTTTATGGTGCCAATTTCATACAGACCATGACTACAACAACGACGACTGGCGAGCACTAAGAGACGAGATTGAAGTTCTAATCCAACAAAGCTACTTGGAGAATTTCGAAGGCCCCAAGCTCTTTAGGGAACACTTTAAACCCTCTAGATACACCCTTCATGGGTTCTCCAAGGCCCCAGTCCATGTCAAAGGAATAGTCATCCTTGGCATGACTGCTGGAAAAGCCCCTGACTACTCAAACTGAGATAATCGACTTTATGATCTTCAATGTGAAATCCGCCTAAATGTCATCCTCGGCCGCCCTGGCCTAGAGGCCCTTCACGAGGTAACCTCTGCCTTCTGCATGAAGATGTAGCTCCCCACACTAGCATGAATGTGAGAAGTCAGGGGAAGTCAAGAAGTGGCCCGTGCATGTTACACAACCATAATGGTGGGCTCGGTCTTCCCCCTTGATACTGTAGAACTCCCTTAAAAGACGAGTCCTGACTCCAAGCCAGTGGATGAATTAGAGGAAATCCCATTCTCCCAGGAAGAGCAGACCAAGTGTTTTCGAGTGAACAAAACTCTTTTCCGCTAAGTCAAAGAACAACTTGTCAGTTGCATAAGGGAGAGCCATGACTTGTTTGCTTGGACCTCCGCCGACATGATCGACATTTTGGAAGACGTGGTTATGCACTGCTTCAGTGTTAATCAGGGCATCAAGCTGGTCTACCAAAAGCACTGAAAGTTCACTTCTGACAGACAACGGGCGATCAAAGAAAAGGTTGATAAACTTCTAGCTGCCGCTTCATTCAAGAAGTTTGCTATCAATAGTGACTGGTCAACCTAGTCACGATGAAGAAAGCAAATGGCAAGTGGAGGTTTTGTATCGACTTCACCGATCTCAACAAAGCTTGTCTGAAGAATCCTTTCCTTCTCCCCAACATTACGCATTGATCGATGCCACATCCGGGCAAAAGCTTCTTAGTTTCATGGATTCCTTCTTGGGATACAATAAGATCTAAAAGTTCCCTCCCGGTATCCCGAAGACATCCTTTATCATTGACCAAGGCCTTTATTGCTAACGAGTCATGCCCTTCGGACTGAAGAACGCCGAAGCCACTTGGTGAATAAAGTCTTTAAGGAATAAATTGGTCGTAACATAGAGGTATATGCAGACGATAATTGTGAAGTGGCTCAAGAAGAATGACCATGTGACCGACATCCAAGAAGCTTTCAATGTCCTTAAAATTACAATGTGAGGCTGAACCCCTCAAAGTGTGTCTTTGGGGTCTCCTCGGGAAAATTCTTAGGATACATGGTAGTCAGAGGGGAATCAAAGTCAACCTGGAGAAAATCTGAGCTATACTTGACATGTCTCCCTTGTCCAACATCAAGGAAGTTCAGAGACTTATAGGGCATCTCGCCACCATTGGATGCTTCCTCTCCAAGTCGTTCGAGAAGTGCCTCCCGTTTATCAATGCTTTTCGGGAACAAAAGGCTTTGAGTGGGGGGAGGCACAACAAGAAGCCTTCGAATAGCTCAAGGCGTATCTCGTCAATCCCCACTCCTAAGCAAGCCTGATCTGAAAGAGGTTCTCTATCTCTATCTGGCCACTTCAGATAAGATCCTTGGAGTCATCTTATGGAGAGAATAGTACATGAACATGTGATCATCCAAACTTCAGATGCCGAGCTTTTCTATTCCAAAATGGAAAAAATGGCTTACACTCTTATCATGGCCGCCTGCAAACTCCGCACATACTTCCAAGCACACTATAACCTGGTTCTCGTCGACCAAACCCTCAAGCAAGAGCTTCACAAGCCAGAGAGCTCGAGGCAACTTATGAAATGGTTCATCGAGTTGAGCTAGTACGACATCAGCTACCGACCGAGGACAGCCATCAAGGCCAAAGCTTTGGCCAAATTCATCATTGAGAGCACTATCCATAATCCCCCCAAGGAAGACAATGACCCCCCAGTCTAGAATGTCTACATCGATGGCTCCTCTTGCATCAAAGGAAGAGGTGCCGGGGTCATCCTGCTCGGCCCAGATGAATTCACCCTCAAGTAGTCAGCCCGCCTAAACTTTTGGGCCTTCAATAATGAGGTCGAATACGAGGCACTAATTACCAACCATCTCTTAGCTTCATAAAGTAGGGCTCCGGAAGGTAAAATTGTTTAGCTACTCCCAGCTAGTGGTGAACCAAATCCTAGTACAATATGAGGCTATGGATGATCACATGGTCAAGTACTTGCGTAAAGAAGCTCTTAGCTATATTCTAGGGGGTGCGAAATCACTCGAATCCCCACAAAGAAAATGGTCAACAAGATGCCCTATCTAAGCAAGCATCCTCTTCATTCGAAGGATTAAATCACACTGTGCTCATTGACGTCCTACTCAAGCCAATCATCAAAAAGGAAGCCTTGGAGCTCATGATTATCACCCCACAGGAGCCTAGGGAAAATTGGATGACACCCTTGGTCGACTTCCTCGACAGGGGAATCCTCCCAGCAGATCCAAAGGAGGCAAAGACGATCTGACCAATAATAGAAATGTATACTTTAGTCGAAGGAGTCCTGTACAAACGCTCCTACACTCTCATAGATGACAGACCATACTTGCGATGCCTTGCCCCCGAAACCTAGTATGCTCTGAGATTAGTACATGAAGAAATCAGTGGCGGCCACATGGGCGCGAGGTCCCTCGCTCGAAAAATTCTCAATCATGGGTATTATTGTCCCCCGCTCCTCTACCACGACCAAAAATACATTTTCCATTGTGTTTCCTACCAGCGGTTTTCCCCATTAAGCGGGTACCCCAAGCCGACCTTAGCTCCATGTCATGCCCGAACCCCTTTGCCATGTGGAAAATAGACTTACTTGGACTGTTTCCCCCCGCAACTAGACAGATGAACTTCTTAGTGGTATCTACTGATTACTTCACAACGTGGATTGAAGTGGAACAATTAGCATCCATCACTGAACATAAGATTCATCATTTCTTCTGGAAGAATATAGTTTGTAGGTTTGGGATCTCCCAAATTCTTGCCATCGATAATGCAACTCAATTCGCCATCAAGGTATTTCACAAATTATGCGATGATATGAGGATTGAACAATGTTTCTCTTCCATCTCTAACAGCCAGACCAATTGCCAAGCCGAGACTGTCAATCGGCAGATTCATGATGGCGTCAAGAAGAGGCTCGATGAGGCTCCGAAAGGGTTATGTGCCGAGAGCTTCGAGCTCCTGAGTGTGCTCTGCTCCTATAGGACCATGAAGAGATCCCCAATAGGAGAGTCCCCCTTCAACCTCACTTACGGCTGCAAAGCATTTATTCTCCTAGAAGTCGGGATACCTTCCCCTTGCCTCCTCTCCTTCAATATAAAATAGTACTTAGATGACCTCTGAGGAAACCTTGATCTCACTTAAGAAGTTCGCGAGAAGTCTGCCCTACAAAGGCATATCTATCATGAAGAGGTTGAGAAATTCTACCACGAGAATGTACGCCCGGCAAAACTCAAAGAGGGAGACCTTGTCCTAGGTAAGCTAGAGATCTCTGACCCATGCAAGAAGGGAAAGCTCACGCCAAACTGGGAATGACCGTACAAGGTCTGTGAAGTCATCCGCCCAGTGGCGTACTGACTCGAAGACCTAAGGGGCAAGAAAATACCTAGAACTTAGAATGCTGAGGGGGGAAACTTCATGAATGAGGAGGTGAGAAGAAAAATAAATGGAAAATTTTCGTCATCTTCTAGCAACTCTGTGTTGTCAGCTGAGAACTGTGGAAAAAGCAATTACAGAGGAAGGTCGAAAAGCAGAAATCACAGGTCAAAGTCATGAGCAGAAAATCATAAAGGCGAGCGTTCACACTGTCATAAGTCAAGACATAGAAGAGACCAATGCGAAGAGTACAAGAGACAACAAGTAGGGTCACAATGAGCCAATGTGGTAAGCAACGAAACTCATTTAGATAAATTGTGTTTGTCTACTAGAGTTGATATGATGCAAGAAGATTCTTTTACAGACTCAGGTGCTTCTTATCATTGTACACCCATGAGAGATGCTTTTGAGAATTATGTGGCATGTAATTTAGTGTAACGCCCCGAATCCCAAATACACTGAATTCGAGATGTTCTACAGGATCTTTTCGCTTCTTTTAGTACAATTTTACAAGAAAATTTAAACTTTTCACTTTACATCAGAGTTTACATCATTATTACACTTTTCATTTGCACAGCGGAAGTAAAATTTACAACAATTAAATAAATATACAACAACATGGTATAATCTTTAAGCATCCATTCCTCTTTAATCTTTAACATGCCATTTACCTGCATATAAGACTGTGGGTATGTCAGTTTATTCAACCGACGATCATTATACACGGCCATCCTCTCTATGCCGGAAATAGTATAACTCAATTTTCCATATTTAGCAAACACAAACTTGTCACATTTCAATTAAAGGGACTACCCTATTGATGTCGTGTTGTGATTGTGCACTTAGCCCTTAATGCATTTATTTATATTACATGACACTAATGCACACTTGTTCGGATTCTATGCATCCCATACTACATAGGTCCGAGGGCAAGCCCTTATTCGTTCTTCATCTTTGTAGGGTTCAATCCCTCGTTATGTCTTAATCTACTACTGTAATTACGGTAGCGTCTTAGATGTCCTATGATCTATGAGTCCATGTCCAGGTAGCCTGGAGGGAAATCCCACGCACTGACACGACGCATCGAGCAGGCAACCTATGGATAATTCAGCCTCCGCCATGGAACAATGGTACCACCCATAGCCACTCGAACATCCCACAAGCGTCGCCACCGGGACGATAATTCTGGAGTAGCGCCCACGCCATGTCTTGACGCATCAAGCAGGCAGCCTGTGGATCGCTTTCACACCGCTAATCCGTTGGCCCTCATACTCGTGTTTTTCTTCTACTTTCATCACGTCTCCACTATGTACTAATCCTTAGTTTTATCAAAATCATGAACAAAAAATCAAATCTTTAGAGTTAGCCTCTCCACTAAACCGGACTTATTCATTCATTTCGACATGACCAACCTTGGTCTAATTTCAATAATTCATTTCAATTTCTTTCCAATTGCCGGGGGAGACTTAGCTACTCTCCCAATTCAATTTCAATTCACAATTTCCACAATGAGTTCTTAAGACTCATAAAATTCATATTCATAACCAACGAATTTTCTTTTTCATTAACATGATCTCTAATTCATTCATTAATCCATAATCATACATGAACTCATGCACTTTATCAATTAATAATTTCATACTTGGAATTCATATCACGAATGAATATTCATACTTCATATTTTTTTCACATCATTCTCAAGTGAGAATAAATTGCATTATATCACACAACAAGGTTCTTTATGCCAAATCACTTTCTAATACTTCATTTCACTTTATTCTTATAAACTATAATTTTTCACAAGTGTATACTCTAGAACCATAGTTCTAATTGTGTACTTTATTCACAAACCATAGTTTAGCTCTTTCAAATAATGCCCAAATCATCTTTATAAAATCCCTTACATTTTTATGAGAATAACCATATTTTTTTCACAATTTTTGGACATCTAGAAACCCCCCAAAAAAATATTTTTTCAAAGATGCCGAGGGTAGGAATCGAACCCAGGCTCACGGAGAAAACAGCCAAGAGCACCCGCCGATAGGCCGAACTGTGCTAGCGGTATAAGGATGGGCTATAGAGTATTTATTACTCTCGGGTCGGTATTCTATTTGTTTTCAAAAAGTGAGATATATATATGCGGCTAAGGGGATTCGAACCGTTCAACACAGAGAACCCAACCGCACCGCAAGACCACTTGAGCTACGCGCTCAGTTGTCGATAGTATAGTTCTAACTTTATTTAAATCGTGCCCTCTGTTATTGAGAACATTTCAATGTTCAACTAGCTTTTGTTTCACTTTGCTCTCATCAAAATATACTGTATAAATCCAGAATAATTGTCCCTCACATAATTCACATGTCAGTGTGAGCAAAATAATTTTTGTGATAATAAAAACATATTTTTACACATTTAACTCAAAATATACATTCTAACACTCTTCTTTTTGATGTTTCTTTGCCCCATAGTGTTCTAATCTTTTTGACACTACACTTCACTTCAATCCACTGATTTTAATAATTTATCTACATACAACTCTTATTGAATTTATTCATACCCAATATTAACACAAAGGGCCTATTTAACGCAAAACTCAAACTACTAACTTTGTGGGTAGTTCTTTGATAGTAACAAATGTAGTTTCATTAAATCAACATATGCTTCTAGTCAAATCATGTACATCACAAAATATATAACTACATATCAATTAGCATGTTCACAACTCAAACATTCAAGAAAGTTACTCTTTTCAAAAGTGTGCTCTTTCTTAATCAATTTCATGCTTCAAATTTCCAATTTAACTAGCATTCTTATTAGTATTTTTCATGCATCAAGTCTCAATATCATACTAGCATCATTCTTAAGGAAATTTAACCACTATCATTCATTCATTCTAACAAGCATGGAGAATTTTACCCACAACTCAATTTTAACAATAGAACCACATGCAAGTTGTTCATTAACATTCCAATCAATTTATGAACTAACTTTCCCATTAAAATAATGTATTCTTATTAATATTTTCCATGCATCATTTCTAATTAGAAATAAGGAAAATCAAACCCACCTTGTATGGAGAGAAAACAACACAATAGCAACAAAGTCCTTGCAACGAGATGCACCTCCTCCTAAATGATGCACGCACAAGCTCCACGAACACCAATCCCGAGCTCCTCCTTGGAATGACCGGCCTCTCCTTCTTCTCCTTGTTTGAATGCAACACAATCTCACACAATTCTCTCAATCTTTTAACTCACAACTTACTACTAAATAATACTATTAGACTTGCATAAGAATACTAGCCATGGGAGGGGGTATTTATACTAGAAATCAAGTAGAATGAAGGGCTAGGATTAACTAGTTGGTTGTAGGATGGAGGGCCAAGATTAGAGTAGGAGTTGCAATAACTACCCACATCTAAATAACCACCCCATGATCACCACTCAAAATTTCGAGTTTTCCCTCCAAGAATGCAACCGGCCAAGCACTTTTGTGCATGTTGCACGTGTACGTGCAATACACGTGCATGCCAATTGATCCAAAAAGTTGTACATTAAATTCTGTACAAAAATAAAATAGTATTTAAATAGTCTTCTACATGACAAGTTAGATAAAAATTGATTAATCCATGGGCTTTAGTTTTGGGCCAAAATAGTTATTTAAAATAAAATAAATAAAATACATTTTGGGCTTTTAAAAAAAGGCTTTAAAATAAGGCTTTCTATTTATTTAAAGAAAAGGCTTTTGTATAAAATAACTTGAAAACACCTATTTAAATATTTATACACATCTCAATAAAATAATTATACGATTTAATTCAACCAAAATATTGTACGTGCACACTACGTGCAAAATAAATAATTTTTCATTAATTGAAAAATCAGGGTATTACATTTAGGTTCAGTCATAGTTAGGAATGCGCATAGTTGTACAGTAGTTGGAAAATGAACTATCACAGTGAAAATGAGACACATTCTAGGCTTGAAGAAAAGTTTGATCTCAGTCAGCAAATTAGATAAAGAAGGGCTTATGAAAACATTTGGACATGGAGAGTGGAAGATTACTACAGGTGCTAGGTTGGTGGCAAAAGAAAATGTATTTATGTGAGAATCGTGTAATGGACAAACACAAGAGAATTAGCTTCAGATGAGTGGGCATGAGAAGAAGCTTGGTCAGCTAGAGTTGGTACATATAGATGTGTGGGGCGGACACCAAAATTCTCTTATGGTGGTAAGAGATAATTCGTTACATTCATCGATTATGCTACTAGGAAAGTTTGGGTTGTTGCAGTTCGTGAGATGTCCAAGCTGTTTGAGATGTTCAAAGCTTGGAAGGCCGGAGTTGAGAATGAGACAAGTTGCAAGGTGAAAACATTAAAATCGGACAACGGTGGTGTGTACACAAGAGTTCAGTGACTTTCTAGCATCAGAAGGTACCAAAGGAATCAAGACGGTTCCCAACTCTATAGAGAATGGAGTAGTAGAAAGACTGCACTGCAAGATACTCGTAAAGGCGAGATGCATGGGACTTCATGTCCATCTTTGGGCAGCTACAGTGATATAGTAGTGTACTTGATCAACCATTGCTCGTCTAATGCCCTTGATGGGGACATAACTCAAGAACTATGGACAGATAAACCTATTAATTATTCACATTTGAGAGTTTATGGTAGTATTGACTATTCACTAATTGATAGGGAAGAAAGAAAGAAATTGGATTTAAGTGTGTCTTCATTGGCTACGGCGGTGATGAGTATAGTTACAAGCTTTGGGATTTGGTAATAACAAGGCCATTCACAGCAGGAATGTGGTTTAAAATGAAGAACTCTTGTAAAAAGATAGGCACATAGGTTAGGGCAATTATATGGTTAAAAATAGGACTAAATCAGGACCGTTCAAGTCGGCACAAATCTTAAAGCTCTCAGGGGTAAAACGGTAATTTTACCTACAAACGGGTCCAAAATGGGAACTGGGTCTCTTCTTCAGGGCCCAGCAATCCATGAATGGATCTGCCCTGTTGGATACGAGTCCCAACCCGTTACAAACCAGTTTCGAAAGATATGGAGGAATCCAAATCCGTCATTATCCCTAAGAGGCGGTTCTAACCACTTCTTATCCATTAATCCCGGGAAGTAGAGATTTGTTCTTATCTCGTAAAGGGTCCCTACGGTGACTATAAATACCCCTCTCCCCTCACTGTTACAAGTTAATGAATCTTTGCCCACTTAAAGCTCTTCTTAATTTTGGAGATTACTGACAAGAGTGTCGGAGGGTTCATCGATGGGATCCATTCCGGTGTATCAAACTTTGTGTAGGTTCGCGAACGTGGTAAGGAACGAGTCAACACATAGGTGGAGTCAACATGTTTGCTTTACTGTTTCCCTCAAAGAACTCACAAATTCATATGTTTTGTCCCACACCCGAAATCAGCAGCAACAGATTGGCGCCGTCTATAGGAAACAGAAGCAGCGATCTCGTCTTCTATCATCAGTCAAACTAGTTTCAAGCCATGCCTCCCAAGAAGGGGAAGACAGCAGTCTCTAACTGCAGGGCCACTCCCGCACCTTTTCCTCTTCCAGTCCATGAGGTTCCCCCCTCAACCCACTCAGCAAGTCCAGCAACCTGGACAGCCTGTCCTTCAATCTGTCCAGCAACCACAGTCTGGATGACATCTTCCTCAACAACCACAGTCCCAGTAGGCTCCTCCAGGGCCACAAGAGGCTGCTGCGGACCCTCCCGCTGAAGTCGACAAGGGCAAAATCCTCATCGCGACCATGTGTCGATACACAACCCCACATCTGACTCCATGGCCTTGCACAGTCCCCCCATGCCGAAGGACCTCCAAAACATCATCTTCAGCAGGCAGAATGGGATGGATCTTCGGACCTGCCTTGATGAGAGGCGGACCCATGATGGGATACCCTGCCGAAAGCATCACAGGGGTCCAACGGTCCGGTCCCCCAGATCCCGGTCCTCTGTAAGCTGGATCACAGAAGGTCCAACTCTTCCAGGAGGCGGAGGGATTCACCCCAACATCATCAAAGGAGAAGCTGCTCTCCAGTCGGCCGACCCGCTCCTTGGGACCATCGAGAGAAGATGGCCCCTGTCACGAGGCAGAGTTCCAGCAATTCTAAGAGGCAGTCTTGAGGGCCCTCAATATTGCCCCCACCACGGTTAGCGGGTGCCTAGTCCTCAACCTGCCTAGGACCATAGGTGCCATACACCCAGTCCTCGACCAGCCCCGAGCTATCGACGTCACACTCCCAGTTCCTTCCCATGTGAATACGAATCCTAGGCCTCAACAAGGTATGACCGAAAGGAAGATTCGGTCTACCGCCATCTCCATGAGATGGAGAGGCGCCTTGGCCAACTGGACAAAGAGGAAGAGCAACAAGCGAGGCATTTCTGCCCCAGTAGGCCCCCATTTCTCTCGGACTATAATGGAGGCACCGGTCCCAGATAACTTCAAGCCTCCTCAATTCGAATCGTACAATGGGGAGTCTGACCCCACTGACCACATCGAGAGTTTTAAAACTCTCATGATAATACATCAGGTGTCAGATGCCCTCCTCTGCAAAACTTTTCCGATCACTCTGAAGGGGCCCGCAAGGGAATGGTACTCCCGTGTAGCCCCGACCTCCATCTTCTCCTTCGATCAGCTCGAAGGCCTCTTCCTGACACACTTCGTGAGCAGCTGCAGAGCCGAAAAGACGAGCACCTCTCTGCTATTGCTTAATCAGAGGAAGGGCGAGCGGCTGAGAGACTATGTCAAACATTTCACCGCGGAGGCCAGATCCATCGCCTCCTTGGACCAGTCCGTAGCCTCCGCCACCTTCAAATCCAATGTCGCTAACGACAGCCTTCGAGCATCCCTTGCCAAGAAGCCTCATCGGGATTTCTCAGAACTCCTGCTCAGGAGTGAGAAATACATCCAAGCGGAAGAGGCTCTCTCCCGCTCTGCTTTTGAAGGATCATCCTTCGGGAACAAATGGAAGAGCGCTAAAGAAGAAGGAGCTAAGAAGCTCCAGAAAGACAACGGAGGCCAGTGGCACCCTCCTCCCCGCTTCGAGAAGTTCACTCCACTCATTGCGAGTGTCTCAGCCATCCTGATGGAGGTTAGGAAAGAGGGCCTTCTCCTGCTGCCTCCGAAGATGAACACCCCGGGGAAGAAGAGGAACCAGAACAAGTGGTGCCGCTTCCACAGGGACCACGGCCGCGACACGAATGACTGTCAGGCCCTAAAAGACGAAAGCGAGGCCCTCATTCTGAAGGGGCAGCTTTCTAAGTTCGTAAGGAAGGACAGGGTAGACCCTCCTCTACCCCCCAGGGGGGCTAATAAGCGACCCGAGTAGCATGCCAAGACCCTGGAATCCGAACCAGAGGCCATCCTGCATCTCATCCACAGAGGCCCATTGGGGGAGATTCCAACTTCTCCCAAAAAGCCTTCATCCGGGAAGTAAATTCCGTGCAGAACCGTCCTCCCCCCAGGGGTCTGGGGGTCCCGATCACTTTTTCAGATAGAGATCTAGAGGGCATCCGAACCCCCCATTGCAACGCGTTGGTGATAAACCTCCACATGTCTAACTTTGACGTGCGTCGGGTCCTAGTTGATAACGGCAGTTCGATCAACATTCTCTTTCTGGAGGCCTTCCAGGGGTTCAAGCTATCCATGGATCGGCTCAAGCCTGCCGACTACACTCTGCACGGGTTCACAGGAGTGCCACTGATGGTCGAGGGTGTCATAACTCTTGACGTAATCGCTGGCAAAACTCCCACCACCCGAACTGAGCCGATGGACTTCATGATGGTGGATGTGAAAACTGCCTACAACGTCATCCTGGGCCGACCAGGCTTAGCTGCCCTCCAGGCCATACCCTTGGCCTACCATATGAAGATGAAATTCCCCACCACGGCGGGCGTAGGAGAAGTCAGGGGGAGCCAAGAGGCGGCCCTGCAAATGCTACATGACCTCGGTGGGAGGACCTATCCTCTCCCTCGAAGGTCTTGAACTCCCCCAAGGGAGTAGCCCGCCTACATTAGAGCCGGTCGATAAGCTGGAAGAGGTTGCCTTCTTAGAAGGAGATCCGACCCAGAAATTTCAGATTAGCAAAGTCCTCCCCCCTCCCGTTCGCTCCGACATTATCCAGTGCATAAGGGAAAATTAAGACCTCTTCGCCTGGACTGCAACGACATGTCGAGGATCTTCGAGGAGCTCCTCCTACATCACCTTAGTGTTGCTTCAAGGGACCAGACCAGTTCAGCAAAAGCAGCCCAAATTCGCCCCCAAGCGCCAGCAAGCTATCAAAGAAGAGGTTGAGAAACTCCTTAGAGCTCGGTTCATACAGGAGGTAAACTATCCGGAGTGGCTGTCCAATGTCGTGATGGTCAAGAAAGCCAACAGGAGCTGGAGGATCTGCATTGACTTCACGGATCTAAACAAAGCCTGCCCCAAATATCCATTCCCGCTCCCGAGCATCGATGCCCTAATTGATGCAACCTCGGGCCATGAACTCTTAAGCTTCATGGATGCGTTCTCTGGGTACAATCAGATAAGAATGTTCCCTCTCGACGTTCCAAAGACCTCCTTCATCACCGATCAGGACCTATATTACTACCGGGTCATGCCCTTCGGGCTTGAGAACGCTTGCGCCACCTACCAACACCTTGTCAACAAATTCTTCAAGGAGCAGATTAGGCGGAACATGGAAGTCTATGTAGATGACATGTTGGTGAAGAGCATCAATAGATCAGATCATGTCTCCGATCTCGAAGAAGCTTTTAACGTGTTGAGGAGACACAATATGAGACTGAACCTGAACAAGTGTGCATTCGACATCTCATCCGGCAAGTTCTTGGGATTCATGGGCAGCCAAAGGGGCTAGAGGCCAACCCTAAGAAGATCCAGGCCATACTCAACATAGCTCCCCTCTCTAGTGTTAAAGATGTGCAGAGACTCACCGGGTGCCTTGCGGCGATTGGGCATTTTCTCTCCAAATCCGAGGAGAAATGCCTCCCGTTCTTTAAGGCCCTCAGAGGGGCTAAAGGCTTTGAATTGGGGTGACAGCAACAAGAGTCCTTTGACCAGCTCAAGGCCTACTTAGTCAACCCCCCACTCTTGACCAAGCCAATGCCCGGGGAAGTCCTCTACCTATACCTTGCCGCTTCGGAGCAGACCCTTAGTGCTATTTTAGTAAGAGAAGAAGACAAGACACAGAGGTCCATCTACTACGTGAGTAAAGTCCTTAGGGACACTAAACTTCGTTACCCGAAGCTGGAGAAAATGACCTATGCCTTGGTCATGGCGGCCCGAGAAGCTCCACTCGTACTTCCAGTCTCACTCGGTGTTCGTTCTTACCAACCAGCTGCTCAAACAAGTACTCCATAAGCCCGAGACCTTTGGGCACCTTATGAAGTGGTTCATCGAGCTAAGCCAACATGATATCAGCTGTCAGCTTCAAACCGCTATCAAGGCTCAAGCCCTAGCCGAGTTTATAGTGGAGAGTACAATTCCGAGGCAAGTAGAGCAATAGAGGAACCCCCCTTCTGGACGGTGTATGTAGATGGGTCCTCGTGCACCGATGGGAGTGGAGCAGGAGTCATCCTGGCGGGCCCAGACGATTTCATCCTCCAGTACTCACTCCGCATCAACTTTAGAGCATCCAACAATGAGGCTGAGTATGAAGCCCTTATAGTAGGCCTATGCATGGCTCGCAAGGCAGGGGCAAAGCATGTCAAGATATTTAGCAACTCGCAGCTGGTGGTGAACCAGGTATCAGGGGAATACGAAGCGCGAGACGGTCACATGGCCAAGTACTTGGCCAAGATTAAAGACCTGATGGCATCTTTTGAAGATGCACAACTCTAGCAGATCCCCCGAGAAAAGAATGCTCTGGCAGACGCCGTCTTAAAACTAGCTTCCTCCTCCCTCCAAGTGCTCGAACAAACTGTCCTAATAGAGGTTCTACTGAAGCCCAGCATCGAGGAAGAAGGTTCCGAGCCGATGAAGACGCTGCCCCTACAACTCGGGGAGAATTGGATGAGGCATCTGCACGAGTTCCTCAGATATGGGATCCTTTCTTTAGATCCTAAAGAGGTCCGGAAGATCCGAACCAGAGCCGAGCGGTACACCCTCATCCAGGGAGTCTTGTACAAACGCTCGTACACCCAAGTAGATGGCAGACCCTACTTGAGGTGTCTCTCCCCCGATGAAGCCCAATATGCTCTGAAGGAAGTACATGAAGGGATGTGTGGGGCTCACTTGGGAGCAAGGTCCCTCGCCTGCAAAATCTAGAACTATGAATAATTTTGGCCTACTCTCCTTCGCGATGCCAAACAACACGTTTGTCGATGCGGCCCTTGCCAAAAATTCTCAACAATCCTCCGTCTACCGCAAGCTCAACTCTTCTCTCTATCCAGTCTAACCCCTTTTGCAATGTGGGGAATGGACTTGCTCGGGCCGTTCCCTCCCACACCAGGCCATCTAAAATTCCTTGTTGTAGCGATCAACTATTTCTCTAAGTGGATCGAAGCTGAGGCCCTAGCAACAATCACAGAGAACAGGGTGCAACGCTTCTTTTGGAAAAACGTTGTCTGCAGATTCGGCGTGCCCTGAATCTTGATAACGGACAATGGAACTCAGTTCACGGGGGCAGCCTTCCGCACTTTTTGCACAGACTTTGGCATTCAACAACATTTCTCCTCGGTCTCTCACCCCAGTCTAACAGTCAGGCAGAGAACGCCTGTAATACCCTAAATTTCCTTCTTAATAAAATATTAACTTTCACGTGTTGTGCACGTGAAAATTTCATATGTATATTATTTATTTATTTTTATATACAAAATTTCTTTTGATAGTATGAACAATTATTTTTTTCCTTTCCTTTATTTTCCTAAAAAGCTTAATTTTCTAAAAAAGCCTAAAACACTAATTAATTGTTTTAGCCCACTTTAATTTATTTGTTTGGCCCACAACCTAAGCTCACTACTTATGAAGCCCACCAATTTAATAAATTAATTAAATAGACACACTTGTCATGAAGAGACAAAATGTGAACAATTTAATTTATTAAAATTGTACAAACTTTTAATTAAGGGTACTAGGTGGCAAAATGTGAACAAATTATTTTCTGGCTTGTATTATTATCTTTACCAGTATTGTTAATATTTTATTATTATTATTTTTACCAGTATATTTATGATGATCATTATTTTTATTATTTCTATTATTATTATTTTATTATGTGTTGATTTTTGTATTTTTAATATTATTTTTGTTAATGCCATTAGTGTTGACCTAATTATTTCAATTAAATCCCTCATCTCAACCCCAATTGTATTCTGTTATCTCATTCTTTTCTTCCTGCTCGGATCATCGCTTGGTGTCGTGTGTTCTACAACGACTTGTCTACAACTTGGAACGTCACCATCAGAGTGGCGCAGCGGAAGCGTTGTGGGCCCATAACCCACAGGTCCCAGGATCATATTAGTGCTTATCCTTCCTTGCCTTGTTTGGATCCCTCTATCTCTTGCAATTGTTCTCATCCGTTGACTTATTAGTTGATTTAATTCTTCACTATCTTTTCTCTCCTTGATTTCAGTTCTGACTACTCCTTTATTGCTTTGTTATCTGGTGTTAATTATTTCCTTTTGATACTGTTCATTCTCATTCTGCGTGCCATTGATCCATTGATATCAACTTCCTTCTTTTCTGGTATTGTCTCTACTTTGTTGCCCTTCCCCAGTTTGCTTTTGCCGTGTCCTATGTACCGCCTACGCAAATTTCGAGGACGAAATTTTGTTGTAAGGTGGGTAGGATTGTAACCCCTGTTTTCCCAGAAAGGTATTTTTCGATATTTTCTGTATTTAAAATTTTCGCAAATTATTTTTATTGTTAAAATTAGATTATTTCATAAATTATATTTATTAATTATTGTAATAATTTTCTTATTGGATTATTTTCATTTTATATTATTTTTTCTGGCATTTCTGACCTCCGTGTGCTGTTTGTGCGCCGATCGTCCGTTTTTCACCATTTTGAATTCTTTTTCGCATTTTCTTGGTCTCATTCATAATTGTTAATTATTTTTGGATTATGATGAATTTTTAGAAGTGTTTTGACCAATTTGAGATTTTTGGCCCTTAAGGAGATTTTTAGGAGCTATAGGATTCATTGTATTTTGTATCCTCATTTGAAATCTACCCAATACCCATCACCTAATTGTATACCCATTTAATCCTATTGATATCCACTACCCATTAACCCACATTTGATCCCCTATATATACCCCTAATATCTAATTAACCCAAACCCTAATTTCTTTCTCTCTCCCTCTCCTATTCCTATCTGGCCTCCACCTTCTCCCTCCCGGCCTGCATCTCTCCTACCCCAGGCCGACACCCCCTCACAGCCCCCAAGCCCTAGCCGACCACATATCACCTCCTACATCCTCCAATATACAACCCTGCTTCATATTACCTCGTCTCTCCTCTTTTCCTTGTGGCCGAAACCAACCAAAACAGCACCCACTACTTCAAAACAGCCCCTCCTTCATCTCTTCGCTGATTTGGTGAAGAGGGTATCATCCGTTCGAGTTCGTGCTTCAAGAAGACGATCGTAGGCAAGATTCGGTTCGTGGGTTCGTTTGAAATCGCACGTGGAAGGACTTTTGCTCGTGGGTTTTCTTTGAAAGGCTTGGATTCGTCGCGTTCGTCATCACAAAAAGGCAAGTAACTTGTACTTAAATTTCTTAGGTTGATACAAGTCGAAAGTTCACACATAGAGTAGTTTGAGACTAGAGACGGACCAAGATCACGTCTTTATTTGTGGATTTCGTCTCTAAGGTTTCAAAACAGGCCATGGACGGATTAGGACATGAATTTGATAGGTTTATGCCTTAGGATTCACCCAAACGCGATTGTTATCGCGTATGTGACATATTGTATACCCGATGCATGTTTAAACACCCATATGAGAAATATTGGATTTTGACAGGTTAGAAACCCTTAGATATGACATTTAGGTAGTGGGTAGACAGTATTTTGAATTTGGAAGAGTGTGGATGATTTTTTGAGGAAGTTATGATGTTTTGAAACTTAATTGAGAAATCTGGAAATTTGGGTTGAACTGGTTTGATTGCAGTTTTTACCTAGATTAGAGTCCGAATCTCAACATGACTATTTCTGAGAAATTTGTAGAGAATTGAATCTAATTTCTAATCCCACTGATTTCACCCTGTTTGGAGTTCGTATGGAGTAGTTATGATCATTTTAGTAACTGTATGTTAGTAGTTTCCAGTTTCAGTTCGGGGTAATTTTTGTGGACAATTTATTTTCAAGATCTAAGTTAGACATAATTTCATGCCACAAGATTTTGTCCAGTGTTTCACTATGATGTCAGGTAGTTCCCTGATTTTTGTGGTAATTTAAAGATGAGTTTTGAGTGATTCCTTACATTCTTTTCTATAGATCGCTTTTGCTGTAAACTGCGTGTGATTGTATGTTGAATGCCGTGTTTACCGTATTTCTAATTACTGTATGAGTATTTGATGTGAGATATGAAAGTTAGGAAATTGTATCTACTTTCACCCTGTTTTGGCGGAAGTGGATTTTGATGCGTTGTTTGCAAGATGTGTTCCATCTTGTACAGCGGTGTTGAAGGATTCCAGATCCATCAAAACTGTGTGATGTGCTATTTACTATTTTTGTAAACATATTTATACTTTCTGGAAAAATATGAAAATCTATATTTTGAGACTATACATATAGGGGATTACCCCAGAATTTTCGTGGATTTAATTAATGACTTTGTATGTTGTTTTCATGTGGTTTAAGTTCTTCCCCTGTTTTCTGGCTGTACATGAGAACTGTGTTGAATTGTGTTTTTAGTCGAGATGTTGTGAAATAGCATATGGATTTATTATACCCGTTAGAAGCGTGTGGAAGTCTAAATTCCAGATCCTTCGACGGATCATGATTTGCATGCCTGTAGATCTTTGGATCACTGATTTTGTACAGACTGGTCTTGCTGGCCTGATTATAAACATATACCATTTTGCTCGTATTTGTGAATGTTTTGCACCTATACTTACTGATCTAATTCCCTGAGTCTAAACCTGATTATGACCTGTTAGTTTGACATTATTTAGCACACTCTCATGCCTGTTGATGATCTTAATAATAAAAGTAACTAAGCCGGGGTTTAAGGGAAAGATTGAATAGTGGATAGTTCAGAAATGTGTACTCGGAAGGGGGCCCGTGTTTCCCATTTTGCTGCATGGACCTGTTGGTTCATGTACCTGTTACCTGTTGCTGCACGTACCTTTTGGTCGTGTACCTGTTGCTGCATGGACCTTTGGTTCATGTACCTGTTACCTGTTGCTGCACGTACCTGTTGGTCGTGTACCTGTTGCTTCATGAACCTGTTGCTGCATGAATCGGATGATTCGTGTACCTGTTATGATTCATGAACCTGTTTTCCTGTACCTGAGTATACTGCCCTCTATGGTCCACTATGAAATCTAAAGCGAAACTGTTTTGTTGTAGCAACCATGTGATATAATTTGGGGCACATGTCGTGCTACCTAGATAGTTAATAAAAGATTAGACTTAACATAACCTGATTATCCTGTTATCTGATACCTGATTTCCTATTACATGATTATCCTGATATTCCTGTTACCTGTTTTCTGATACATAATACATATTTACCTGATTACCTGAATACCTGATACTTATACATGTTACCTGTTTAACTGTTGACTTATGTTTACCTATACCTGTTAGTATATCCTGTGGTTAGATAGTGTCCATGTGCTTGTATCCTATTCTATTTGTGACCCGGACTTGCCATTGATGGGTACTATGTTTTCTCTTTTCCTTTTTCTTGCATTCTATGAATTGCATTCTATGAATTGCAGATTTTGGAGGACAGGTTCCTGAAGGTATTGGCAAGATGATGGGCTAGAGGCTGAAATTTGCTATTACTATTCTTGTTAATTATTTTGGACACTAAGTGTATTTTGAGACTTGTATTATTTCTTGTATTTGGGCAATGTGACCCAAGATTATTGTGTTATTCAGATCATGAATATTTGAGATTAATGTGTTTTATTTCAAGTATTCTTGTTGATATTTGGTTCATAAGTGCATGTGGTTGATTTTTCTGGCTTCCGACTCTGATTTTACTGTGACATGTTGTAAAGATTTCTTGAAACAGCTTAAGGATGATAATAATCATTCGCTGGGCTTTTGTTACGTGCTCGTATTCCGTATTTTTGGGAAGCGGGGCGTGACATTGTTATTTATGTGATTATCCTTTCATTGCATGCGTGTTGTTTTTACTTCTTGTTTATATTGTTGAGTTGGATCGATAACAACCTATGAATGACGCAAGTCATTCGCTGGGCCGTGTCACGTGATTGCATTCTGTATTTTTGGGAAGCGGGGCGTGACACAATGCTCATAGGATGTCTGTGTGTAGTGAGACGCCATTGCTTGCGGTGTGGGGTATTCTCGAAAATTCCCAGGTATGAGTGAAATACTCTCCGGAATTATCTGTGGATAGAGATTGACCTCTAAAATTATCGGGGCATGGGCTAGGTACGTGCAGAATGTCTAAATCTTGTAGTAGTTATAGTAGTAGATTGCATGGCGAGGGATCTAACCCTATAATGTGGAGTACGTAAGTGCTTGCCCTCGGAAATATGTAAAATGTGATGAATAGAATCCGAACAACTATGCATTAGTGTCATCGTAGTGTAAAATCGGCATTAGGCATTAAGTTCATTTTCATACACCGACACAACTAGGATAGTCACTTTTCTGGTTTGCATTAAAGTTCTTGATTGCTAAAGTTAAAGAATCGTTGTATTATAGCATTGCGTCAGTTGTATGCGACAGACGTGCCCACAATTTTGCAGTTGCAGGACTGCACTTGGCATGGACTTACAGTCACTGTGATGAGCTGTTACAGGATTGAAGAATTTCATTATTGTATATCAGGTTATATTCATTTAAATTCCCCTGCGTTGATGTAAAGAACAATGTTGTATAATGAAAAGTTTTAAATTCCTTGTAAAATTGTACGAATTTGAAGTAAAAGATCCTATTCTTTTACGAATCGCATGTAAATAGAATTCGGGGCATGACAATGACTACTACAAGATTTAGATACTTTGCAAGTATTAGTTCTCGCCCCGGAATACTGGTGATCAATCCCACTCTGCGAATCATTTTGTGGCCTATTTCATCCATCGTCCTAGAATACTGGGATTGTCTCACTCCGCAACTCATCCTGGAACCCTCATTGCATAAATACCCAGTGAGCGTCACTCTTACCCCATAATACTGGAGATCAATTCCACTCTACAGATCATCCTGGGGCCTATTTCATCCCTCGTCCCGGAAAACTGGGGATTGTCTCACTGCGCGAGTCATCCTGGAGTCCATAACTCACGTTTGCTCTTATTTCATCATATCTCCAACTAGTGCCTGACCTTAAGTTTAAGTTAAACTTATTAAGACCTAGAGATAGCTTACCCACCGGGCTTAAACCAAAACCCTGAGAATGTTAGCCCACACTGGCTACTTCTCAAAGTGAAAGTCAACCCACTCGTTACTTCTCAAATTCTATTTATCACAACTGCCGGTATTCTTGGACTCACTTAGCCTCTAGAATATACACATTTCATGTTCACAACATCCTGGGTTATTCATACCCTCTTTATTCACATTTTGAAATTTCATTCATTCGCATATCCAATTATTCTCTTGTTTACACAAATCAATTATTGTCACACCCCATTTTCCAAAAAGATACGTAGTACGAGTGCGTGACAAAGCCCAACGAATAATTTTCACCATTCATAAGTTGTAAGGATCGACTCAACAACATAACAGGAAATATAAAAGAAATATACAACCACGCATGCATGAAACAAAACTCAAATCAACAGAATTATTTGAAAATAATACATAATCCTCAAATAAATATAAGATCTGGAACAAAAATAAACTTTGGGACAACACGTCCAATACAAGTTTAAGTAGCAACAAAGAATTTATAAACTCAAAACAAAAGTAAACTAAAGCATAACGATTCCAGCCCAAGCTCAAAACACTTGATCACTCACTCTGTCAGGTAGCTAATCTCCAAAACCTGTGTATTCAACATTTGGAAGAAATAGAAAAATAAAAGACAAGATGCCCGTTAGTGCAAGCTACAGGCCGCAAGTAGTTCAAGCAAAAGGGTACAGGAACAAGGACAAGAAATATAAAATAGGGAACTGGAATCAAGAACATACAACATATCATGGCAGGAATGCAACTAGTGATAGAGAATAATGAAACTAGCAAGCAAGTAAACTGAGTCAAGTAACAGAATCATGTAACAAGTGAAAAAGTAATGTGTAGCAGATATCACGTAACATGCGAGACAGGTAATAGGTGTGTACAGGTAACATGTTATTCTTAAGTCTTTTGTTTAATCTTAACTAATGCACCACTCATGCATCCCATATATGTATCACATGGTTGTTGCATACAATCAAGTTACGTTTAGATCAGTAATGGTGAATTCTATAGGGCCTATGTACTCAGGCATCATGTAAACAGGAATCATATAATGTCATGTAATCCGGTAATGGATTCTAGAGGAGGCCCCTGTAGATTCTAGAGGTGCCCCCCGTCATCCCACAACGTGGAACTTAGTTCCATATTGCATGTAAACAGGAAAATAGGTAAACAGGCTCATGAATCATGTAATCATGTAATGAATTCTAGAGGTGGCCCTTATAGATTCTAGAGGTGGTCCCCATCATCCAGGACGTGGCACTTAGTTCTACGTGGTACTTAGCTCCATGTACTTGTAATTATGTATCCATGCAAACAGGTGGAAAATACGGGAACCCTTCCGAGTACACTTTTCTATATTGTCCACTACTAGATCTTTTCCTTAAATTCCGGCTTGATTACTTATTATTTTTACCAAAACAGACATGAAGCTGCACAAACAGGGACAAGTAAACATGAAGGGAAATAGGGAATAGATTCGGATTGGGTAGGAAACACATTCGGATGTCAAAATAACATAAAACTATCAGAAACAACAAGAATTTTAATTCTGGACAGCAGGACGTAGCTGCACTAAAACTGCAATTCCTGTTGCTACAGGAATGAAAATTTGAATCCGTTAGAAGTTCTAGAAACTAGACTCTCTGCCGGTTCCAGCATATATACACACGATATATAAAAGTTAAAGAAACTGGGTTCAAATCAACATTCTACACAGATTTTGTGTTCAGCCAGAATTCTTAAAGTTATATTCACATGCATGAATCAGGTCTAAAACTCATCAACTAAATCCAAGAAGATTAAGGGTGATTCCCTAGCATGTTTAGTCTCAGCTAGTTAAATTTCATATTATTATATTATTGATAGCATGTTCAAATTAAAATGCAAAGCAGGGTGATACATGTGAAATTGTGAATCTGGAAATCCAGACCCAGTAGTACTAGAACAGCAATATCTCATAAATCATAACTCAAAATTCGATTCCATCAGATGTTCTGAAAACTAAATACATCGGGATACAATTCATATTTAGAACCCAACTCAAAATTCTGTCATTAACAGGGTCAAATTCATCATGCAAAATCAGGACAACAGTATATAAAGTTACTTTTTGCATGAAATATAACATGATTATTAACTACCATGGACCTAAATTAATGTGTGATGCAAATTAGGGTTTAATAACTATTCAAACAGCTCCCATGTTGATGTGTCTAATTTTTATACAAATATTTGTACTCATTTATCCATTAAAATTGCTCGTTTTCATTTATATTATTTATAATTCATCTTATTTCTATAAGATTTCAATTAATAAATTATTTTTGAAGGAATGAGATTTTTGATGCAAAAGGTGAAGATTTTTTGAAAAAATTAACAAACAATGCAAAACTATTGATTTATTATTTTTAATGATTTGTTGAATTTTATATTTTACAAATTGACAATATGTGGAGCAAAATATAATTTTAATTGTCAATAGGGTGTAAAAAGAATAAACAAATTTAAAAGAATTTTGATAGAGCTAAAATAAAAATTAGTTACTTTTAAGTTGATCTAATTAATTTAAATTTAAATGTTTATTTTAAAATTCTGATTTTTATTTGCAGCACATATCTCAGTGAAGAGATAAACCTTAATCCTATGTGTACAACTCTCTATCTATAACTCCTATAAATATAACAGAAGGCAGAAGAGGAAGGACAACACACACAGAGGAGGAACAACGGAAAAGCAAAAAATAAAAATAAAAACCAAGAGAAAACAGAGAGAGAAGTTAGCATCCAAGCCAAAAAGTCGAAGCCGAAGTTTTCTGTGCTCAGCACGGGACTCGAGAACCAGGCGACAGCGACAGTTGGCGACGTGACAGGTCGACAGCGACGCGATTTGACCTAGTCGGCGTGTGTTCCAAGATCGAGACCAGACAACTGCGACTTGTTCAGTTGCCGCTGAGTCCGAGGGTGCTGACTCAGTGATGTGGCGTGCACGCGTGGCAGTGGGTGCTAGGCAGAAAAGAGGAAACAGAGCTTCGTTCTGTTGGTGCTGAGTTCGAGACAGAGAAGAGAGAGAGACAGAGAACAACTGTTTTACTGGATTCGGTTTGCAAATTATTTATTTACAAAACAATACTTTTGTATCTTCTTTTCTCTTCTAAAATTTAAATATGCAATCCATGAACAAATTTGTTAATTGCAATTTTATTATGAACTAAATTTATTTTTTTAGGGTTTCGTTGTAGCTTAGTTTTGATAACACAATTTTTCTATTTTTTCATGGTTTTGTATTTGATTTTTGTGCCTAATGCTTACAATTATTTGGCCAATTTTTGTATGATTATTGGATCATGGAGAGACCGAGAGCTAATTTGTGATTTAGAACAATAAAAACTGAACACCATTGATTGAGCGAAATTAGAGATAATTTACCGTGATTGATGTGACCGTTAAGAAATCCACAGAACTTAATGAGTCTTTGATTAATTAAATTTGCATAGAGATATGATAAACTGTTAGTTAGAGATATTTTTGGTGTTGTTCGAGAGAAAGCATTAAATAATTTGGGAATTTTGGTCTACAACTTCGAAAAATAATCTTTTTATTCATATGGACTTATAAATTGTGTGGGATAAACTAGGTGAAATTGAAAGCCCTAAAATTAATTTTGCCATTAACAAATCACAAATTTTAGACTCCGGTCCTTTAATTTAATTTAGTTAATTCTTTAGATTAGTTTAATTAGTGGTCTTCTTTATTAATTCCGATCTTCCAAATAGTGATTCATCTAGTAATATCGGTACTCAATAAAATAATTAGTCCCTGTGGGTTCAACACTCTATTCACTTAACTATACTACTTGTTGCAATTTTGTACACTTGCAAATAATCACATGAAGTTTTTGGCACCATTGCAGGGGACTAGATGTTCTTTTATTAATATTGAAAATTGCTAGATTATTACTAGTTTGGATTTTTTTGTATTTTTTTTTATTTTATTATTATTTTACCTCTTTATTTTCTTTTGACTTACTTGTACTTTCATTTATTTTTCTTATTTTATTTTTTTTTAGTTTTTCTATTTTTTTAATGCTTACATTTCAGGACATACAAGGAAATTATCATGGCGAACGATGAAAATAGGCCTTTGAGAGACTATGCTATGCCCTCAATTTATGGAACAATATCAAGCATAAAGAGGCCGGTTATTGAAGCCAAAGATTTTGAGATTAAACCGACAATGATTCTATTGATTCAACAGACTGTTCAATTTTGGGGATTATCGCACGCGGATCCTTATGCTCACATTGCAAACTTTTAGAAATTTGTAACACTTTCAAGTACAACGGAGTATCAGATGATGCAATCAGATTAAGACTCTTTCCTTTTTCATTACGAGATAAGGCGAAGGCTTGGCTACATTATCTACCACCCGCTAGTATTACTATTTTGGAGGGACTTGCACAAAAATTTTTGGCCAAGCATTTTCCGCTGGCAAAGACAGCAAAACTAAGGAATGATATTGCCACATTCACTCAATTTGAGACCGAGTCTTTGTATGATGCATGGGAAAGGTACAAAGAGTTATTAAGAAAGTGTCCTCATCATGAACTACCGAAATGGCTGCAAATTCAAATATTCTATAATGGTTTGGGAGTTACACATCGATCTATGGTTGACGCAGCAGCTGGTGGTGCACTTATGAGCAAAATTTACAAAGCAGCCTATGATATTTTAGAAGAGATGGCATTTAATCATTATCAGTGGTGTGCAGAAAGTACAATACCCAGAAAAGTGGCTGGAGTTTTTAAACTTGATCCTATAACTACTTTAACTGCACAAATGGCTACTTTATCTAAACAAATAGGTAATTTAAATGTTAATTCTATTCAATCTAATATCATTTGTGATCTTTGTGCACGAAACCATTCTAGTGCAGATTGCCAAGTGGGGAATCCTTTTGCTCCGTCAAATGCCGAAGAAGCAAATTTTGTGTCAAACTTTCAAATGCAAAACAATCATTATGCAAACACATACAATTCAGGATGGAGAAACACCCTTAATTGTCCATGGAACAACAATCAAGGAGCAGTTATACCACCTCAAAATTTTCCACTGTAAGAAAAGAAGCCGACATTAGAAGAGATGTTCATGCAACACATGCAGAAGACAAAACAATTCATACAAAAGACAGATCAGTACATACTAAAGGCAGATTTGGCAATTCAAAATGTTGCAAATTTAACTTCGGCTTCCATTCACAATCATGAGGTACAATGTAATGCCCCGATCTTTATATACTGGGAAACCGTGACATAAGCCAGAATCTTTTCTTCAATTAGTCACAATACACAAAAAAAAGGAAAATTTAAAACTTTTTATTCAACACCAAATTTATTACAAGTCTGAATGTTATGCAACTGCAATACATTACAATAGTGTTTCAATAATACCTTTACAATCCCAAGTATTACAACTTTCCACAAATTACATCAGAATACAATGAAAGAAGAACAACACTTGGTAATTCTCACTTCGGTACTTTTCAACAAATAGATAATCAACATAAGTATTATAGCGGAACTTAAAAGACATCGACTCCTCGCTTCCCTTGCCTTGAGTCCTCCTAAATCTTGCACCTGTACTTCTGTGAGCCAGTACCTATTGAAGTGGGGACGTCAGTATTCACTGACGCATTAAGGCTGATAACTTAGCAGCGAATCTCCCAAAACAAACAAACAAAATCATGGCCAAGGTGTCGGTGTAGTTTAAGTGTTGGTGAGCGCTATGACTAGAATCTAATGCCAAATTAACTAAAGCTAGGATGCTCCTATTCTAATGCCAACAAGTCTCCGAAGCAACATGCAGCCCATACTACATGCGCCCATCTCAAGCCGTCTCTTCATTATAGGGATTTGAACCCGCGCTATGAGTTCTACTCTTATACTCAACTTGTTTCTGAAGATTAGACATGACTGAGGAGGTGGCCCTACAACGGTCTAGTTTCGCCAGGCATACCAGACCTTCCTCAAATATCTGACGAATCTTGGAGTTACTGTGAAATCAGGTTAGCTCGAAGCCTCCCAGTCGCCCCCTAGCCAGACCGTAGTCTATGGCCCCTTGCCCTTAGAAACAAGCTAAGATGGAGTTCCGGGGGGGGGGGGGGGGGGGTCCATCCCCCTTGCTCCGACAGGAATCGCTCCCACTTATCAAGGAACTTCAGAAATTAACAGACTAGATACGGATCCCGTGCTCCCAACTCGTGAGAAGCCAGAAACCGTATCCCTTTAACAAGAAGGGTACAACCCAATAATACCGCCTAATGCAAGCCTATAGGACAGGTCGGATAATAAGGAATCACCCTTAACACCAACTCCTTCCCTTCACAAAAAGTAAAGGTTAAGTAATAAAGCTATAAGTTACTACCTTAACAATGTCACTAATCCTAAACAAACTGAGGGATGACAACAGAATTTACACAATATACTGAGTCTTAAGTTAGACTTCGCAGGACAACTCTACTAGGCTGCTCATCCTAGACTTACCAGAATTCCTAAGGATCTGATTCATGGCCTATCGATCCAAGACTTCGGCAATATGAATGTACTTGCATGCCACTACCCTGAACTTGGATTTCGTCTATACTCCGGTCCGCGATCAACCTACACCGGTTAAGATTCGACGGTACACAAGGAGTGACTCGTCCACAGTGACTTAGGAGTAAGAAAACATATATGTCTTGATGGTCGATAGCCCCTAGGATAATAATATCACCCTAGACGAGCATAACAAAATTGTGTACTAGCTAATAAGCTATATACAAGTAAACCGAATATATACGAGCCAACAAGCTACGTATGAAACCAACAACTACATACGAGCCAGGCGGGCTTCGTATGAGACAATAACATACATACCAGCCAAATAAGCCGCGTATGAGACCAACAGCTACGTACGGGCCTGTCAAGCCGCGTACGAGCAACAACACACATACGAGCCAAATGAGCTGCGTATGAGACCTACAGCTACATACGGGCCAGTCGAGCCACGTATGAGACAACAACATACATACGAGCCAAATAAGCAACGTATGAGACCCACAGCTACATACGGGTCAGTCGAGCCACGTACGAGCACAACCATATGCTAAAACAACCATACAGGTAATCAAATCTAGAAGCAGCCAAACGTGCTTACTAGCAAACTTGATCTTCTATAATTAGAAGCAACAGAAGAATCTACTAACAGTCTAAAATAGGCATTCTACCAATGAGAAGTCCAAAAGCATCATAACAACTTTTATCGAGCTAATAATTACTAGTGACCTTTCCAACCCTTATTACCCATAAGGATGAGGAATGTCCCCATGATAAGGTCCAATTTCAATTAGAACCTCACACAACTAGAATCCACGGTTTTCTTTTCCCAAAACGAACTAGAACTACGTGCAACTAGATTCTTGGGTTCTTTCTCAAGTTTGAGCTAGAATCACCTAGGAGCTAGATGCATGGATTCATGGTTCCTTTTTAATCTTTCACTACCATATACAATTCGAGCATGGCTCTTTTACGTAGAATGCTACAATACCCCATTCAAGCATGCATGGCTCTAACTATGTAATCTCAAACATGGGATTCCTTCTAGGGGATTAACTAGAGCTACTTCACAACACAATATTATAACTACAACATGTTTGGTCCTTCACTAACGCTACAACCACAACATGCTAGTTCTTTACTATCACAATTTACTACAATGTGATAGTTAATACTACAGCTACAACATGAAGGTTCTTCATTAACACTACAACTACAACATGGATACAACTTAAGTAGGAAGCTACTATAAGTTAAAGCATGAATAGCTAATAGATTTAAGCATGGTTAATTGCTACAACTTACCCATGAGTATTAACAATTTAACATGGTATACAACAAAGCATGATTTTCTTTACTACTTCAACCTACAACAATTAGCATGGTATACTACTTTAAACATCATTCTACAACAATCTTAAGCATGGTAGGAATCTATAACAATCTCGTAAGCATGGCATGCTACTCAAACATTCCTACAACAATCTTAGGCATGGTAGGTAATTTAAACATTAATCCTACATTTTCCTAAGCATGGTAGGTAATTTAACATTAATCCTACAACAATCTAAGCATGAATATATACTTAGCATGAATCTACAACATTCCTAAGCATGGTAGGTAATTTAAATATTAATCCTACAACAATCTAAGCATGGATATATACTTAGCATGAATCTACAACATTCCTAAGCATGGTAGGTAATTTAAACATTAATCCTACAACAATCTAAGCATGGCTATATACTTAGCATGAATCTACAATATTCCTAAGTATGGTAGGTAATTTTAACATCAATCCTACAACAATCTAAACAGGGATATATATTTAGTATGAAGCTACAACATTCCTAAGCATGGTAGGTAATTTTAACATTAATCCTACAATAATCTAAGCATGGATATATACTTAGTATGAATCTACAACATTCCTAAGCATGGTAGGTAATTTTAATATTAATCCTACAACAATCTAAGCATGGATATATACTTAGCATAAATCTACAACATTCCTAAGCATGATAGGTAATTTAAACATTAATTCTACAACAATCTAAGCATGGATATATACTTAGCATGAATCTACAACATTCCTAAGCATGGTCGGTAATTTAAACATTAATCCTACAACAATCTAAGCATGGATATATACTTAGCATGATTCTATAACATTTTAAGCATGGTAGGTAATTTTAACATTAATCCTACAACAATCTAAGCATGGATATATACTTAGCATGAATCTACAACATTCATAAGCATGGTAGGTAATTTAAACATTAATCCTACAACAATCTAAGCATGGATATATATACTTAGCATGAATCTACAACATTCTAAACATGGTATACTACTTAAGTATCAACCTAAGCATGGTATACATTTCAAGTAAGAACCTACAACATTCTAAACATTGTATACTAGTTAAGTATTCCTACAACAATCTTAGGAATGGTAGGTAATTTAAACATCAATCCTAGACATTCCTAAGCATGGATATATACTTATTTAAACATGGGGAAGCTACTACAACTAAGCATGAATATCTTCTACTACTTAAGCATGTATCTTTTCCTACAACTAGTTAAGCATGGTAGAAAGCATGAGTATCAATCTTACAATAATCTAACATGGTATGTAGTTTTCCTACAACAACCTAAGCATGGGTTATACTTTCCTACAACAATCTAAGCATGGTAGGTGATTAAATATTAATCCTACAACAATCTTAGCATGGTATGTTGATCTACAACAATCTAAGCATGGAAACAATTTAAGTAGAACATCTACTACTACAATCTAGCATGAGGAGTTTCCTTACTATATCCAACCTACACAATCTAGTATGGATAGAATATAAACATAGAAATTGCTACAATTAAGCATGGATAATTATTTTAACTTAAGCATGGAAAATTGCTACAATTAAGCATGGATAATTACTTTAACTTAAGCATCAACCTACAACTTAAACCATACTAATTAGTCAACATAAAAAGAGTGATCTTTTTAACATTCTACAACTAATAACCTTAATTGTTTCTTTATCACTACAATAGAATTAGCATCCAAGTTGGGTTCTTTTTCATACACCCATTTGATTAATAAAAGGAACAAGCAACTAAAATAAGGAATCCCCAACTTGGGTTCAATCATTCATATGCATATTCTTAGTCCAAGTAGTTCAAGTTGTATGTTCTACAACCCTAAATGGGTATGTATACTAGTCCATATGCTTATGTATGAGTCCAATATCAAGTCCTACAGCCCAAAGTGGGTGTATACACAAACCACATATGCTTATGTTCATCTAGTCCAAAAATAACAATAACCACTAATAAAGACTTCATCTTTATGTGTTTCATAAGTTCTATCATCCTTTCCCTTTTATGAGGTTATTTCCTTTATCCATACATAATGCTATTCCAATTGTTCAACATACAACATACACAACAAGAAACAACAACACACAAAATACCACTACAAAGAACAAACAACCCAAAAGAACAAAAGAAATCAAACCAAGAAAATAAGAAAAAGGAGGAGCCCAAAACAACAAACTCAACAAACAAAAGCAAAATGGAGAAGCCCCCACCTTATTTTTCCTTGAAGGAAGAACTATCTAGCACCCTTCTCCTTCCCCTAAGCTCTTAGAAAACTTCTATGGAAACCTACAAATGAAAAACTCTCATATTAGTCTTTCTCTCTTTCTTTTCCTTTCCTTCTTTTTGTCTTTATAAAAGTGAGACAAGAGAAGAGGGGAGGGATATTTATAGTGTGAAGGAGGAGGGGGAAAGTGCAAAAGTGCTCCAAAAAAATGCAAAAAGCCCCCCTAGAAGAGGTGGCCGGCCCATACTTGTGAGGTGAGGGAGGGGTGAGGTGGAGGTATGGGCTAGGGTGTGAAGTGGAAGCATGGTGCAAGTTTCTAGAAGAGATTCCTTAATTCTTTCATGCACACTTAACCCTAGTTTAATCCTCCTAATCCTCACTTAGCCATTTGTCATGACAAAGACAAGTATTTTGTCCAAAAATACACACCACCTAATTTGTACAATGTACAAATTTGCTATAACAAAAATATGTATGTGTATATGTGTATACCAAAAAATCTTCACATAATCTGCATAAAAATAATTTAATTTGAAAATAATAATAAAATAAATGTTATTATCAATTCGGAAGATCACAGTACCAATTTGATACATTACGGATGTACACAGCCTGGTATACGTGTGCAGATAATGTTTATGAACAAAACCGTGTGATAATTACCAAAATATTTCAATTTTGGAATTAAAACAAAATAATAAAAAAATAATAAAAAAATAATAATTTATAGAATGTAATATTCGTCCGGAATATTACATACAAATTAGTCAAATTTCAAATATTCTTAATGAAAAAACTGCAGGAACATTACCAAGCAACACAGTTGTCAACCCCACAGAAGTTGTCAAAGCAATAATACTAAGCAGCGGGAGGACAACTGAGCAACCACAAGAAGAAAATGACGAACAAAATGTGGTTAAAAAAGAAGAACAGTACGAACCAATTGTGGAGGAACAAACGCAGCATGAGCAAGTAACTTCTGATGTTTTTAATTCCATAAAGTTTCCTCCCGAAGAATAGCCGTGTTTTCAAGTAAGTGAAACTGATTTAATTGTGGGCAAGAAACATAAGGCTAAATTTGAAAAATCACCAATCGAAATATGTCCAATAAGTTCAGCAAGTCTTGAAACTCAGAAAGAAAAATTTTCAGAATGTGTTATGTATTTGGATGCTGCACCCTCTATTTATTCATTTTTTCAGAAAAATTTCAAAGAGGTGGGGGAATCAAAGACATCATCATCTAAAAGGAAATGCCTCAAACTAGAGCTTGAACCTGATCCACACCTGAAGAGAAGAATTAGAAAGGATGTTTTAATGTTGTTGGGTCTTGGCGTTACATAACCATCTCACCTCCATGTCTGGCTGAAGACTTAAAACTTAGCGCTTCTTGGGAGGCAACCCATGTTTTATTTTACTGCATTTAGATTTTATTTTTCTTTTAGTTTAGTATAATTTTAATTTTTAATTTTATCTTGTAGGATTGCATAAATTTTGAAGTCGCCGGGCGGAGCTGTTTTGTACACCTACATTGATGGCTATTTTTGAGCAGTATGGAGTCCGAATCTGGAAAACTTCTTCAAAGAGAAATTGTAGACAACTTTCTTAGCTTTCCAGAAAAAAAAGAAAAAGAAATCAGCCCATTTGGATATCTACAGCTCCAGATATCGCAAAAATACTGAACGCCGCGCGTGCAGAAATTTAAAGACGAATCAGGGGAGAAATTCTGAACTTTTTCCATTCTTGTTGTTTTTTTTTCCTTTCCCATTGAGGACAATGTGATATTCAAGTTTGAGGGGAAGGTTTAAAAATTTATTTTTTATTTTTGAAAAGAAAAAAAACAAAATAAAAAGGGATTTCTATTAGGCTCACAATTACACTTTTGAGTTCTTTATTGTGATAAGCATTGAAATAATTTTTTTTTTGAGATTGACAATTGCTTATAAAGCAAGATTAAGCATAATTATTTACTTTAGGATTATTGAGTTTACAATTCCTTACAAAATTGTGTGAGTCATGCTATTATACATAAAAAAATGTGATACTTTTTTTTTTCTTGTGATTATCTCCTTTGGTCTAGTCCTAAATAGAGTTTAAGTAAATAGAGTAATAACGAAAAAAAAATGAATAAAGTCAATCTACTCCAATGTTTTGAGTTGCTTAGTAACTAAGGGTATTCATCACCAATGTTTACTTTTACGTCAAATAGCAACTCGAAATATGAGTATGCAAAGTACTCCTAAGTTTGTGACTTGTTGAGTAACCGGGTGAATTCATCACAAATGTTTTGCATTCGCATCAAAAAGCAAGTGACAACTTAGAGAAGAAAAAAAAAGAACTCTAGTTTGCTACTCGGTTTGCAGTAGTGAGAAGAGATAATCACAGATTAGGTTGTTACATACTATAATTACATTAATTGCATGACAAATATGATTGGGTTTGGAATTATGAATAAATAATTGCACTAGAGAAAGTGAGTATGCTTGGTTTTACATTATTTGCTATTGTTTATATTTATATTTGAAATTTTGATGTTTACATGATAAAATCTCTTAGTGTGATGGGTTGAGTCTATTATTGATTATTATTATTCATCCCCTATTATTGATTTTACTTTTTGCTCGAGGACAAGCAAAATCTTAAGTTTGGGGGTATTTGATATGTCTAATTTTTATACAAATATTTGTACTCATTTACCCATTAAAATAGCTCGCTTTCGTTTATATTATTTATAATTCATCTTATTTCTATAAGATTTCAATTAATAAATTATTTTTGAAGGAATGAGATTTTTGATGCAAAAAGTGAAGATTTTTGGAAAAAATCAACAAACAAAGCAAAACTATTGATTTATTATTTTTAATGATTTGTTGAATTTTATATTTTACAAATTGACAATATGAGGAGCAAAATATAATTTTAATTGTGAATAGGGTGTAAAAAGAATAAACAAATTTAAAAGAATTTTGATAGAGCTAAAATAAAAATTAGTTACTTTTAAGTTGATCTAATTAATTTAAATTTAAATGTTTATTTTAAAATTCTGATTTTTATTTGCAGCACATATCTCAGTGAAGAGATAAACCTTAATCCTATGTGTACAACTCTCTGTCTACAACTCCTATAAACTAGTATTATACACGTGCTGTGCACGTGGAAAAATTGGGGGAATGAAAAGGGGAAAAAAAATCTACCAACACGTGCATTGCACGGGTTGGGTTAAGGACAAATTACACTAAGGCCTTCTCCCATTATAGTAGTAGAGATATAACAGAAGGCAGAAGAGGAAGGACAACACACACAGAGGAGGAACAGCGGAAAACCAAAAAAATAAAAATAAAAACCAAGAGAAAACAGAGAGAGAAGTCAGCATCCAAGCCAAAAAGTCGAAGCCGAAATTTTCTGTGCTCAGCACGGGACTCGAGAACCAGGCGAAAGTGACAGTTGGCGACGTGACAGGTCGACAGCGACGCGATTTGACCTAGTCGGCGTGTGTTCCAAGATCGAGACCAGAGAGCTGTGACTTGTTCAGTTGCCACTGAGTCCGACGGTGCTGACTCAGTGACGTGTCATGCACGCATGGCGGCGGGTCCCAGGCAGAAAAGAGGAAACAGAGCTTCCTTCTGTTGGTGCTGAGTTCGAGACAGAGAACAACTGTTTTACTGGATTCGGTTTGCAAATTATTTGTTTACAAAACAGTACTTTTGTATCCTTTTTTCTCTTCTAAAATTTAAATATGCAATCCATGAACAAATTTGTTAATTGCAATTTTATTATGAACTAAATTTATTTTTCTAGGGTTTCGATGTAGCCTAGTTTTTAGAACACAATTTTTCTATTTTTTCATGGTTTTGTGTTTGATTTTTGTGCTTAATGCTTACAATTATTTGACCAATTTTTGTATGATTATTGGATCATGGAGAGACCGAGAGTTAATTTGTGATTTAGAACAATAAAAACTGAACACCATTGATTGAGCAAAATTAGAGATAATTTACCGGGATTGATGTGACCGTTAAGAAATCCACAGAACTTAATAAGTCTTTGATTAATTAAATTTGCATAGAGATATGACAAACTGTTAGTTTGAGATATTTTTGATGTTGTTCGAGAGAAAGAATTAAACAATTTGGGGATTTCGGTCTACAACTTGGAAAAATAATCTTTTTATTCATATGGACTTATAAATTGTGTGGGATAAACTAGGTGAAATCAAAAGTCCTAGAATTAATTTTGCCATTCACAAATCACAATTTTTAGACTCCGCTCCTTTAATTTAATTTAGTTAATTCTTTAGATTAGTTTAATTAGTGGTCTTCTTTATTAATTCCGACCTTCCAAATAGTGATTCATCTAGTAATATCGGTACTCAATAAAATAATTAGTCCCTGTGGGTTCGACACTCTATTCACTTAACTATACTACTTGTTGCAATTTTGTACACTTGCAAATAATCACATCACATGTCTATTCTCAACTCATAATAGGAGAAGCAACACCAACATATGCATCATACAACCAAACATCTATAAGTCACGGTGATTCATAAATTCATGTAGTCAAATAATTAGATAATTAATTAGATCTAACTTCTTGTTGTGAGGTGAGTGTATTGACGAAAGGTTGTGACCCTTAAGATTATGGAAATTGATAGAGACGAACAACGAATAAGACCGAGATGTATCAACGAGTAAGAACATGAAGAACAAGTTATAACGAATTTCTACTTGCGTTATTTATGCTTGTACAAGGAACAAGAAAATTCATACAAGTTACTTGCCTTGATTGGATTGTGAGACGAACGACGACGAGCGTAACACGTGCAATAACGAAAAACACACGCAATGCACGTAGAAGCAATATCACGTGCAAGAAGAGGAGCAACACGTGCAATGTACGTGCAAATGGGACAACAACACGACAAGAATTCCCAACAGCAAACGGCAAACGGCAACTCGGCACACAGCGAAGGCTTTAAACAGCAACAGCCAATCTCGGCTGATCACAACCAGCAGCAACTAACGGTGACAGGATCTCGGCTCGGCACTACGGAGGATGAAGGCACGAGGGTCGATGATAACTGGAGGTGAGAGAGGCTGCGGTGGTCGGAATAGTGCAATGAGGAAGCAGATGGGGGAGGTGGGCGGTGCTGGTCGAAGACAAGGCGTGGAGTAGTTGAGGGTGGTCTGCAGTCGCGCAAGGGGGTTGACAGTGAGTCTCGGTGGCGAGCGGCCGCAAGGAGTTGCTCGGGGGAGGAGCAGGGTGCACATGAGGATGGTGATGGGTGATGAGGGCGAGGGCAGAGGAAGGGTGACGACTGGTTGGGTTCGGGAGTGCAATGTCGAGGTGATCGACGAGGAGACAGGAAAGCGGGATGGGTGGTGTCGGGTGTAGCTCGGCAATGGTGGAATGGTTAATGGGTGCAGGGGAAACGGGGGACGAGGAAGACAGGGACGATGGCTCGAGGAAGAGGAAGAGGTGATCGGGGGTGGCTGACGGGAGCCTTCGGGAGTAGGGTATGAGCGGGGTGACGAGGAGATGTGATGGATGGATGGGTTTTGTAGGGGTGAATGAACAGTGGCGGCTAGGGTATTAGGTCAAAACAGTAGGGGGCTAGGGTTAGGGTTCTTAAGTGTATATATATGGGGTTATTGGGTTATAGGATTATTGGGTATAGGCTTAGGATCCAATCGGCAAGGGTATTGGGTAGGATCTAATAAATCAATTAATATAATATAATATCGATTAAAATTTATGCTTATTCAATAAAAAATATACTATAAGAACAACAATAACAAAATCAAATAATTTATGTAGAATATATTGAAATCTGAAATTCGATTTTGGATTTCACAAAATAATCAAATAACTAACTAGTAATAATATAATAGTATGTTCTAAAATTTCTGGATTTCATTATATAAATAAATACTTGAATACAAAAATTACAATAATAAAATAATCCGTTCGTAAGATGAAATATGATTTCGGTTTTATAATATAAATAAATACTTAAGAAGACAAGAATTTAATTTATAGAACGAAATATAATTTCGGCTTGAAAATCAATAATCATTTGAAATGAATTAGCTAAAATACAATGATTGATTAGAAAGGACTTTAATAGAGATCGAAAACGAATTAAAATAAATGCATTTAAGAGCCGAAATGATTTTGTAAAGAATCGAAATACATGAATATACAGAAAATATGTAACATCGGAAAATACAATAAGAAATGGGTCTGGCTCAAACAAAAATAATCGAATGCTCAAATGAATGCAATTGGGTTCAAAAGAATAGAAGGACACAAAGGAAATTGAAATACAAGAGTATGAAGAAAAAAGAATGAAAGTATGTATAATCGGGAACGGGGTTACAGTTATTTGCATAACTAGTTTTATAGTCTTATCCAACAATTTCAATTCAATATTCTCTATGCAAAAATAGATGGTTTATTCACCCCCTTGTAATAGGATTCTCAATGTAGTTGTAATTCTATTCAATAGATTCTTTATCCCCACTATATAATATTCAACTTCAAATTTATTCTACAACAACTCAAATTAACTCCAGCTCGAGTTTAATCCGAATGATAAAACTTTTAAAATGCCTTAGTCAAAACAATCAAAACTTGCTTCTTAAATCAAAATGTAGACTAGTATTTATTCAGTTCCAAACTCAATTTTTTTAATATTCAACTCAATCCCAAATTCTCTCCTTAATTCACATTTTAAATCTCATAATAAAATTCTAGTTCAAAAATAAGATATCTCTTATTCAAATCAATTGCTATTCACTTTACCCCCAAAAATATATCTTATAACAGTGTAGAATTATTTCTTAAGGTTCTAATAATATTTTAAAGTGTTTCTACAATGTTCCCCATTTTTTTAAAACATGGAAAAAATTATTAAAATAAAATGAAAATCATATGTGCACAGCCGGATTCGAACACAGGCACAAAGCAACCCAGACCGCAACCCAAATGCACCAAACAACCAACTTGCCAACTCACAGCTGGTGAAGAAATTCTACTTCGATTGTCTATATGCTCACTCTACAGTTATTCTGAAAAAATCAAATTTTAAAAAGAAAATAGCCTCCCAAGACTCAAACCCGAGCACAACCAGAGGTGCCAAACAACCTCACTCTCAAGCACTAACCAAGAACCCAAACGTCAATTTTGATTATAAGTGTATTAAATTATTTTTATACCCACTCTCTGTTTCTCGATTATTTTTGATCTAATCATATAACTTTAAATTTTCTTCTTCTTTCATTATTTTCAGGATCATTACTATACACATAAACTCTAAAATTTCCAGAACGAGAATTTCCTCTAATTTAATATATTTTAACTTGAAAATTATTCAAATTGATTTAAATAGTGCAATCTTCCACATTTGCGTTCTTGTTCCTTACTGATTCAAATTAGACTAAAATTTGTAGAATTAGCATGAATACCCTACCATTTATTATACGATTAGGAAGATACCCACACCCCCTATCTACATGCAAATCTACATGCACTTCTAACATAAACTTCTCAATTTTGCAAATTTCTATGCATTCTCAATTTCACACATACAATTTAACCATGGTGTAGCAAAAAATCTAATATGAATCAACATTTATGAATTAACATACATGAACAAACATGCATGATATAAACACACAAGAAATTTTATGCAGATTTATTTTAGAAGCATGACAATCAATTTCTATGTTGTATTTTCATCTATTCATCTAGTCTAGCATGCATTCATACTTAAATTAATTTACCAATCACATTCTAGGCTACACATAGAAATCATCTAACAATTTCATGCATCAAAATAACTAAATTAGAAATTAAAGAAACACCCACCTCAAATGTAAAATTCCTAGTAGAACACTCACTCACTCTCCCTCATTCTCACATTGGCAAGTCTACACTCTAGTGTGCACAAAAGCACGTGCACGTGCACCCCATGTGCAGACCTCTTCATACAAATTTTATTATTTATTTTTATTAAGTTAGGTGTGTGTTACTCATGGAAGATGTACCAATTTAACTAAATTTTAAATGTACACTCAAGTGCACACAAAAAATAATCATGGGCTTTAAATTTGTAATTAGTTTTAGTGGGCTACAAAAATGGATTTAGGCCTAAATGGATTTAATTAAAAATAAATCACACAATTATGACTAGAAAAATGAGAGAAAAAATATTCTTGACTCAAGAAAAATTTAGGAACCAACATGTGCACAAAATTTTACGTGAAATGCACGTGCAATAATAAAAATAATAATTTTTTCTTTGGGGATGTTACAATTAATCACACTGTGAAAATTTTCTTCTCCATTTGCAGGTTGGAGATGTCGTGAATGAACCAAAGAGTGCAAGTTGTGTTGATGTTAGTCACTCAAGAGTTTTTTATCGTCAGTTTTTAGTTTATTGGATGGACTTTTTTTTATAAGTTATTGTACGGATTTTTTATGATGCTATGTTTTGATATACTTGTACACAAATTTGTAAAACCTTTATAGTTTCAATGGTATATTGACATTTTCTATAAATCAATTTTTATTTGTTTCTGGAGATTTTTTTTTCTTCTATACAGGTAAAAAGAAATAGCATTCCTAAAACGCTGTAGAAAAACACTATAAATTGTTGTATGTTTGACTGTGTTTTCAACATTGAACTTTACGATGTCGTTTTGAAAATGCTTTCAAAAAATACCGTTTTGCGAACGCTGTTAAAAAGACAGCGTTTTCAAAACCATGCTTTTTTTGATAGCGTTTTCAAAACGCTGTCAAAAGATAGCGTTTCCAAAACGTTGTCAATTGATAGCATTTTGAAAACGCTATCACAAAAACCGCGTTTTGAAAATGCTATAACAAAACAGCGCTGCCAAAATGCTATGTTTCTACAACATTTTTCGAAACGTTATCGTTTTTCGAAACGCTGTCAATGTTACTATGTTTTATTAAAATGCTATAAATTTACTATAGTGGGGGTTTCGATAGCGTTTGCAAAATGCTATCGTAGATCTTATATAGCATTTTACAAATGCTGTCAAATGTCATATTTTTTGTAGCTTCCTCCCCCGAAAAGCCTCATCTCTACCAACTGAGCTGCCCGAAAGAGGGACCAGCCCGGCCGATTGGGTCTGGATACCATGCTGTTTAGGATGCTGGACCTCCTTGGTAGATGCCATACATGACGACCCTGCTACTGCACTCTGGGCATTCCCAGGGTTTCTAGATGTTGCTCGAGTGCCTGAGGATAGCTTCTATGCTGTCTCCCAACTACTTGGGCGAGGACTGCTTTGTGTTTGCAACCCCATGCGATTTTCCTTAAGGTGATAAATCTCCAAGCCCTTATGAACGAGAAACTCCTTAAGGAGAACCTCCTTACCATGCATATTTCTCCCCACCACGGGAGGAAAAGGCAAACAGGGTGGTCCCCCATCAAGAGGTCAATCTCAAAGTCCCTCTCAAGTAAGACCTTTTTAAGACTCTCCCTTTTGACCGTAGCGTCAAGAAACCTGTCACAGAAGTGAACTAACTCAGCGCCCCTCTCGGTTAACACCTCCTTCAGACTTTCCCATTCAAGCATGGCCTACTTGCAAATTATTGCAAAGACGGACGATCTCGACATCTCGAGGGTCCCCTCCAGTATATACGATGATATATCAATAACAATTAAGGAGATTACAACTTAGGAAAACACAAAACAACAGTTAACTTTGACTAAGTTTTTGAAGATCTAATGTGACAAGTCAAGAATTCACAAAACGATTCGACAAAATATAGTTCGACACAAAACGGCTGTCAGCAAAATAATCTTTTCTTTAATAAAAATAAAACGGAGTACAAAGTGGTGGCTAGTCCGCTGTTCGGCAAGAGTACAAAAATAGATTCAAGCTTTAGGATTTGGGAGCACCTCTTTGCCCACGGCGGGAGACTTCGTAGGCTCAGTCGTTTCCAATCCCCCCTCTAGGGGTGCCAAAGTGGTCTCATTGCCATCCACCTTCGCCGTGTAATCAAGTTCATACCAGCAATCCTTGACCTCCTCACCCTCTGACTCTGAGGCAAAAACCACGCGCGCCGCTAAAGTGAGGTCAGGCATAGGACCATGAAGCAGACCGGTGGCAGCAAGGGCGGTGGCGCTCAGAGGCACCCTTGTAGGCTCGATAGAAGATGCCTCTATGTTGGGTCTTAAATTGTTTATATTTTATCCCTGCAAACTTCATAATTTTAGCTCTTAAAATCTCCAAAATATAGTGACTAATGATAGTTCCTTCATTTTGCAGATAAAACAACCTACAAAAGAAGGATTCTGAGTATACAAAAGACAAAGAAAGAATCTGTTAAGACATATGGACTCAAATACACATAGAACGAAGAACTTGGACCTGAAGAAAGAGACGAAACAAAGCAATGAGATGAAAATATGCCGTCATCAACCAGTCAGAAACTTTCAGGGTTGTTTTGACCCAGAAGATAGACGATCTCAACTTTTGTTCTGAATTGAAGATGTCGGTCTTCAAGTCTTCTTTAAAACGAGTGGTCATACATCACAAACAAAGTTTTGTAGCTCCGGGAAAATCAATTTTTATGCACTGTCGCCATTGTCCCACAGTCACTGTGGTCCCCCCCTCCCCCCCCCCCCCCCCCCACCGTCTCCTTACTATGAGTAACCTTAACCTTAATTCTTCATTCTTGCTACTGTGTTGGAAGAATGCAATTATATAAGAACATTAATGGTTATTCGGTAGGTAGAAGCAGAAAAAAGCAAAGCTTCCCATCGGTCATCATCAGCTATATGGGAGGAAGATTTTGGAATAAAAGAACTAGAGTGAGTTCAACATTTTAGTCAAGTTAAGTCGTATCTTTGGTTATTTCTCCTTTATACTCACAAAAGACTTAGTTACTTTTCTATTCCTGCTATGCCTGGTGTAGTGATGGCAACCGGGCCGGGTTGACCAGCGATTAGGCGGTTCGGGTCTGGGTCGAACCCGCGGGTCGACCTGGGTCGCAAATTTCTGAAACCCAAACTGCTCGACTCGGCCCGTGAACCTGTTGACCAAGTCAAACCCGCCTGCAACTCGCATAGTCGTCCCGCGGGTTTGGACCCATTTGACCTGAACGGGTCAAACGTTCGACCTGTGGGTTGAACGATCTGAAACAGAGCCAACGACTCTATTTTGGGTTGTTTTTTTGTTTTTGTTTTTTTGTTTGTTTGTTTTTTCCCTATAAATACACCCTTAATTCAATCTAAAATTTGTCCTCTTAAACAGTAGTCCAATCCGCTCTCTTTAATCTAACTCTAGGCTGTCTCGAACTCTAAATTGTCCTCTTAAACATGTAATTGAAGAAATTTGTATATTTTTTTAACAATTTATGTATGTAAAAATAGTTGTAAAAATTTCATAAAAGTTGAAATGAATAATATATACAGTTTTGTTTAATTCTTAATCTCTTATACTTGTTGTACAAAGTTTATTTATTTATTTTGACATTAAAAGAGAGGGAAAAAGTGGGTCAACCCGTCGACCTACCCACCCCGACCCGGGTTCAACCTGAATGTGTTCACGGGTCTACCAGGTCAGTTTTTTCATTTCCCAACCCAGCCCGGCTAATGGCCCAACCCGACCTAAGCCCACCTGAAACGGGTCAAACCCAAATAAGTTGGGCCCGGCCCGGCCCGGTAGACCCGATTGCCATCACCAGCCCTGGTGTGTGTGTGTGTGTGCATATATATATATATATATATATATATATATATATATATATATGAGAAAAATGAGTCTCATAGAGAAAATTTTCTCATTCAAAAGTGTCAAAACAAGAACCTTTAAATTATAGGTTTGATCAGATGACTCATTTGTAAATTGCAGTAGAGAATCTTAACAACCAAGATGAACCAAGATGTTCTTTAAGAAAACCTATAATCTAAGGAAGCATTTGGTACATGGTAATATACAAGGGAATCTAGGATTACCCTTTGGATTACTTGATTTGGTATGATATGAATATAGTTTTGGAAAGGATTTTTAAATTCTCATAGGAATCAAAATCCTCTGTTGGGATGGATATACATTTCTCTTTAAAATATTGGGATTTGTGGATTCCTCCACATAAAAAGTAACTGAGATTATCACATTACCAAATCACCCTCCAGATTTTTGATAATCTTTTCGCCTTAACATATTGCTGCTCTATGTTCCCTCCAACAAATTTCTTACTTTGCTTTATCAGGGTGAGATTTGTGTATATTTATATACAAAGAGGATCATCCAATTAGAGACTAAACATTATTAAATAAATATGATATATGTTTCAGTATAATGTATCAATTTTAACAATAGTATCCACCATTATTAATAAAAAAATTGACCGGGAAACTCTATGTCTACTAAGTCATAAATAATATATTTCATTGATAATAATCCATGTATGCCTAAGATCATGTATTTGTACTGCATGCATTTCACTTTTTTCTTTTTGTTATGTTTTTTAACTATCTGGTCGAAATATTAGAATCATAATGTAACTTTTTGAGTCATCTATTTGTTATTATACTCAGGTTTTATAAGATATATATCAATATTGGTTTTTCATATGTCACACATATGCATCGATTATTAAAGTAGATAACAATTATATTGGTTTTTTTAAAAAAATAAAGCCAAAATCGTATTTTCAGTAATGTCTACTATAGCGAATGATTGACGTCAGTAAATTGGTCTATATCAAATACAATAATAAAATATTTCCTAGAATGCATGTCTTGTACCTAACACATTATTGCAATATTTCTGAAAATCATAATTCATATCCTCACATTCTCAGAGAATCCACCAATTCCAAGGAATTCTCCAATCCGCATTCCAAACGCCTAGGGTTCTTGTTTTGACACCTCACTTTGTATGAGAAAATTTTCTCATATAACAATTGGGTTATTGGATCCATAACAATTGGATAACAATGGACATAGTGTTGGGATTGGGGCGTTAACAAATGCCCTCTGGTCGTAGCGGAACTAATTAGAGCAATGAGGAAGTCGAAGTAGATGAGGCGAATAAATTGAGCAAGCAAGTAGATCCACCAAATGAACACAAACACAACAACGATGACTTATCCCGGTTAGCTTTTGCTTAATCTGGGGGAAAATAAAGGGAGATCTGATATTCAACTAGAAGAGATTACAAGGAGTTACTGATTCACTTGACACAAAGAATTAAACTCACCCACCAAGAACTATCTCTCTTTCGAGCCTTTCTTTGCAATGGAGAAAAGAATCTATGAAGTACTCCCTTTCATATTGGAGGAGTTTACAATATATATAGAAGAATAGAGAGAAAACCTAGGTCTAATCTTGATCCTCAGTCGTCCGATATAACCTGAAAAAAGTAAATGAATAGGAGCCCCATAATCTGACTTGGAGTTGAAGATTGGGCTGAACCGATCTAACAAATCAAAGCCCAAAAATGAATCAGCGCCGTCGGCGGTCGACTGTCCAACAAGACCGGTCGACTGTATCACTCTCTGACTTTCCAGTACAATGAGCTGTCGGGGGTGCGGTCGGGGGGTGCGGTCGACTGTCACCATGACCGGTCGACCACAACTAGCGTGCACCTGCTGCTGCTGCTGTTCTCTTTCTACCCGCTTTGATGCTTCGACCTCCGTGCTTCATATTATCTTCTTTTAATCTGAACAACGAGTATACAAGATACAATTCTAACAAACTCCACCTTGGATTGCATACGAGTGCTATCACATGATGTGTTACTCATCTCCAAACTTTAACAAATTTCACTTGCAAAGAAAACTTAGAACACTAGCTTCTTCTTCTAGTTGAAATGATCTCTACACAATCTCACCAAATCTAGTGCAGCCCCTCAAAGGCCCACCTCCGTAGATGTACTCACGAAGTTGCCAAACTCCGCACGAACTCCATCCACCCTTAGGCTTTCTCCATTTCTCGACGATATTAGAACGTCATGGTCTCGTCTCATTGAATCTAGTTGCGGCAAACTAACTGAGCTTGCAGGAATAACGGGAAAAGGAGCAACACTTGCGCAAGTATTTCGAATTTCCCAAAGCTTGTAGAGATTGTTTTGGATTGGCCTAACCATTCTCATACCTCTAATCACCTTACGACGACCCTGAAAAACAGACAAAACTCCACATCGAACTGTGTACCTGCAGCCCCATGCATCAAGAGTTCCCAAGGAAATTAGATTCCTATTCAGAAGAGGAATATGCAAAATATCCTTTAAAGTGAACATGAGTAGACCTGGCATCTTCAACTCAACTTTCTCCTCACTCACTACTTCACAAATCTCTCCAATTTCCGTTGTCACACAACGCCCCGTAGTAGACTTATAAGTAGAAAACAACTCCCTCTTGGAGCAAATATGAGAAGAACTCCCTGAGTCAAGAAACCAACTAGAATCCACTTCTAAAGAATTTGAAATAAGAAGACACGAACCACCTGAATCAAAGGCACCAAAGGCACTAACTACATTAGCGACTGAACTCCCGTTCTTGGTACTCTCTTGATTCTGTAATTTCCATCAGTCTTTCTTGAAAAGCCCTAGCCTCTTGCAATATCGGCAACGGATCGAATCCTTTTGCAAAGAATTTTGTCTTCCCTCCGATGGATCATCCACTGCTAGACAACTTGTAGGAATAGACGATGCAGATTTATGGGTCTCCTTCCTAAGTTGATTTTCCTTCAATACTTTGATTACACCATTTACCGAAATACTCTCCTTGGTAGATCTACCGTGTAGCATGGTCGTGATCAAAGGCTCGTACGAATTTGGCAGCGAATACTTTATTGAACTCTGTAATTTGGTCTTGGAGATCAGTACCTTCCTTTATAGATAAACGAAATAACTTCATCTTCCAATGCATCCGATCTAATAACGACGAACCAGAGTAGTCAGTTATGAGTCTTTCCCACAGACTCGCCGCGTCAGTTTCTTCAAGAAATCTGCACTTGACCTCGTCCGCCAAGGATAGTCGGATTAGACTTATGACTCTTTCACGAATATCTTCCCATACGTCATCCTTCATATCAGTTGGCTTTTCCTTCTTCTTTACCGCTGACTGCAACCGTTCTTGAACAAGAACATCATACATGTCAGTCTTCCAAAGATTGGAATTGATCTTACCATCAAACTGCGTGATCTTCAAAATACTGCAGCCTGTCATCTTAACCAAGGAACTCGGCAACCTGAAGCTCTGATACTAGTTGTTGGGATTTGGGCATCAACAAACACCCTCTGGTCACAGCAAAACTAATTAGAGCAATGAGAAAATCGAAGTAGACGAGGCGAATAAATTGAGCAAGCAAGTAGATCCACCAAACTAACACAAACACAACAATGATGACTTATCCCGGTTAGCTTTTGCTTAATCCGGGAAGAAATATGGGGAGATCTGATATTCAACTAGAAGAGTTTACAAGAAGTTACGGATTCACCTGACACAAGGAATTAAACTCACCCACCAAGAACTATCTCTCTCTTGAGCCTCTCTTTGTAATGGAGAAAAGAATCTATGAAGTACTCCCTCTTATATTAGAGGAGTTTACAATATATATAGAAGAATAGAGAGAAAACCTAGGTCTAATCTTGATCCTCAGTCGTCCGATAAAACCTGGAAAAGAAGTAACTGAATAGGAGCCGCACGATCTGACTTGGAGTTGAAGATTGGGTTGAACCGACCTAACAAATCGAAGCCTAAAAGGAATCAGCGCCGCAGGCGGTCAATCGTCCAACAAGATCGGTCGACCATACCACTCTCTGACTTTCCAGTACAACGAGCAGTCGGGGATGCGGTCGGGGGGTGCGGTCGACTGTCACCATGACCGATCGACCACAACTAGCCTGCACCTGCTGCTGCTACTATTCTCCTTCTACTCGCTTCGATGCTTCGACCTTCGTGCTTCATATTACCTTCTTTTAATTTGAACAACGAGCATACAAGACACAATCCTAACACATAGCTATACAAATATTGAAGATGACAGATAAGAAGTATCTCACTCAGGTATGTATATTTTTATTAATGCAATTTTATATTGCCTACTGCATGAAATTTCAAATTATATATATACAATAATTAATTATTTTTATTTATTTTATTTAAGCATATTCTAACGCGCCCGTATCTTAATTTTTGAGAAATCGGCGTATCCACATACCCGATACGTACAATATCGAATACGCGTACCCGTATCAGTGCTTTATTGATTTTCAAGACTTTTTAAGCTCAGAAGAGAAAAGAACACACAATAAGCAATTACAGATCCCAAAGTCCATTCCTTTTCTGGAGCATGGCTAGGGCTGTTCATACTTCGGTTAAAACCGATTACCGAACCGAACCGAACCGAAATTTATCAATTTGGTTCGGTTTTTTTGTTTTTCGGTTCGGTTTTGATCCAAACCGTAGTTTTATTAGAGAGTTCGGGTCGGTTTTTGGTTGGGTTCTAAAAAAACCGAACCGTAAAAAATACCGAACTTTTTTTTCCCTTCTCAGATTAATACCCCTTCCCCTTCCCTTCGGCCCTTCCACTTCCCCCTTCATGAATTACTTCAGCCGAAATCGAAAACCGATGCGGCGATGCCCTAATCCTTGACTTATCATCTTCTTCTCCACTTCAGTGTACAACTATCTATTAATGATGACTTCTCCAGAGTTCTCCTTCTCCACTTCTCATCTTCTTCTTCTCCACTCCAGATCCATTCCTCTCCACTCCAGATCTATCATCTTCTTCTCCACTCCAGATCCATTCCTGTCCTCTCTCTCAATTCTCAATTCCTTTAATCCTAGACGGTCTCGACTCTCGATCAGTCGATATACATCATCGGCTCTCGACTGAGTCGACTCCCGATCTCCATCCCTCTTCGCATAGTCGCACGACTCCGTCGACTCGCACCCTCGCACAGTCGCACGACTCGCACCCTCCAGTCTCGACTCTCCGATCCTCCTCTGGCGCCGACGTGCCGTTCCCTTGACCGGCCTCCTCTATTCCCCTGATTCTCCTCTATAAAATTAGGTTTGTTTTTAAGACCAAACTTTAATTATAACTTTCTTGTAATATAATGTCAATAGTTAACCTTTTGATATTCTTTTAATGCTATATCTTCTCCTGTTATGTAGTATCTCTAATAAATTTTAAGAATTAGGCCTTGGCCATTTTATTAATCCAGTAGGCTAGTGTCTAACTGATTACATAAAATGAACGAGAATCTCTAATAATTACTATAGGAATCGTGTAATTCACTGAATCACAATGTGCAGATAGCCTACTCATCCAATTAGATTAGGTACTAAAGCATATTCGGAATCAGGTACTCAAAACTATTTTTGTCTTTATTGGTTGTTTTCTATGCCATAAGTTAATATCTAATTATTCAAGGTTATATCTGGTTGATGCTTTGAAATATACTGCCTCTTCTGACATGTCTACCATGAAGTTCCTGGTAGTGTACTCAGTTTTGTGATGGTTTGGATAGCAATTGATTAGACTGTTAATTAGGACATGACTAATCCATACTAAATCAGCATTGAATCCCATATGCATTCTTCAAGTTATTTCTTCTGCATCTTCTCCATGGTTGGATAAGTTACTGAAGCTGATAAAAAAATGTTCATAGTTAAGTAGCTCTAATGGAAAAACCAAATTATGTCAAATTTCCTTTTACAAGATAAGTTGGTGGAGACTTTCATCCTTTATGAACTGCTCTGCTTATATTTGATTCTATATGCATGGAATTCATATCTACTTTTTGATAAAACGTGTATGCAATGCGCTGTTTGGATTGCTAAGTAAGAAGGGTATCTTGAAGTTTGTTTTGGTCAGTAAACATTCAGATACTAATGGTTGTAAAGACTGAAGTTAGTAATTGAGATCTAGTAATTGAGATCAAGTAATTGAGATCTAGTATTTGAGCGATCTAGTATTATATTTTGCAGATGACTACAGTTTTGCTAAGCAATGACCACAGTTTTGCATTTCAATAGTATGTATGATTCATTGTCATTTTTCATGCAGCGGTTGTTTGTAGCTCAAACCGATAATCTGGAGAGAGCATCATGCCTAATAAGCCCTCCACAAGGTACAGATCAACTGTTTTTTTGTACTAGTTACTAAGTATGTCTCTGCAGAAATAATTTTGTTTTCCTTCTTTTTGTAGTTTCTTGGTGAATGGTATGGGAGTTCTAGGAAGGACTAATGTTTCCAAGGTTGTGTTATCTGTATCTTGGCTATTTGCTTTTTTGCTTCCCTGATTTTTCTTTTCTATGTATTTTGGGTGGTGAAGCTGATTGGAATCTGTGTGTTTCAATATGTGACTTATGGCTGATTTGTATTTATTTTTTAATTATAGGTGATTATATTATAGCAGTAGCCTGTGTGGGCATGGTTTCTTCTACTAACGAGGAGCTCAAAGATTATGTAGAGCTGAATAATGAAGTATTGACTCTAGGTAGGCTGATCTTAGTTACTATTTGCACTTCGGTTTCATAATTAATTTTCCGCACCTTTAAGTTTTGATATCTGTACAATTGTTATTGTTCTGATTATTTATTTCTGTGCTAGGCTTTCTTAGAGGATATGTTAACCAAACCAATCAGGTCTACAGAAAGCTTCTATGTTTGTTTATTGAACCGTCTCAAGCAAATGTTATTGAACAAGTACTGTGCTTATACTACCACATTACATCTTGACAATTTATTTTGAAAAAAAACATATTGACAATTGCTGATTGTTTTGATTGGTGCTGCAGGCTCAAGTTTTTTGTTCATTTGCTTCTTCATTTGTTCTGGTGTGCTTGAGAGTTGAGATGACTCAGATGAGGCCTGCAAACAATAACAGTGTTACAGAAAGTCAGAAACTTGTAATTTCAAATTGTAAAATATAAGCTTATATAGTTGATTGGTTGAAAATTGTAATCATTTGTAACTTGTAAATTAAGTTTTTTTGCTAGTTATTACTGTAATTTTGTAGTGTATAAATTATGAGTACAATGCTAATTGGATGTTGTTTACTTAATGAATATTGAATAATGAATCTTTCACTCAGAATCTAATATAAACATTCAAAACTGAAATCATTTTTTAAACTTCGGTTAGTACGGTTATTAACCGAACCGAACCGATATATTTCGGTTCAGTTAAAACCGAAATGTATATATTCGGTCACTACAAGGAATTTGACATATAGTGACAGCAAAAATCCGTGGGTAAAAGGCGAAAAACCGTAGGTATAGCCCATAAAACCTATACCAACGGACATATTTTTCCGTCGTTTTTAATTAGCTATACCCACGGCAAAATGCCGTCACTATAGCCTATAGCGACGGTTTTTTCACCCGTCGGACAAAACCTCGGTGTTATACCCACGGTTTCGTATCCGTTGGTGTAGGTTTTAAAGACACCTTATGCTTTCCTATACCCACGGTTGAAACTCCATTGCTATAGGTTTTAGCGATGGTTTTCGCATCCAATTATTTGAATATATACCCACCGCGTTTATCCTGTTGGTATAGTTCTTTTTATGCGGTCCGTTGGTATAGGTTTTAGCGACATTTTTACACATACACCCCACCCACGAATTTTATGTATAGGTCATAATTTGCTCTATACACATTTTTTTCTTATTAATTACGCTTATGATAATTTAATATATTATTTTATAATATTAATCCAATTATAAACTAAGTAAACAATAAAATAAATAAATGTGTTTATGAAACAAAATTAAATAAAATTAAACTTCAATCATATTAAAAATAAATAAAGTATTACAAGAGTGTCAATTACAAAATAGTTGACAAGTCAACCTAAGAGTACCATACTGACATATAATAAACATATAAAGTCTTATAACAATCTCATCCACTCAATTTCTAAGTTTTCTCCATCAAGAAAAAATGAGCTTCTAATCCTCACCTGCAAGTAGCAAAAAGAACAAATGAATCATAACATTACTCAACATAAGAAATATTAACAATTTTAGTAAGAATTAGTTACTTTAAACAGCTTCAAAGAGTAAGAATTAGTTACTTTAAACAGCAATTTTGCGAAGTGTAGAAATGTAGAAAATAGAAGGAGAAAAATAGTTCGAAGAGTACCTTGGCCCATAAACAGCTTCATGTTCAAATCATTGTGATGAGTAACAAAAGGTCTAGCAGCTGCTCCTGGGCACAACCGTAGCCCCCCACCAAAGGGCATGAAGCCATTATTTATATTTGTGTTGGATGAGAACTGCAAATGAAAACAGTTTTGTTAAACTAAATATTTCTCAAGATTTGGTTTCAAATCTTCTCCATTTTTTCTGACCGAAAATAATGGAGCCTCGATGCCGCACTGTGATTCATTAAAAATGTCTTAGTGAATGATACCAGCATAGTAAATCAAATAATTATACAATCTTATGGATTTTTTCGGTGTTCAAGATTGGAATGGAAATTGAAAGCCATCATCGCATTCAACAGGAATTTGATTAAATACTTCAGAAATCTCTTCACCTTTGAGCTCTGCCGATTTCCCAACTCCTCTCCTTAGCAGCATTACGCTCACATTATGGCTGCCTCTTCATTATGACGAGATCCATCATGTTGTTAACACCATGATGCATCCAACTAGACCCAAACCCTCGCACACCTCCATCAGTGTCATTGCACCTTTCGAAACTGGAAAGAATAATTTAATAGGTTCTTTCATTTAGAGAAGAAAATACCAAGTTACAAAGAGAACAGAACAAAATTTGAGGGTGAAAAATGATAATCTTCCTAATAGTCACTTAGTCAGTAAGCAACATTCCATAATTATTTCATATCATACCATATCCTGCTTGTTTGCAAACACCAATATGATACTATTAAGCATGAAAGGATCCTTGATAATCACCTGATAACAAGATGTAAACGTGCTCAATTGCTAAGGGAAGTAGAATAGTGACAGGGATGAAAAAAAACCTGCAACTCTGCTTTAGCTTTTCCAATTCTTTCTCTGTCCAAAGAATCAACAACATATATGATATATCTGCAAGAAGAAATGTATAAACAACTAGTTTAGTCGAAGAAGGGTAAGTTAGGAACTCAGGATCAACTTCATTCTGTTCATGTTACAAATGCTTGCCTAACAATCACTAAAACAATCATTGGCTACAAAGATAAGAAGATCTTTCGGTACAAACTGTCCATAAATAATAAATTCGTCCAAAAGTTAAGAAGATTACTTACCAGGCCATCAGTATTGTTAAAGTAGTGCCTCCAGAGAGGCCTTAGTTTCTCTTGGCCGCCTACATCCCACACTGTAAATACCACATTCTTATACTGAACTTTCTCCACATTATTTAAAACCTGTATAACACAATTGTCAGAGCTAACCAAATCTGTCTGATTCAAGGCACCCAAATTTTAGCATCATCAGAAAAAGAAGTGTATGAATATATTAGTTAGGTATCTATAAATCTGCACACATGGTATAAGAAGTTCCCAGATTAACTATATTGGTTAATATAATGAAAAACAAATCATAAAAACTTATCAGGAATTCAGGATTTGAAAATAAAAATTGTCAGTCCAGATCTATTTACCACACAAGGACTCATTCACTACTCACTAAAATAACAAAGCAAAGATTTAAGCTATCATATCTACCATTCCTGAGTTTTGGAGCTACCATTCTGTATTCATAACCATTGCAACCCGAAGCTAGTATAGCTATTCTTCACACCAATACATCAGAATAGAATAGTACATACAGCTCACCTAAGTTTACAAACATAAATATTTTCACAATACATATGATTATTATTACCATGAGGATTTTGAAGTACAACTTAGATAGATACATCCATCATTAATGCATTATCTCAATCTCTTATGACTTACACACCTCTGCTTATTCACTGTTCCCCTACAAAGTGATGATAATATTAAGAAAGTATTGATGCTAAGAGCAGAAAAATGCAGAAAATGTGCAATATAATTATTCAGATTAATGAAAGAGAAATAGGAATTCAAAAGTGAAGAGTACAAAGGTTAAAAAGTTGTCCAGAATTCTCTCTTCCTATTTACTGTTTCCATCTATCATTTTAAAAGGCCTATAAAAGGTCTAGGATGCAGGAACAATAATATTACAGAAAATCAATTGAAAGATGATTATTGAATTCAATTATCCTTAATGATAGCTCTTCATTGATTTGTGTGAGTCTAAGAACCATTTTCTCCCTAAAGGAATATATTGGTGGAGGAATAGCTGAACAGGTTATCGTCAATTCTAAGATTCAACTTCTCTCTAAAACTTTGAAAAATGACATTTGAGCATCTCTCACTAATGATCATTAGCTGATCCCAAATTCTGTTCACATGACTCAGGTTTGAAGATACTGTACCACCGTTATTAGCCTCCTATGCAGGTCTTCAGTTTCATAGTGCTTCAAGTGAGGGGCCAAAATTTAGAAGAGTTGAAGCTATTAATAAATGATAGATTAAATTTAGCTTCAAATAATTGATTAAATTTTGTACTTTTAAAAGAAATCTGTCTAGCTTTAGTACAAGATGTCAGTCCTTGTTATAGATAAATCAATTCAAAATTAGTAATACCTCAATCCAATTGAAGATAATCCCAATAGAGTTCTTATTTGTGTTCAACAAACAATTACTCATCAATCCATTTGTTGGACATAAGTCAGTCCACAATGACCAGAACAAGTCTTAAAGTTATATTATAAATCTCAATTAACCACAAATGAAGTAGTTAATTGTTTGAATTATAATTATTTTCAAATTTTAATCAACTAAGCACTATCTGATATTGCAAAAAAAAAAAAACACAACAACAAGAGTTTAGCATATTCACATTAAAAAAAGATGCAACCAATATTGCATATTGAAATTGTTCAGTAGTTCCTGCCAAATTTTAATAGTTTAATCTTTAATAAAAACTATAAACAAGTAGATGGACGGATGGTTGCTAGTGGTTTTCGGTTGCTGATGGTGGGAGAAGAATAAAAAGAATTAAGGAGAGAAGACAGTAAGGATACAGATAAGGATGAACTTCGATAGTGGCCCTTAAAATGCTTTTTTCTTCGTTTAGTATATTCATTGAGTCCTTTCCTACAAACAATAACTGTACAAAGATCCAGGAAGATGTAGCTCATGATGCAAGTAAAAGATGAGGGCTGAATAGTTCAAACAATGAAATAGGGCCTTAAGGGGAATGCCTTAGGGCGTAACGTTGGCTGCTTCGAGTGCTTACCTGGTTACCTCAGGTGGGCGTCTCTTTCACCTGTAATAGTTGCTGGTGTAATATTGCCCCTCCAGATTCCCTCACCTAGGCACTCCAGTGAGTTATTTCTGAAATTGTTGCCATTTGTTTGCTGTGATATTGTATTAGTTCACAAGACTAGTGAAGGTGTATTTCTGAAGTAGATAGGTCCTGCAAGTGAATACTGCAAATGCAAGTATAATTACATGCAATCATCCCCTCAAAATTTTTAGATTAAAATACCAATTCCTCCGAATTCTATCTGTTAATTTTGGAGGAAAATGGTATTTATATTAAAAAGTTTGGAAGGGTGTGTATAATTCCTTGCAAATGAGTGTTGCAAGTGCTAATAAGTATGCATGCTTGCATCCAATCATCGCCCTCAAAACTTTTTTTTATTCAAATACCAATTCTCTCAAAATTCCACATGTTAATTTTGATCAAAAATGTTATTTAAATTAGAAAAGTTTGGAGGGCAATGAATGGATGCAAATATGATATTTTAATGCTTCAGTTGCACTCGCAACATCCACTTGCAATCCTGGATCGCGAACAGTGATTCGATTAAAGGAACCAAATACACCCTAATGTAACTTCAGTGAAACTAGAAGCAAAGATGATTATATAGTTCGTGTTAACAGATAAGAATTATGACAAAATTGAAGAGGGATTCATCCAAAGGATAAAAGAAAGATTAAATTGTCTTCAAGTGGAGAAGTTCTTGAAGATTATTATCATATGAAGCATGGATATGGTTATGGGTACTAACACGGGTGCGGGTACGGACATGCCAAATTTGTAAAAAGCAGGACATGCGGACACGACTGTAATATTGTGTAACAATATAGCAGGTACTTATAATTTTAACATAAGCGGTATTGAACAACACAATTTGTTGGTCATAATCAAATTAAAAATTATACTGTGTCCACAGAAAGTGATAATACCATGGTGGAATGAAGGATCACTCTTAGGAACGAGGGTGAGAACCAGACACCCCACAAACAACCCAGGCAAATTCCCCAACCCTAATGAGATCGCGCCGTCGTCCCGAAGCGGCAATATCACGAAATACGCACTCAGTATCTACAAAGATGAGAACTTAATATCAATCAAGTCGCAAAATTAGGTGTAAATTTGGAGGATTAAGGGTTTAGTATCTAATCAAAATTTAGATCAATTGGAGGTGAAATTTGGGGATTAAGCGCTCAGTATCTACAACTTATTTATATATAAGTTGAAATTCTGCAAGTGGGAAAAAATCATAAAAATAGAAGGAAAACCATCAAGAAGATATAGGACAAAAATATAGCCTCCATTTCCATTTCTCACAACACATATTCCCTAAATCTATACTAATCACAGGTCTTACACCACTTTCTCAAAAGCCAACAATATCATGCATCGAATTCCTAACAATTATCCAAATAACTATAATTAAATACCAAACATTTATCAAAATTCAAACTTTTAAATTGCAATCAACATAATTCCCCATAAAGTTCGTTTCTTTACTACCAAAAATAGCTCTTGACCATTTCAAACCCTAACCCTAACAAGAAACCAACCAAATCGAAAGCTCACTTGACGTCACCACCGGTGATCGGGTCCCACTTCCGGCAAAATATGAGGTTTCTTCTCCTCCCTTCGATCAAGAAGCTCTCTCCACCGTCCGATTCCACCGCCTCCGCCAAAAACCTCCTCCGCCGTACGTCCTCCTCCACCCGCCTTCGGAGTCGCCGGTGACGGGGCGAGGACTGCGGCGATGCTGACGTGGTGGCGTGATTTTTGTGGTTGTGGGTGAAGAGGAGGACGGAATGTATGAAAATAAGGAGGCGGAGAGAGACAGAGAGAGAGAGAGATCAGTGAGAGAGAGTATGTATAAATTGGGGGATATGAGATTTGGGGGGAAAATGACAAATTTGGGGGGAAAATAAATTATAGAGTATACCCACAGTGTTTTATCCGTTGGTAAAACTTATAGTTACGGATTAAAATTTCTAAAGCTATAGGATACCTATACCCACAGTTTACTACACGTCTGTAGGTATATGATGCCTATACCCACGGTTTTAGTGATCCGTCGCTATAGGTGTCCGTTGGTATATGACAAATTTTTTGTAGTGGGTTCGGAGTTCGGTTTCAATTTTACCAAACCGAAAAGTTCGGTTCGGTTCGGTTTTGTTCGGTTCGGTTCGGTTTTGAACCGATGAACCCCTAAACATGGCAACTACTCGCGTCACCAACCTTTAGGTTGAAAGCACAGGTCTCTAGGTTATGGGAGAGGGAGGTCCATTATATCCTTGGGTAGATGCAGCATTCAAGACTCCGTCGGGAGGCAGAAATCTATCTCAAGTATAGTGATGACATGCCTCTGTAAATCCCTCGTTTTGTCTCTATTGTACTTGATTTTTTTTAGCTGTCATCATATTTTGTATAAATCTTTTGTGCTAGATTTCCAACAGTCCCTTCAATAGTGAAGATGATATAGTTCTTGGGATTTTCCCTTCCACTGCATTTAAGACTTACTTCTATGAACTAATATCACTCAAAAATTAGAAAACAATTTCACTGGCTTAGTCGGTAAAAAATTCATATAAATAGACAATAAAAGTGAAATGATGTCGATAATAGGTGATTATCAATGACCGACCATACAGTTCTGGACAACTAAAGACATTGAGAAATCTATGCACATCGGTGGTTTTTTATTTTTATTTTTTTTATTTTTTATTTTTTTATTTTTTTTAATATCGTTAAACGGTGGGTTGAATACCCCCGCGTTTCATTAAAATAACTTTAATAAAATATACAACAAAAAATAGGACTTATGAAGTTCAGATCCCAACATGATGAGTCCTGGAACTCATACACCCTAACCAACAAACAAAAATACAACAAAATGTAATTCTACTGATCGGCCAACCTCGTCCAAGTCAATTTTTCATGCCAATTTGAGCTCATTGTCTCTCTCAGTCCCTCGCTTGTACACCGTTTATCCGCTCCACTGCTCGCACGGACACCTCCGTCGCCCCCATCAGTGACTTGTACGTCAACTTCAAGTTCCATATGATAGACCGCAGGCACTCCACCAATCTGACAACTCCCTGTAGAGATTGAGTCCTGGTTTTCATCCCCTCGCTTGACCCTCGTTGACTCTCATTGGCACATCACAACGAAGGCTGTCCTCTCCCCTGACTGCTCGCATGGACACCTCCGTCGCCCCCATCAGTGACTCATGCGTCAACTTCAAGCACCATATGAGAGATTGCAGACACTCCACCAATCTAACAACTCCCTGTACAGATTGAGTCCTAGCTCTCATTTTCTCGCTTGAACCTCGTTGACTCTCACTGGCACATCGCAATGAAGGTTGCCCTCTCCCCTGACTGCTCAACAAATGCCACAACCCCCTCCAAGCTCCCTGACATGAGAGAGACCTTAGACACTCCTCACTTTGACCTGAATAGGACAAAGTAGAGTCCAAACTATAAAATTGTCGGACTACTGTCGCCCCACCAACTAGGCTACATTTTCTTATTAATTGTAAGTTGGTTATAATTTGGATATTAGGGAAAAAGAAATTTGAATATTAGGGAAACAAACATTTGGATATTAGGAAGACATTTTTGTGGGGGAAGGAGTCACAGTCCACCTCCCCTCCCCAAATCAACTCTCAATGGATGCTCAGTGAGGGAGGATGGGGTCCGACCCGGGGTTGGAGGGAGGATGTGGTTTGGATGAGGGAGGAAGAGGGAAAAATGAGGAGTTGGGCGGGAGGAAAGGAGGATGGCAGGAGAGGGGGCCCGGAGGTGGAGGAGGATAGGTGGAAGTAGGGGAGGAGAAGGGAGGGCCGGAGGAGGTGGGGGCTACCAGAGGTGGAGGAGGAGAAGGTGGTCGGAGGAGGGAGGAGGGAGGAGAGAGGAGATTTCGGAAATTGGGGATATGAGATTTTGGGTTTTCAAAATTGCCTTCCGGATTTTCAGAGAGGAGAGAGAGATTTTTTTAGCTCTGTACATCATATGGTTAATTAGTGTTTATTATTTAATTCATAACATTCCTACAACAATGACATGTACACAAGCCCGGACCAGATATGCATGTACAAGAAGAACAAACGCATGTCAACCCATGCACAAAGGTTAATATATACCAAGGATAATGATATGGGTAAAACTACAACCAAATCGGAACAATTCAAATTGGGGACGAATCCTAAAGCTCTGAGAGGTAAAACGGCAAATTTCAACTAATACAGGCCTGCAAGAGGAAGATTAGCCACTCTCAGGCCCATCAACTCGAGCCAGCCTACAATAAGGGGCTGCCAAAGCAGTCTAACGTAAATAAGTCCATGTTCATCCAAAGAAACCAGTTTAAACTCAAACGCTTGAGGCTAACTATTTTTAAGAGATGGTTTAAAAACTCTATCTCTATATCAAGAGAAGAGCCCTAACTCGATATCTTTACAAAGGAGAGGGTAACAAACCTTATCAAAACATCGGGAAGTAGAGATAAATCCAATATCTTGAAACTGGCCCGCCAGCGACTATAATTACCTCTTGACCTTTCAAAAACCAGGTGATCACAATTTTCACTCTCAAAACTCTTTATATATTCGGAGTTTCGGACTTGGGCATCGGAGGGTCTGTCACTGGTGCCAACCACGCTATTTCAGGTTGTTTGGCAAGTCAATCGGAATGATTACATCTGTCTTGGACAGTCAGATTTCAAAGTTAATGTAACCCCCATTTCCGCTAATAAGTATTTTCCATGTATTTTCTATAATTTGATTTTTATAAAATTTATTCTACGTTAAATTCATTTCGATATTTTATTTAAGTATTTTCTAATCGAAAATTTTATTCATTTCGAATAATGGTGTATTTTGATCTCACTTTCTATTTCTTATTGATCGGATATTTATATTTGAGCCTAAATCAAATATATTATTATTATTATTGGATAAAATTGTCAAACCCGAATACTATTTTGTTATATGATTTTATTTTATCACGATTATAATTATTAATTTTTATTTCTTGATTATCTATTTAAAATCCATCGATCTATCGAATTATTTTATTATTGTACTTGATCTAAATTTCGTGGTGAACTCCAATTTATTTTTCAAACCGAATTGATATTCTTTTTATTTGTATTATTTATTTATCTATTTAGACTTAAATTTTTGTTCATGAAATTACTCTCATTCTTCTTGTTGAGCCATTTTCTTGAAGATTTTATTTTTATTTGATTGTGAGTATTTTATTTGAACCCTATTGTCTTCATCCTATCTCTTAGTGAACCCAAAACCCAATTGTAATTACTTCTTGACCCAAATCCACTATTATTGGATCCTAACCAAACATCCTAATTGCACTCTATAAATACAATCCTATTGTAAACAAAAAAAACACAAAAATACAATTTCTTAGTCATCATATTCTCTCTCCTCTCTCCTTTTTCTCTCTCCCCGATCATAACCCACAACCCCTTTACTGTACACCTTCCACGTTCAACTTTGGCAACCACCCCGGATCACCCTTCGACCCCTGGCGCCGCCCCAGTGCCGCCAACAGCCAGGTCGATCACCTCCCCGGCTTTCCCTTGTTCCCGCTCAACACCCGAAACCCCCTTGCTCTCTGTTTCCTGCCCAAACAAACCACAGCCGAGCAGCCCTCGACGCCAACCACCGTCCAGTTGTCAACAACTCCGGTCGCCGCCAGGTGCCTCCTACGACACTGTTTAGCCACCACCGATAGCTCTTGTTCTTGTCGTTGTTGCTCTTTACTTGCTGTTGCTGCCTTGTCTCTTTATTGCACGTAGTTCTCACGTGTTAATTGTGTGTTTGAGGGTTCGTTGCTCTGGGATTCTCATCCTGTTATTCTTGGTATTCAAATTAATCGTCCAAAAGCCAAGTCACTTTCCTCTTGAATTGAATCTTGTATCAAATTCAAGTTTTTATTGAAACTCTTGCAAATATATCCAATTGTTCATTGTATCGAATATTGTTCGTCCCTTTTCGTTGAGTATATTGAGGATTTACATGAGCTAACCGAAATATCCGCGACTTCGTACCACTTTTGACTCCAAAGATTGAATCTTTCATGCACTCATATAGTATTGTCAATAGGGTTATGCATATAATCATCGCACAAATAATCTATCGTAGTTTTATTGCTAGGTTGTATGTTTAAATGATTGATTGATGTTGGTTGTTATTAAAATAGTGTATGTGTGTGTTTTTAATTGTATTTACCATGCCATCATGCCTGATTATAAGATTTATTGACTATAAAATTGATACCCATCATGTTTAATCAATTTATTTCATGAAAATTTCCCAAAAACCTATATGTTGCTTGCTGGATGTGTTTTTCTGCTATTTTAGACCCAGTAAATGATCTTAAAATAAATAATTTTCTGAATAAGAGTTGTATCCCTATGTTTCTAGTTTTCAGAATATATTGAATTTCTGAATTTCGAGTTGTGTAACAAAGATATGCTCGTTTAACTACAGTTGTGTTTTTATTTCCAGATTTTCAGATTCTTGTATGTTTCATATCTAAACTGTTAAAAGGTTGATCAAATGATAAAATTTTGCTCTGATAATTTCCAGATTGTTACATAACATGCTTAGGACTCTAATAAATATTTTTAATGAATTTATTATCTAGTTTATGCTAATTCTAGAAATATAACAACATGATGTCGAATTTCTTCCTAAACATGAAATGTGTAAAGAACAATGTGTTTGACCTAGCTACTGTTGTCAGAATTTGAACTTTAAATATGCGTTGGAACCGTGTGGAAGTCTAGTTTTCAGAATTTTTGATGCTTTTAGTTTTCGATTTCTGTAACAGCAGAAAATTATATTTTTGTACAGAATACTCTTACTATCCAGAATTTTATATTCCAGATTTTAATTGATTAATTATTCCTATATTGTAGTATTGCTTGAATTAAAGTATGTATGTTGCATTGTATGATCCTAATGAGTTATTGTCATCATTCAAATTACCCTATCCAAGTTATCATCCTACTGTTCCCCCTATTGTGTAATGCCCCTGCCCCTAGCTCAGACAATTTATACAATTTATAAGACAAATTAGATACTATATAGTACAATGCCCACCACAGGCTGCCTCTCAAAAGTTGGTTAACCGATTAGGTGACTCTTGATCCTTGGCATTTATTATTTATATTATATTTTTAATCTATATTATATCTGATATGGGATTTACTTCACACATCAGCCTTCATTTTCGAATTCAAGCAACCGGGTGGGCCCCAAGGAATCCTACGTCATCTTGGCAATTTCAAACAGCCAACAACCTAGCTGTTCTCATTTCCAAGTGGGCCCCCACCATTAAACACCATTTGATTTTCATAATGCATGCATGCCATCCCATGCATTTTTATATCAAGTTATCAACAGCCAAACTATCTTTTTTACTTTTTTTTAACATATATATATATAGAGAGAGAGAGAAGTGAGCCTCATATTTATATGAGGAAATTTTCCTCATACAAAGTGATTAAACTCACTTGGTGGGACCCTCATGGAAGATCTACTCCGTCCATCATGTTTATAATGCCAATGGATATGTATTTAGAAAAAATCAAGTGGTTTGGAGGTCGTTTACTCATCATCATGTGATCCAATTTGTGGTACGATTTGTAATGCTGTTGAAATCGTTCATTTTTCAACCACATGATGCATGGGTAAACTACCTCCAAACTACTTCATTTTTTTTACACATATATCCATTGTCATGATAAACATGATGAACATAGTGGATCTTTCATGAGGGCCCCACCATGTGAGTATAATCACTTTGTATGAGAAAAATTTCCTCATACAAATATGAGGCTCATTTTACTCATATATATATATATATATATATATATATATATATATATATATATATATAGGGAAGCTTCGATTGTGCACTCCTGTAGTGCACACGGCATGTGCACTAGGCCTTCGGGCGTTCATATCGATGACCCGAACCATTCACATTGATCTACACATCTAAATTAGTCTAAATATGTAAAATCAAATCATTTGAAATTCAATTACCCATCCATTGAAGTGTTACAAAATTGTATGGCTGAAAATCATTGTTTTTTATAGTGACATGATGGATGGGCAAATAAATTTCAAATAATTTGATTTTACATATTTAGACTAATTTAGATGTGTAGATCAATATGAACGGTTTGGATCATCGATACGAAGACGGGAAGGCCGAGTGCACACGGAGGGAGAGTGCACAACCGAAGCTTTCCCTATATATATATATATATATTATTATTATTATTATTATTATTATTATTATGCTTTGAAAACTATGGGGTGTTACATATTGTTACTATCATTCATCTCAATTTTCTTAATTGCATAATGTATTGTTGCATTGATAAAATAATTAGCAAGCCTGGGTTTAAGGGTTGACTTTAGTAGTGGACAATATAGGGACTGTACTCGGAGGAGGGGCCAGTGTTTTCCAAAATACTGTATCGACTATTGTCTTATCGGTTGATTATGGCTTACGACAGTAACCCAATCTATCATGTATTGTATCGTTGACGAATTATCGTATCGTGCATTGAATATTGAATCGTAACTATTGAATATTGATTATCGTTGCTGAGTACATGATCTATAAAATCCACCACTAAGTCTAAACATAACTTGTTTGTATGTAGCAACCATGTGGTAAATAAATGGGATGCATGAAGTACTGCATTAGTTAGGATTAAAGTAATTAATAGACTTAAGAATCACACGACATCGACACTGTATATATTGTATATCATTATTCCTATTGATATCGAATATTGTCTAAGTGTTATTGATACCAATGCACATTGTGATCGAATATTGAACCAATGTTTATACTAATTGCATTGAATATCATTGATATTGATTATTGCTATTGTCCCATGTTATTGATTCCTATTGATCCATTGAATTCATTGCTATATCGTTATTACATTGTTCTTTGCTTTCTCTACTTGCTGTCCATGACTTGCTCTAAGGATAATTTTTCTTCTCTTTTTAGATGAAGTGTTCACAGGTAATGAAGGAGAATTAGTTGCTGGAATCGGAGAACAAACTTTATGAAGATTTAATGCTTTCTAGTTGCTTATTGTTTTATTGAACTTAATGTATTGAGACTTATTAATTATCTGTGATTGGATTTAATATTGTATTGGGTTTATGACCCGAATTTTATTATTGTTTCCAGACGTTGGTTTATTGTATTTGGATATTTCATATTGCTTCATTCCAAGTATTATTGTTCATGAGATTATTATTATTGCTTGCGCAATTGTTCTGTATTGATTATATTGTTGAGTTGATCGGATAAACAGCTTATGGATGACGTTAGTCATTCGCTGGGCCAATATCATGTGCTCATATTCTGTATTTTTGGGAAACAAGGCGTGACAGTTAAGAACAGTTTACGAAGGTCAACATTGGCGAGAAGTAAAGGTTAGATTGTTATTATTTTCATTAAAATAATTCAAACTAACTATTCGGTCCCACACAGAAATTTGCAGTAGCATATTTGACCATGGCAGAAAGTAGAATAGATCTCTAATTCAACATCGCATGTCAAAAACTACCTTTTCAGTCATTCCTCCAAAAGGGAAAGGCAAGGCGGCGACTACTAGCCAACAAGGCAATCTCCAACTCCACCACCTCCTCATACAGAGGACCCCAAACAACCTCCTCAACCAGATCAACATCCTCAACTGGAACAACCCCCTCATCAGCCTACTTAGCATCCCTCCAAAGGGGCTGCACCGGGGTGCTCTGACAAAATCATCCTGAACAACACCCTACGTAGTACTTGTTCAAAAACATGGGTTTTGTCCTTACCTCAACCCCCTTTACGGTAACCTTTGTGGCGTTCCAGCCGCAACAAGACCTCCTCAGATCATTATCACTTGAAAATAGGGGTATGACCTCCGAGTTCGATTGAACGATAGGCGAGTCCATGACGAAGTCCCCCGCTTAGAATGTTAGTGAAGCAAGAAAAACCCCTTTCCTCAAAGATATGGGTCCAGAAGAACTCCCTCTCCTAGGGAACGATGAAGAATTCCATCTCCTAAGGGGCAAAGAAGAAACACCTCTCTTAGAAGGTGAAAAAAGCTTCAAACATGAGCCGAGAAACAAATAGTCACCGCCTCACGGCCATACATGAGGAAGAATCTCGCGGGTCGACCAGATTTGACCAAAGGGAGGACTTACTTCACTGCTGCCTTCGAGAGATGGAGGACCGTCTCGCCAGGATCAACCAAGAGAAAAACTGCTAGTCCAGAAGCTTTCACCCTAGTTAACCTCCCTTATCCAAGTCAATCATGGAGGCCCACGCCTTGAGACCTTCATGCCGCCACACTTTGAGTCCTACAATGGAGAATTCGACCTAGACGACCACATCAAGAGTTTTAAAACTCTCATGATGGTCCGCCAGGCCTTAGACACAATCCTCTGCAAGATTTTCCCCACCACACTGAAGAGGTTAGCAAGGGAGTTGTACTCCTGCCTCTCTCCAGGCTCAATCTTCTCCTTCATCAGTTTGAGAAGCTCTTCCTCACCCACTTCGTAAGTAGTCGCCGAACCGAAAAGACAAGAGCCTCTTTACTGGACCTAAAGCAAAGGGAAGGGGAATGACTCAAGGACTATGTCCAGCGATTCACAGTTGAGTCCCGGTGAATCGCCTCCCTCGATTCAACAGTAGCGAAGACTACATTCAGACACAATGTCAATCACGTCGACATAAGGTGTCCCTTGCCAAGAATCTTCCTTGGAACTTCTCAGAACTTCTGCTGAGGAGCGACAAGTATATCTGAGCTGAAGAGGCTCTCCTTCCATATGACCAAACGGGCACATTCTTCGGGAAATGGAAGAGTGCAAACGAAAAAGGATCAAAGAAGTTTAAAAAAGATGGCCATGGTCAGCGCCACCCTCATCCTCCTCGTTTTAAGAAGTTCAAACATCTTAATGCTAATATTTTAGCAGTCCTCGTGGAGGTGGACAAGGAAGGGCTACTCCGCCCTTCCCTAGAATGAACACTCCAGTGAAGAGAAAAAACATAGATAAGTGGTGCCATTTTTACAGAAATCACGACCACAATACGGATAATTGTCGAGCCCTCAAGGAAGAGATTGAAGAACTTATCCAGCGAGGACGCTTATCCAAGTTCGTTCGGAAGGATAAGGCCAAACCCCCCCCCCCCCACTTGGGGAGCTAACAAGGGTGATGAAAGGAATTTTGAGTCCCAAGACTCAGAACAGAGGGCAATGCTCCACTCCATCCATGGTGGACCCATGATAGGAGAATCAAACTTCTCCCGAAAGGCGTTCGTTCGATGGGTAAATTCAATCCATAACTTTCCCCCAGCCAAGAGTATAGTGTTCCGGTGACATTCTCAAATACAATCTAAAGGGAGTTCAAACGCTCCACTGCGACACACTCGTAATCAATTTCTACATGGCCAAGTATGAGGTATATCACATCTTTTTGGACAACAACAGCTTTGTCAACATCCTCTTCCTGAAGGCCTCATGTTCTCTCGGGACCGTCTCAAGTCGGCCTATTCTCCACGGGTTCTCCAGAGTTATAGTCCAAATCGAAGGAATAATCACCCATGATGTGACTACAGGAAAGGCCCAATAACCCAAACCGAGGCAATGGATTTTATGGTCATCAACGTGAAGGTCGCTTACAGCGCCATCCTTGTCCTACCTGACATAGCATCATTTCAAGTCGTGCCTTTAACTTTTCATATGAAAATTAAGTTCCCTATGCCAACAGGGGTTAGAGAAGCCAAAGGGAGCCAAGAGATGGCTTGGAGGTGCTACACGACTACAATGGGTGGCTCGGTCCTCCCACTCGAAGCATTAGAGCTACCCCAATAAAGGAATCATGCCAACTCCAAGCCCATGGATGACCTAGAAGAGGTCCCCTTCTCCAAAGATGATCAGACCAAGTGCTTTCAGATGAACCAAGCTCTCCCCCACCGAGTCCGAAAACTACTTGTTCTTTAAAGCTGTTCATCCAGGGGCTTACTGACTTGAAGACCCGGGCCATCAAAAGTGCATTAGAAGTTCCACTAGGGTGCCTAACACCCTCTACTAGTAGTAGGTTTTCAATTTCCAATCAGGCCAATGTCTGCAATGGCCAAAGTATGTAATAAAGGCTAGCCATTTAGTTTGATTCTTCAATAATTTCATCATTTCCTTCTTAAATCTATATAATAAAACACAAAGAAAGCTATCAAGTGGCTCTCTTTCAATTTCCCCAAAATCAAAGGCCCAGATCTATCCTCACAAAATATATTTTTCCCCCCAAAAGTTTCCCCCAAAACTCAAATTCAAATCCCCTCAAAACAACTCATTTATTTATTTAATTATTTCTCTCTCTCTCTCTCTCTCTCTTTCTCTCCCCCTATATATATATATATATATATATATATATATATATACATATATGGAAACCTACATGATTGTTGATTTACTGTTTATAAGACTTTTCATATGCTGTATCGTTCTGAAGACGTGCCATAGGCACGTGGCCACGGGAAAATCTAGTTCTTATACAATTCTCCAAATGCAAACAATGAGTTTGGTACTCTGCTCCTCTTTCGAGTTGCACCAACAACTCGTCAACTTAAGCTATGAGTTCAGTGCTCAGCTCCTCCTCTAAGCTACACCAACAACTCATTGCATATAATGGGTTCGGTGCTCTGCTCATCACTCGAGCCACTCCAACTACTCATCAACTCCATGCTATGAGTTTGGTGTTGATCTTACTCATGCACTGGCGAGAGTGGGGCTGGCATAATCTTACTCGGACCGGATGACTTTACCCTCTAGTACTCACTCTACCTCAACTTCCGATCCTCCAACAACGAGACCGGATATGAAGCATCTGTTGCGGGCTTCCTTCTACCTTGGAAAGCAAGAACCTAGAAGGTGAAAATGTTAAATGACTCCCAACTAGTGGTGAACCAAATCTTAGGAGGATATGAAGTTAGGGACGAACACATGGTCAAGTACTTAGCCTTTGTGAAGAAGCACTTAGACACATTCTAAGAAGCTGAAGTGACTCAAATCCCTCATGAAGAGAATGGGCAAGCTGATGCCTTCTCCAAGCTGGCACCCTCTTTCTTTGAAGGACTGGATCACACTGTGCTCATTGAAGTCCTCCACAAGCCGAGCATCAAAGAAGATACCCTGTAGATTATGTTCAGAATTCCTCTTGCACCTGGGGACGATTGGAGGATACCCTTGGTTGATTTCCTGGACAAAAAATTCCTCTTAATAGAGCGACAAGAAACTAGAAGAATCTGGTCAGAGCTAAATGAGACACCCTTGTGGAAGGAGTCATATTCAAAATAGCTACACACATTGGTAGATGGTGACCTTATCTTCGATGCCTCTCCCCCGAAGAGGTCAGCTATGCCCTCAAAGTACAAGCAATCCCTCAAGGAAGTACAAGCAATGAGTTCGGTGCTCAGCACTTCTTCCGAGCTAGACCAAAAACTCATCAACCCAGGATAGTGAGTTCACTACCCACATTCGTTCAGGATACCCTACCTGTTCACTAACTTATAAACAACAAGTTAAGAGTCCAACACTTAGTTCAACGATGCTTTAGTTGCTTACAAGCAAGCAAGTTTCGAGTAGGAATCACCATTCAGAATTACTCCTGCAACTCACTAAAATATTCAAATAACAGTTCGAAATACAACATTTGGTTCGACGCCGCTTTAGGCTCTTGCGAGTAAGCAAGTGCGGAGTTGGGCTTACCATTCAGAATTTCTCCTACAATCTGCTATCTCCTTCCATGCTTTCTCTCTCCTCTCTCATCTCTTCATCTCTCCCACAATCTCAAACCCATTAAATTAGAACCCAACAAACCAATCAAATCTAAATCCAAATTCAACAAACCCATCAAAATCGAATTCAACAATCTCACATATTCCTTCTTACCCTCTCAAACTCAAATCCAAAAAATTCATTAACTTTGAACCAAAAAATTCATCAAATCTAAATCCAAATCCATCAAATTCGAATCATATCCAATAATCTCATCTCTCTCTCTCTCTCTCCCTCCCTCTCTCATACTTCTTAAATGTTCAAAACACATTTAAACCTAAAATTTGAAACCTGAAACCTGAAACCTGAAATTCAGACCCGAATCTGAATCCAAAATTTAGAATGAGCATATTTTTGTTATATAAAAATATGTATACTGCATGTAACTTAAAAACTAACGGTATACTAACACTGTACCCACCTTAGATAGTTATGTGTGTTGACCCACTCTGGAGGTAGGTTAAATATTTTGACCCCGTTTTACATGTTGGTTTAAAATTAACATGTATCTACAATTGAATTCCAATAAAAACTAATTAAAAACCAAATGCATATATTTCTACCTTACACCTAAAGTAGTAAAATAAAATAAAAAAATAGCAAAATTACTTATCAAGTTGTAACATTAAGAACATGTTGGGTTTATGTCTTGCATACGATGTTGGATAAGAAGACGATAAGACGATGGAGGGATCGAGACGATTGGAAACGGAGTGGAGGCGAGAAACAGTTAGCGGCAGTAACAACAGAAGTTGCGGTCAACCGCAACTCATGTGCGGTCGACCGACCCCTGCACGAAGTATTCCAGAGAGGGGGACAGTCGACCGACTTGTTGGTGCGGTCGACCGTTAGCGGCGCTGATGGGTTTCGGGCTTGAGTCTGGCTGATTCGTGAAAAACCCAACTTGCTCTTCAAGTTTGATCGTGTGGCTCCTATCATAGGGTTATCTCTTATGTACTATCCAATGACTATTGTAACAAGATATCAATTTAGGGTTTGCTCTAGATCTATATAAATAATTGTAACGGCTTATAGATCCATATGATTCTATTGAGTGCCGAATAGAAGAAGAGAGTACTTCATAGAGAAGGGTGAGAGAGTTTCTCCATTGTAAGCAGCATCAAGTTCCAATTAGGCTTGAGAGAAGGTCGTGGTGAGAATTGTAATATTTTTGTATTTTCTCTAGTTGAAATAATATCTCGGTTTTTCCTCCCCCGGATTAAGGCGAAAGCCCCAACCGAGACAATTCTTGTGTACTTTGTGTGATTGGTGCGATCTAGTTTTGCTCGGTAGTTTGTATTGATTGTGTCGAAGACTCAATAAGATCCTCAAATTCCTAATCAAACATACCCTATTGGTTTTAGGTTTACAATTGGCACCCTAGAACAGGTGATTCAAGGAATGGTACACCCAACACCATTAAATAACATATATACCAAGAAATCTCTACTACTATAATGGAAAAAGGCCTTAGTGTAATTTGTCCTACTACCAACCCGTGCAACACACGTGCCTGAATTTTTACTTTTTTAAAAAATATGTATTTATTTAGCCGTGCAACGCACGTGTAAATTACTAGTGAAAATTTAAAGGGACACCATGACAAATTTCAAATCCATTTTATACATTAAAGTTCATATACAAATACCATGCCGTTAGTGTCATAGCAGTTTATAATCCATCTAGCATACCTTTCATTTAAAAAATATACCCAGACATTCACAGAACATTTTCAAAGACTACTGAATACTGCAATTCAAATGCATCTGAAATGTACTAGTCTATAATTGCATGTTAAAATGTGTAAATATATATCAATCTTACCTAGAGAAGCAAACTTGGACAAATCCAAATAAGGGATTGCCTAGAAGCTGAAATGACATTGTAAGACTATTGAATACTGCAATTCAAATGCATCTGAAATGTACTGGTCTATAATTGCAAGTTAAAATGTATAAATATATATCAATCTTACCTAGAGAAGCAAACTTGGATAAACCCAAATACGGGATTGCCTAGAAGCTGAAATGACATTGTCAGATCGAGAAACATAAATGCTGTTGCATCTTCCACACCCCAACTCGAAGGGCATTTGTGTCCGCATGACGTACGGGTGCACACACAAGCTGCATGTAAAATCCCAGTCCAAGATTTGTACCCCGCACGCGAGAGACCATTATAGCTTGCATTCTTACCAAGCTAAGGAAGGGGTTCTAATCTATACACTTTTAGTTTTCAAGATTTTTCCGATGTGAGACTAAAGTTTCTCAACCCGCTTTCTCCCATTAAGTAGCTCACACAATTTCTCATTCACTCCAGAACCATTTTGAGTAAGTAAATATATCACTTTAATGTACTCATGAAAAAGAACAAAAATTTTCAAGGATCTCACAAATATATACTGCTTACTCAAAAATTGCCTCAAAATTGGTTTATAAAATAGTGTTTTCTAACCTAGATAATTACCCACACACGATTCTTCAAATCCAACCTATACAGTTGAATCTTCCTTTATAAGGAATATGGTAGACTCGTATAGACAAGTAAAAAGAGCTCCCCGTTGCACTCCACTAAATGTTGACACACTTTGAGACGTTGGACAATTGAACACGCACCTCCTTCCAACTTGTTCTAGGAGGAATGGATTCAAATACCAATAACGAATGATCACTTAGAAGACAAATCACCTTCCCATCGAAAAAGTACAAAGAGTATTAAGTGATAAGGCATGAGCTTGAGAACCGACCAATCGTCATTGGATCCCGACAGCCAAGAAGGAATATGAGATCCAGAAACAGAGCTATAGACAGTAAAAACAAGCTTGCAAGAAGGGAAAGACGGTGGTGCGGTTAATATACCATAATAGATAGTGTGGCTTGAAAAGTGATAGGAGAGGACCGGGGGATGGGATTTGTTGGAAGAAAAGACATCGGCAACGAGGGCATCCCATGTTCCAGTTGATGCGAAGATGACGTGGTTGTAAGAGTGGCCAATGTAGCGCGTGAAAAGAAAATATGTTGGTAGGTCTAGGGTTAGAGTTTTAAGATTGGATAACTAGGGACGGTTAAGTACGGTTTGGAGATGACGTAAGCACTGGAGTTTAGATGCAGGAGGAGGGGAGGGAGGGAGGGAGGGGAGGGAGGGAGGTGAGTAGATGATGAGGATTGGCGAGGGAACGCCATTGAGTGCAGGCAGTAGAGAAAGCGAGGATGTCGATGATGGAGGTGGAGGTGAGACCGAGATTGGAGAGTAGGAGAGGTTCAGGGAGGTCTAATCAGTTGCAAATATGAGAAGCCAGAAACTCATAAGGAGGCGCGGGGAGCATAACTTGTTCCATTGGCCCAACAAATAAAAAAAATAAAAAATAAAAAATAAAAAATAATAGATAATAGATATCATTTTGCATTGATCATCCATAAATTAACGGTGGGAGTGAGACCAAGTCTGTCACGTCCCGTTTTCCAAAAATACGGAAAACAAATACGTGACATTACGTGATATTGGCCCAAAGAATGAATTGCGTCATCCATAAACTGTTTACATATTCAACTCAACAATAATAACAATACAAAATAATTGCGCAGACAATAATATCAACCACAAGAACAACAATACTTGAAATAAAACAGTATGAAATAACCAAATATAATAATCCAAGATCTGAAATAAATAATAATATCTGGGTCATAAGCCCAATACAATAATAAATCCAATAACAATAATAATAAGTCTCAATACAATAAGTCCAATACAATAATGATCAACTAGAAAGCAATAAATCTTTAGAAAGTTTTTTCTTCAATTCCTACAGGTAATTCTCCATGATCACCTGTGAACACTTCATCTAAAAAGAGAAAAAAAATTATCCTTAGAGCAAGTCATGGACAGCAAGTAGAGAAAGCAAAAAATTAATGGAATAACGATATAGTAATGAATTCAATGGATCAATAGGAATCAATAATATGGAACAATAACAATAATAAATACCAACGATGATTAATGTAATGGTTATAAACAATGATTCAATATTCGATAACAATTTTCAGTTGTCGATGTCAATAACACTTAGACAATATTCGATATCAATAGAAACAATGAGGTACAAAATGCATTGTCTATATTGTGTCAATTCTTAGGTCTATTAATCATTTTAATCCTAACTAATGCACGTACTATTGTGTCTCATATGTTTCATACCACAGGTTCGATACATACAATCATTTTTGTTTAGACTAAGGTGGTAGATTCTATAGATCATGTACTCGGCACGATAACAATAACAATAATAACACGTGCCATTATCACAATTTCTTGCACAATGACGATAACAATATTAACACTAGCCATTGGCGTAATTTCTTACACAATGATGATAACGATATTAAAATTGGCCATCATCTAAGTACAGTCCCTATATTATCAACTGCTCTAGTCAATCTCTTAACCCCGACTTGTTAATTATTTTATCAATACGATAATACAATATAAAAATTTGAGACATTAGATGAACCATGGTAACTATAGGAGAACAATAGGATGGTAACATTGAATAGGACAATTAGAATAATGACAATAGGACATTAAGATCATGTAATGCAACATATACACTTTAATTTATCCAATACTATGACATATGAATAATTAATTTAAGAAAATCTAGAAAATGAAATTCTAGATAGCAAGAAGTCTCTGTACTAAAGTTGAATTTTCCACTTCTACAGAAATCAAAAACTAAAACCGTCAGAAATTCTGAAACTAGACTTTCACACGATTCCAACGCATATTTAAAATACAAAATCCGACAACAGCAGTTAGGTCAAATACAACATTCTTTGCAGGTTACATGTTCAGACAGAAAATCGACATCAAGTTGTTATATCTTTAGGATCAGAGAAAACTCAATTATAAAATTATCAAAAATATTCTTTAGACTTCTAAATATGTTAACTAACATTGTGAAAATTATCAGAGCATTATTTTAATATTAAAAAAGCATTTTAATAGATTGAACATGCAAACATACAAGAATCTGAAATTTCTGGAAATAAAACACAGCAGTATTAAAATCATTATAACTTTTGCAATACAACTCGGAATTCAGCGATTCAAGAAGTTCTGGAAACTAGAGACAGAGCTACAACTCTTATTCAGAAAGTTATTTATTTTGAGAACAAATACTGGGTAAAAAACGACAAGAAAAATCTAGACAGCAAGCAACATACATATTTTCGATACTTTTCTTGAAATAAAATGATTTAACATAATGGGTATCAATTCTATAGTTGGTAAATCATCTAATCAGCATGATGGGTGTAATAGCATGGTAAATACAATTGAAAACACACACATACACTATTTTAACAACAACCATACATCAATCGATCATTCAAACACACAACTAGCCATAATTCCTACACTAGATTAATTGTGTTGTGATTATATGAGTAACCCTATTATCAATACTATATGGATGCATGAAAGATTCAATTTTTTGAGTCAACAAGGCATGTAGTCGAGGATATTTGGGTTGGCTCGTGTAAACCTTCAATATACTCAATGAAAGAGGAACAATATATGATACGATGAATAATTGGATCTACTTGCAAGAATTTCGATAAAAACTTGAATTTGATAAAATATTAATTCAAGAGGAAAGTGACTTTTCTTATGGATGATTAATTCGAATACCAAAGAATAACGGTATGAAAATCCCGGTGCAACGAACCCACTAGAATATACGTGCAAACAACGTGCACAAAGAACCAAAGTAACAACAGCAATTGCAGCTGCAAGAGAGCAACGATAGCAATTGCGACCTCGGCCTTGGGCTTCGACGGCGACGTTGCTGGCGTCGACTGGAGCTACAGTGGCACGATAGGAGGGGCGGTTGGCTGCTGTCATCGAGAGGAACAAGGAGCAGCAGAGAGGGGTCTTTGGGTGAGGGGTGTTGGGTCTGGTGATGGCACCGACGGCTTGCTCGACGGAGAGGGCGCCGGAGATGAGGTCGGGGAAAGGTGAACAAGGTTTGGGCGGGAAAACAGGGGGCAATGGGGAGAGAGAAACAGAGAGGAGGGAGAAGACGGCTATGAATTAGAGTTTGTATTTGTATTTTTAGGATTTGCAATAGGGTTGTATTTATAGAATACAATTAGATTGTTAGGTTAATGGGTTAGTGTCACGCCCCGCTTTTCAAAAGAATACAGAATATGGATACGTAACAAAAGTCCAGCGAATAATTTTCATCATCCATAAGCTGTTCACGAAATCTTAACAACATTCTCAAGAAACATCAGAGTCGAATTGAATTAATCAGCCACATGCACATAATGAGTCAAAATATCAACAAGAATACTAGAAACCAAATACATAAATCTCAAATAGTCATGATCTGAATAAAACAATTATCTTTGGTCACATCGCCCAAATATAAGAATAAATTAAAGTCTCAAATACAATATTGTTCAAGCAAGCTAGAAGACATAATAATAATAAAAAGCAACACTAATACTTCATGTCTCCGATACCATCTGGAACCTGTTTTCCAAAATCTGCAATTCAATGAATGCAGGAAAGGGAAAAAGAGAAAACACAAATACCCGTCAATTGCAAGATACGGGCCACTTATAATGTAAGATACAAGTACATGGAGAAAACTAACTAGCAACATGGTATAAGTGTGATGTCAACATAAACAACTAGCATAGTAAAGTGAACAAGTGTATATGGCAAGAATCAAATGTTAAGTAATCAAGTATCATGTAAATATGCATCAAGTGTCATGTAATCATATATCAAGTTTCATGTATCAAGTCTCATGTAAACAAGTTTCATGTATCATGTAGTCAATTGTCAAGCAAGCATGTATCATGTTCAAGTATCAAGTTCAAGTAGCATGTATCAAGTCTTGTAGTGATTACCATCTAGGTAGTACTTCATGCATCCCACATGACATGGTTGCTACAGCAAAGAGTTTCGTTTTAGATTTCATAGTGGACCATAGAGGGCAGTATACTCGGGGACAAGTCAGGTAATCAAGCTCCAAGCTCCAAGTATCATGTATCAAGTAATCACGTGTCAAATTGTGCAAGTGGCAAGTATCGTGTCTTGCGTGCAAGTATCAAGTAATCACGTGTCAAGTATCATAACTCAAGTAATCACGTAGGATCAGTGGATCTCCTTCCGAGTACACATTTCTAAATTATCCACAATTAGATCTGTCCCTTAAACCCCAGCTTGGTTATTTATTATTAAGGTCAAACAAGCATGTATATGTGCAAAATATATCAAGAATAACATGGCATGATCATGTGACAAGTTCAAGTTGCAATACAAACTTGTACGAGTGCAAGATATCTCATAAAAGAATAAAATAGACAAATCTCAAGTTCAGGACAGCACGACCATACTGTAGTAAAACAGTGATTCCCAGTGTTACAAACATCCAAATCTGGATCCGTCAAAGGATATGGAAAACATACTTCCACACGAATCCAGCAAATATGAATAAGTTATATACTAGTTCACAAAAACACAGCTCAAAACTAATTTGAATATAGAAATTAGGTTCAGCCAGAAATTAGGAAAACGAATTCAAGAATAGGAAAACAACATGAAAACTCAACAAATAAATCCACAAAAAATCTTGGGTATTCCCCTATATGTCTAGTATCTAAATATAAAGTTTCATAATTATCCAGAAAAATTAGATTAGTCATAAAAGATGAGAAAATATCGAGAAAACATAGTTTGGCAAATCTGGAATTCCCATCACTGCTGTACGAAAGCTATGATATCTCGCAACCAGTGAAACGAAATCCAATTCCGCCAAAGGGATATGAAAATATATAAAATATAATAACTTTCACATTTAACAAATATTTTTTTTCATACAGTAAAAGGAATCATAGTGAAATAAGGTTCTTTACAGAACAGCGAGCAAAATATAGCAAGTATAGATTTCATAAACGAACATGAAACAACACATAAAACTCATCAATAAAATTCACCAAAATTTTGCATAATTCCTAACTAGATAAAGAAACAATGACCAAAGTTTTGGATCAAAATAGTATGTGTAGAATAGTTCTTTAAAATAATTTTTCATCAAAATTACCGAAAAACAGAATCTGGAAAAGATCGACACCTCTGTACTAAAACAATCATAACTCACTCATACAAAATAAAAATCAAGCAAGGTCAGAGGGATTTGAAAATAGACGAAATTATCTAAAACTCATGTTTTATACCAAAATTAAGATACTGAATTGAAAACAGTCCAAAACAGCAAGCAAAACAGAATAGTGACAAAAATACATATTTTTCCCTTAAAAACAAAATCAACATAGATTCAAGAAAATTGATCCAAACACAACCAAACATAAAATCGAGTCTACCAAGTGTCTAAACATCATGAATTAGGGTATATAACATGTCCACACCAATTATTTCATATGGGTCTCACCCAAATCACGATTTCTCAAAAAAATCTCACATACATGATCCAAATTCAAGAATGGGCGAATCCTAGATTAATTCATGTCAAGATTGGTGTCGTGAGTCATCTATGGTCAAATTTTCATAATAGAGACAAAACCGATCAAGGAAATCACAAACAAGAGTCGTCTCTAGACCCAACTACACTATAGGTGAACTTTTGAACTTGAATCAAACAAATGAATTAGAGTATAAGTTACTTGCCTTAATCGGGGATGAAGAACGATGCAAATCAAGAATAGGAGCAAAACCCACGAACGAAAATCCTGCTAATCCACGAATCCAAGCAACTCAAGCAAGAAACTCCACACGAACGAACTTCCAAAAGTGAGAGACGATCAAAGTGGCTTGCGGACACAAGAGAACACCACGAGAGGGAACTAGGGCTTGAAGTAGTATGAGGTAGTCGGGATAAGCAAGAGGGAGATGGGCTCGGGTTGTAGGGTGTCAGGATGGGGGGATGCCGGGGTGGAGTAGGCCAGGAAGGGGAAGCTCGGCCTTGGTGGAGGCTCGGCCTAGGGTGGTGGCCGGGCTGTGGTGTGCGGGTGTGCAGGCCGAAAGGAAGGAGAGGGAGAGAGATAGAGGGCCGGGATTGAGAGAGAGAGGAATTAGGGTTAGGGTTTAGGGTTTGTGAGGGTGAGTGTTTATATATAGGGTTTAGGATGTGGGTTTATGGGTATTGGGTTGTGGGTATTAAGAACTAGTAGTAGGTTTACAAATGGGTTTTGGATTTTGGGTCAATAGAAATAGAAATGCAAGTAGGATTGGGGATTTAAATTTGGCTTTGGTAGTCAAATAGGGATCAACAAATAGGATTGGAAAATAGGCCAACCAAATCACCACCACTACAATGCCCACAAACAAAAGTAATAAAAAAAGATAAAATAAAAAGACAAGATCCAAAATTGAAGGAAAGATCAATTAATCGAAGAATGAAACAAAAGAGTCACTCAATCAAAACAAAGAGATCGAAATGAAATAAAACGAATATATATTGAAAACAACTCCAATATATGGTTCAGAAAAATACAAGGGGGAAAAATACACCAAACGAAAAATACACTCCAAAAATACACAAAAAATAATATAATCCAATAATAATGGGTTTGGGTTTACAATTAATTGCAATTGGGTTTTGGGTTCAAAAAAATTGGATTTGAGGACAATAGGGTTCAAATAAAATACCCACAATAAAATAGAAATAGGTTCAACAAGAAAATAGTTCATCAAGAAGAACGAAGCAATTCATGAAAAAAATTTAATTAAGATGATCAAGGAAAAGTACAATATCATATTCAAATTGAAAATAAAATATTACAATGGAGGAAAAATGAAAAAAATGAAAACGATAGTTAAAAAGTCATAAATTGTTGATTTGCAGGGAGGTGGATGCTATTTTGGATGTAATATAGGTTTTTGTAAAAATATTGAGGAGGGCTAAAAGGGTGAAAATTTAAAAAACTATGGTGTTTTTAGGGTTTGAGCCCCCAATGATTTGATGGGTAAAGTTTTGCTATAACCCCGTTTCTGATTGTATGAATTTTTATATTTCTTTTCTTCGTATTCTTGTATTCCAATTATATATAAATCTTTCTATTCATTTGAACACAATTGCACCCATTTGGATATTTGATTATTTTGTTAGAACCCAGAAATTCATATCCATATTATGTTATTCTTACTATTTGATTATTTGATTATTTTGTGGAAAGCCCAAACCAAGTCCAATCTTATCTATTTTCTTTTTGGTTATTTGTTTAATTTATGCAAGCTCATAATTCAAGGCCCAACACGTTAACCCAAGCCCACATTTAAAATGCAACCTGAAACTCATTATTCCAAACCCAACTGCACTCCCCATTATCCCCATTTTCTATAAGTGATCTATCATTTATCTCCACTGTCTTATCCTAACTACCCACTAATCCATGATTTCTCTAACTAATCTCCCCCTACCCTGATAATTCTTCCCCATAATCTTAATTCCCCACTTAATCCCCACTATCATCGTCATCATCTTCCATCCCTCCCCTTGGAATCCTGAACTACTCACCACTGCTCGATCTCCATAGCACCGACTGCATCCCGATCACCACTGCAGCCACATCTCCCGAGCACCTACCACTCCAAAATCCGACGCCAACCCCGACCAAGCTCCCGCACTGTCGTTGCCGCAACTCACCTTGCACAAGACAGCATGGCACCACCTCCCTAATGCCCCTCACTTCGCTGTCGAACACAGTCAACAACCCCTCACTGCTTGTTGTTGCTGCCCAACCCTCTTGCTCCCATCGTCGCACTTGCTCATTGTTGCTCGCGGTGCTTGTGTCACTGCTGTTGTTCGTTGCCATCGACATTCTTCCTCCGTTGTAACCACCTTTTAAGGTAGACTTTCCTTTGAACTCCACAAGTAGTTTCGGTATTTGATTATTGTATCGTGAAATCCGTTTATCATCCATATCCATACAAATATTCATTGTAGATCTAATTTTTTGATCCACCATATTGTTACCTGTCTTGTGATCCCTTCATGTTTGAATCAATTGTTTTATAGTTCGTCGAGTCATTCCATTTGCCTCCTTCGATTCAATACTCACGAAAAGATCATAAACCTCATCGTCACTTTATACGTTGCACGAACACTAATTGGATGAATTTTTGATTGTATGAATTTTTATATTTCTTTTCTTCGTATTCTTGTATTCCAATTATATATAAATCTTTCTATTCATTTGAACACAATTGCACCCATTTGGATATTTGATTATTTTGTTAGAACCCAGAAATTCATATCCATATTATGTTATTCTTACTATTTGATTATTTGATTATTTTGTGGAAAGCCCAAACCAAGTCCAGTCTTATCTATTTTCTTTTTGGTTATTTGTTTAATTTATGCAAGCTCATAATTCAAGGCCCAACACGTTAACCCAAGCCCACATTTAAAATGTAACCCGAAACTCATTATTCCAAACCCAACTGCACTCCCCATTATCCCCATTTTCTATAAGTGATCTATCATTTATCTCCACTGTCTTATCCTAACTACCCACTAATCCATGATTTCTCTAACTAGTCTCCCCCTACCCTGATAATTCTCCCCCATAATCTTAATTCCCCACTTAATCCCCACTATCATCATCATCATCTTCCATCCCTCCCCTTCGAATCCTGAACTACTCACCACTGCCCGATCTCCATAGCACCGACTGCATCCCGATCACCACTGCAGCCACATCTCCCGACCACCTACCACTCCAAAATCCGACGCCAACCCCGACCAAGCTCCCGCACTGTCGTTGCCGCAACTCACCTTGCACAAGACAGCATGGCACCACCTCCCTAATGCCCCTCACTCGCTGTCGAACACAGTCAACAACCCCTCACTGCTTGCTGTTGCTGCCCAACCCTCTTGCTCCCATCGTCGCACTTGCTCGTTGTTGCTCGCGGTGCTTGTGTCACTGCTGTTGTTCGTTGCCATCGACATTCTTCCTCCGGTTGTAACCACCTTTTAAGGTAGACTTTCCTTTGAACTCCACAAGTAGTTTCGGTATTTGATTATTGTATCGTGAAATCCGTTTATCGTCCATATCCATACAAATATTCATTGTAGATCTAATTTTTTGATCCACCATATTGTTACCTGTCTTGTGATCCCTTCATGTTTGAATCAATTGTTTTATAGTACGTCGAGTCATTCCATTTCCCTCCTTCGATTCAATACTCACGAAAAGATCATAAACCTCATCGTCACATTATACGTTGTACGGACACTAATTGGATGAATTTTTGATTGTATGAATTTTTATATTTCTTTTCTTCGTATTCTTGTATTCCAATTATATATAAATCTTTCTATTCATTTGAACACAATTGCACCCATTTGGATATTTGATTATTTTGTTAGAACCCAGAAATTCATATCCATATTATGTTATTCTTACTATTTGATTATTTGATTATTTTGTGGAAAGCCCAAACCAAGTCCAATCTTATCTATTTTCTTTTTGGTTATTTGTTTAATTTATGCAAGCTCATAATTCAAGGCCCAACACGTTAACCCAAGCCCACATTTAAAATGTAACCCGAAACTCATTATTCCAAACCCAACTGCACTCCCCATTATCCCCATTTTCTATAAGTGATCTATCATTTATCTCCACTGTCTTATCCTAACTACCCACTAATCCATGATTTCTTTAACTAATCTCCCCCTACCCTGATAATTCTCCCTCATAATCTTAATTGCCCCACTTAATCCCCACTATCATCGTCATCATCTTCCATCCCTCCCCTTCGAATCCTGAACTACTCACCACTGCCCGATCTCCATAGCACCGACTGCATCCCGATCACCACTGCAGCCACATCTCCCGAGCACCTACCACTCCAAAATCCGACGCCAACCCTGACCAAGCTCCCGCACTGTCGTTGCCGCAACCCACCTTGCACAAGACAGCATGGCACCACCTCCCTAATGCCCCTCACTCGCTGTCGAACACAGTTGACAACCCCTCACTGCTTGCTGTTGCTACCCAACCCTCTTGCTCCCCTCGTCGGGCACTTGCTCGTTGTTGCTCGCGGTGCTTGTGTCACTGCTGTTGTTCGTTGCCATCGACATTCTTCCTCCCGTTGTAACCACCTTTTAAGGTAGACTTTCCTTTGAACTCCACAAGTAGTTTCGGTATTTGATTATTGTATCGTGAAATCCGTTTATCGTCCATATCCATACAAATATTCATTGTAGATCTAATTTTTTGATCCACCATATTGTTACCTGTCTTGTGATCCCTTCATGTTTGAATCAATTGTTTTATAGTACGTCGAGTCATTCCATTTGCCTCCTTCGATTCAATACTCACGAAAAGATCATAAACCTCATCGTCACTTTATACGTTGCACAGACACTAATTGGAGTTACATTTATAGATATGTGTATATAGATAAATATGGTGATTCGAATGAATTTTTAATTGTGTTAAATAGTTTAGTTTAATTCTTAAATTTAATATTGTTGAAATAGTAAATTTTGGTGGATTAATTGTAGAACTATGTTATGATTATTGATTAGTGAATTTCTTTTAGATCGTAGTTTAAAATGACATACTAGATTCTGTACTGTTATCTCCCCTGACTTGCTACCCGAATTTGAACTAGTTACCTTAAATATAATTTAGAACCCTGTACATGAAAGTCGTAGCCCCCTGTGTCTAGAATCCAGAACAACTCATGGTTATGCAATTCGACTTGTAGATTGCATGATATCCTGATTTTAGTACTGTAACATTTGAATTCCAGAATACTGTTTAGGAGTATACCGTCGTAATTAACTGATTAAATTAATACATTATCAGCAAAATTAAAGCCTGAGATATACCAGCATGTCAATAAACATTATTAGGAATAAATTTATGATTTTTGTAAGATTTGTTAATGAATTTTCAATCACATTATAGGTACAAGAACTTGACCCTAACATGCTGCATGAACACTAGACCAGTAAAGAATTGACTGATAGACCTAGCTACTGTTTGGAATATGTCATGTGAATATGTGTTGGAACCAGAAGGGAGTCTATTTTCTGAAACCCTGACGGAATTTGATTCTCTTTCCTATAGCAGCGGAAAAATAAATTTTAGTACAGTAGAATACTATTGTCTAGAATTTGTATGTTCACGTTATTAAATATAAAAATGCTTTTTTTTTTGTGTTTTATGAATTTAACTAATATATCACGCATTGCAAAACTCCAGATATCTTCCTGATACTGTCTTGACACCGTCTTCATTGGTTGCATTGTCATGATTAATTGTAGTAAAAGAGTAACAAGCCGGAGTAATAAGGGTAAGACCTAATAGTGGCCAATATAGGAGAGTTTACTCGAAAGAGGGCCCGTGTTTCCTGTAATAATGACTCTCGCTTACAACTTACTTACAACTAAGTACCATGTACAACTAGGTGCCACATTGTGGGATGACAGGGGCGACCTCTAAAGTCTACCGGGGCCACCTATAGAGTCCATTACCTAACGACATGTTTCCTGTTTACATGTTACTAATTTACATGTTACAAGGAGCTAAGTGTCACGTAGAACTAAGTTCCAAGTCATGGGATGATGGGGCCACCTCTAGAGTTTGCGGGTGCAACATCTAGAGTCCATTACGTGACTACATGTTCCCTATTTACACATTCCCATTTACATGTTTTCTCATTCCTGTTATTGTCACTGCAAGATCCGAGTACATAACCCTATAGAATTCACCACCAGAGTCACCGAACCTGTGGTATGGGACGTAGGATTGCGTGCATTAGATATGATTGATAAAAGATTGGTAGACGTAAGATTAACACTGAGCACGCGCATGATCCTGTTTACAGGTTGCATGATTCCTGTTTACACGTTTGTATATTTTCCATTTACAAGTTACATGATTCTCGTTTACATGTTTGCATTTTCCCGTTTACATGAATTTTCTCCGATTGGTTGAATTTTCATGATTAATTGTAGTAAAAGAGTAACAAGCCGGGGCAATAAGGGTAAGACCTGTTAGGGACAATATATGAGAGTGTACTCGAAAGGGGGCCCGTGTTTTCCGTAATAGTGGCTCTCATTTACAAGTTGCACTCTTGTTTACAAGTTACATAAAACTAAGTGCCACGTAGAACTAAGTCCTACGTTGTGAGATGAAGGAGGCCACCTCTAGAGTCCATTACTTGACTACATGTTTCCTGTTTACATGTTTCCTGTTTTATGTTATTGTCATTGCAAGATCCGTGTACATAACTGTATAGAATTCACCACTAGAATCTAAGCATTCACATTATTGTATGCATCAGAACTTGTGGTATGGAACGCAGGATTGCATGCATTAGATAGGATTGATCAAGTTTGGTAGACTTAAGATTAACACTGAGCACATGCATGTTCCTGTGTACAAGTTGAACGATTCCCGTTTGCATGTTTCCCATTTAGAAGTTTGCACGATTCTTGTTTACATGTTTTAATGATTCTCGTTTACATGTTTGCATTTTTCCATTTACATGACTTGTTCCCCGATCTCATAATTCCTAATTAAATGACTTCATATTTGCATGTTTCCAAGTTCAGTAGAGAATGAAGTCGAATTCTTAACATGCATTGATTATCTCATTGATGTTATATTATTCTCAATACTATTGTTATTTTCGTACATTGTAATTCCATGCATTTTGATCTGAAGTTTATGTGTTTCCCAGATATTGGTTATTTTGTGAATTATTTCATGGATTATTGAAGTTTATTCATTATTTATGTGATCATTTATCCTTCTTCGTCGCAACAGGCGAGCAGTGTTGCACTCTAGCCATCGGGGTCTGAGCTGGCCTTCATATGGGACGTGACATGCAAGTACTAGACACATGACTGCAGGTTTGCCAACCGTTTGAGCTTTGCGTGTGTAGTAGGTGATCCCATGGCTCAAGATTGCCTGAACCGGAGGGATGGTACACCAACAAGAAGATCAGTTGCCGGTGGAAGGCAGGCTGAAGGACGTGGCCAGCCTTATAACCTGACTGCATAAGAGGCATAGACCATCGAAGGCGTGATTGCATATATTTCACGATCCTGCCACATTTCAATTCTTGCATTATTTATTTCCCTTCCATTCATTGCAATCATCTTCATTTACTGATTCATTATTGAGTATCATACTAGTTATATAATTCTCTATCCATGTTTTCTTCAATTCCAATGCTACCAGCCTCTCATCTCTCTCCCTCTAATTCCTTGGTTCGTTCTCTCACAAGTTCTGCTTAGGCACTATCCTATGTTCCGCCTAAGCAAATTTCGAAGACGAAAATTTTAATGTAAGGTGGGTAGGATTGTAACCCCCGTTTTCGATTGTACAGATTTTTTTCTTTGTATTCTTGTATTCCAATTATCTATATATCTTTCTATTCTTTTGAACCCAATTTTATACACTAGGATATTCAATTGTGTTAAAGTCCGTCCTAATCGTCAATTGTATTTGTAGCTATTCTTAAATAATTATATACATATAGTTCATGTTAATTAATAATCAATTGTGTTCTATTCTTTTGAACCCAATTTTATACACTAGTATCATGCACGTGCGATGCACGTGGAGGAAGAAGGAAAAAAGACAAAAAAAACCTACCAACACGTGCGCTGCAGTGTTTTTTTTCGCACGTGTGGAAAATGGGGAGGGGAATGAAAAGGACCCCAAAAAAAAATCTAGTAATATACACGTGCGTTGCACGTGGAAAAATGGGGAGGGGGAATGAAAAGGATAAAAAAAAAGCCAACACGTGCGCTGCACGTGTTGACAAAATGACAAACGATGACAAATGACACTAACCCCTTCTCCCATTATAATAGTAGAGATATCTTTCTATTCTTTTGAACCCAATTTTATACACTAGGATATTCAATTGTGTTAAAGTCCGTCCTAATCGTTAGGGGTGGGCAACTATTATCCGAACCGACCAATCCAAACCAATCCAATCCGAACCGACCGGTTTTTAACTGAACCAATTGGGGGTTTGGATTGGATCGGTTCTTGATCTTCAATAACCAATTGGATCGGTTCGGTTGTTGGATGAGGCCTTCAAATAACCGATGAAACCGAACCGACCATACCTCTATGCATAAGTCCATGAAAAATATAGTTCTCCTTTAATTTCTTGAATATACAAATAGTCATTTCTCATTTTCCTTGAGATACAAACAATCTTTTTTAATTTATTTAATACAAACCGAGCAGTTGTTCTATCTATGTTTTGGTTCTCCATAATCCTATATGTTATGTTGTTGAGAAATGCTTGATTTACAGTGTGACCCAACTTAATAGAATCATAAAGTTGATGTAACATTTAGTAGTTACTTTAATCAAGTCAAGCAGAAATTATTTTCTAAATCTTTTTTTATTGCACCTGAAATTCAATTAGTTATGATTATTGATGTTTCTTTTATGATAATAAACTAAGATTACAGAAGTATGCAAGTGAAAAAGTAGTTTATCTCACTCATTTAAACGTCATCATCTCAAACAATTAGTGCAAAATTCATTAACAACTTGTGGTTTTATGAATCTTCATTTTAAATTCATTTGTGAATGACAAATAGCAGATTGTTTCTTAAGTTTGATTGAAGTTGATCTTTTAAATTTCAACAAAATTATGAATGATGTTGAAGGTAAAAAGTAGCACGCCAAACCGACCATCCAATCCAATCCAAACCGAGCTTAATCGGATTGGATAGAAACCTATCTAATTAAGGTTCGGATTGGTTGCGGATGAGAAAATTAAAAAACCGATCTTCTTTGGATCGGTGGTGGATGTTCCATATTAGGTCGGATACCGACCGATGCCCACCCCTACTAATCGTCAATTGTATTTGTAGCTATTCTTAAATAATTATATACATATAGTTCATGTTAATTAGTAATCAAAGTGGTGCTAGATGTTTAACATCCATAATTCCAGTTTTAAGATGTAATTTCACAGGCATGATAATCAATTTATTAAATCAAATTCAATCTAACATATTCAACTCATCAAACAATTCTATAACATGGATCTAGTTATTTTTCATATAAACGTGCATATACAATGTGCATGGGGGACTAGGTTTTAGATCAAAGATGTAGGCACGATGTTAACAATATATCTGGTTAGCTCGTGTAAACCCTCAATACACTTAATGAAATTCAAATAGCAGTACGATAAAAAGGACTTGGATCTACTTGCAGAGATCAAAAAATCTTGAACAAAATAATAAAATAGTTCAAGAAGAGACTTGCCTTTTAGTTGTTAATTTCAAATATTTAGAATAATGGGATAAGAATCCCGGGTGACGAACCACGAACGGAAACACGTTCGAGCCACGCATAAAACAGCAAAACAGCGAATCCCTCTTCGCAAAACAGCACACACGGGAATCAGATCCCCTACACTCCAAAACAACAAACACCAAGAAATCCAACAGATCCTCTCTTCCTTCACGAACAACAATAGAGAGGGGAGAGAGAGGACGGCGACTGAGCGGGGACTGGCGATGGCAACGACCCACGGCGAGGGCGGCTGACAACGGGCGCTGGCGGTTGGGAAGCGATGCAGCGACGAGACCAAAGCGGCGACTTGAACGAGCTTTGTTTCTCGATGAAACAGAGGAGGAGACGGCGGGGGTGTCGGGGCTCAGGACGATGACGACGAGGCGAGGGGGTAGTCGAGAATGGTGGTGATGACGAGGGGACGACGAGGAGAGGTGGGTGATCGAGGTGGAGGACGGAGAACGGGATTGGAGGCGGAAAGGATGGCTTCGGATTTGGTCAAGTGAAATAGAGAGAGGGAGTCGGGGGTAGGGGAGAGAGAGAGCGGCGGTAGGAGAGAGGAAGAGAGATTAGGGATTATAATATTAGGGTTTAAGGGGGTTATTTATAGGGAATAGGATGTGGGGAATTGGGTTGCGGGTTAATGGGTTTAGGGTACAGGTTTAGGCTCCAAAAAAGAGCTAAACACATAGAAATCAATGGGATGAACATATAGCGGAACAATCAAATACAAAACACGAAGAGAAAAATTTGCAATAAGCCAAAAATAACAGGATTCGAGACAAAAGAGCACAGAATGATCAAAAGAGAATAAAAGAACCTAAGAAAAGCAAATTTATTATTAAAAAGAATCAGATACAATAATCAAGAAAAAGAATCAGATACAATAATCAAGAAAAAGAAAATAAAATACAATAAAATCCAAAATAGAAAAATAGGGGTTACAAATCCTACCCACCTTACAAGAAGAATTTCGTCCTCAAAATTCATACAAGTGGTACATTGGGCGAACCCCGAAACAAACAAAACAAAGCAAAACACTTCTCAAACAAATGGGGGAACTTCTCCCGAATTTCCTCCTCCAACTCCGAAGTCAACCCACCTGGCAAGTGAGGATTCCAAGAAATTAACTCGAACCAACTTGATGACTATATTCTTTAACACCTTCTCTCGACGGTCTAAGATAGAGAGTGACTGAATTTCACATGACAAATCCAGCCTCATGGACAAGTCTGAGTAGTAATTCACATGACTGTCATCCCTGATGTACTTCCTGAGTTGAGAAACATGGAATACATCATGGAGACCCGCTAAAGCTGGCGGCAATGCGAGCCTGTAAGCTACCTTGCCCACACGTTCCACAACATCGAATGGACCGATGAACCGGGGACTGTCATCCCTGATGAACCGAGGACTGTCTGAGTAGTAATTTACATGACTGTCATCCCTGATATACTTCATGAGCTGAGAAACATGGAATACATCATGGACACCCGCTAAAGCTGGCGGCAATGTGATCCTGTAAGCTACCTTGCCCACACGTTCCACAACATCGAATGGACCGATGAACCGGGGACTTAACTTGCCTCCACCTCCAAATCGAATAACACCTTTTCAAGGCAATACCATGAGGAACACATAGTCGCCTGCCACAAACTCTAGAGGTCTACGGCGACGTCAGCCCACCTTTCTGCCTATCCTGAGCAGCCTGTAAATGCCTCCGGATCTGAGCCACGACATCAAATGTCTTCGTGATCAAATCAGGACCCAAAAGCTTCCTCTCGCTGATATCATCCCAACAGACCGGCGATCTACACTTGCGCCCATAAAAAGCCTCAAATGGAGCAGCCTTGAGACTCGCTTGGTAACTGTTATTATAAGAAAACTCAGCTCAGTGAAGATGATCTTCCCACGAACCTCCAAACTGGAGAACGCAAGATCTCAACATGTCTTCTAGGGTCTGAATCGTCCTTTCTGACTGCCCATCCTTCTGAGGATGGAACTTTGTACTGTAGCTCAACTTAGTACCCAAGCTCTTCTACAGGCTCTCCCAGAACTGAGACCTGAATCTCTTATCTCTATCCGATACGATGCTGACAGGAACTCAATGCAGACGAATAGCCTCCTGAACATACTTCTCGGCCAAACTCTTCGTGGACTGACCCATACGGAAAGGAATGAAATGAGCACATTTCGTCAGCCGATCCGCTATCACCCAGATAGCATTATGATCCTTGGGACTCCTTGGCAAAGTTGTCACAAAATCCATCGTGATATTCTCTCACTTCCACTATGGAATTTGAAGAGGTTGCATAAGTCCCGAGGTTCTCTGATGCTCTGCCTTCACTTGCTGACAGATCAGGCACTAGGAGACATATCTAGCCACGGCTCTCTTTGTAATATCCCGGACGGATATTACCATGTATAAATTATTATTTTATTATTATTTTATTATTATTTATTACTATTTTGTTTTAATTCCAAAATTGGAATTATTTTGGTGATTTTCACCCGGTTTGTTCATAGACGTTATCTGTACCCAGATATCGGTCAGTATACATCCGTATTATATCAAATTGATACCGTGATCTTCCGAACTAATAATAGAATTTATTTTATTATTATTTCCGAGATTAAATTATTTTTATACGGATTATGCGAAGATTTTCGGTATTCAGACATATAGGCGCACATACGTGTAGTATGTCGATTAGTACATCATACAAATTGTGTGTTGTGTATTTTTGGACAACACTTATTTGTTGTGACAAACCTATTAGATTGTTAGGGTTTTATAAGCGTTTAACTTAGACTAATTGTGCATGAGAGAATTAGGAGAAATTCTTCTAGAACTAATTCTCCACCACACCACACCTCCACTACATCCTACCTCCACCACTCCCCACCTTCCTATAGGTATGGCCGGCCCCCCTTTTAGGGAAGGTCTTTTGTGCACTTTTGTATGTGCACATTTGCACTTTCCCCCATTCTCTCCACCTATAAATAACCCTTCCTTCTCCACTTTGTCTCATTTTTAGAAAGATCAAAAAGAAAGAAAGAAAGGAAAGGAAAAAGAAAGAGAGAACACCATACTAATTTGAGAGTTCTCTTGTAGGTTTAGTAGAAGATTTCTAAATCTAGGGGAAGGAGAAGTTTAGCTAGCAAGTTCTTCCTACAAAGTAAAATAAGGTGGGGGTTTCTCCTTGCTTGTTTGTTTGTTTGTTTGTTTGTTTGTTATTTATTTGAATGATGTGTTGATGTTCTTCTTCCTCTTACCCTCCTTGTTTTATTTTCTTTTTGGATGGTTGTTTTTAGTAATATGGTTGAATGGAAACAAGTAGTAGTGCTAAACAAGCATAAAGATCAAATCTTTATAGTTGTAGTTGTTGTTTGTGTTTGTTATTGGACTAAAATGACATAAGGCATATGGTGTAATATCCCGGACGGATATTACCGTATACAAATTATTATTTTTATTATTTTATTATTATTTTGTTTTAATTCCAAAATTAGAATATTTTGGTGATTTTCACCCGGTTTGCTCCTAGACATTATCTGTATCCAGATATCGGTCAGTATATATCCGTATTGTATCAAATTGATACCGTGATCTTCCGAACTAATAATAAAATTTATTTTATTATTATTTCCAAGATTTAATTATTTTTATACGGATTATGCGAAGATTTCCGGCATACGGACATATATGCGCACGTACGAGTAGTATGTCGATTAGTGCATTATACGAATTGTGTGTTGTGTATTTTTGGACTAGGTGTTTATCTTATTATAACAAACTAATTAGAGGGTTAGGGTTTGATTAGGAGGCTTAATCTAGGGTTTTTGTATGCATAAGAAGATTAAGTAAAAACCCTTACTAGAAGATATCTCTCCCACATAACACCTCCACCACACCACACCTCCACCACACCATGACCTCCACTAGAAGAATCCGGCCCCAATTTATGGGAGGGGTTTTGTGAAAAATTGTGTGTGCATATTTGCACTATCCACCTTCTCCTCCACCTATAAATAACCCTTCATTCTCCTCCTTCTCTCATTTTAGAAAACTAAAGAAAGAAAGAAAGAAAGAAAGGAAAAGAAAGAGAGAACAAAAAGATAACTTGAGAGTTTTGTTTTGTAGGGTCTTAGGAGCTTCTAAAAAGCTAGGGGAAGAAGAAGGTAGCAAGCTAGTTCTTCCAAAAAAAAGGGATAAGGTGGGGGTTTCTTCATGCTTTCTTTGTTTGATTGTTTGTTTGTTTGTTTGTTTGGTTGTTTGACTTCTTCTTCTCATCCTCTTGTTTTGTTTTCTTTGAGTTTTGTTAAGTGTATTGTTGTGTGAGAATGTAGTAAGAAGTAAAAGAGAAAAAGAGTAGTAGTATCTACTAAAATACATAAAGATCACACCTTTAAATTTGTAGTTGTTGTTTTGTATGTTATTGGACTAAGAACTCACATATTGCATAATGTTGGACATACAACCATTGTTGGTTGTAGGACTTAAAACACATAGCATATGAACATTCTTTTACAACCATTGTGGGTTGTAGGACTTGATTAAACCTTGGACTAATAATAAAGGCATATGTTCTAATAAAAAGATCTTTTCTTTTTAATCACTAGTTGTAGTTAATTAAAAAGATCTTTCTTTTCTTTTAATCACTAGTTGTAGTTAATTAAAAAGATCTTTCTTTTCTTTTTGATCACTAGTTGTAGTTAATTAAAAAGATCTTCTCTTTTTATTTTAATCACTAGTTGTAGCTAATTAAAAAGATCTTTCTTTTCTTTTAATCACTAGTTGTAGTTAATTAAAAAGATCTTTCTTTTTCTTTTTGATCACTAGTTGTAGTTAATTAAAAAGATCTTCTCTTTTTATTTTGATCACTAGTTGTAGCTAATTAAAAAGATCTTTCCTTTTATTTTAATCACTAGTTGTAGTTAAAAAAAAAAAAAGAGCTTCTCTTTTATTTTTGATCACTAGTTGTAGCTATATAAAAAAGAGATCTTTTCTTTTTACTAGTTGTAAAGTAAAATAAAATAAAAATGATCTTTTCTTTATCACTAGTAATAACAAAGATTAGTAAGCAACTAAGTAGTAGTATACTAAAATAATAAGTAGTAGTATGTAATAAAATGAAGTAGTAGTAGCATGTATGTTAATTAATAAGGTAGTAGTAATAGTAGTAAGATTGTATGTTGTGATTTTGATGAGAATGAAGTAGTGATGATATAGTAGTAAGTAACTATAGATGTTGTTTGTTGTGTTCTTAATGAGGTAGTAGTAGTAGGTTATACGTTGTGTTCTTGATAAGAATGTAGTAGTAGTAGTAGTAGATAATTGTGTGTTATGTTTTGATTAAAATAGGAGTAGTAGTAGTAGTAAAATGTTGTAGGATTGCTTCTAAAAATATTTAGAAGCAATATTCATGCTACCAATGTTGTAGGACCACTTCTAAAAATATTTAGAAGCCATCTTCATACTACCAATGTTGTAGGACCACTTCTAAAAATAGTTAGAAGCCATTTTCATGCTACTAAGGTTGTAGGATTTCTTCTAAAAATGTTAGGAGCCATATTCATGCTTAGTTAGTTGTAGGACTTTTGCTAAAAATATCCTACCATGATTCTATGCTTAATTAGTTGTAGGATGCTTTATAAAATTATCCCATCATGCTTTATGTTTAGGATGTTGTAGGACTTTTTCTAAAAATATCCTACTATGTTTTCATGCTTAGTTAATTGTAGGATTGCTTCTTTAATTACCTATCATGCTTAGAATGTTGTAGGATTCTTTTCCTATCATGCTTGGTAATGTTGTAGGATTCTATTCCTATTATGTTTTAGACTTAAAATGTTGTAGGATTCTATTCCTATCATGTTTTAGACTTAAAATGTTTTAGGATTGTTTATAAAAATATTCCTATCATGTTTTAGACTTAAAAGGTTGTAGGATGTTTTCTAAAAAGTCCTAGCATGCTTTATGTTTAGAATGTTATAGGATTGTTTATAAAAATATTCCTATCATGTTTTAGACTTAAAAGGTTGTAGGATGTTTTCTAAGAAATTCTATCATGCTCATGTTTAGAAAATTGTAGGATTATTTCTAAAACATATCCCATCATGCTTTATGTTTAACAAGGTTGTAGGAATTCTTCTCAAAATATCCTACCATGTTTCATGCTTAGTTAGTTGTAGGATTGATTCTAAAAATATCTAGCATGCTTAATGATATTGGAATTTTGTGGGACAAATTCTAGGGTTTCCTACCATGCTTAGATTCACTCATTTGTGCTTAACAACGTTGTAGGATTCATTCCTAAAGTTTCCTATCATGTTTAATAATTTATTGATGATTAGAGTGTTGTAGGATCCCTCCTAGGAATTTCTTACCATGGTTAGTAGTTATTTATGCTTAATGAAGATTCATGCTAGATAAGTGGTAGAAGAATTGTATACCATGCTAGTTTAATTGTAGGTAAAGAGATATACCATGCTAGTTTTAATTGTAGGCAAGATCTATGCCATGCTAGCTTAATTGTAAGTAAGTTGTAGGTCATGCTAGTTTAGATTGTGAGTAAGTCGTATACCATGCTAGGTTATATGAATACTCATGTTTACATGGTACCCACGCTAGATAAGTGGTTGTTTATTCTATGTTAGTAAATGATCATGATTCATGCTAAGTAAGTAGGTATCATGCTAATTATTGATCATGTTAAGTTAAGGATACCCATACTATGATGTTCATACTTAGAGTAAAGAAACAACCCATGGCTAGTTGTAGTGATTTTATGTTATGTTCTACACCATGCTAAAGTAATGCTTGCTTAGAATGTTGTAGGAGTAGTGTTAGAACTACCTACTATGCCTTGGAGTGCTGCTTGTTCATACTAGTTGGGTTGTGGGGATTAGTCGTGATAAGTAGTAAGCTTTCATGATCAATTCGTAACCTACGATTGACTATAGTAGACTTCATGCCGAGGTCGTAAGTGATTTTCATGCTTGAGCTCGATGTAAGCATAAGCATTAATCACATTCATACATAGGAGTATCATGGTGGTTGAGTCATACGATTAGATTGTCGTAGAAAAATGCTTGTAATTGTATGCCATACTTAAGGCGCTATAGGTTGAAGTAAGAAGGATTGGGAAGACCACTAGGGATAGTTAGTCCGATAAAGGCCATTTTATCGCCTTCGGTTCCTCCCTAGTACAATACCGATCATAGACTACTAGTAGATTCCTTTGTTGCTTCTAATAGTAGAAGATTAAGTTTGTTAGTAAGCACGTTTGGTTGCTTCTAGGATTGATTACCTGTATGGTTGTTTGCACACGGTTGTGCTCGTACGTGGCCCGACTGGCCCGTATGTAGCTGTGGGTCTCATACGTAGCTTAGTCGGCTCGTATGTAGGTGGTTGTCTCGTACGCGGCCCGACCGGCCCGTGCGTAGCTGTTGGTCTCATACGCGGCTTATTTGGCTGGTATGTACGTGGTTATCTCCTACGAGGCCCGCCTGGCTCGTAGGTAGTTATTGTTTCATACGTAGCTTGATTGGCTCGTATGTGGTTGTTACTCGTGTATAGCTTGTTAGCTAGTACACAGTTCGTTGTGCTCGTCTAGGGTGATATTACCACCCTAAGGGCTATCGACCATCAAGACATATGTTTTCTTATCCTAAGAAACTGTGGAAGAGTCACTCCTTGTGTACCGTCGAATCTTAACCATGGTAGGTTGATCGAGGACCGGAGTATAGACAAAATCTAAGTTTAGGGTAACGGCATGCATGTATATTCGCACGGCCAAAGTCTTGGATCGATGAGCCACAAACCGGATCCTGAAGGGTTCTGGTGAGTCTAGGTTGAGCAGCCTAGTAGAGTTGTCTTGCGAAGCCCAATTTAAGGCCTAGCATGTATGTTTATAATATTATCGTTCCTAGGATTGTCGAGTCAGGGACATCATTAGGGTAGTGACTTATAAAGGTCATTTTGCTTAGACCCTTGCCGGAAGAGAAGAGTTGGTTGTAGGGGGCACCTTATGACTAACTCGTCCCTTGAGGCAGACTAGGTGGTGTTATTGGGTTGTACCTTCCCGTCAAAGGGATACGTACGGTGCCGTCTCACAAGTTGAGGACACGGGTTGCGTATCTCGCGCTGTTAATTCCTGAAGTACCGTGGCTGGGGTGCCACAGGATGCATTGGGCAGTCCTGCATTTGCCAGACCCCAGAGGGTGCCACAGGGTAGGCTTTGCTCTACCTTGCGCTTGCGAAACCCTTTAGTTTGATTTTGTAATGACACCCGATACATTGGGTTCGTCTATTTTGAGTGAGGTCCAGTTAGCTGGGTCGCGGTGGCGAACATAGACACCACTGGCGTAATGCAACAGTGGCACTTGACCACATCTGCAACCTCATAAGTCACGTGTAGCTGTCAGGAACAGGTTGTGTACAATTAGAATTCATAACGCGGGTTCAAATCCCTATATATGGAGAAACGGCTTGAGAAGGGTCGCATGTAGTATGGGCTGCATGTTACTTCGGAGACTTGCTGACATTAGAATAGGAAGCATCCTAGTTCTACCTTCCCGTCAAAGGGATACGTACGGTGCCGTCTCACAAGTTGAGGACACGGGTTACGTATCTTGCGCTGTTAATTCCTGAACTGCCGTGGGTGGGTGTCAGGAACGGGTTGTGTACAATTAGAATTCATAACGCGGTTTCAAATCCCTGATATTAGAATAGGAGTGTCCTAGTTCTATTTAAGTATCGCATTAGAGTCTAGTCATAGCACTCACAAACACTTAAAATACACCAACACCATTGCTATATTTTGTATATTATTTGGGAGATTCGCTGCTATATGATCAGGCTTTAAGCGTCAGTGAATACTGACGTCCCCACTTCCATAGGTACTGGATCGCCGAAGTACAAGGCGAGATTCAGGAGGACTCAAGGCAAGGAAAGCAAGGAGTCAGTGTTATGTTTAGTTCCGCTGCAGTATATGTATTGATTATCTATTAGTTGAGAAGTACTCAAGTGAGAGTTACCAAGTGTTGTTCTTCTTTCCCTGTACTCTGATGTAATTTGTTGAAGGTTGTAATACTTGGACTTGTAAAGGTATTATTGTAACTCTATTGTAATGTATTGCAGTTGTATAATGTTCAGACTTGTAATACATTGGGTATTGAATAAAAAGTTTTAAATTCTCCTGTTTTTTTCTGTGTATTGTGACTAATTGAAGAAAAGGTCTTGGCTCGTGTCACGGTTTTCAAGTGTTGGAAATCGGGGCGCTACATATGGACTTGAACATACAACCATTTTGGGGTTGTAGGACTTGAATATGGACTTGCACATAAAGCATATGAACATTTTTATACAACCATTTTTGGTTGTAGGACTTGTATTAGACTTGGACTAAAAAATAAGCATATGGTTGGTTGAACCAAATGAGGGTTCTTACTTTATTTTGTTATTGTTATTTTCTTTGATAATCTTAAGTAAAAGAACCTAAAATTAGATATTAGTTTTGACTAATGGAAAAGAAACTAACCTAAATCACTAGTTGTAGAATAAATAAAAAGATCTTTTCTTTTATAATCACTAGTTGTAGAATAAATAAAAAGATCTTTTCATTTATAAATCACTAGTTGTAGAATAAATAAAAAGATCTTTTCTTTTATAATCACTAGTTGTAGAATAAATAAAAAGATCTTCCCTTTTATAATTACTAGTGATAATAAATCAACTAATAAAGATTAGTAGCCATTTAAGTAGTAGTAGCATGTTGTTAAACTAAAATAGTAGTAGTATGTTGATTAAAATGAAGTAGTAGTAGTAGTAGATAGTTGTGTTATGTTCTTGATTAAAATAAAGTAGTAGTAGTGGTAGATAGTTGTGTGTTATGTTCTTGATTAAAATAAAGTAGTAGTAGTGGTAGATAGTTATGTGTTATGTTCTTGATTAAAATGAAGTAGTAAGTAGTAGATAGTTGTATGTTATGTTCTTGGTTAAAATGAAATAGTAGTAGTAGTAGATAGTTGGATGTTATGTTCTTGGTTAAAATAGAGTAGTAGTAGTAGTAGATAGTTGTAGATGTTTATTTTATGTTCATAAAGCAAATACCATGCTAAGATTGTATTAGATTAATTTAGATATGCTTAGAATGTTGTAGCATTTATTCAAAAAATACCTAGCATGTTTAATGATGCTTAGAATGTTGTAGGATTTCTTCTAAAAATACCTAGCATGTTTAATGATGCTTAGAATGTTGTAGGATCCATTCTAAAATTCCTACCATGTTTAGATTAATTTATTTATGCTTAGAATGTTGTAGGATTTATTCTAAGAATTTCCTACCATGTTTAGATTAATCTATTATGCTCAGAATGTTGTAGGATCCATTCTAAAATTCCTACCATGTTTAGATTAATCTATTATGCTTAGAATGTTGTAGGATCCATTCTAAAATTCCTACCATGTTTAGATTAATTTATTTATGCTTAGAATGTTGTAGGATTCATTATAAAAATACCTACCATGTTTAGATTAATTTATTTATGCTTAGAATGTTGTAGGATTCATTCTAAAAATACCTACCATATTTAGATTAATTTATTTATGCTTAGAATGTTGTAGGATTCTATCTAAGAATTTCCTACCATGTTTAGATTAATCTATTATGCTTAGAGTGTTGTAGAATTCATTCTAAGAATTTCCTACCATGTTTAGATTAATCTATTATACTTAGAGTGTTGTAGGATTCATTCTAAAAATACCTATCATGTTTAAGAAGGTTATTTATGCTTGGAATATTGTAGGATTAATTCTAAAATTGCCTACCATGTGTAGGAATGATATACATGTTGTAGGAAAGTATAATCCATGCTTAGGAATGTGTAGGATTGATGTTGAATTACCTACCATGCCTAGGATTGTTGTAGGAATGGTTAAGGTTGTATACCATGCTAAATTATTAGTACTCATGCTAAGTTGTAGCAATTAACCATGCTTAAAGTAGTAAGAGATATCCATGCTTAAATCTAGTAGCAATTCATGCTTTAACTTATAGTGGATTTCTACGTAGGTTGTATCCATGTTTGTAGTTAAAGCAAGGAGACTAATCGTTTCGTAGTTATAGTAATAACTATCACATTGTGGTTGTAATATTAACTATCGCGTTGTAGTTATAGCGTTAGTAAGGAACTATCATGTTATCGTAAATTGTGCTAGTAGAGAACTAGCATGATGTGGATTGTAACGTTAGTGGAGAACAAATCATGTTGTAGTTGCAATATTAAGTTGCGAGGTCGTTCTAGCTAATCCCCTAGAAGGAACTCATGTTGAGATTGCTTAGTCGTTCTAGATTCAAGAGCCATGCATGCTTGAATGGTATATTGTAGCTTCATATATAAAAGTTGTTAGGTCGTTTTGGGCTTCGCATTGGTAGAATGCCTATTTTAGGCTGTTAGTAGATTCTTCTGTTGCTTCTAATAATAGAAGATCAAGTTGCTAGAAAGCATGTTTGGTTGCTTCTAGGTTTGATTACCTGTATGGTTGTTTTTGTATGTAGTCGTCTCATACGTGGCTCACCTGGGCCGTATGTAACGGTTGGTCTCATACGTAGCTTAATTGGCTCGTATGTTGGTATTGTAGGCTGTGAGTAGATCCGATGTGATCTTGAGAAGTCTAGATTAAGACAGGTTAATTGTTGCACTCTTTAGAAGAGGAACGCGTATGGTGCTTTTCATGCCGAGTTGGAAGCACAGTGCCGTGTCTCGCTTAATTGGTTAGAAGAGGAACACGTACATTGCTCTTCATGTCGAGTTGGAAGCACAGTGGCATGTCCCGCTTGTCTAGATAGAAGAGGGACACATACGGTGCTTTTCATGTCGAGTTGAAAGCACAGTGGTATGTCCCGCTTGTTGGTTAAGGGTTAGTGACATCGTTAGGGTAGTAACAGTTACTTAACCATTTTTATCTATAAATTGCCAAAGGGTGAGAGTTGGTGTCAGGGGTGATACCCTATAATCCAACCTCTCCTATAGGCTGACACTAGGTGGTGTTATCGGGATGTATTCCCCTGTCAAAGGAATACGGGCGGTGCCTTTTCATGACAAGTTGGGAGCACGGGTTTCGTATCTTGATTGTTAATTCTTGAATGTACCATGATAAGAACGAGAGGGTTCCTAGGGAAATAGACCCTACGATCCCGGCAGGTTCTATGCCTTCTCATGACGAGTTGAGAGCACGAAAGAAGGTTGGCAAGTATCTTGTAGTTCGTGTTGGCTTTTGGTGTGAGATCCGGTATGCCAGACAATAGTCACCAGTCATGTAGTATTGTCAGGAACAGGATGGGTACAAGAATAGAACTCATAGCGCGGGTTCAAATCCCTATATGGAGAAAACGGCTTGAGATGGGGCGTATGTAGTATGGGATGCATACTGTTCCGGAGACTTGCTGACATTAGAATAGGAGCATCTTAGCTTAGTTAATATTACATTAGATTCTAGTCATGGCACTCACAAACACTTAAACTACACCGACAGAATTATCATGTTTCTGTATGTTGTTTTGGAGATTCGCTGCTAAGTTATCAGCCTTAAAGCGTCAGTGAATACTGACGTCCCCACTTCAATAGGTACTGGATCGCAGAAGTACAGGTGCGAGATTCAGGAGGACTCAAGGCAAGGAACGCGAGGAGTCAATATCATGTTTTAGTTTCCGCTGTAATAATTACTTTGATTTTCTATTGTGGGAAAGTACTCAAGTGAGAGTTACCCAGTGTTGTTCTTCATTCTTTGTACTCTGATGTAAGTTGTTAAAAGTGGTAGCACTTGGGAATGAAAGGGTACTATTGTAACACTATCATAATGTATTGCAGTTGTAGGACATTCAGACTTGTAATACATTGGGTGTTGAATAAAAAGTTTTAAATTCTCCTGTTTTTCTGTGTATTGTGACTAATTGAAGAAAAGGTCCTGGCTCGTATCACGGTTTCCCAGTATATAGAAATCGGGGCGCTACACTCTTCATACCATGCCAACAGAAATGTTGCTTCAAGTTCTTGTACATCTTAGTACCACCTGGATGAATAGAATACGGAGACTGATGAGATTCCTCAAGTAGCTTCTGCCTGATTTCTTCTCTAGATACACACAACCTAAAGCCAAAACGAAGCGACCCATCAGCATGAATGACCAAATCGGATATCAAACCAGCTTCCACCTCACTTCGAAATTGCTACAACTGCTGGTCACCTGCTTGGGCTTCCTTAATCTGCTCAATTAAGGAAGACTGCAACTGCAACATTATGAACTGCCAAGCTGATCCAGAAAGTAACACATCCAACTCCAGCCTCCTCATATCCTCCACTAATTCCTTCTGCTTAGTGAGGAACATAGCGGCGGGCCTCCGACTCAAAGCATCAGGCACCAAGTTCACTCTGCCCGGGTGATACTGTAAATTGATGTCAAAGTCTACCATCAATTCCAACCATCTTCTTTGCCTCATGTTCAATTCCTTCTGCGTGTACACATACTTAAGGCTCTTGTGATCTATGAATATCTGCACTATATCCCCAAGCAGATAATGCCTCCACAACTTCAAGGCAAAAATCACGGTCACAAGCTCCAGATCATGCGTGGGATAGTTCTTCTCATGAGGTCTCAACTGCCTCAATGCATAAGCGATAACCCTGCCTCGCTGCATCAGCACTGCTCCCAGACCTCTACCTGATGCATCACAATGGATCACAAAACTACCCGAACTGTCGGGTATAGTCAGCACAGGCACTGACATCAATCGACGATTCAACTCTACAAAAGCTTCATCACAAGCTTCATCCTAATCAAACTTCTGCATCTTCTTCGCCAAACTGGTCAGAGGCCAAGAAATCTTCAAGAAATCCTGAATGAACTTCCGATAATACCCGGCCTAACCAAGGAAACTTCACACCTCAAGAACAGACTTCAGAATAGGCCAATCCTTGACCGCAGAGATCTTCGACGGATCCACAGATTCACCAACACCAGAAATAATGTGGCCCAGAAAAACAACCCGATCCAGCCAAAACTCATACTTATAGAGCTTCCCATATAGCTGGTTCTCCCTCAAGGTCTGCAGAGCAACCTTTAAATGCTCAACATGATCTTCCTTATTCCGAGAGTACACCAATATGTCGTCAATGAAGACCACGACAAACTGATCCAAGAACGGCGAGAACACACAGTTCATCAGACTCATGAACACAGCCTGTGCATTAGTAACTCCGAAAGGCATCACTAAGAACTTGTAATGCCTGTACCTCGTTCGGACAGCCGTTTTCGGAACATCTTCTGACTTCACTTTAACTTGATGATACCCGAAACAAAGATCCAACTTCGAGAACACAGAAGCACCTCCCAGTTGGTTGAACAAATCGTCAATCCTCGGCAATGGGTACCGATTCTTCACAGTGACACTGTTCAACTCTCTGTAGTCAATGCAAAGCTTGCGGCTTCCATCCTTCTTGTTGATGAACAGAACTGGGGCTCCCCAAGGTGAAACACTAGGCCTGATAAAACCCTTATCAAGCAGCTCCTGAACTTGCACCTTTAGTTCCGCCAATTCAATCAGTGCCATGCAATACAGACTCTTGAAAATAGGCGCCGTACCTAGCTGAACATCAACGCTGAACTCCACATCTCGGTTTGGTAGCAAACCAGGCAAATCCTTGGGAAAGAAATCAAGGAAATCACTCAGAACTAAGGGTGCAACAACCCTATCAGAACCCAATGACACAAGCAAAACAGCCTTAGGGTCCATCGAGTTCTTGACACGCCCTAACGGTATCTCACCTGCATGGAACACAAACTCTGGTTGACCAGAAAGCTTGAAAGTCACCTTCTTCTCTCGGCAATCAATCATGGCACAAAAAGCACCCAACCCATCCATGCCCAGATTGACATCGAAACCAGAATTGGGAATCACAATCAAATCAGCCAAAAAATCCACACTACCAATTAGCAACGGGCTTTGCTTGCATACCCTAGAGCAGACAATGAAACCTCCACCTGTGGTGATATCCCAAGCTGTGGGCATAGCATCGGTTGCCAAACTATGCTGATCAACAAAACGGGAGGAAATGAAAGAGTGGGTAGCCCTAGAGTCAAACAAAACATGAGCTAGAAAGGAGAAGACTAAAATAACACCTAGAAGAAGATCAAACAAAAGAAGATAAGGTGCTAGCAGGATATATGCACGAATAATTGTACAAAAGAAGGAAAATAACATGCAAAAAACTAAAATGAGGAAAAAGAATAGTACAACTACTGTGATATACTTGCAACCACTCCAACAGCTACCTTCGCTTCCTCAGTTGTCAGGTTATAAGCCTGACCACGACTCCCAGTTTGACCACCTCTAGGGGCCACACGTGTAATATCCCGGACGGATATTATATTGTATAAATTATTATTTTTAAATTAAAATATTTTTACATGGGAATTTCTTGGTTTCACTCATAAAAAGTTACCTTGACATATATACTGGTAAGTATATACAGGTACTGTATCAGTTTTGTGCTCTTGTACAAAATCTTGAAAAATGCATTTTTGAGAAAATGGTCGAAAAATCCCGGGCAAGTATTTAAGATTATTGTTTTATTTTTATTTCCAGAATTGAAATATTTTTGGTGGATATCACCCGGTTTTGTTAATAAACGTTATCCGTATATATATACCAGTCTGTATACATCTGTATTGTATGAAATTGGTACTGGAATCTTTCGGGTTGATAATAAAATCTATTTTATTATTATTTTCGTAATTAAATTATTTTTGTACTGATAGAGCGGTTTTACAAACGAAAATTATCGGTATATAAATATATACATATGTAAACGTATTGTACCGATTTCGTACGTTTGTACAAATCATGTACTATGTGTTTTGGACAAAAATATCTTATTTTTGTCATGATCAATCAAATTTGGATGGCTAGGATTTGTTTGGAGGCTTAAACATAGGGTTAGGATTAATTGGGATACATAGGGTATTAATAGGTGTTTCTACTAGAACCCTCCCCTCCACCTCACCCCCTCCACCTCACAAGTAAATAACCGGCCAACCTTGCCCAAGGGGCTTTGTGCATAAATCCTTAATAAGTGTTTCTATTAGAACCCTCCCCTCCACCTCACAAGTAAATAACCGGCCAACCTTGCCCAAGGGGCTTTGTGCATAAATCCCTAGCACTTATGCACTCTCCCCCTTCTCTTTTGTCCTATAAATACCCCTCCCCTTCACTCTTTGCCTCATTTACAAGAAAAAAAAAGAGAGAGAGAAAAAGAAAGAGAAGAAACCCTTAAGTGTTCTTCATTTGGGGGTTTTTCCATAAGAGTGTTCTTCACTCAAATTGTAGTAGAAAGCAAATGAGGAAGGAGAAGGTTTGCTAGCTAGTCCTTCCTACAAGAAAATTAAGGTGGGGATTCTCTACTTCTAATTTTAGTTTGCTTGTTCTCTTTATTTATTTTTGTACGTAGAAAAGAACCCATCTTTAGGGTTATTTTTGGTTCTATGTGAGTAAAGAACCCATCTTTGATGGTTGTTTGTTGTAGGATAAAAAGAACACATCTTTTTTATGGTGGATGTTGTAGGTGTATGTTCTAAATAACTTGGACTATATTTCTAAGCATATAAGTGGTTGTAAGCATATATAGTTCATGCTAATTAATAATCAAAGTGATGCTAGATGTTCAACATATATAATTCTAGTTTTAAGATGCAATTTCACAGCCTTGGTAATCAATTCATTAAATCAAATTCAATCTAACATATTCAACTTATCAACAATTCTATAACATGGATCCAGTTATTTTTCAAGTAAACGTGCATATGCAATGTGCAAGGGGGACTAGGTTTTAGATCAAAGATGTAGGCACGATGTTAAGAATATATCGGGTTAGCTCGTGTAAACCCTCAATACACTTAACGGAATTCACATAGCAGTACGATAAAAAGGACTTGGATCTACTTGCAGAGATCAAAGAATCTTGAACAAAACAATAAATTATTTCAAGAAGAGACTTGCCTTTTAGTTGTTAATTTCGAATATTTAGAATAACGGGATAAGAATCCCGAGCGACGAACCACGAACAGAAACACATGCGAGCCATGTGCAAAACAGCGAATCCCTCTTCGCAAAATAGCACACACAGGAATCAGATCCCCTACACTCCAAAACAGCAAACACCAAGAAATCCAACGGATCCCCTCTTTTCCTTCATGAACAACAACCGAGAGGGGAGAGAGACGGCAACGATTGAGCGGGGACTGGTGACGGCAGCGACCCACGGCGAGGGCAACTGATGGCGGGCGCTGGCAGTCGGGAAGCGATGCAGCGACGAGAGCAAGGCGGCGACTTGAACGGGCTTTGTTTCTCGACGAAACAGAGGAGGAGACGACGGGGGTGCTCGGGGCTCAGGACGATGACAATGAGGTGAGGGGGTAGTCGAGAATGGTGGTGATGATTAGGGGACGACGAGGAGAGGTGGGTGGTCGAGGTGGTGGACGGAGAACGGGATCGGAGGCGGACGGGGATGGCTTCGGATTGGGTAAAGTGAAATAGAGAGAGGGAGTCGGGGGTATGAGAGAGAGAGAGCGGCGGTAGGAGAGAGGAAGAGAGATTAGGGATTGTAATATTAGGGTTTAAGGGGGTTATTTATAGGGGATAGGATGTGGGATTTTGGGTTGCGGGTTAATGAGTTTAGGGTACAGGTTTATGCTCCAAAAAAGAAATAAACACATAAAAATCAATGGGATGAACATATAACGGAACAATCAAACTCAAAACACGAAGAGCAAAATTGGCAATGAGCCAAAAATAGCAGGATTCAAGTCAAAAGAGCACGAAATGATCAAAAGAGAATAAAAGAACCCAAGAAAAGCAAAATTTATTATTAAAAGGAATCAGATACAATAATCCAGAAAAAGAAAATAAAATACAATAAAATCCAAAATAGAAAAGTAGGGGTTACAAGAACTTTTTTGGGCAGGGTCTAAAGGAGTTAACTCAATTATAATTGACAAGGTTAAAGATGAAATAAGTATACGTAGGGTTGTTAAACGACCCAAATGAGCCAAACTCGAGCCAAGCCCTGGGCTTGATTATTGGTGCTGCCTTTTTCTGGTGTTGGAGCAATCGGATAATGAGTTCTCTTTTAGGACGAAACTTACAACCTGGACTGTTGATTAGATTTCAATTGTGATTGCTGAAGTCTTCTTGATCTGATTCATAACCGATTAACATCATTTAGATCGAGATTGGACAGTGAGATGTCCCCGATGAACCTGCACAAAGTCTGAAAATTGGGATTTGCCTCGGAGAAAAACCCTCTCAAGCTCAAGTTAGTAACTCAGATTTAATAATAGTGTTTTGATGGCAAAAGATTGATTACCAGACTATGATGGAGGTGAAGGATATTTATAGCCTAGGAGTTAGTTCCAAAAGATAAACTTAAAAATGAATCTTTTAGATTTAACTACCGATTCTCATGATTATGAGATAGAGTGAGTTAATAACTTTGTTTAAGATAGATGATTTCGTTAACAGTTTTTTATTAAGTAGGAATTCTCTTGTCGGGTTGTAAATTACCCTAATTATAGGCTTGGTTGAGTAGATGGGCGTGGAAGCAGCCCATGTTGTTCATACAAGCCTGTAGCCACTGTAAAATTATCATTCTACCCTTAAAAGCTTCACCGTCCGTGATGGAATCGTATGGCCCTGATTTGTTGCAATTTTTACCACATCATAAGCTCCTCACTCTTCAAAGGTGGATTTCTCAGCCTTCGAGGAGTAGTATGCCATGTTCTACATGCGTACGTTTCGAGATGATTGGAGGTGTGAAGAAACTTATTGAGAACTTTTGAGAGTGGTAATGGTGTTCATGGAATTTTTAGCATTTTTCCAGTTTCTCCTGAAATTTTTCCAGATTTTCTTGAAATTTTCTGAATTTTTTTCCATTTGTACTTATTTTTTGGAATTTTTAAGCAATTTCCTGAATTTAATAATTAAATTTCCAATATTCAATTTATTTTTCTAAATTCATAAAAAAATTCAAAAAGTTTAATTATTTTTCCAAAATTTCAAATATTTTTTAGAATTTTTAATTAATTTATCCAAAATTGTAATTACTTTTTGAAATTTTTCTTAATTTAACCGAATTAATAATGATCAAACATGATTTTAATCAAAATCAAATTTGGTGCAGGTATTGGGGAGATCCAACGGCTGGATAATGATGTTTCCCTCCAGCTGCTCGGGGCATTGACTTGCCCCCCCCCCCCCCCCCCCCCCGCCCCTTATTTCACATCCGCTTTTCATTTTCTATCTCTTTTTCTCCTCCAGAGTTTCTGTCTCTAGATCCAGGGAGAATTCGACGATCTTTCCTCGACAAAACTATGACACTCGACTGCAGTAATCACGTCGTGTAAATTATTATTTATTATTTGCAATGTCTGGCTCTCTTCGTGCGATGACTCCTCTTCTTCGGGCCGTTCAGCAGAGGAAGTGTCTATCTCCCTACCCACGAGAAAAGTGAAGGGGAAGGGAATAGCTAGGTCCTCTTAACTATAAATGGAAATGATCGCCAAGGTGGATAGGAGGTTAGGTGAGTTTGGGAGACTCCTCTCCACTCTTTCAGGTCTTACTTGCATATTTAAATACCCTGAAGATTTGGATGATCTTATCGAGCATGGGATATGATATGAGGAGCCTGAGTATCACGAGACTATCGAGACCGATTCTATCTCGACTATCTTGATAGCGGAGGATCTTGTTTGGGTTATAAATGCCTTCAGGATTCCTCCCAAGTCTGAGCTATTTCTGCCTGATCCCAGAGCTGGGGCATGCTCGAAGATTCTTATGCTATATTGCTTCTTCCCTTACGATGCTTTCCATGTCGGGATGTGTATTTACATCCCTTTATGAGGGAAATCCTGTAATGGTATACTCTCAGCCCAATGCAATTCATGCCGAACATGTGGAGGCAGGTGAACAGCTTCATATTGCAGTGTCAGGGGCCAACGTTAAGCAAACTTGAGCATGTGGAGAAGGCTCTTCAAGCTCCCCCAGAAGAATAATTTGGAGCATTGGATCTATCTTTTCCCTGCCTAGGCGTGAATCTAATTGAGATCCGGGACTCGATTTTTGGAAGGAGATATTTCATCATTCGTAGCTAGGAGCCATGGGGGATTCCCACAAAGTGACATTCTTCAATTCCGAAGAGGGTGAAAATAGATTCGGCGTTGAGTGATAAGGAGAAGAGGGTGTGTGAAGAACCTATCAATTTCCAGCAACTAAAGTGAAGGCAAGTTACGGAGGAGGTCCTATTTATGGAGGGACTGAGCCTAATAAACCCTAATACAATTTAGATCTAGTTGCTTTTCTTTGCTTAAATACTTAATTATCTTTTTCCTTCTTATTTTCATCATGTTCTCACGTCTTCACTTGTTTCCTTTTTGTAGAGGCAGAGAGTATGGACTTCGATGCAATCATGACGAAGCTTGTCGGGCTTGGAAACAAAGCACAATAACAAGAAGCGAAAGGCAACGCTGAGCAAGCTCGGATCTGTGGAGGCTTCTAGAGTTCCTCGGCTTCTACCCCCATGGTGGCTTTGGGTTCTCTCTAGGCTGTGTCGACGAGCCCTGCCACTAGGGGGCTCACCCTAGCCGCAATGCTCGAGAGAGAGCATCCCCCGTTGACCGTTGAGGCAAATGCGATACTCACCGAGGAGGAGAGACCTTGGGAAACCATGGCCAGTAAGGCCAACTCTAAGAGGACGATGGCCGTCAAGGCGTTGGATGGGTCGGAGCTTTGGGAGGAGGCCTCCATGCTCGAGTTGCTCATCTTAAGGTCAATTAAAAGAAGGAGGCAACCGAGGCGAAGAAGGATGTGGTGGTTCAAGTGAGAGCTGAGGCCAAATAGCACATCTTCATCAACATGAATAAGGCTTATGGAAAGGCTATTAAGGACGTCATTGAGTGCGTTCCTCACTTCGATGAGAAAGGATACTCTTTTGCACTGAAGTCAGGAGAGAAGCCGGTAAGGAGATGGCTCGGGGGGGGGGGGGGGAGAGATTGCGGGAGAGGGAGTGAAGAGCCTAGAAGGAGATGTAGGAGCGAAGGGAAAGGAAGTGGTTGGGACTTCCTCTCCCGTGGCTCCATTAATGGAGATGGCCTCTTCCCTTTGCTCTAGTTTTTGTTTGTTTTGTCATTGTAAATATGTCTAATAGCGGACTGGTCATTGCTTGATGTATATTCTGTTTAAGATGAATGAAAAGTACTTTTGGTGTCCAATATTTGTGTTTTCTTTTGTGGGCGAGACTTTAGACTTAGCTTTTGAACTTCTCTCATGCTCTTGCTCTTATTTGTGGGCAGATGATTTTGTATTCATGAGGAGATCCCCGAGATGTTTAGACGCCCATCTTCGCAATAGGTTGCATATGAAGGAATTGAGACTCTTTTGTTTGCACGAGAAGTTGCATGATAAGGAACTGGAGCTCATGCGCCTGAAGGCAGTGTTAGTCAAGAAAGACTTCGAGTTTGCCCACCTAAGGAGAGCTTGTTTGGATGGTTCGAAATATCCTTGTGTGTCGGGGCAATGGATCTCGGAGGAACAGATTCTTGGTGAAGAAGTTCTGCCAAGGGAGTTGAACATTGAGAAGGATTTGCAGATATATCGCTTGGAGGCAACTTGTGGAGGCTTGCGTTCGTGAAGTACCCTTATCGTAGTTGTACCGGTGTGGAAGTCGATGTCTAGGGGAGTAACCTCAGATGCTCGAGTGGCTCGGAGGAACCCTAGGATGCCCATAGTGGAGTGGTTGGGACTTCAAGTACGGCTCCTAGCGAGGAGGTGGGAGAAGCCCAGTGGTCATGAGACCAAGACCCGACTTGCAGGGTTGGTACCCTTCTCGGGTAGCTCGGGTGGCCAAGGCAGTTCCTCGGTGGTCAGAGAGCATCACAAGTAGACCATGTCTCTGAACTGAAGAGTCCCTCTTCCTCCCAGTCGCAAGTGACTGGAGTGGAGAAGAGTTGTAGAGTGATCAATGTACTTTAGTTCTTAGGATTATGCTAGAGTGTACAAAATATTTCTCTTGTATGTTTGAACTTGTAACGAGATTCCATAATGAAATAAAAAATCTTCTAAGTGTTTGAGTATTGTCTCTTGCCACTACAACACTAATCATCTTCCCCAACATTTTTTGGGGGATACCCCGGTGTTTATAAATGGTGGGTTAGCCCTTAACGCCAGTATAAATGCCGGGAAAGCGAGCGTCGCGGTAGAGGGGGGTCTTCCCCGACGTTTTAAAAAAAATCCGGTATAGATAAACACCTATCCTGGCATTTGGAAAACGCCGGGGTAGGAGTATTTTAATTTGTCTTTGTTTTTGTACTTACTACCCTAGCGATTGAAAAATGCCGTGGTAGGGTTTTTTTAGTTTTTATATTTTTTATTTAAAAATCTGCCAGGATAGGGTATTTTTATGGCCATGTACAAAGAGATGGTGAGCTTAAAACGCCGAGTAGACATTACTTTTTCCGCATTTTTCCATTTAAATTTTTAAAAAATCTATAATACAGTTCAATTCACAATATAATTTTAACAACAACTGTAATATATTCACAATCAATTCCACAAATTTCAGGCTAATTAGACATAATAATACTATTCATAATCATGAAAAATAATTAAGCATAATACAGTAATATTCATTCCAATAATTTTCCAAGAATTCAACAGATTTAAGAAATTACATAGTTTTCAAATAAATAGATTAAAAACAAATAAAAATGTACTTGTTACACAAACCATATAATAACCACCACAAAGAGATGAACTGACCGGACTGCTACTACGTACCGCTCCTTCAGGCGGAGTGGCTTCCATTCTCATTGGAAGTATCTCCTGGATTTGCATGACTTGCAACTTATGAAATTCTTTGGCCGTCCTGTGTAATGCAAAAAATTGTATGAGAGAGTACATGAGATCTAATGAGGTTTAACATAAGAAGAAGAAGAATATGAAGAAGAACTTTAACAACAAGCACCAAGAAAAAAAAAAAAAAAACAAGATGACCTTTAACAACAACCACCATTTGTGAAACTATTTTCATTTGCAAACAAATGGGACTATCTTCTTTTAATAATTGGATCAATAGAAGCTTTTTAACTGTTAACATTAAGATGTGAAGGGAATGAATAGAATAAAAGTGATACAGGGTCATAACTTACAAATTGTGAGTCGGAAATTACTTCTACAAGGTTTATTAGCTCGTGTATCATGTTTTCTAACTAAAGGCAAAAAATTTTCTTTTTTTGGAACTCGTTTGTTAACTTTTTACTTGTTTTGCTCGATGTTTTGAAGTATCAAGCAAACCTAACATTTTGAAGGCATCTCATTTGCACTTGGAACCTATAAAGTGGATGAGGTTGTGAATTTTACTAATTAACTCGATACTAATCAAGTTTTGGGTGAGTTAGAAACTTGGATTTTCTCCGGTATTGGATTATCGGTTAACTTTATAAGTTGAAACTGATACTGGGTCATAAATTGCAAACCGTAAGTCAGAACTCACTTCTACCAGTTTTATTAGCTTCTGTATGATGTTTTCTAACTAATGACAAAGTTTAGTACTGATGCTGCTTGTTTTTGGGTGTGGGAGCAACAGATAATGTGAGTTCTTTCGAGGAAGAGGAAACTTAGATCTCGGCCACCGACCTGAATCTGCTGTGAGGCTGATGTGATGGATTTGGTGAATCGGGGAGGTTCGACCGTCGTCGAATACCTGCAAAAAATTCTGAAACACCGGGAGGACTCTCGATGACAGACCCTTCGATGCTCAAGTTAGTAACCAGTGGATTAAGAGAGGCTTACGTGGCGAATGAGTGATTACCTGGTTACTATAGAGGTTGAGCTGTATTTATAGGCATGAGAGCATGATTGGGGAATATTCCCGGATCCCCTGATTAAGGGGTGCGACCCGATACATGTTGGGTTGGATTTGAGTGATGAGCCTATAGTCAGCCCACAAGCTGTTATGAGATCTCCCGAGATTCCTGGCGGGATCGAGCGGTGCAGATCGTCTGCTATTTTTACCCTCATCATAAACCCCACACTCTCAGAGATGACCTTTCGGTCTTATTCGAGGAGTAGTTGACCCATTGAGGGTGTTGTGTAGATAGTGGTGATTTGCACGCATTGGAATTGGGAGTGTCCCGCTGTGGTGCAAATCTACAAGAAAGATGGAATTGACTGTCGTGTTGAGGCTTGGAGTGAATCTCCCCTGATCGGGGTCCCTGTGAGGGTCGGCCTCAGAAGCCACGTCGATAGCGTAGCAGTTGAAAGTCTTTGTGAGCGTTCCTCATGAGGATCGGCTTCGGATTGCCACACCGAGGGTGTAGCATATTGAAGCCTTATGAAAGCTCCTTATGAGGGTCGGCTCGGATCCCATGCCGAAGGCGTAGCATATTGAAGCCTTGTGAAGGCTCCTCATGAGGGTCAGCTTCGGATGCCATGCCGAGGGCGCAACACATTCAAGTCATGTGAAAGCTCCTTATGAGGGTTGGCTTCGGATGCCACATCGAGGACATAACATAATGAAGCCTTGTGAAGGCTCCTCGTGAGGGTCAGCCTTGGATGCTACGCTGAGGGTGAAACACATTGAAGCCTTGTGGAAGCTCCTCATGAGGGTTGGCTTTGGATGCCAGGCTAAGGGTGGAGCACATTGGAGCCTTGCGAGAGCTCTTCATGAGGATCGACCTGATCGACCTCAGATGCCACGCCGGGGGCGCAGCACATTGATGACTTGTGAAAGCACCTCGTGAGGGTTGGCTTTCGATACCACACTAGGGGCGTAGCATATTGAAGCCTTGTGAAGGCTCTTGTCACGCCACACTTCCTAAAATACGGAAATACGAGCGCGTAACTGTAGCACCCTGAATCCCTATACTAGTGATTCGTGACACAAACCAGAATGTTTCCCTCAAACAGTCACAAACACAATAAAATACAAGAAAATTTAAAACTTTTATTCATAAATGTTTACAAGTCTCAAGTGTTACAATATTACAATATTCCAATAGCTACAAATCAGAGTTTTACAAAATAAATAATAAACACTTGATATTGTCACTTGGACGCTCCATCTGGCTTGAGCTCTCCTATTCTTGCGGATCGGCATCCAGTACCTAAAAGAGTGGGTACGTCAGTACGTATACCGGCGCAATAATGATAAAAGTAGCAATCGCCAATTGACAATTAAGATTTGATGCAACAGAAAAAAGTGTAACTCTAAAGGAAAAGTGTATCTGGGTTAAAGTGTCCGTGTATGACATGACCTAGTAGTCAATGCACAGGTCAATAATGCACCTATTCTAATGCAATCAAGACTTTGGAAATGCATGCATCCCATACTACATATGCCCTAAATCAAGCCGTTGTCTCCAATTTTAGGGTTTCGAACCCTCGCCGTGCATCCTACTCTTGTACTCATCCTTGTTCCTGATAGACACGATGTGGCTGATGAGGTTGTAGATTTACGGTCCAACCCGTTACTGCAGTCATCTAGTGGTGTCCCTATTTGCCACCAGTGCCAAGCGCCCACACCTCACTCAAAAGCCATGACGAACTTATAAGGTTTCTTGTACCAAGTGGCACGGAAGACTCATAGGGAACCCCACCTATGGCCCATTCATCATCAACTTATAACATGACGGTCTACAGGGTTTATTCCTCCTAGCCGATAAGAACCCTCCCGTTCTTTACCATGGCGCTTTAGGAATTAACAGAGCGAGGTACTCGACTCAGAACGTATCCCTACAACAAGGGAGTACAATACCCGACTAATGTTTGCTAGGAAACTAATGTCAATTACAGGTATTTATATCTAATATTGAGCCTACCCTAGATGTGTTATAAGGATACAGTTTTAACAAAACTTAATCGATATACTAGGTTATTTCTAGTCTTATGGGGTTTACCAAAACTCCAGTTCCCGTCTATCAACCCATGGCTCCGGCAATGCAATCACCTCGCTCCCCACTTTCACTATCTTGGATCTCGTCCACATCCTCGGCCCGCGATCATCCTTTATTGTTCATGACTCTGTCGGTGCATGAGGATTGACCATCCATACTTCGAGGCAGAAGATTTCAATTCCTAGCCTAAGGGTTGATAGTCGTAGGGTATTATCTTTCCCTAGACAATCCAAACAACTCAAATCATGATCAAACCATCACACATGCTTTGACAAACTCAAGACATGGTATAACCAAGCATTTTTAGCATTAGAAATTCTACTAACTCTCAAATCCAAGACTTAGGAGTTGAACAAAATTCACCAATCCACAAAACATGAAATTCTAACTAGGACCGGTTTTGTCCAGAATTTGAAAAAATCATATCTATTACTCTACAAACTAAAATTGCATGATTTTAGATGTTTTGGAAAGCTAAAAATATCTACTTCAATTCTCTAGTTAATCATTTTCTCAGATTTTAAACACACAGTGCTGGAGAGTCTCAAGTTCTTAGGCATGTTAAATCTGACCTCTTACTGAACATGGTCTACTAAAAATTCGATATCAATTCATACAACTCCAAGAATTTTTAAATTTAGGATTCATTAACTAAGCATACACAACTCCATCATATCCAAAAATTGCATCAAGATTCAAAATATACAGAGAGTTATACCTTTTTGAATTTGGTGGAAAGTCTTTTTTAGTTTTCAGACAGTGTGCCCGACCTCTTCGTACAAACTAATTTTTAAACCCCACCAAATGTCATCTAGAAATTCTAAATTTTTAGATAAATGATCTAGACACACATTAGGTGCTATATCAAAAATTTCCTTGCAAGATTATATACCACAAAATAGTTATGAATTATTTAATTTCATCCTTGAAACAGTACCAAGCTAGCTTTTGGCTCAGGACCAGTCGGCCTACATAAATTGTTTGGAATATCAAATAAATTCAGAAAAATATGAAATTTGACAAGATTGTTTTTATCATATCCAAGTATCTCCAGAAATTTTTTTAGCTCACTATGTCTTACCAATTCCATGTTATGATTTTTGGAATACACACAAGTTATAGCAAAAAAACTGCACTTTTCTACTACTTACTGTTTCGGAAACAAAATTTAGTTGTACTACTAAATGAACCCAGAAAATTATGAAAAGATTAGAATGTGCTCTAAACACATATTAGAACATGTCATAGAATTTTTAAATATAGATTCCAAATCATTGTCAAGTTAGAAATTTCTAAGTCTATAACATAACACATGTGTTTCTAACATGAAATATAGTATAGAAATTATACCAGCATGCAAGCTTAATTTTGAATAACTTATCAATTACACATTCATGGCATCAAACTTCCCTTATTTACTCCTACATAAAAAATCACATATAATTTTTTTTAACTAATTTATAGTTTAGAGAACTCCCACCCTAGGTTTCTTTGAGATATAGAACTAGTGGCTTGAGAGCTCCTCCTTTCTTGGACTTCTTCCTCTTTGAAAAAATTCCTACAAAATAATGTAGATGCTAGTGGCTAAAACACTCTTCTAATCTTTTTCACTTTTTTTTTGGAACTAACCTAAGATGAAAAAAATGAAAGAAAGAAGAAGGAATTGGAGTTTTATGGAATGGAGGGAGAGAGATGGGGGGGGGGGGGGGTTGGCCAGCCTTGGACACATGGAGGGTGGAGATGAGGTCTAGGGGTGAGTGGGAAATGGAGGGTGAGGATTAATGCCAACACACAAGTTCTAGATTGTTCTAAAGTTCTCCCACTTCTTCATGAAGATTTCATCATGGCAAAATCTAGCCATTGGATCTCATCACCACCAAACCAAGATCAATCATGATGGGGGTAGGGTTAGCTCCTAACCCTAGGTGTCTTAACCCTAGGTCATATAACCCTAACCCTAACCCTATGACCATGCATACCACATTCAATTCAAATTAATAATATACTTAATTTAATTCAAGTATATACTTAGATCATTTAATAGACTATATATATATATATATATATATATATATATATATGCTCCATTGAAAATGAGTTTGTTTTCACAGACCCGTGAAAACAAACCTGCTTTGGTTGTATAAACCTAAGCCGTTGTTTGAAACAACGACCTATGTTATTAAAAATTGAATGAACCAAGGCCCTTGTTTGGAACAACGGCCTTTTATAACCTAGGCCATTGTTCCCCAACAACGGCTTAGGCTATAAAATTTTATAGCCTAGTTTGTTTTAAACAATAAAATTTTATAGCCTAGGCCGTTATTGGGAACAACGACCTAGGTTATAGAGGCCGTTGTTCCAAACAATGACCTAGGTTCATTCAATTTTTTATATCCTAGGCCATTGTTCCAAACAACGGCCTAGGTTCATTCAACTTTTTAGAGCAAATGAGGTGAAGATTTATTTGGAACGAAATTCCCAAATTACCCCTCTACCACTTATGTGAGATGGGTGATGGGCGGGCTCGATCTGATCCGTTGATTACGACCAAGAGCGATCCAACGGCCAGAATCGCTGTTTTCATGGGTCTGTGAAAACAGACCCATTTTTTTCAGACTCGTTTTCAATGGAGCATTTCACATATATATATATATATATATATATATATATATATATATATAAAGTTTATCTTATTTTAGGGTATTACAGTAATAAAGGACCAGAGAATGATGTAAGCATTATCTATAAGCTATACCAGTCTAACTCAACAATATGAATAATAATCGCAACCACGCAAGAGAAGATAATCACATAAACGAAGAATAACTTCAATAATCAATGAAATAATCCATAACATAATATCCAACATCTGGAAAAACAAACTTCGGGTCATAAAGCCCAAAAAATACAAAGTACAATAATAATAACAATGTTCAAGAAAAATAGCATCAAGAAATAATCAATGCAGTCAGTCTATTCCTGAGCTCCATTTTTTAGAATTGTTGCTCACCAAGTCCTTCGCGTATTATTCCTTGAGTACCTGCAAACTCGTGATCTAAAATAGAAAAATAATGTCTTTTAGAGCAAGTCACGGACAACAAGTAGTGGAAAATAGAGAACAATACAAGTATGGTATATCAAGAATAAAGGACTCGATCAAAGTCAATGGACAAAAACAATAGATGGCGATAAAGTCAAGGGTCTATATTTAATTATGCAATAATCAATAGTTACAATTCATGATCAATATCGATAACAATGTACGAGATCAAGTATGCAAAGTCAATCTAGCATTATTATTCATTTTATTAACCTATCTAATGCATGTAATACTGTATCCCATACCACATATTCGGTGCATGCAAATAGTGATCGTTTTAGAATGTGATGGTGAACTCTACAGATCATGTACTCGGCATCCATAAACAGTAATTAACAATCAATAATTAACAATCGATACTTTACCTTCCATGGCGAAAATCAATGTAAACAATAAGGGCCCTACGGAGTACAGTCTCTGATCATTCACTACCAAGTCAACCCTTAATATCCCGACTTGTTAATATTCGATTACATCCTAATGCGAGCATGCAAGAAGATGTTAAGGTTGTGTAATTCAAGGTGTGACCAATTCTACTCATTACATGTAAGGCAAAAAGTGTTTACACTAAATCAATACAAGCATACATTGTGGACAGCAAGACGTTGCTGTACAAAAATAGAGATTCCTGTGGTTACAAGAAAGAAAAATTGGATCAGTCAGAAGTTCTAGAAACTAGACTCTCTTCTGGTTCCAACCCATATACACACGATATATGATAACTATAGAAATTGGGTGTAAAATCTTATTCTTTATTGCTTTTATGTTCAGGCAGCAGGTTAAAGGTCATGTTCACATATATGTATTGGGTCTAAAAATTTATCAATTAATTTCACAAAAATTTAGGGTGACTCCTAATCATGTCTAGTCTCAACCAGATTAATTTCAAGTTTTAATTATACTGTTAATATTCTCTTTCCAATAACTATTCATGTTGATATACATATAATTGCGAATCTTGAAATCCAGACCTAGCAGTACTAAAAGTCGGATATTTTGCAGATTAAAAATAAAAATATAGATCCATCGAATGTTCTGGAAAGTAGACCCATAGAGATACAATTTTTATTTACAAGGTTCTATTAAATTTCTACAGAAACTGGTTCCAATATTTAATGAAACATATAACAGACAGCAGGCCAGCAAGGTGATTGATATGAATTGGCAATAATTTAAACATGTAAACATGCAATTTCATGGTAATAAAATAACAAAAGCTCTATTTATTTATCAGCATGAAATTTCAACATTAACGAGACATTTCATAATCATGGCAATTGATTCATGAAAATCATATTCAATCGGGAACATACCAATCATCAATCAATTCTATAGCATAGATCTAATTGTTTTCATGTATTTCGTGCATATGTAAAGTATATTAGAGCATGGGTTCGAATCAAAGATATCGGCACGAAAAGAGAATTATCACTTGGTTTTGCCGATGAATCCGTGATAATCTCTTGAACAGATATTAAGCAATATATAAGATAAGTGGAATGTGAACTACTTGCGGGATATCAAAAGAATTTTTGAACATGAATAATAAATTGGTTCAAGAGAACTTGCCTTATACGATTGATCCAAATATAAGAATAACGGGATTAGGATCTCGACGGAAATGATGCACGTGCAAACAAAGGGCAGAGCACGTGCGAGGCACGGAACAACAAACAGCAAAATCCTTAACACATCAAATAGCAAGATCCCAACAGCAAACAGCGGATCACCCAATAGCATACAGCGGTCGTCGACGGGGGTGCGCAGTGGTGATCGACTGCGAGGCAGTCGAGGGGACAGAAAAGCGGGGATGCGGAGGTGGTCGACTGTGTGCAAGCGATCGAGGATGGGTACAGGTGCTGGTCGCGGTGCCACGGGGGAGGTAGTGGATGGCCAGGGATGGTGGCGATGCAGACTGTAGTGTGGGTGGTGTCGAGGTTGGAGAGCGGTGGAAATAGAGACAGGGACGGGGTTAACGTGGTGGCGTAGGCGACGAAGGGTGCATATCGAAGGTTGGCTGTAGTGGTGATGGGGATGAGGATGAAGACGAGCGTGATGAGGGGGGAGCGGGAGGTCGATGGCAATGGTAGATGCGGGCTTCGGGATGCAGGCATTGACGGAGGAAGAAGAAAGGTCGAGGATTAGGCGGCTGTGTTTAGGACGTAATTAGGGTTAAGTATGATTAGGGTTAGGGGTTAAATAGTGTATATATAAAGTTAATCAGGATGTGGGTTATTGGGTAGCGGGTACGGGTTAACGGGTTGTAGGGTTTGGGTTAAAATTCAATAGGAAAGACGATAGGATTAATAATAGATTAATTGGAGTATTCAATGAGCAAAAATTTAAATAGGTTGAGCAACAAAATTTTCAGTGTTCAATAGAAAATAAAATTGATTGGAAGAATAAATCGAATTGGAAGCAAACAACAAATTTTATTATCAATTAGCAAAATTACAAAGGTTCAGAAAAGATAAAGAAGAAAAGAAATGAATAATAATGCAAAGAAAACCAACAATTGGGAATAGGGGTTACAAATTCTACCCACCTTATAAGAAGAATTTGTCCTCGAAATTCATACAAGTGGTACATAGGGTAATCCCGAAAAGAAAGAAAAGGAAGCTACTCGAACAGATGAAGGAACTTCTCCCGGATTTCCTCCTGCAGCTCCCAAGTCGACTCACCCGGCGAGTGAGGATTCTAAGAAATTCGAACCAGTTTGATGACTCTATTCTTCAATACTTTCTCTCGTCGGTCTAAGATAGAGACTGGTCGAATCTCATGGGACAAGTCTGGCCTTACGGACAACTCCAAGTAGTCAAACACATGTCTGTCGTCCCTAATGTACATCCTGAGCTGGGAGACATGGAATACATCATGGACTTCAGAAAGTACCGGGTGTAGAGCAAGCCTGTGGGCCACCTTGCCTACTCGCTCCACAAAATCGAACGACCCAATATATTAGGGACTTAGCTTGCCCCCACCACCAATACGGATGACGCCTCTCCATGGCGACACCTTGAGGAACACATGGTCCCCTGCTTCGAACTCCAAAGGCCTTCGACAAACACCTACCCACTTCATCTGCTTATCCTGGGCAGCCTGCCAATGCTTCCTGATCTGAGCCACAACATCAACAATCTTCGTGATCAACTCAGGCCCCAAAAGTTTTCTCTTGCCGATATCATCCCAATAGACCAGCGATCTACACTTGCGCCCATACATAGCCTCAAATGGTGCTTCCTTGAGACACTTGCGCCCATACATAGCCTCAAATAGTGCTGCCTTGAGACTCGCCTGTTAACTGTTGTTTTATGAGAACTCGGCCAAGTGCAGGTGATCTTCCCACGAAACCCCAAGCTGGAGAACGCAGGATCTCAGCATGTCTTCCATGGTCTGAAACGTCCTTTCTGACTGTCCATCTGTCTGTTGATGGGACGTTGTACTGTAGCTCAACTTAGTGCCCAAGCTCCTCTGAAGACTCTTCCGAAACTGAGACCTGAATCTCGTATCTTTGTCCGAACGATGCTGATAGAAACTCCATGTAGTCTCACAAACTCCTGAATGCACTTCTCAGCCAAACTCTCAGTGGACTGATCCACTCTGAAAGGAATGAAGTGAGCACTCTTCGTCAACCGGTCTACTATCACTCAGATAGCATTATGACCCTTGGGACTTCTCGGCAATGCTGTCACAAAATTCATCGTGACGTTCTCCCATTTCCACTTTGGGATTGGAAGTGTAACACCGCGCAATTGAGTTATGACAATTTTGCTCCACATGTATTTCGTACTCTTACGAGTAATAGTCGTAACGTATTTTCCTACGTATTTCTGTATTTTAATTATTTATATATTTTTTGTCTCCTCAAAACTCATTTTTATCCTATTTTGAGCCAATTCAAATATAAATTTTTATCTTTGTGTTTTTACGTGTATTGCACGTGTTTTTAATAAACGTGTCGATTACGTAAATTTTACCGTTATGCAAAAGATTTGTAACTTTATCAAAATAAATATTTTTCGTATGTTGTATATCGATTATTTATAAACTTTTTCCCATTAATCAAATCTATTTCGTATTTGAATATTTTTTTTATGTGCCTTGCACGTAAAATTTTATACATTTTAATCCCAAAAATTTTCAAGAATTATGCACACTTTTTCTTCGCTTTTTATTTATTTATTTTTAATTAAAACTCATAGGCCTAAAATTTATTTTGAAGTCCACTAGAAAATTAATTAAATAGAAGCCCATGAATAATTCTACATTTAAATACACATTTTTACAGTTGTCTTGTAACCTACATCTACAATTAAATAAATAAAAATTAATAAAAGAATGTGAGAAGTGTGTGCATATTGGGTGCACGTGCACGTGGTGTGCACATGGGACTTGGCTGGCCACACTTGAGAGAACAGGGAGAGTGGGTGAGTGTGTGTGGGAGAGTGTGTAGTTATTTGAGTAGTGGGAGTCATGTCATCCACACAATACTTCTATAAATACCCCCTCTTATAATAGGAACAATGCACTAGAATTAAAAGAAACAAAAGAGAGAAAAGAAAAGGAGGGTTTCGGTTTTTGGAGAAGAGAAGCTTTCAGATTGCTTGCTAGGAGGAGAAGGCTAGTTGTGTTGGAGCTTGGAGCAATTTTTCTAGGAGTCATAATTTCAATTTGCATCAAAACAATGTGGGTGTCTCTTTTACTTTCTAAATTAATGTAGAATGCATGTGTAGGTAGTTTTATACTTGAAATTGATAATAAGTAAGAGTTCTTTAGCTACTTTTGATGATGCATTTGTGTTGCTATCTAGAAATTTTAGTAATAATAAAACATTATGATTGTCTTGTTGTGTAATATCCCGGTTGGATATTATATTTGTATTGTAATTATTTTTAAAATTAAAATATTTTTGTGGAAATTACTTGGTTTTACTAATAAAAACTTATTTGTATATATATATACAAGTAAGTATATACATGTATTGTATCAGTTTTGTACACTTGTACAAAATCCTGTAAAATGCGTTTTTGAGAAAAGGTCTGAAATATCCAGGTCTGATATTAAAAATTATTATTTTATTTTTATTTTCAGAATTGAAATATTTTTGATGGATTATACCCGATTTTACTAATAAACATTATATATATATATATTAGTCTGTATATATCTGTAGTGTATCAAATTGGTACTGAAATCTTTCGATCCGATAATAAAATTATTTAATTATTATTTTATTTTTATTCTCGGAATCAAATTAATTTTGTACAAATTGATGGGTTTTGACTTATAAAAATTATCTATATATACAGATATATATACGTATATGTACTGTGTCGATTTCGTACGTTTGTACGAAATCATGTAGTATGTGATTTTGGAAAAATACCTCTTATTTTTTTATCAATCATGATCAAATGGAGGGTTAGAAATAAATTGGGTGTTGATTGTAATATAAAATTGCAAATTGATTTCCTATTGTTTTGACCACAGATTGAGAACACTTGTCTCATTCTCTACCACACCTCTCTTTCTCTCTCTCCTATAAGTGGCCGGCCAGTCAAAAGGGCTAAAAGCCCTCTTTTCATTTTTGTGTTCCCACATCTCACTCTCATTTCATTCTCCTTCTTCTTTTACTAGTTTTAAATTAGAAAAAAAATTGAGAAGAAAAGAAAAGAAAAAGAGATCAAAATCAAAAGAAAAGAGTGGGTTTCTTCATGGGTTCTCTTTGAAGAGGAGTAAGAACAAGGAGCAAGGAGGAGAAGGCTAAGCTGTTCTTCCAAGCAAAAGTTTGGGTGGGGGTTTCTCAACCGTTTTACTTATTGTTATTATTGTTATTATTGTTAATAAAGTAAAGAACTTGGACTAAATCATGTGCATATAAATGGTAGCATGGATCAAAATAATCACATGAAGAGGATGGATTGTAGAACTTAACAAAAAACGATAAAAATCCAATTTTAAGTTGAATGTTATTTATTGATAGTTAGGAGTTAATAACTTGTGGTAAAGTTGAAATCTTGAGCCCAAAATAATTTGAGAGGTTCTTATCTGTGTTACTACCATGCTCTAGTTTTTGTAGAATTTTTTTGGGTAAATTTACTAGGTTAAATAAACGTTTCCCCCAAAACAGCGAGCTTTAAGCAAAAACTGCTATTTTGTTGGTTTTTACATGTGTTCAAGGGGCTGGATTTTGAACTCCACAAGGAATCTGAAAAAGTTATCAACTAGAGAGTTGTAGTAGATGTTCTCCCCTTTCCAAAAAGTCCAATTTTGTTAGATTCTTATAAAGTATAGCAAAAGTTATGAGTTTACAAGTTTCAGATTTTGCTATCCTTTTTGTTGTTCTTGAATTGTGTTCAAAGGATTGTATTTTGAGTTCCACAAGGAATCTGAAAAAGTTGTAAACTAGAGAGTTGCAGTAGATATTCTCACCTTTCCAAAAAAAATCCAATTTTGTTAGATTCCGATAAGTATAGCAAAAGTTATGAGTTTTATAAGTTTCAGCCTTTGGCTGTCTTGGTTGCTCTTTGTATTGTGTTTAAAGAACTAGATTTTGAGTTCCATAACTAGGAAGTTGTATTAGATGTTCTTAGCTTTCCAAAAAGTTCAATTTTGTTAGATTCCGACAAGTATAGCAAAAGTTATGAGCTTTACAAGTTTCAGCCTTTTGCTGTCTTTGTTGCTCTTTGTATTGTGTTCAAAGGGCTGGATTTTAAGTTCCATACGGAATTTGAGAAAGTTGTTGACTAGAAAGTTGTAGTAGATTTTCTTAGCTTTCCAAAAAGTCCAATTTTGTTAGATTCCGACAAGTATAGCAAAAGTTATGAGCTTTACAAGTTTCAACCTTTTGCTGTCTTTGTTGCTCTTTGTATTGTGTTCAAAGGGCTGGATTTTGAGTTTCATAAGGAATCTGAGAAATTTATTAACTAGGAAGTTGTAGTAGTTGTTCTTAGCTTTCCAAAAAGTCCAATTTTGTTAGATTCCGACAAGTATAGCAAAAGTTATGAGCTTTATAAGTTTCAACCTTTTGCTGTCTTTATTGCTCTTTGTATTGTCTTTAAAGAGCTGGATTTTGAGTTCCATAAGGATTATGAGAAAGTTGTTAACTAGGAAGTTGTAGTAGATGTTCTTAGCTTTCCAAAAAGTCCTATTTTGTTAGATTCCGACAAGTGTAGCAAAAGTTATGAACTTTACAAGTTTCAGCCTTTTGCTGTCTTTGTTGCTCTTTGTATTGTGTTTAAAGAGCTGGATTTTGAGTTCCATAAGGAAAGTGAGAAAGTTGTTAACTAGGAAGTTGTAGTAGATGTTCTTAGCTTTCTAAAAAGTCTAATTTTGTCAGATTCCGCAAGTATAGCAAAAGTTATAAGCTTTACAAGTTTTAGCCTTTTGTTGTCTTTGTTGCTCTCTGTATTGTGTTTAAAGAGCCGGATTTTGAGTTTCATAAGGAATTTGAGAAATTTGTTAACTAGGAAGTTGTAATAGATTTTCTTAGCTTTCCAAGAAGTCCAATTTTGTTAGATTCTGACAAGTATAGCAAAAGTTATGAGCCTTACAAGCTTCAGCTTTTTACTGCTTATTGCTCTTTGTATTGTGTTTAAAGAGCTGAATTTTGAGTTCCATAAGGAATCTGAGAAAGTTGTCAACTAGAGAGTTGTAGTATATGTTCTCACCTTTCCAAAAATTTCCTATTTTGTTAGATTCCGATAAGCGAAGTATGAGTTATGACCTTTACAAGTCACAACAGCTAGCTTTTTGGCTAGAGATTTGCTGTTTAGATTGTTTGAAGTTTTTATACCTCTTATTTACTGAATCTGAGAAGGTTGTCAACTAGAGAGTTGTTGTAGATGTTCTCATCTTTCCAAAATTTTCTATTTTGTTAGATTCCGATAAGCAGAGTATGAGTTATGACCTTTACAAGTCACAGCAGCTAGCCTTTTGGTTGAAGCTTCGCTGTTTAGATTGTTCGAAGTTTTTATACCCCTTATTGACTGAATCTGAGAAAGTTGTCACCTAGATAGTTGTAGTAGATGTTCTCACCTTTCTAAAAAGTCCAATTTTGTTGAATTCCGATAAGAGTAGCATGTTTAATTGCTTCTAGGTTGTTAGTAGGTTTTTTATGTTGCTTTTGTGTATAAAAGATCAAGTTTTGTTAGTAAGCTTATACATGAAATTCTAGTTCAGGTTAACTAGAGTTATCGTGAATTCTTAGTAGTTTGAATCATGCACTTGATTATGAGTAATAAGTGTTCCTTGTACTCATAAGTCATGTAATAACATGTTTATGTTGGGAAATAGTTCGTGCTAATTATTATCATTTGTTTGTCTCATACGAAGCTTATTGGGCTCGTATGTAGTAATTATCTTGAATAGATAGGCGATGAGTGGATCCGAGGAGATCTTGTGAAGTCTAGGTTGAGAATTGGCAGATTGTGTCAACAATTGTTACACTCTCTTGAAGAGGGACACGTGCGGTGATTTTCATGATAAGTTGGAAGCACAGGGGCATGTCTCGCTTGTTTGAATCTTTTGGTGCCGTCTCAAGGCAAGTTGAGGGTACGAATCTAGGTTGAGAGTACCTTGTAGCTCGTACGGCCCCATTTGATTGGTTAGGATTAGTGACATCGTTAGGGTAGTAACTGTTAACCATTTTTATCTATGAATTGCCGAAGGGTGGGAGTTGGTGTTAGAGGTGATACCTTACAATCCAACTTCTCCTATAGGCCGACACTAGATGGTGTTATTGGGATGTATCCCCCTGTCAAAGGGATACGGGTGGTAATTTTTTATGATTAGTTGGGAGCATGGGATCCGTATCTCGGTTGTTAATTCCTGAAGTGCCATGATAAGAACGGGAGGATTTCCTAGGAAAATAGACCCCACAATTCCGTCAGGTTCTATGCCTTCTCATGACGAGTTGAGAGCACGACTCAAGATTGGCTAGTATCTTGTGGTTCGTGTTGGCTATTGAGTGAGGTCCAGTTCACCAGGTACATAGTGGCAAACATAGACACCACTATTGTACCGCAGTAGTGGAACTAGATCATATCTGCAACCTCATCAGTCATGTAGGATTGTATCAGGAATAGGATAGGTACAAGAGTTGGATTCATGACACGGTTTTAAATCCCCAAATATGGAGAAACGGCTTGATATGGACGTATGTAGTATGGGCTGCATACTGTTCCAGAGTCTTGCTTGCATTAGAATAAGAGCATTCGTGCATTAGTTAATCTTGCATTAGAGTCTAAGTCATAGCATACACTAACACATCAATTATATATACACATTTCTCTTTTCATCAATCTGTTTGTTTAAAGTTGAGATTCGCTACTAGTCATCAGCCTTAAAGCGTCAGTATATGTACTGACGTCCCCACTCAATAAGTGCTAGATTACAAAACTACAGGTACAAGATCCAAGAGGACTCAAGGCAAAAGAAGTAAAGTGTTGATTCTTAATTTCAATTGTAACATTTGTTGTAATTTATTTTATGTTGAGAAGCATCCAAGTGAAGTACCAAGTGTTGTATATTATTCATTGTACTCTGATGTAAAATTTTATTGAAAGTTTGTAACACTTGGGCTTGTATGGCATTATTGTAACACTGATATAATGTTTCACAGTTTTATAACATTCGGACGTGTAATACATTTGTGTTGAATAAAAAGTTTTAAATTTTCCTGTTTTTCTGTGTATTGTGGCTAATTGAAAGAAAAGATTCTGGCTTATGTCACGGTTTTTCGGTATAGGAAATCGGGGCGTTACATGTTGTTACACCATAATTTTTATTAGAGAGTTTTGTAATGGGGAAGTCATGTATTTAAATTATTGGGGTATGTAAATTTTGACAAAAAAAAACATACAAAGTTAGGGGGTGGATTAAAGTTGTAATGATAGTGAGAATGTCCCAAAAATTTAGAATAATCACTAGAGGAAAATATGTTCATGTAGTAGTTATAAAAAAGGGTAGTCTTGATAAATTAACAAAAGCATGCGTTTATAAATATTCTAAAAAAATTACTATTTGCAATAATTGTATAAAATATCCCACTAATATGAATAAAATTAATGAGAAATTCTTTCTGGAAACTTAGGAATGTATTTTATGAACAATTAAATTGAGAAAAGAGATTAGAAATCGAAAATGATTGAAAAAGTTAAGAATGAGATAAAACAGAGAGGGGAGTTATAAGGATTTAAACACGTATAAGTTCTGTAAAGGTGCTTGGCTCTGGTGGCTAGTGCAGGCGCAAGCGCGCCACATGCTGCCACGTGTCACCTTGGGGGGGGGGGGTTCTCTGGTTGCGGGGTCGAGCCCTAAGTTGGTTCTGCCTTTTTGATTTTTTGGGAAATTAATGCCTTTGGATCTCTTGGTTATAAAAATAACTTAGAGGAGCTTTCTAACAAATGTGAAAATTTGGTTCACTGATTGGGCAACTCTTGGGGTCTCTGTTGGTATTGGGTTTGAATCCGGGTGTAACCCTTATTTTTCTATTTTGGATTTTATTGTATTTTATTTTCTTTTGCTTGATTATTGTATCCAACTTTTCTTTGAATAATAAATCTTACTTTTATTTGGGCTCATTTATTCTCTTTTGATCATTCCGTACTCTTTTGGCTTAAATTCTGCTATTTTTGACTCACTAAAAATGTTTCCCTTTGCGTTTTGAGTTTGAATTGATCTGCTATATGTTGATCTCATCGTCTTCTATTTATTCATCTCCTTTCGAGCCTAAACCCGTACCGTAAACACATTAACCTGCAACCCTAAACCTCACATCCCATCTCCTATATAAATAGCCCCTTTAAACCCTAATATAATATTCTAAACCTATTCCTCTCTCCTACCGCCGCTCTCATCTCTCTCCTCACCCCGACCCATCCTCTGTTTCCCTTCAACCACCCGGTCGCTTGCCTTCCCATTCTCCGACCACCACTTTGACCACCAACCACTCCTCATCGACCCTCGTTATCACCACCATCCCCTCTTCCCATCGTCTTCCTACCAACCGAACCCATCATCGCCATTGCCACAGCGTTGCTCGGACCCATCCACCTCGCCGCTATCCTGCCTCGTCAACCTCGTCGATCCCTTCCGCTATCCCCGCAACCACCGGCGACCCCCCCTTCATCCTCGTCTTCGTCCAGAGCCCCGAACCCCTGCCGTTTCTGTCCTCCTCCGTTTGGTGCAAAACAGAGCACCACTTGAGCTCTCCCTCCCCTATCGCTGCGTCGCTTCCCAACCGCCAGCGCCCCGTCGTCAGCCACCCTCGCTCTCGTCGCTACTGTAGCTCCTTGCTTAGTCCCCGTCGTCGAGCCGGTGTCCCTCTCTCTCTCTCTCCGTTCGTTTTGGTGTGTGTTGTTCGTAAGGAGAAGGGATTGGTTGTGGTGTTTGCTGTTCGTGAAGAAGGGGAGGGAGGATCTGCGCTTGGTGTTGTGGAAGGGGGATTTGAATTGTGGTTGCTGTTTGTAGAAGGAGTGGATTTGCTACATTGGAGTTGTTTTGCTGTTTTGTTGTGCATGTAGAGAGCACGTGTTTCCATTCGTGGATTAGTCACCCAGGATTCTCATCCCGTTATTCTATATATTCGAAGTTATTGTCTAATAGGCAAGTCTCTTCTTGAACTAGATTATTGTTTTGTTCAAGATCCTTTGATCTCCGCAAGTAGATCCAAATCTTCTTTTACCACACTGCTATTTGAATTCCGTTACGTATATTGAGGGTTTACACGAGTGTAACACCCCGAATTCCAAAACAGACTAAAATCGAAGTTCCACGGGATTTTTACATTTCTCTTCATACAATTTACAAGGAATTAAAAACTTTTGTTACATCAGAGTTACATTTACATTACACTTATACAGCATAAGCAATTTACAACAAATACATGAATAAAACTATACAACACTTGAATCATTCTTTAAGCAGCATGCATACTTTAATCTTGTCAATCACTTTATCCTGCACAGAAACTGTGGGCACGTCAGTTCATTGAACTGACGCTAGGATATAATACATAAATTTCTCATACTTAGAAAGCACATACTTGTCACAAAATAAACTAAGGGGATTACCCTATGATGTCGTGTTGTGAACGTGCACTTAGTCCTTAATGCAGTTGTTTGTATTATATGACACTAATGCGCACTTGTTCAGAGTCTATGCAGCCCATACTACATAGGTCCGAGGGCAAGCTCTTAATCGTTCTTCATCTTGTAGGGTTCAATCCCTCGCCATTACTTAATCTACTATGGTAACTACGGTAAGTATCCTAGGTGTTCTATGAGTTACGAGCCCACGTCCAGGCACTCTGGACAGAAATCCACGCACTAACACATGACTCATCATGCAGGAATCCGGTGGTTAATACAACTCCTACCATCGACATGGCACCACCCGTAGTCACTAGACCACCCCATAAGCGTCGCCACCGCGACGGTACTCTGGAGTAGTATCCACACCCTATTCATGATGCATCATGGGACATCTTGTGAATACTCTCACGATGCCAATCCAATGGCCCTCATACTTATGTTTTTCTCTTACGTTTATCACATCTCCACTATGTATCTAATCCTTATGTATAAATGAAGATCAGTATTCTAGAATCTAGCATTACCCTTACATCGGTCTTTCCAATATCAATTATTATCAACGACCCAAACTTGGTCAAAATATCACATTTCTCTTGTCCACATTTTTATTTTTTGCCGATGTAAGGTCTTAGCTAAAATTCTAGTCCAAGTTCTCTTCTCATGTTCATAAAAGATAGTATACTTGTTCACAAAATTTTGCATTTCATCAAGTTCTCTTTTCCAATAAATTTCCATGCACAACTTGCATATTCTTTAACCAGTTTCTCATTTAATTCTACTCAATATTTTATAAGTGAAAAATCTCAAGTTGATCTCTTTTCAATTTTCTCTGTGTTCAAAATTTTATCAATTTGTTTTGAATTACAAAAGAATCAAGTCCATGGTTTTTCATAAAATTTTATCTAAATTTTTACTCTTATTTCTCATTTAAAAGTCCAAATATTTAGGAAACAATTTTTGTGAAGTCTATGTATTTTCAGAAAATTTCCCAATATTTTTCTCATCTTTTATCATCCAAAAAAATCAAATGCATTTTAAAAAAATCGAATTTTCAAAAAAGGTGGCCTCAGCCGGTTTTGAACCCACACACAAAGGCCCCAAGGTGGACAGTAACCGCACTAACCCCCACACGCTAACCATAAGGGACACAGTGCCTAACTGTCTAAAGGTGGAGCTTTAATATGGTTGAGTTCTGTTCTCGGGTTTAGGGAAAAATCGAATTTTTGAAAATAAAAAGCCTCTGCCAAAATTCGAACCCAGGCACAAACAGTGTCGCCAAGCTACAGTAAAGTTCTAATGGTGCCCCCTCTAACCAGTATGACCTTAGTGGTTAACTGGTATGAGAGTGGATTAGATTGGGTTTGATTCGAATCTCTGTTTATCAAAATTATTTCGTTTTTCAACAGCTCTTAACTTTGTTTCTCTTCCACATAAAGCCATAAAATTTTCCAAAATACTATGTTTATATATACTTAACAAACCAATATTTTAAAAACATTATTTTGACATTAAAACATGAATTTTCCATTCTAATTTGTGTTCTATGCCTACAATTGCAATATTTCAATTTAGCAAGCTCTCTACCAAATTTTGCATTACAACTACATTAAAAGGATATTAATTCTTGCTTTTCTTCCTCTTTTATTTCCCCAATACCCTATGTCATGGTCTCATTCATTAAACTAGTATCACAATAGTTTAATAAGCAAAAAATCAATATTTTCAACTACTAATCATTCACAAGCATGTTCTACAATTAGCATGGTTCCAATTTCACATTTCCATAGCAATAAAACAGTTCTACCATAATAAACATAATCTATAGCAAATAACATGCAATTCATCAAGCATTCATTTAGTCATCTACTAAGTTCTTTTGAGAGCCAACACATGGTTATCTTATTAGTTTCTTTAGCAATCTCATCAATCAAACCCCTAGCATGGTGTCTAAATTAGAAGTAGAGAAACCACCCACCTATTTGAAGAAAAACAAATACAATGCTCCTAGAATCTCCTTGAGCACACGAGCGGTCCTTCTCCTCCTAGTTTGTGCCACCACGAAAGCCTTCTCCTCCTTGCACAAGTGGAGCCCGAGCCTTTCTTTCCCCTAGATGAATGGCCGGCCTCCTGTGGTGATGAACACACACAACTAGAACTCCTCTCAATCTTTTTACTCACTTTCGATCAATTTTTTTACTCACTTTTGTGTTTTCTTTCTTTCTTTTCTTTACAAATTTTCTTAGTGTACTACATGAATAGAATGGGGGGGTATTTATAGTAATTTTTGAGTGAAATGAAGGGTTAGGATTGATCTAGATGGTTAAAGATAAATGGCCAGGATGTATTAGGGAGTTGTAGCAACTACCCATGAACAAGTAACCACCTATCCACTAAGACAACTCACCCATCCCTTCTCTCCCATTTCCGGCCTACTCTTGCATGGCTTAAGACACGTGCTAGTGCAATGCACGTGTCAAATGTAGCACCCCTACTTACTAGTTGTACATGATTAATTAATTAATTGTCTACAAAGTTGATCTTCACTACAAGTCATGCTAATTAAAAGAGAAATAAACTAGTGGGCTTAGAACTCCATGGGCTAATTAAAATAATTAAATAATTAGGGTGGGCTTAAAATAAACAATTAGGCTCTAGAATTCAATTAGGCTTTTTAAAAAAATATATAAAAGAGAGAGAGAGAAAAATATTTGTTCATGTTACAAAATAAATAATTTTCTAGAAAGATGCACATGAATTAGTATGTGCAAAACACGTAAAATTCAACAAACCTTCATCTAATAATAAATAAAGAATCAGGATGTTACAACGAGCTAACCCGATATATTCTTAACATCGTGCCTACATCTTTGATCTAAAACCTAGTCCCCTTTGCAAATTGCATATGCACGTTTACATGAAAAATAACTAGATTCATGTTATAGAATTGTTGATGAATTGAATATGTTAGAATGAATTTAATTTAATGAATTGATTACCACGCATGAAAAATTGCATCTTAAACCTAAAAATATGCATGTTAAACATCTAGCATCACTTTCATTATTAATTAGTATGAACTATATGGTTGTATGATAAAGTTGTTGCCTATTCATATCAAATTATATTCTGGCCTGTTTTTTGTTCCTTTTTGTATCAGATTTTCGATCATGTTGATGTTGTAATTTGAAATAACTTTCTGAACATGAATTATAGCCCCAAGAATCTATTTTCCAGAATGTTTGACGGATTTAAATTCCAAGTTATAATCTGTTAGATATCAGTATTTTAGTACAACTAGGTCTAAATTTTCAGATTCACAAATTCATGCATATCTTTCTGTTTCATAATTAAATAGAACATGTTAACAGTAAAATAAAAATATGAAATTAATTTGGCTGAAACTAGACATGTGTAGGAATCACCTTGAATTTTTGTAGATTTAATTGAGAAGTTTTCTGAACTAATTCATATATTTGAACACAATTTATAACTTTCTGCCTGAACATAAAATCTAAAAAGAATAGGATTTTCGACTTACTTTCTGTAACTTTTATATGTTTTGTATATATTCGCTAGAACCGGCAGAGAGTCTATTTTCTAAAATTTCTGATGGTTCCAGATTTGCTTTTATGTAGTAGCGGTAATCTGTGTTTTTGTATAGCAACGTCCTGCTGTCCAGATTGTGTGATTTGTAGTAGATGTAATCTTGCTTGCTCACATAGGATGAATTAAAATATTAAAAAGCCAGGGTATTATGTGATGACTTAGTAGTGATCACTCGGAAACTGTACTCGATCGGGCCCTACTACCTGACTTGTACTGATACCAACTAATGGCCATAAAATACTGCTTGATAATTACTATCACTGAACATTAATCACTAATTACTGGGTCGAGTACACGATCCTTGAATTCACCATCAGTCTAAAGCATTCACTGCGTGCTTGCGCTGAACCTGTGGAATGGGACGCAGTAGTACGTGCACTAGATAAGTTAATAAAATGATTAACTACCCTCCCCTGACATTTCATGCTTGATCCCGTATACTGTCATCAACATTGAACTTGAATTGGAACTATTAATTAAATGCATGATTGAACATAGACCCTTGACATTATTGTCATACCTTGTCTTTATTATTGACTTTGATCCCGTCCCTTATTTTTTATATACCATGTTCCTATTATTTTCTGTTTTCTCCACTTGTTTTCCATGACTTGCTCTAAGAAAATTATTTTCTCTCATTTTAGATCACGAGTTTACAGGTACTGAATGAACAATTCCAGAAGGAATTGGTGAGCAACGATTCTAGGAGATGGAACCGAAGATTTTTCAGCTTAATTTACTTTATTGCTAGATTTATTTCTTTTGAACATTGTCATGACATTATACTTTGTTTTGGGCTTTTATGACCTGAAGTTTATTTTTATCCCAGATGTTGGATATTATTATTTGGATTATTTCATTTATTATTGAAGTTGATCTTGTTTATGTGATTATATCTTCTTGCGTGGTTGTGATTCTTATTTCACATTGTTGAGTTAGACTGGTACAACTTATGGATGGTGTTTACATCATTCGCTAGGCCTACGTTACGTACTCGTATTTTGTATTTTGGAAAGCGGGGCGTGACATCGGGCGACCAATTTTGAGTTTTATTTTATTTTTTTTGATCTTTTTCAAGTCTAAAAAAATGTGGAAATTTCATAGAAAGAATATAGAACGTTATTTGAACACTTGGGAATTATTTCATATTAGATAATTTATGAATTTAAAAGTCATATTCATATGTTAGTTGAGATTGGAATTCAAGAAAATGTATATGATCAAAGACTTTAAGAGTTTGTTGATAATAAGATCAAAACCATGATTAAGAGATTAAAATCAGAGATTTCTAGTGATAAGTCTTTAAGGGATTGTGTTTTAAACCTTAAATAAAATTTTGTATTGAAAATGATACTTGAAGTATAGAAGAATGTGAAAAGGGGTTTTATTAATCAAAGGAACATTGTAACTTATTAAAGTGAATGGTTATGTGATCAACCATGAAGTGCTTACTTCATGATTGATAAATAAGAGAATGGATGAAAGAATTGACTGATATGTGAATAAATAAAATTGAAAATATGAATAATGAGGGTATGAGTACCCCATGATGTTGAACATGAAAAGATATTGATTCTAGAGGCTAATTGAGACCCAGGTACCGGCAAGTGATGAAAGTGATTAATTGATTTTGAGAAGTGTCCAATATGGCTATTGTTCTCGGTATGTTGTTTAAGACCGGTAAGAGGGTAAGCTAGCTCTAGGTGGTATTATTTATTTATGTTTCAAACTTAAGGATAAGCACTAAGAGAAGATGTAATAAAATTTGGGAAAACGTAAGTGGGGCGCCTCTGTATAGTTTGACGGTAGAATCCAGGATTATAGACTCAGTTTGATGGTGGACTCCAGGACTGTGGTTACTGCGATGTGAGATGATCTTTAATTAAATTCGGGACTATAATTGATTTGACGGTGGACTCCAGGATCATGAATAGTCTGGCGGATGGGAGGCCGTTCTCCAGTGTATATGCGTAGCTAGAGGGGCACTTGCGGGACGTTCCCACAACGAAGATTCTGTAAGGTTTGACGGTGGACTTTAGGACTGGAATCCGTACTCGTGGAGTGTCTAAACCTTCCTTTTATTACTGAGTAGTTTTGCATGGCGAGGGATTAAACCCTTTAATGTGGAGTACGTAGGTGCTTTCCCTTGGACCTATGTAATATGGGATGCATAGAATCCGAATTAGTATGCATTAGTGTCATTATGTGTAAACATTTGCATTAGGCATTAAGTCATATCATACACTGACATGTTTAAGATAGTTACTTTTACACTTTATTGTCAAGTTTGTGGTTGCTAAAGTAAGAGAATCGCTGTTTTATTGCTTTACGTCAGTTGTATGCAACTGACGTGCCCACAGTTTTCAAGTGCTGGGCTTGGATTGGTAAAAAGACATAAAGATGAATTGATGCCAAAGATTATTTTCAGATTTAAGTTATTGATGTTATAGTTGTATATATCATGTTGTATTCATTTAAATTCTGTTGTGTTGATGTAAAGAACGATGTTGTATAATGAAAAAGTTTTAAATTTCTTGTAAAATTGTACAAATTTGAAGTTAAAGATCCTGTTGTGCTACGAATTACATATAAATAGAACTCGGGGCGTTACAGAATGGTATCAGAGCCGACTTCAATAAGTAGTACAAAATTATAAGGAAAGCACATTAGGGTGGACATTAGAAGTGTGAGTATCAGTTTGGAGTCATGAATGAAGTAGTTATTGAACTTACATTTATGATACTCTCCTCGTACACATTGATGTGAGATTGTATGCGAGCATGTATTTCCTTTGTATCAGAGTGGCGCAGTGGAAGCGTGGTGGGTTTGAACCTACTTTCATGATAACTTACATAGACTAACTTTTCACTTTTATTTTTTTCCGTGTATTTCCTTCATACTACTTCTCTTCTTTAACCTTTAATACTTTCTTTCAAATAATTATTTTCTAATACTATTAACTCACTTTGATATTTATTTATTTACAACTTATAGACTTAATCTTTTAAGTTTGACTTACTCGTTTTCTACCCTGATGTTTTATCCCCCTCACTTTTATGCACTTTTATATTGCCTACTTATTTTGCTATTACTTTTACGTATTCAATTAAGTTTTGAATTATTACTTATTAAATTATTTTTAAGACTATCATTTTCTTTGGTTATTATTTACATTAGATTTTTGAATTTTAATTTTGTATGTTTACGTTCACTTTACAAATAATTTGATTTCATGATACTATATTTTTCCATTAGCTTATATTGTCTATACTTTTAACTAAATTTCATACTCGTATATTTTTCAAACTTTTATCCAATAGTCTTCTCTTAAATTGCTAATTCAATTTTTATCCCGTACTATATAGTACTAGTTCGGTTTGTGATTATAATCATTCTACCACTTATTACTTTGATAAAATTTTTATTACTAAGCCTATTAATAATTTATTAAAGTATCTATTGACCATGTTTCTCTGCATTCTTTCCAATTGCTTTGTTTTCCAAACTTTCACAATTAACGACTTAATTTATATTTTCCTATTATCTAATACATTAGCTAATATTATTTTTGTATGAAAATTTCTTTCAATCTATACTATCTTTTTTGGTTACGTTTCTTTTCTTATGCAATTTTTTGAGTTTTCTTGTTCTGTTCTTATAAATTTGGATACTCATAGTTTTCTTATATAAGTTTAATTTATTTTCCACATTACATACTACATTTCTTTCTCGGCATTGACAACTTCTCTATATACAATAATGATACTTTTCCTTGGTGAGTACAAAATAAAACTTTAACCCTAGTAAGTTTTGAATACTGAACTGTTCTAAGGGTGGGAGAGTGTAACACTCCGCAAAATTGAGTTATGACAATTTTGATCCACGTGTGTTATGCACGTGTATTTCGTACTCTTACGAGTAACAGTCGTAACATATTTTCCTACGTATTTCTGTATTTTAATTATTTATACATTTTTCGTCTGCTCAAAACTCATTTTTATCCTATTTTGAGCCAACTCAAATATTAATTTTTATCTTTGTGTTTTTACAAGTATTGCACATGTTTTCAATGTCGATTACGTAAATTTTACCGTTACGCGAAATATCCTTAACATTATCAAAAAAAATATTTTTCGTATGTTGTATATCAATTATTTATAAACTTTTTCCCGTTAATCAAATCTATTTCGTATTTGAATATTTATTTTTATGTGCTTTGCACGTAAAATTTTATACATTTTAATCCCTAAAATTTTCAAGAGTTATGCACATTTTCTTTTCTCTTTTATTTATTTATTTATAATTAAAATCCATATGCCTAAAATTTATTTTAAAGCCCACTAGAAAATTAATTAAATAAAAGCCCATGAATAATTCTACATTTAAATACACATTTTTACGCTTGTCTTGTAGCATACACCTACAATTAAATAAATAACAATTAATAAAAGAATATGAGAAGTGTGTGCATATTGGTTGCACGTGCACGTGGTGTGCACATGGGATTTGGCCGACCACACTTGAGAGAAGAGAGAGAGTGGGTGAGTGTGTGTGGGAGAGTGGGTAGTTATTTGAGTAGTGGGAGTCATCTCATCCACACAATACTCCTATAAATACCCCCTCCTATAGTAGGAACAATGCACTAGAATTAAAAGAAACAAAAGAGAGAAAAGAAAAGGAGGATTTTGGTTTTTGGAGAACATAAGCTTTCAGATTGCTTGCTAGGAGGAGGATAAGGCTAGTTATGTTGGAGCTTGGAGCAATTTTTGTAGGAGTCCTAATTTTAATTTGCATCAAGACAAGGTGGGTGTCTCTTTTGCTTTCTAAATTAATGTAGAATGCATGTGTAGGTAGTTTTATGCCTTAAATTGATGATAAATATGAGTTATTTAGCTACTTTTGATGATGCATATGTGTTGCTATCTAGAAATTTTAGTAATAATAAAACATGAGAAGTCATGCATGCTAGATAGAATTATGATTGTCATGTTGTTACACCATAATTTTTATTAGAGAGTTTTGTAATGGGGAAGTCATGTATTTAAATTATTGAGGTATGTAAAATTTGTGACTTAAAAAAAACATACAAAGTTAGGGGGTGGATTAAAGTTGAAATGATAGTGAGAATGTCCCAAAAAATTCAGAATAATCACTAGAGGAAAATATGTTCATGTAGTAGATATATAAAAGGGTAGTCTTGATAAATTAACAAAAGCATGTGTTTATAAATGTTCTTAAAAAAATTACTATTTGCAATAATTGTGTAAAATATCGCTCTAATATGAATAAAATTAATGAGAAATTATTTTTGGAAACTTAGGAATGTGTTTTGTGAACAATTAAATTGAGAAAAGAGATTAGAAATCGAAAATGATTGAAATAGTTAAGAATGAGATAAAACAGAGAGGGGAGTTATAAGGAAATAAACACCTATAAGTTCAGTAAAGGTGCTTGGCTCTGGTGGCTAGCGCAGGTGCCAGCACGCATTGCGCTGCCACTTGTCGCCTTGGGGGGTTCTCTGGTCACGGGTTCGAGCCCTGAGTTGGCTCTACCTTTTTGATTTTTTGGGAAATTAATGCATTTGGCTCTCTAGGTTATAAAAATAACTCAGAGGAGCTTTTTAACAAATGTGAAAATTTGGTTCACTGGTTGGGTGACTCTTGGGGTCTTGTTGGTCTCGAGTTCGATTCGGGCGACCACTTTTGAGATTTATTTTATTTTTTTGATCTTTTTCAAGTCTAAAAAAATGTGGAAATTTCATAGAAAGATTATAGACCATTATTTGAACACTTGGGAATTATTTCATATTAGATAATTTGAGAATTTAAAAGTTATATTCATGTGTTAGATGAGATTGGAATTCAAGAAAATGTATATGATCAAAGACTTTAAGAGTTGGTTGATAATAAGATCAAACCCATGATTAAGAGATTAAAATTAGAGATTTCTAGTGATAAGTCTTTAAGAGATTGTGTTTTAAACCTTAAATAAATTTTTGTATTGAGAATGATACTTGAAGTATAGAAGAATGTGAAAAGGGGTTTTATTAATCAAAGGAACATTGTAACTTATTAAAGTGAGCAGTTGTGTGATCAACCAAGAAGTGCTTACTTCATGATTGATAAATAAGAGAATGGATGAAAAAATTGAATGATATGTGAATAAATAAAATTGAAAATATGAATAATGAGGGTATGAGTACCCCATAATGTTGAACATTAAAAGATGTTGATTCTAGAGACTAAGTGAGACCCAGGTACCGACAAGTGATGAAAGTGATTAATTGATTTTGAGAAGTGGCCAATATGGGCTATTGTTCTCGATATATTGTTTAAGCCCAGTAGAATGGTAAGCTAGCTCTAGGTGGTATTATTTATTCATGTTTCAAACTTAAGGATAGGCACTAAGAGAAGATGTAATAAAACTTGGTCAAACGTAAGTGGGGCGCCTCTGTATAGTCTGATGGTGAACTCCATGACAATAGACCCAGTTTGACGGTAGACACCGGGATGTGGTTGCTTGAGATATGAGACGAGCCATAATTAAATCCGGGACTATGATTGATTTGACGATGGACTCTAGGATCATGAATAGTCGAGTGGATGGGAGGACGTTCCACAGTATATATGCGTATACTGGGGCTAGACGGGTACTTGCGGGACGTTCGCATGATGAGGATTCTGTAAGGTTTGATGGTGGACTCCGGGACTAGAATACGTACTCGTGGAGTGTCTAAACCTTGAATTTGTTACCAAGTAGTTTTGCATGGCGAGTGATTAAACCCTTTAATGTGGAGTACGTATGTGCTTACGCTTGGACCTATGTAGTATATGATGCATAGAATCCGAACAAGTATGCATTAGTGTCATCGTAGTATAAACATCTGCATTAGAAATTAAGTCATATCATACACTGACATATTTAAGATAGTTACTTTTTACACTTTATTGTGCATTCAAGTTTGTGGTTTCCAAAGTAAGAGAATCGATATTTTATAGCATTGCATCAGTTGTATGCAACTGACGTGCCTACAGTTTTCAGTGCAGGGTTTGAATTGGCAAAAAGACATAAGATGAATTGATGCTAAAGATTATTTTCAGATTTAAGTCATTGATATTAATGTTGTATATATCAATATGTATTCATTTAAATTCTGTTGCGTTGATGTAAAGAACAATGTTGTATAATGAAAAACTTTTAAATTCCTTGTCAAATTATCCGAATTTGAAGTAAAAGATCATGTCGTGCTACGAATTACATGTAAATGGAATTCTGGGCATTACAGGAAGAGGTTGCAAAAGTCCCACTGTTCTCTGATGCTCTGCCTTCACTTGCTGACAGATCAAACACTGTGACACAAACCTTGCCACGACTCTCTTCATATCGTGCCACCAAAAGTGCTGCTTCAGATCTCTATACATCTTAGTACTTCCAGGAGGAATAGAATAGGGAGACCGATGAGCTTCTCCAAGTAGCATCTGCCTGACTTCTCTTCTAGGTACACCCAACCTAGCTCCAAAACTGTCATGCCTCGCTTCCCAAAAATATGGAATACGAGCGCGTGACGAAGCCCAGCGAATGATTTTAACATCATCCATAAGCTGTAGGATCGACTCAGCATCATAATAAGGATATAACAAGATTTATATATAACCAAGCATGCATGAATAATTCATTAAGCAACAGAAAACAATTGAAAATAAATAATAATGTCCAAATAGTTTTCAAGTCTGGATCAAAATAAAACTCGGGAACATCAGCCCGTTACAAGTCTTATATAGCAGAAGAAATAAATAACTTAAGGAAAACAATTATTTAAACAAGTCCTTGCTCCAAGCGAAACCTGAAATGTCTGCTCGCCAATTCCAGCAGGCAACTCATTTCCAAAGTCTGCTTAATAAATATAAAAAGGAAAAAGTAGGGAAAACAAGAGAAAATGCCCTTAGTGCAAGTTAGGGTCACAAATAGTAAAAATGAGTACAAGGAATGGGGAATTGGAATCAAGAATGTAACAGGGATATAACAAGTAGTGGATAAACCAAGAACTAGCTAGCAAGAGGGACATCTTAGTAAACAGGTTGGGTAACAAATGCTAATGGTAAAACACATAACAAGTGAACATGTAGGGGTATCTAACCTCAAGTGACAAGTCTCAAGTCTAGTGTCAAGTAACAAGTATTAAGTCAAATGTCAAATACAAGTATCAAGTGAGCAAGTATCGAGTTGCAAGTATCAAGTATTAAATTCAAGTATCAAGTCTCATGTATCAAGTCATCAAGCTTCAAGTAAACATGTATCAAGTTCCATGTATCAAGTTTCATGTATCATATCATCAAGTATTAAGTAACAGGTGTCATGTTCAAGTTTCATGTTCAAATCTTGTAGTTACTACTATCTAGGTAGCACTTCATGCATCCATCTTTTTACTACATGGTTGCTATAGTCAAATCAGTTACGTTTAGACCTAGTAATGGATTTTATAGGACGACGTACTTAGGTATCAAGTATCAAGCAAGCACGGTTCATGAATACGAAAATAAATAACAAGTTCACGAAGCGAGTCTGTGAATACTAACAAGTTCAAGAACCACACAGTGGGTTCATGAATACAACAAGTTCATGAGCCAAGCAACTGACTCCATGAATACATCAAGTGCAACAAGTTCAGGAACTGAGTACTGGGAAACACGGGCCCCCTTCCGAGTACACTTACCTATATTGTCCACTACTATAGTCTTTCCTTTGAACCCCGGCTTGTTACATTTATTAATTCTTATCAAGCAAGCATACAAGTGTGCGAAACAAGGTACGAGAAAGTGGTGGGAAACACGTGTCAAAACAGCGAATCACGCAGCTGAAGTGTTCAAGCAGAATTTGTGTTTTTGAATTTATACACATAAAACAGTGTTGAAATAACGTTAATTAATTCTAAGAAAAATTGGGTATGTCCTATAGAGTGTCCAGCAACTACATATAAAATTTCATGTCCAACGCTTGCTGTTTACACAGCTAAATTAATTCGCAAAGTAAAGGTGTACAGCAGTTTTTGCGAATCTGTGCCTACCGACACAGCTGCAGTAAAACTGTAATAACTCCTAGACCGTAACTCCAAATTCGAAAGTTGTAGAGTCTAACGACATCTAGACATCCAGGGCTACATCTTCTATTCAGGTCTCAAGTTCAGATTCTAATGTTAAATGGGTCGAAACAGCAAAAGAAGATTCAGGACAGCAACATATGGGAATAACTTACTAGTATAGATTTCATGGAAATTTGTTATTAGGCGTCTAAGTTATTGTGTGATATAAATACATGATATTGGTGGTTCAAACAGCAAGTAATAATTATTTTCTAAGTCAAATGGTTGCAAGTTCATCAAATACAAAATATAACATGTGCATACAAATCTAGGCTCCTTAATCTCATGTGTCCATGTATTTAGGGGATAAAATGAGTCCAACTAGTTATAGTTTAATACAATGAAATTATTGTGACTCTTAGAATTATGAAATTTCGGAGGTTTAATATTGATCAACAACGATAGTCAAGAAGGAGTCACAATTTCTAACTATTTGTAGTATTTTTCAAGGGGTGCTTGTACTAGAACAAAAATGTGTACAAGTAGAATACTTGCCTTAATTGACGACTTTTAGATACACTTATTGAAGAAAATTGGATCGAAAAATCCCGGAAGAAGTCTCCCAAAAGCACGTGTGAAGCACGTGCAAAGATCTACTGTAGATCGAGTTTTCCCCCACATCGGATCGCTCCAAAACAGCATACGGTGACTTCGGATTCGGCGCGGCAAAACAGCAAACACCAGATCCAGCGAATCAGATTTCGCTCTCGCACCGGATCTGATCCAAACAGCGGACAGCGATCTAGGACTCGCTATGGGCGAACATGGAACAGCGATCACGGGCGCGATTCTTGACGCGATCCTACGGTCGAGATTTGATCCCGCCAATCCCTCCTTTCTTCTTCCTTCGTTCTCTTCTTCGACGATCAGCGAACGAGAGAGAGAGATTGGCGATGGCGGGGTTCTTCGACAGCGGCACTACGTCGAGGAGCGACGCGGCAACGGGGTAGCACGGCAGTGACGGAGCGGCGACGACTGAGGAGGGTGACGCGCTCGGTGACTCTGTTTGTGGTTCAAAACAGAGGTGGAGCGAAGGAGCGGGGTGTTGGGTTCGGTGGTGTGTGGCAACGCGACGGAGGTGTAGAGGTGGTCGAGGGGATGAGTTGGAGGCGGCGAGGTGATGGCGCAGTGGTCGGAGATGGCGAAATGGGTTCCGGAGTTTGGTAATGGCGATTGGGTTTCGAGGTGGATTCGATGGGTGAAGGTGACGGAGGATGATGGTGGTGGAGGATTGGTGTTGTGGGTTGACGAGGTGAAGGTCGAAGGTGGGAGAGACGATCAGAAGTGGGGGGGATTGGTTTGTTATCGAAGGAGAAGGAAGTGGAGGTAGGAGACGTGGGGTAGCAGCGGTTTCGATGGGTTTTAACAGTATAGGGTTGGGATTAGGGCTAGGGTAGGGTTTATATAGTAGGTTTCGGGTTTGTGGGTTTTAGTGTATCCGCTTCAAATAGGATCCAACAGGAGAATGGGTCAAAATGCAACAAAAATGGGGATTAAAGATATAAATGAGAAAAGATGGCCAATTATTCAGGGAGAATGACACAAAGAGCACACACAATTGAATTAGATGAAATGACCAAAAATTGAGTCGAAAACAAATTAATGGTTTTATTTGACTGGAAACAAAATACGGGATCTCAAACAGATAAAAGAGTACAATTGAGAAAAATACAGTATAAAAATACAAATATGGGGAAACAGGAGTTACAAAAACGAAGCGAACCATCTGAATGAATGATCCAATTAGTTCACAAACCTGCTTCCACTTCACTTCAGAACTTCTGCAACTGCTGATCGCCTGCCTGGGCTTCCTTGATCTGCTCTATCAGTGAAGATTGCAACTGCAACAACATGTACTGCTGTGCTGAACTAGGAAGTATCACATCCAACTCCAGCCTTACCATATCCTCCCCTGTTTTCTTCTGCTTGGTAAGGAACATAGCAGCAGGTCTTCAACTCAAAGCAACTGGTACCATGTTCACCTTGCCCGGGTGATACTACAAGTGGATGTTGTAATCTGCCATCAGCTCCAACCATCTCCTTTGCCTCATGTTCAACTCCTTCTGTGTGAACACGTACTTGAGGCTCTTGTGATCCATGAAAATCTCGATTCTATCCCCAAGCAGATAATGCCTCCACAACTTCAGAGCAAAAATCACGGCTGCAAGCTCCAGATCATGCGTAGGGTAGTTATTCTCATGAGGCCTCAACTGCTTGGATGCATAGGCGACAACTCGGCCTTGCTGCATCAGCAATGCTCCCAGACCTCTACCCGAAGTATCACAGTGGATCACAAAACTGCCCGAACTATCAGGTATAGTCAGTACAGGTGTTGACAACAACCGTGTTGATTCTTGATTTTGATGATCACAACACACTGCACATGTATCTATGCTATACTTTATAATTGCAGGTGCTATACACAAAGGACTCACTACTATACAGCTGAACAAATGAAAGCACAATGCTCCAGATAAAGACAATGGTTAAAGCTTCACTCAAGACCCAAGCCAAGACTCATGCTTCAAGTGTCATTTAATATCATGTCTTGTAAACAAATGTAATCTTGTTGTAATTGAGTCTTAGTATGATGTAAAGCCTTGTCACGCACACATACACTCACTCTTTTACAAATGTGTGTTTTTCAAAACATCAAAGGGTCAAAACAGTTTGAAATAGTTTAACTGTTGAGTACCAGTCGACTGATACTCATACTAGTCGACTGTCAGTACAAAACTGACTAAACTTATTCAAACTCTGACCAGTCGACTCATTATGGCAACCCAGTCGACTGTTCGAGTGCATTTGACCGTTTTCTGGTTTTAAAATCGTTTTTCAAAATTCAAAGCTGATTAGATCCGTTGGTTGACAGTTGGAATAACTACCTCCCAACGTCCAGTAACTCTAAACTCTATAAATTGAGTTCAGAGTTCACTGTTAAAAGATCTAACATTTTTCGAGCATTCTTTTTAGATTTTTTAAGTGTTACATTGTTCAAAGAGACAAAGCTTTCAATTTTCTAAGTTTCGGTTCTCTACATTCAGTCCAGTATAACATCTGACTTAGTTTTGGACTGGATATAGAAGTCAACCTCTTTTAGCCACATACTACATCACTAATCACATACAAGGCTATAGGTTGATTGTAAACATTTTCTTGTTTTTCTTTTACTCTCGGTTGGAGAGTTAGAATCTAGGGTGTAGAGTCAGTGGTTTCACTCTTGGTGGAAGAGTGGGGTGCTTTCTCTGGTTGAGAGAAAGGACTACGGATTAGACAAGGTTGTTGTCTGAACGCCGTAGGGTATTCTTGTAAACTTGTTTTTCAAGAATAGTGGAAATCTCAAGTGGGTTGCTTGGGAACTGGATGTAGGTTGGAAGGACCGAACCAGGATACATCATGTGTACTCTGTGGTTGTATCTCTTGAACTTGCATTTACATTTTTCTGCTTGTTTTATTACTGTGAAACTTGTCTGGACAGTCGACTGGTTCCTCTATAAGTTGACTGGTCAGACTTGTACTCTGTTAGTTTATTGTTTAAATAAGTCGACTGGCTCTGTTTTAAGTTTACTTCACAAAGTTGTTTGTATTATCTCTTATTGGGTTAACTCAGTCGACTGGTTCACTCCTAAGTCGACTGCTCATAAGAAAAAAAATTTATTCCGCAATTTTATTTTGATAAACACTATTCACCCCTCCTCTAGTGTTTGTTGCCTCGCCTACAGGATCCAACACTTGATATCAGAGCGAGGTTAAAGGCTATGGCAACTACTTCGAATGCAAATCAGTACTATGAAGGCCAATCTACACAAAGGCCACCTCTATTCGATGGAACAAACTACAACTATTGGAAGTGCAGAATGAAGATCTACCTCCAATCAATCAACTATGAAATATGGCATATGACGGAAACGGAATACACTGCTCCTACTATTCCATATGCACAATGGAATGATGATATGAAGAACCAAACTATGAACAATGCAAAAGCAATGAATGCATTATTTTGTGCTCTCAAAAGGAGGAGTTCAACCGTGTATCCAATGCAACAACTGCACATCAAATCTGGCATACACTTGAGGTAAGTCATGAAGGAACAAACAAAGTGAAAGAATCTAAAATATCTGTTCTTGTTCACAGATTTGAGATGTTCCACATGAAGGAAAACGAAAATGTGTCCGAAATGGTTACCAGATTTACTGACATTACAAACTCACTTGTGGCACTTGGAAAGACATATACACAAGCAGAGATGGTGAGAAAAGTTCTTCGTGCACTCACTCCTGAATGGGAAAAGAAGACCACTGCAATAGAAGAAGAAAATAATTTGTCACTACTTTCTCTTGAGAATCTTGTGGGAAATCTAATGGCCTATGAGGTTCAACTCGAAGAATGAAAAAAAGATGCAGAACCACCACAAGAAAAGAAGAAATCATTAGCTTTTAAAGCCATGACAGACTCAGAAGATGAAGAAGAAGTTGAAGAGGAGATAGACATGTTCACAAGGAGATTTAAGAAATTTCTAAAGAAAGGTAAGTTCAATTCCAAATTTAGAGATTCTAATGATCCTCTAACTTGTTTCAGGTGTAATAAAACAGGTCACATGAAGAAGGATTGTCCCCTAGAAAATACAAAGAATAAGGGAAAGACCTCCAACTTCAAGAAGGACAAATACACAAAGAACAAGTTTGCCAAAAACAAAAAGGCTTATCAAGCAACTTGGGATGACAGTGATTCTTTCTCTGAAGAAGAAACTGATGAAACAAATGAAGTTGCAAACATGTGTTTTATGGCTTCACAAGATCAAGTAAGTAATGATTTTGATTCAGAAGATTTACTTGATGCTTTTAATGAAATCTTTCAAGAGTTGAAAAAAGAAAAGATTAGAGTTAAGAATCTAGAGAAAGTTAATCAAACACTTTCTCAAGAAAATCTTAACCTTGATCATGAAGTGAAATCCTTAAATTCTCGTATTGCAAGTTTAAATACGGATCTTGAATCTCTGAAAAAGAATTATGAAGAGATATCTAAGAACGTATCTAAGTTCAATAAAGGCAAAGAGAATTTAAATGATGTTCTTCATAATCAAGTGAAATCTAGTCAAAAATATGGTCTTGGTTTCAAAAACTCTCTTGTAAAAGAATCTTCTTCTAAAAACACTAGTAGAGATAAACCTGAATCTATTTCTAGTGTTACACATAAACTATATGAATTCTTTGAAAAGCCTAAGGTTATAAATTTTAGTGATAAAAGCAAGTCTAACGTTCGGTTAAGTCGACTGAATCCATCCACCAGTCGTCTGTCCAGAGGAACTGTGCCTTATTCAACGAGACCAGAACCTCATATAAGTCGACCTATACCATCATCCAGTTGACTGACTCGCAGTAGAAGTCGACTGAAGGATACTATAAAGTCGACTGGACAGAACAAATTTGTATGGGTTCCAGTTAACTTAAATCTGAATGATAGAACTGCGTATATCAATTCATATATGTTAAATGTATGTAATTCTATTAATTTTATTCCTGCTTATGGAGGAAAATCAAACTCATTGGTTTCCCCCAAACTAATATGTTTTGGACCCAATGAAAAGGGTACCATATTTACATAGAATATTTTATAGGTACCAAAGAAAGATCGCTGGATACTTGACAGCGGGTGTTCAAAACATATGACCGGTCATGCCAATCTTCTATCCACCATACAAAGCATCGATGGAGGAACAGTTACCTTTGGTGATAACAACAAAGGAAAAGTCATAGGAATCAGCATGGTTGGTAAAAATTCCAACCCAACTATAGAAAATGTGTTGTTAGTTAGTGGATTAAAACATAATTTGTTAAGTATTAGTCAATTGTGTGATAAAGGATATAAAATAGTATTTGAAAAAGATGCTTGTTTAATTTATGATTCTACTATGCAAAATATCATTTTTCAAGGTTTTCGCAAAAACAATATTTATGAATTATGTTTGAATACAGATGAGTTTTCAAATGATTTTTGTTTAATAGCTTCTAATAATGATTCTTGGCTTTGGCATAGACGTTTTAGCTATGTGAATATGAAAAATCTCTCAAAAATATCTAAGTATAACCTAGTTAAAGGACTGCCAAAACTATCCTTTAAAAAGGATAAGTTATGTGATGCATGTCAACTAGGAAAACAAATCAAATCCACTTTTAAAACAAAATAAGTAATTTCTACTAGTAGACCGCTCGAATTAATTCATATGGATTTATTTGGCCCTACTAGAGTTGCTTCTTTAAATAAAAGTAGATATGTATTTGTCTTAGTAGATGATTTTTCACGATTCACTTGGACATTCTTTTTAAAACATAAAAATGATGCTTTTGATGAATTTACAAATTTCTATAAACGTATTCAAAACCAAAGATCTCTAACCATAGTCACTATTAGAAGTGATCATGGTGGAGAATTTGAAAATGAAACATTTACAGAATATTGCAACAAGAATGGTATAACACATTCATTTGCATTTCCTAGAGCTTCACCACAAAATGGAGTGGTTGAAAGGAAAAATAGGACTTTGCAAGAATTCGCACGTACCATGCTTGTTAAAAGCAATTTACCAAAGTATTTTTGGGCTGAAGCCATTGCTACAGCTTGTTATGTTTTAAATAGGATTCTAATAAGACCTAAGCTAAAGAAGACTTGTTATGAGTTATTTTTTAACAAAATTCCTAAAGTCTCTTATTTTAAGACATTTGGTTGTAAGTGTTTTATTCTGAACACTAAAGATAATCTAGATAAATTTGATCCTAGATCAAATGAGGGTATCTTTTTAGGATACTCAAATAGGAGTAAAGCATATAGAATTTTCAACAAGTCTACAATGACTATTGAAGAGTCAATGCATGTTACATTCGATGAATCTCTGCCTTCATCAAATTTAATTAAAGATGATGAAACTGATTCATCACCTTTAAATAAAGTGATTACATCTTTAGAACAAACTAGTCTTGCGGATAAATCGACCGATAAGGACTACAAGTCGACTGAAACAAAGCAGTCGACTGAAGAACCTATCAAGTCGACTGATCCTATTGTGATATCTCCAACTTTACCAAAATCATTTGTTGAAGTTAGAGATCATCCTCATGACTTAATAATTGGTGACATCTCCCATGGTATTCAGACACGATCACATATTAATATGATATCTCATACAGCCTTCTTGTCGGATTTTGAACCGAAAAATATACAAGAAGCATGTGAGAATGAATTTTGGATGAATGCCATGCAAGATGAGTTAAACCAATTTATAAGGAATGATGTATGAGATTTAGTTCCACGACCTCCTGATCATACTATTATTGGTACCAAATGGGTATTTAAAAATAAGTTAGATGAATCAGGACAAGTTGTAAGGAACAAAGCTAGACTAGTTGCTCAAGGATATAATCGAGAAGAAGGCATAGATTTTGATGAAACATATGCTCCTGTTGCTAGATTAGAATCAATTCGTATCTTATTATCTTTTGCTTGTTTCATGAATCTTATACTTTATCAAATGGATGTTAAAAGTGCCTTTTCTTAACGGGTTTATTAAAGAAAATATTTATGTTAAACAACCACCAGGTTTTGAACATGAACAATTCCTAAATAATGTTTATAAATTGAAAAAGGCTTTATGCGGTCTTAAACAAGCACCTCGTGCTTGGTATGATCGTCTGAAAACTTTTCTTTTAGAAACAGGATTTGAGATAGGTAAAGTAGACACTACCTTGTTTATTAAGAGAATTAAGAATGATATCTTAATCATGCAAATATATGTTGATGATATAATCTTTGGTTCTACTAATAATAATCTATGTCAAGAGTTTGCTAACACCATGAAAAACGAGTTTGAGATGAGTCACATGGGTGAACTCAATTATTTCCTTGGACTTCAAATTAAACAGTCTTCACATTGCATATTTATTAATCAAGGAAAATATGCAAAGGAATTACTCAAATAGTTTAACATGGATAGTACAATTAGTAAATCCACACCTATGGCAACTACTACTATCCTTGACAAAGATATCTTAGGTAAGAGTGTTGATCAAAAACTCTATCAAGGTATGATCGGTTCACTCTTATATATTACCGCTCGTAGACCAGATATTATGTTCAACGTATGTTTGTGTGCTAGATATCAGTCTAGTCCTAAAGTGTCTCATTTAAAAGCTGTGAAACGAATTTTAAGATATATTAAAGGCACATCTGATTATGGTTTATTTTATCCATGCACCGATAATTTCCAACTTTTGTCGTATAGCGATACTGATTTTGCTGGTAGTAAAACTGATCGCAAGAGCACTAGTGGGACATGTCACTTTTTGGGACATTCACTAGTTTCTTGGTGTAGTAAAAAGCAAAATTCAGTATCCCTATCTACTACAGAAGCTGAATATATCGCTGTAAGTTTGGCATGTGCACAAATTTTGTGGATGAAACAAACCTTATTAGATTATGGTATTTCCTTTGAAAAACCTTCCATTATGTGTGATAATACCAGTGCAATTAATCTATCTAAAAATCCGGTTCAACATTCACGTACGAAACATATTGATGTTCGACATCATTTTCTACGTGATCATGTTTTAAAAGGAGATATATCTTTAGACTTTATCTCTACTGATAAACAAGTAGCTGATATCTTTACAAAACCCCTTAAAGAAGATACTTTTATTACTTTAAGAAGAGAACTAGGAATATGTAATTTTATTGATATTTGTTGATAATAATTCTGTCAAGTTGACTGTGCTTTCATTAAGTCGACTATCTTGTATTTTTTTTTGTTTTTTTTGTATACTTATTTTCATCTTTTACCAGTCGACTGAATTTTTCCCCAATCGACTGATCAGTTGATATATAAAAACATATTTTCTTCTCGACTAAGTCGACTGTTCTATACTATCAGTCGACTGTCGCGAGTTAATCTGCCTTCAACATCGACTCATCACACCGAATTTGAGACAAATGTCTATCTTTTTACTGACCCGTGAACTCTCCATCAGCCGTTGATCTATCTCCCATTGAATCTCAGCCGTCTGTCTGCTGTTAAAAACCTTCTCCACTGTCTCTATCTCCCACTTTCACTTTTACCCCCAAATCTAAAACCCTAAAGGAAGAGAAGAAGGAGATCCAAGAGTCGACTGCTACTCTGCCGAATCTTCTTGAGCTGCTGATCCTCGTCTCTCATTTTGCTGTCTGTTTCCCTCTTTCCTGTTGGTAAACTCTCATACCTTGCATTTCTCTTAATGGAACCTAAAAGATCTAAGAGATCTTATGGTGATGCTAGTTCTTCATCCCTAGATTATTCCAAATACCTTAGAAGTCCTCATCTTTTGGATCAATGGTATCTCATTTGTACCATGGTAATTTTTCCAGGACAATTTGTTAATTTCAATGACTTAGATAGGTTCAATCTTGTCCCTATCTTTCAAAACTGTAGTCTTTATGAGTATCTATCCTTAGTAAATCAACCCAATTTCTATCCGCAACTTATCTATCTCTTTTATACAAACATGAAAGTTGTTCAACAAGAAGATGAAGAAATTATTATTTATTCCTCCGTCAAAAATACCAAGATTAAGCACACATCCGAGAGAATTAATCTTATTATGGGTATTGATGACGAGGGACTTGATTTAGGAGACATACTTCTAGATGATTCTTCTATTCTTTCCAAAATATTTTTGCCAAATCATGGACCCCCTATGACTAGTAAAAATATCACACCTGTTGCAAAACTAATTGCACGAATACTAGCTTATAACATTCTTCCCAAAAGAGGGAGTTATGATCAGTATTCTATGGAATTGCAACAAGCAGTTTATGCAATTTTTGGAAAAATCAATATCAATTGGGGTCGTGTCATCTTCTCAAAACTTCAACAGTCTCATACTCATTTCTTACCTTTTGGTGGTCTCCTTACCCGTGTCTTTATTGCTTATGGTATTGATCTCGACTCGGAGATCAATGTCGTTAAGCATTATGAATACTTCGATCGAGCTAGTTTAGCCCGTATGAAGCTTCTTGACCCTCCACCTAGAACTTCCCCTCGGTCTCCTCCTCCTTCCCAAGTTCCTCTATCAACTTCTGCTAGACGATCTTCTGCCTCAAGTTCTTCTCGTCCTCGTGCTGACTTTGATAATCCATATACTCTATATGAATGTGTCAACTATCTAATGGATCATCAAGACACTGTTGATTCTCGTCTTGACTCTCTTGACTCCAAAATCACCAACCTAACTAACCTCTTTACTTCTCAATTTCCCCCACCGTCTCAAGCTGTTGATGAAGACACCGACGATGAAGACTGATGATTTTTTAAAATTTATTTCTATAATTTTTTTTTTAATCTGCTGTTAGTTTTCCAAAAGACTTTGTTATTTCTGTAAGAGAATGTTATTTTCATTATTATCTTATGTTTTTGTTGATGACAAAGGGGGAGAAATACCTTCTACTGTGTTTGTGTTTATTGTGTTTACTGTGCATGTTGTCTTTATCTCTCTGTTAAGTCGACTGATTACATTATAAGTCGACTGATATTGCTGTATGTACTGTGTTTATTTTTTCTGTTAAGTCGACTGCTTCCATTATAAGTCGACTGATACAGTCTATTTTATGACACATCTTTATGTATGCATGTTGTATTTTTAATAGGGGGAGCATATCATTTCTGTGCTTGTATTATTTATATTTTTATCAGCTATTGTGTTGTCATCATCAAAAAGGGGGAGAATGTTGATTCTTGATTTTGATGATCACAACACACTGCACATGTATCTATGCTATACTTTATAATTGCAGGTGCTATACACAAAGGACTCACTACTATACAGCTGAACAAATGAACAAGCACAATGCTCCAGATAAAGACAATGGTTAAAGCTTCACTCAAGACTCAAGCCAAGACTCATGCTTCAAGTGTCATTTAATATCATGTCTTGTAAACAAATGTAATCTTGTTGTAATTGAGTCTTAGTATGATGTAAAGCCTTGTCACGCACACATACACTCACTCTTTTACAAATGTGTGTTTTTCAAAACATCAAAGGGTCAAAACAGTTTGAAATAGTTTAACTGTTGAGTACCAGTCGACTGATACTCATACCAGTCAACTGTCAGTACAAAACTGACTAAACTTATTCAAACTCTAACCAGTCGACTCATTATGGCAACCCAGTCGACTGTTCGAGTGCATTTGACCGTTTTCTGGTTTTAAAATCGTTTTTCAAAATTCAAAGCTGATTAGATTCGTTGGTTGACAGTTGGAATAACTGCCTCCCAAAGTCCAGTAACTCTAAACTCTATAAATTGAGTTCAGAGTTCACTGTTAAAAGATCTAACATTTTTCGAGCATTCTTTTTAGATTTTTTAAGTGTTCCATTGTTCAAAGAGACAAAGCTTTCAATTTTCTATGTTTCGGTTCTCTACATTCAGTCCAGTATAACATCTGACTTAGTTTTGGACTGGATATAGAAGTCAACCTCTTTTAGCCACGTACTACATCACTAATCACATACAAGGCTATAGGTTGATTGTAAATATTTTCTTGTTTTTCTTTTACTCTCGGTTGGAGAGTTAGACTCTAGGTTGTAGAGTCAGTGGTTTCACTCTTGGTGGAAGAGTGGGGTGCTTTCTCTGGTTGAGAGAAAGGACTACTGGTTAGACAAGGTTGTTGTCTGAACGCCGTAGGGTATTCTTGTAAACTTGTTTTTCAAGAATAGTGGAAATCTCAAGTGGGTTGCTTGGGGACTGGATGTAGGTCGGAAGGACCGAACCAGGATACATCGTGTGTACTCTGTGGTTGTATCTCTTGAACTTGCATTTACATTTTTCTGCTTGTTTTATTATTGTGAAACTTGTCTGGACAGTCGACTGGCTCCACTATAAGTCGACTGGTCAGACATGTACTCGGTTAGTTTATTGTTTAAATAAGTCGACTGGCTCTATTTTAAGTCGACTTCACAGAGTTGTTTGTATTATCTCTTATTGAGTTAACTCAGTCGACTGGTTCACTCCTAAGTCGACTGCTCAGAAGAAAAAAATTTTATTCCGCAATTTTATTTTGATAAACACTATTCACCCCCCCTCTAGTGTTTGTTGCCTCACCTACAGGATCCAACAAACCGACCCTTCAATTTCACAAAAGCTTCATTACAAGCCCCATCCCAAACAAACTTCTGCACCTTCTTTGTCAAATTGGTCAAGGGTCCAGCTATCTTCGAGAAATCCTGAACGAACTTCCGAAAATACCCTGCCAATTGAAGAAAGCTTTGCACTTCCGATGTTGACTTCGAAACCAGCCAATCCTTGACTGCAGAGATCTTCAACGAATCAACAAAAACACCATCACCGTAGATAATATGACCCAGAAAGGCAACACGATCCATCCTAAACTACACTTACTGAACTTCCCATATAGCTGGTTCTTCCTCAACGTCTGCAAGACAAACCTCAAGTGCTCACCATGATCTTCCCGGTTCTGAGAATACACCAAAATGTTGTCAATGAAGACCATGAAAAACTTGTCCAAAAATGGTGAGAATACCCTATTCATCAAACTCGTGAACACTACTCGTGCATTGGAAACTCCGAACAGCATTACCAAGAACTTGTAATGCTCGTACCTTGTCTGGAACGCCATCTTCAGGACATCCTCTAACTTCACCTTAACTTGATGATAACCGGAACAGAGATCCAACTTTGAGGAAACTGAAGCACCGCCCCCAGTTGGTCAAACAGGTCATCAATCCTCAACAATGGGTACTGATTCTTCATAGTGACATTATTCAACTCTCGATATTCAATGCAAGTCGGTGACTACCATCCTTCTTGTTGACGAACAAAACTGGGGCTCCCCAAGGCGAATCATTCATCCTGATAAAACCCTTATCCAACAACTCCTGGACTTGCACCTTCAGTTCTGCCAACTCAACCGGTGCCATGCGGTACGGAGTCTTCGAGATAGGTGATGTACCTGGTTGAACATCAAACTGAACTCCACATCTCAGTCTAGTGGTAATCCGGGCAATTCCTCAGAAAAGACATCGAGAAAGTCCCGCACAACCAAGGGTGCAACATCTCCATCAGTGCACAACGACTCAAGTGTAGCAGTTACCGGGTTTGTCGAGATCTTGACACACCCAAGCGGTGTCTCACCCACATGAAACTCGAACTCTTGATAACCTGGAAGCCTAAAAGTCACCTTCTTCTCTCGGAAATCAATCACAGCATAAGTAACACGCAGCCAGTCCATCCCCAGAATAACATCAAAGCCAGAATTGGGGATCACAATAAGATCGGCCTTGAAATCCACACCACCTATCAGCAAAGGGTTTTTCTTGCACACCCTACAATAGACAATGACACCTCCACCTGTGGTGATGTTCCAAGCTAAGGGCATGGCGTCGCTTGCCAAACGATACTGATCAACAAAGCGGGAGGAAACAAAGGAGTAGGGTAGCACCGGAGTCGAACAGAACATGAGCAGGAAGAGAGAAAAATAAGATGACACCTAAAAGATGATCAAAAAATAGGAGTGAGGTGAAAGAAGGATATATGTACAAATAATTATGCAAAAGGACAAGGAATAACACCTGAATCAAAAGAACATGGATACGAAAAGAATGAATTTACACCCAATAAGGAATCAATGAATGAGAACGAATGGAAGGGACGAAAGAAAATAAGAAATGAAGGAACTGAATATGAAGAGATCAAAAGGTGGATCGAATAAGATTAGTACCCAGATTATATATTGGTTATTACACGTTCATGTGTTCAACGTGGTGCGCCTATTGTTGAGTTAACCTGGCTAAGCCAAACGTGACTAACATATCAGCCAAACATGACTAACACATTAGCCAAACCTGGGCTCTAATACCACTAAAAACTATGTCACGCCCTGCTTTTCAAAATATGGAAATACTAGCGCGTAACAAAGGCCCAGCGAATGATGCAAGCATCATCCATAAGCTATACCAGTCTAACTCTACAATATGAATAACAATCCCAACCACACAAGAGAAAATAATCACATAAACGAACAACAACTTCAATAATCAATGAAATAATTCATAAAATAATATCCAACATCTGGGAAAACAAACTTCGGGTCATAATGCCCAAAAAAACAAAGTACAATAATAATAACAATGTTCAAGGGAAATAGCATAAAGAAATAATCAATGCAGTCTATTCTTGAGCTCCATTTTTCAGAATTGTTGCTCACCAAGTCATTCGGGTATTATTCCTTGAGTACCTGCAAACTCGTGATCTAAAATAAAAAAATAATGTCCGTCAGAGTAAGTCACGGACAGCATGTAGTGGGAAATAGAGAATAATAAAAGTATGGTATATCATGAATAAAGGACTGGATCAACGTTAAGGAACAAAAACAATGGTTGGCGATAAAGTCAAGGGTCTGTATTTAATTATGCAATAATCAGTAGCTACAATTCATGATCAATATCGATGACAATGTATGGGATCAAGCATGCAATGTCAATATAGGGTTATTATTCATTTTATTAACCTATCTAATGCACATAATACTGTGTCACATACCACAGGTTCGGTGCATGTAAACAGTGATCATTTTAGACTGTTATGATGAACTCTACAAATCATGTACTCGGCATCGATAAAAAATAATTAACAATCGATACTCCACCTTCCATGACAATAATCATTGTAAACAATAAGGACCCTACCGAGTACAGTCTCCGATCATTCACTACTAAATCAACCCTTAATTCATCGGCTTGTTAATATTTTATTGTATCCTAATGTGAGCATGCAAGAAGATGTCAAGGTTTTGTAATGCAATGTGTGACCAATTCTACTTATTACATGCAAGGAAAACAGTGTTCAATACAAGCATACATTCTGGACAGCAAGACGTTGTTGTATAAAAACAGAGTTTCCGTTGCTACAGGAAAGCAAAACTGGATCCGTCAGAAGTTCTAGAAACTAGAATCTCTTCCGGTTCCAATGCATACAAACGTCATATGATAACTATAGAAATTGGGTGTAAAATTTTATTCTTTACTGCTTTATGTTCAGGCAGCAGGTTAAAGGTCATGTTCACATATATGTATTAGGTCTGAAAATTTATCAATTAATTTCACAAAAATTCAGGGTGACTCCTAATCATGTCTAGTATCAACTAGATTAATTTTAGATTTTAATTATACTGTTAATATTCTCTTTTCATTAACCATTCATGTTGATATACATATAATTGCGAATCTGGAAATCCAGACCTAGCACTACTAAAAGTCTGATATCTTGCAAATTAAGAATCGGAATTCAGATCTGTTGAATGTTCTGGAAAGTAGACTCACAGAGCTATAATTGTTTTTTACAAGGTTCTAATAATTTCCTACAGAAACCGGATCAAATATTTAATGCAACATAGAACAGACAGCAGGCCAGCAAGGTGATTGATATGAATTGGCAATAATTTAAACATGAAAACATGCAATTTCATGGTAATAAAATAACAAAGGCTCTATTTAATTATTAGCATGCAATTTCAACATTAACGAGGCATTTCATAATCATGGCAATTGATTCACGAAAATCATATTCAATCGGGAACATACCAATGATCAATCAATTCTATAGCATAGATCTACTTGTTTTCATGTATTTCGTGCATATGTAATGTAAATTAGAGCATGGGTTTGAGTTAAAGATATCAGCACGAAAAGAGAATTATCACTTGGTTTCGCCGATGAATCCGTGATAATCTCTTGAACAAATATTAAACAAATATATAAGATAAGTGGAATGTGAACTACTTGCAGGAGATCAACAGAATTCTTGAATACGAATAATAAATTGGTTCAAGAGGACTTACCTTATACGACTGATCCGAATATAAGAATAACAGGATTAGGATCCCGACGGCAACAATGCATGAGCAAACAACAGGCAGAGCACGTGCGAGGCATAGAACAGCAAACAGTAAAATCCTTAACACAGCAAACAGCAAGATCCCAACAGCAAACAGCGGATCACCCAACAGCAAACAGTGGATGAACATCAACGGCAGGGACTTCGACTTTGACGGTGAGTGGCGGCAGTGCACGAGGCGTTGATGAGCGACAGTCGACGAGGGTGCACAGTGGTGATCGACTGCGAGGCAGTCGAGGGGACCACAAGGCAGGGGTGTGAAGGTGGTCGACTGTGTGCAGGCAATCGGTGATGAGTACAGGTGGTGTTCGCGGTGCTGCAGGGGAGGTAGTGGAAGGCCGGGGATGGTGGTGATGTTGTCTACGGTGAGGGTGGTGTCGAGGTTGGAGGTGGCAGTCGAGGCTGGAAGGCGGTAGAGATGGAGACAGGGATGGGGTCGACGTGGTGGCATAGGCAGTGAAGGGTGCAGGTTGAGGGTTGGCTGTAGTGGTGACGGGGATGAGGATGAATACGAGGGCGATGAGGGGGGAGGGGGAGGTCGATGGCAATGGAAGATGAGGGCTTCAGGATGTAGGCGTTGAGGGAGGAAGAAAGGTCAGGGATCAGGCAGCTGTGTTTAGGATGTAATTAGGGTTAAGTATGATTAGGGCTAGGGGTTAAACAATGTATATATAGAGTAAATCACGATGTTGGTTATTGGGTAGCGGGTACGGGTTAGCGGGTTATAGGGTCAGTAGGTTATAGGGTTTGGTTTAAAATTCAGTAGGAAAGAGGATACGATTAGTAATAGATTAATTGGAGTATTCAATGAGCAAAAATTTAAATAGGTTGAACAATAAAATTTTCAGGTTTCATTAGAAAATAAAATTGATTGGACGAATAAATCAAATTGGAAGCAAACAACAAATTTTATTATCAATTAGCAAAATTACTGAGGTTCAGAAAAAATAAAGAATAAAAGAAATGAATAATAATACAAAGAAAACGAACAATTGGGAACAGGGGTTACAGCTCCTCATGAGGGTTGGCTTCTAATGCCACGCCGAGGGCGCAACACATTGAAGCCTTGTGAAAGCTCCTCATGAGGGTCGGCTTCGGATGCCACGCCGAAGACGTAGCATATTGAAGCCTTGTGAAGGCTTATCATATGGGTTGGCCTCGGATGCCATGCCAGGGTGCAGCACAGTAAAGCCTTGTGAGAGCTTGAATTTAGTCATCACGTGTGACTGGCCTCTCAGGCAGCATTCTGCGTTCGTTCATAGTTAACAAAGGGGCATCACGTGACCCGTTAATCAAGAAATTGCTTTTTCTTCTATAAGTCTTTGTACCCCACTCCTTGTGGGACCACTTTTTCTTTCATTCAACAAAATTTCTGAGCATCATGTCTGCGAGACAATCTGGCAGCTCAACTTCATCTTTGTCCTCAGGAGGCAATGGGTCTTCCTCTGAGGCCTAGTCTAGGTCATCATCGAGGACGAGTGGGGCTGAACAGAACCTCTCGCGATCCCATATGTCGGAGGAGGTCGATATCTAGGGGGTGAGCACGGAAGCCGGCTGACCCCGAGTTGCAAAAGAAGGGGGCCATGGTGGAGGTGACGAACGGAGGCCCAGAATTTGTGGAGATAGGGACCTAGGAGGAGAGCCCCCTTACCATGAGTGAAGACAGAGGAAGAGTGGGGGGAGAGTTATAGCGTCCCAAACTGGGATGAAGGCGAAGCTACAGGGACCTCTACCACGCAAGGGTTGGAAGCTACAGCCTTGGACAACATCATAGGCATCCCACCTCAACACGGTCTTCGTCCTGCCAAGAGGAAGAGGCAAAACATTTCTCTTGACCAGGAGTGCCTGCCGATGCCCTATTGGGACGATCTCGCAGGTTGTGTGTCTTCTCGGGTTTGTCTAAAAAATTTGCAGGATCTGGTTCAGTTCGGTGTACACCCTTCGTCACCGAATAGACCTAAGACGGAAGCTGATAAGAAACAAAATACTATGTTGGAGAACGACCTTGGTGTCATCCAGGATAAGTTCTATAATCCCCCGGAGTACATTCTGATACTCTCGAAACAAGTGGTTCGTCCGGCCGATAAGCTAGGGGAGAAGTTTTGTATGTTTCCTCTAGATGCCTTTTGTAATGCCCCGGATCCCACTACCGGAAATCCGTGGCACAACTAGAATCTTTCCTTCAAATGTTTCTCAACACAGTAATAATACGGGAAATTAAAAACTTTTTATTGCCATCAAGTGATTACATTAAACAATTACATCTTGTTCTTATAACAAGGAATACAAATTACATCAGCTTATTATAGATACTACATTGTAACGATTACCGTCTGCCACCCAGAACGGTAGTCATCTGATCTTTATTGGAAACTCCACCGAGTGGTCATGCTGCTTCCCTAAGATGTGCCTTGTAGTTCGAATCTTCCGCTGAGTTACTTTGATATTCCAGCACCTTCTCGAATGGTAGGTATGTACACTGCTACTCCACTTGGATGCCCTGCTTGTCTTGAGTTCCCCTGCACTCGTGACCCTGCATCCAGCACCTAAATTGAGTGGGCACATCAGTACGTATGCTGACGCAATGCTGATAAGAAATAGCAATTTTTAAACTTGTACAATCACAATCAGTCTTGATGAAAATGGAAATGTGCATCCTAATTTCATAGTGTCTGTGTATGCCATGTCCCGAAGTCTAATACATAGTAAAATGTACAGAAATAGATGCACTTAATCTAATGTCAGCAAGACTTTGAACACGCATGCATCCCATACTACATACGCTCCAAATCAAGCCGTCTTCTACAGTTCAGGGTTTCGAACTCTCGCTATGCAATGCATTCTACTATTGTACACTTCCTGTTCCTGATAAGTATAACATGATTGAGGAGGTTGCAAAATTTTGGGGTTTCCTCATTTACCACTAATAACCGGCGTACCGTACCTCACTCAAAAGTCGTGATGAACTACAAGGTACCTCGTACCAAGTGGCGCTGAAGACTAATAGGGAACCCCACCTATGGCTCGTTCGTGTCCACCAACATAGAACAAGGGAACATCCCGTTCTTATCAAGGTACCTCAGGATGTAACAGAGTGAGATACGGCTCCCGTGTTCTCGACTAGTGAGAAGTCACAGCTCGTATCCCTTTGACAGGAAGAGACAACCCTAGTTATCACTGCCTAGTGCTAGCCCATAGAAAAAATCGGATTATAGGGTATCACCGCTAACACCAACTTGGTCCTCAAGCGAAAATAAAGAAATACAATCTAGTTACCAAAACATGCTATTCACCTAATCTCGTATAACGTCTAAACGATTGAGCCCAAACGAGTCTGTCAATGAAAACCAATACGGTGAATCGATATTCTCGATTGCCAATACCTCAGTAGGTCCTTGACCCATATCCCCGATCGGTGACCCTCAGCAAGCATTACAGTTGTGGCCAATGAAGTGCTTTATACCCGGAAAATGAAGTGAAACAAACATAAACTACTAATAGCCAATCAATGACAGACCCAGGGCATCAACACCTCTAGACGAGCTAAAAAGCTGAACATACGACAATCAAGTCGTACAACTATATCCATAACTCGATCATGGTTCCATCATGTGTTATAAGTACCAAGAATCCCATCTAAGTCCAATGTGAAGCGCTTCCAAGGAATAAAATACTTATAACATCTTAAAATGCAATTTAGCTCACAATTATAATATTGCAGTATGTAGAAAATCTCATCTCAAATCATCTACTAACTCAAATTCGAAGATTTCAGATTCTATAGAAAGATATAATCTTCTACTTCATTTCTCTAGTTGATGACTAACTCAAATTTAGTCCATAAGAGTTAACCAATTCCCTAGCAATCCGTTAGCAATATTCAGCCCAACCATTATGCAGTAGCTGCACTCAACAATTCATAACACATGACCCACTTATTGGAATCTCAAGATATTGGGCTTTATAGAAAGATATAAGTGTGCACTACAGCTCTCTAGTTTATCACTTCCTCAATTTCAGTCATTAGAATGCTATAAAACCCCTATTTCCATCAGGTATGCACAATCTCAACATGCAAACTTCAATAGTATCAATGCAGTTGCTGCAACTTGCAATGACCATAACTAATCACTCATGTATCGGAATCGCGTGATCTTGGGTTCTATAGGAAGGTGTGAATATCTGCAACTTGCAAAGAGCATAACTAATCACTCATGTATCGGAATCGCAAGATCTTGGGTTATATAGGAAGGTGTGAATGTCTAATACAACTCTCCCATTGTTCACTTCCTCAGATTTAGCTATTTAAGTATTGTAAAACTCCTACTTCCATCAGGTGTTCACTTCTCAACCTACAGACCCCCTGATTCTGGCTGCATCGTGCAACAAGCACAACAACTCACTCACTAATCAGAATTGCATGATCATAGGCTTTATAAAAAGATACGAGTGTCTACTACAACTCTCCAGTTGATCACTTCCTCAAATTCATCTATTTAAGTGATATAAACCTCCAATTTCCATTAGGTGTGCACTGTTCATTCCTACAAACTTCATCATTAATAATCGGCTACAATCGAACAATTGTTTGATCCCTCAAACTCCGTCCAATAATTCTCAAACTTTGGGGAATCAAAGTAGACATATCCAACAACCATATTCCAAAATTTTACCTCCTAACCCATAATATCCTAGGAGATATGGATTTGAATAATGATCAAACTTAGCCAAAATAGCAGCTCAACCTGAACAGGCTATACTATTTTGGTTCGACCAAACGAAGTATTAAATTTTATCCAACAATTTTCAAATTTTACACAATTCAACTAGACATATAGGAGAATCATAATCTAAAATTTCAACATTTAACTCTAAATATTCTAGGAGTTAGGCAATTTTGAACATGGATAAAAAATCAGCTAACACGACATAGAGACAGCTACTCTCATTCTTGCTGCGCCATTTTGCAATGATCAAATATGGTATTAAATCTTCTTCAAAAATTCTCAAACTGTACACAGTCATAGCAGACATATACAAGATGCTACACTTCAAATTTCATCCCAAATTTTCATACCAATTTAGAGTTATGAATTTTTAAAGTCCAAACTTTCACTCTCAACAGAGCAGATTTCCTGCTGATCCGGTTGAACAAACAAATACATTAAAAATAGCAGTAAATTCCCAAAATTCTGAAATTTGGAATACATGTTGTTAACATATACATCTAACTTTCCATTTCAAGTTTTAACTCAAAATGAGTGATCCAACTCAAGATATGATTTTTTTGAACATGAGCATGCAAAAAGGCAAACACGGCCAGTGTTCCCCCTTCTACTATTTCCGGAAAACAATTAATTTGACATGTCAATTCATACCCAAAAATTATGAAATAATTTGGGCTTTCTCTAAACATCATCAAGATCATACAGTATAATTTTGAAGTCAAAGTTCTAACTTATCACCAAGTTACAATTTCTCTAACATAAAAGGTCTTTAAGCTTCTAAGTGCAATCTTAACATTTATACCAAGTTTCTACCTGAACTTAACATGAACACTTATCTACTCTTACAGACTACTATCATTTAGCATTCAAGCAATCATCATATCTCAACAAAAATTAAACATATCCAAAGTTTATAAAAACACCTACATAGAAGAAATCTCCAAGTTTTTGTTTTGCTAGCTCTTCTCCTCCTCTCAACTTCTTCTTCTTCACCTCCAAGAACTTCAAAGCAAACCTACAAAAAAAATTGAACTCTCTTTTCTTCTCTTTTTCTTTCTTTCTAAACCATGAAGAAGTAGAAGAAGAAGTAGAAGAAGAAGGAGGGTGAGGGTTTTTGGATGAATTGAGATGGAGATGGGGGAGAGGATTTTCGGCCAAAAGAAGATGGGGGTGGGCTATTTTGGTCGGCAAGATGAGAGGGAGGAAGAGAGTGAGGTGGAGGTGCGGGGATTTGGCTATATAAAGTCTAGAACATTCTAGTGTTTGATGGGGCAATGGCTTGGTTTGTTGCTTCTTGGATTTAACCTCCACCATAGGTTTTATTTGATCATCAAGATTGAAGATGAGAAGTCCTTGATTAGGGTGTGATTCTTCAACATCCTACCAAAGTATATGTACATACACATTTCTAATATATATTTATACACATACACATACATATGGTATATCTATATAATAAAACACTAAGAAAGCTATCAAGTGGCACTCATTCAATCCCCCCGAAATCAAAGGCCTAGATCTAATCTCACAAAACACATCCTCCCCCCCCCCCCCAAAGTTTCCCCCCAAAACTCAAATTCAAATTCTCCCCAAAACAACTCCTTCATTTATTTAATTATTTCTCTCTCTCTCTCTCTCTCTCTCTCTCTCTCTCTCTTTCTCTCTCTCTCTCTCTTTTCTCTCCATATATATATACTTATGGAAACATGGACTTTTATACCCCAATTTATAATTATTTTTCAACATATACTAATGGAAACATGGATTTTTCTACAACTAATTATTGTCATACTATTCAAACTTGAGCTACCAAATTGTTGATTTACTGTTTATAAGGCTTTTCATATGCTGTATCGTTCTTAAGACGTGCCGTAGGCACGTGCCGACGGGCAAATCTAGTTCAAGTATAAAATCCAATTCAACACAAGTCAATTAAATATATATACATACATATATATAAAAATACATACAAAATAAATACAAGTAATCATGTATATGTATCATATATAATCCAATCAAAATATACATACATTCATATATATATATATATATATATATATACTCATTACAAATAAAATATTTATTTGTAAAATATAAGAATATATTGCACAAAAATACTATTTTCCCAAAGATTGTTTCGTTAAAAGAATCAGGACAATACACACAATTTAATCGAGAAGATATCCCGAATACATCTTATCAGGTTCAGAATACATAATATATCTGAAATTTCCTCAATTAGAACTAATAACCATGAAAAATATATAATCACGTGCCATTCTCAGATGTGGACGGATTAACATGCAAAATAGTTATTTACTATTTTGCGGGGTGTTACACTTTTACTTCGGATCTGCATCTCCCCCGCCATCCATTCATCAAGCAGGTCTTGAACTGGGCTGGGATGAGTCCATAGTATGCACCGAACTTGTGGAAGCAGTTGACAAGTTTTATCATGCGCAGCCAAAGGAAGGGCATCCCTCTGAGCTTCAGGTATTTCTGAGCGAGTTTGGGTTTGGTCGCGCTCCTGAAAAGTTCTCACCGGTGGTACATTGCCCCTCGGTGTAAGCTGTGTATGGTCCACAACCATCCGAACTCCATAAAGGATTGGAGATCCAAGTACTTTATCATATATAGCTCAGAGCCCTGGGACATACTGACCTCATGGTCATATAGGCCCGCTCCAAAGGAGCCTTTGAAGCTCGATGAGCTCTCTAAAGAGGAGTAGGTGGATTTTAGCAAGCTGTTCGACGACAACCTGAGCATTGATTGGTCCAAGCTGACGGAGATGTCACTCGCAGTTAGTGGGCTGAGTCCGTTTGTCCCTGGTGAGTTTCCTTCCCTTGTAACACTTTTAATTTGCTTATGGTTTGGTTCTGATGCATCTCTTTTGTAGCCTCGGAAGATATGATGTCGATGCCCTCTTGGCTGCTCCGACAGCACAACGAGCCACTGAGGATAAGTAGAAGAAGAGAGAGCTGACGCCGAGTGTTGGAGGATCCCCGAAAGGGCGACCAAAAAGGGTGAGGGGAATGAAGGCCTTGACTATCTGGGATCCAAAGGATTCTTCCTGGGTGGAGCCCAGCGAGATATCTCTCTAAGATCAATAAATGCAGGAATCTCCGGTGTCGTAGATCCATCCGTTTCTAGAGGATGCCATCCCTGCTAAGACACGGGAGACCTTTACGTCTGACTGGTCAGTGAAGCTTGTGTTAGGTTTCAAAGGTAATCACAGACTAAATACACAGCAGAAAAATTACAAAAAAACATCAAAACCTAGATATGGATCCATGCCAAAACTATAAATTGTGTTTAGGAGTTATACCTTAAGGATGGATCTGATATCTCCACAGTATGTTGATCACAACACTGTAATATTGTGGTGCCTCTACGATATCCACACGAATGAAAAACGGTTCTCCCTCAGACTAAGGTGCTATCTGCGGGAAGGGGATATTCCTCCTCATGATCTCCCTCTCACACTTTTTGTGAGGACTATGGTTTTTCACGTGTCTCTTTTCCACAGTTACTTTTCATATATATAGATGTAGAAAACCAATCCTAAAAGAGTAATGAGGTTGTTAGGCTCACAATCTGACCTGTCAGATTCATGTGTGCACCATTGAACTTTAGTTGGCCCATTTAATTCAATTAAATGTTCAACCAATGTTCGGAGTCCAAGTCTTACTTCGATCCCTAGTTAAATTCATCTTATGAATTCAAATCCCAATTTCGATCCATTCTAGGTATGTGACCCTGTAGGTTCCCATTACGTTGACAGTAATACTAAAATCATATTCGAGTAATACAAACAGTGAGCGGTATCTAACAATATATCACTGCTACTTAAGTAACGGGAATGCCAGTTATTCGACATAACCTTTCCGTGACCAATGTCATCATGTAGTCTAGTTCCTTTGTCCAGATATCTTAATTGAACACAAGGCATAGAGCGTGTCACCCTTGTATAGTTCAGTCTTTGGTTTCTTGTTGTCCGAGTAGACTTACTAAAACAAATGAGATCAATATCTCATATTCACTCAATTGAGCACGACCATGCATTTTGCAGTCTCACTCAATCAAGGGGCCTGTAGATATCACTCCTGTTATGTAAGAAAGAAAAATTCTATCTAAGTCACTCCCATCCCTCTGCATGATTAGTGGTATATCCAATAGTCGACTTTATAATCACCTTATTACATGCGACATTTGACGACATTAAAACATATAACTTCTCATGTTGGGAACTGTAGTGACTTCAAGTCAAAGGGCAACGTACACCATGGTCACTGTAAGAACCGCTTATGACACTCACATAACGATCCATGCAGCGTTATCATGGTGGGTCAGTCCAGTACATTATTACTCTAATATGTACCCATGTGAATATTTGATATCTCATATCCGTGACCCGTGAGAATGGTCATTAGTCTATGCACACACTATTCTTTATGTATTATTGTTGTCTTAATTCATAATAATACTTGACTAGGGATATTTAAGAACAATGTTCTAATTTCAGCCAATAGGATCTCACAATTAAGTCATGCACTTGATATCACATGGCAATCAACTTACTATTCTAAGGACTTCTATGTTCATTTAATTCACAATAAATAACACAATAAATAAAATGCCTAAATATGAAATAAATGTCATGATACAATGTAAACTAGTAATGTTAATACACAACTAGCCTTTACGGCAAACACCAACTGCGTGTTGACTCCATCATCGAGTCTCAGATGGTCGTCGAGGTGGTGAATAATCTTGCACCTCCAAGGGAAAGGAATGCCCTCTCTTAGGAGACGTTCAGCTCTGCGTACCTTCGGTACGCACAACACTCGGTGGCGGTAAGTGCACGTTCTTGAGTGGCAGTATCCCTTAGTTGGTATCTTTCTCATTGCTTTCCTTTTCGCTGCAGGCCACACTCTGTGGGAGTGACCTCATGAGGCAATATGATTACGACTTGGTCTACCAAGCACAGGGCCCAGCGGTACGAGACAAAGTGGCCGAAGGAGAAGACCCGAGCCGATGGATTGGAGAAGAGGGTGAAGGAGTTGAAGGTAGAGGTCGATGATGCGACTGGCCAATCGTGCTGGGTCAGGATGAGGGCTACCATTGGGCCCTTAAACATGTCAAGGATAGGAATCCCGATGTCAACCTTGATGGCCTCTACTACGACCCGGAACCGGGCACTAACCACACTCCTTCGACCCCGAGGGAAATCCTTTATGACATTGGTGATCCTGTTGAAGTTGAACCCATTCGTTCTCCTCCACAGGAGGTCCACCTTTAACTTGTAGTTTTCTTTCTTATATTCTTATTCTTAATTGTGTAAATGCCAGGTGCGGACTGGCCACCACACATTTTTGTAAATTTTTGTCTAAATGAAAATTCACAACTTGCCATGACTATCCATTTCGTGTATGTCTGGGTTGTGATGCAACTTGCTGAACAGGTGATGAGGTGTGGACCTCGGGAAGAGGACCTCGAGAGCGAGGATGGCACACTCTGTAGCAAGTTGGGTCAGGCGGAGGAGATGATCACCACCTTCACAATGAGGTGACTGATCGGGAAGGGGTATTCGGTTATCACATCAGCCGGTCGCAAGAGGTGGCTTGGGAATTGGCTTGCCTGAAGGCATTGTTTCCCGATCACGACGTAGCTCTTGCTCAGGCCGATGCTAGCGGGCTTTCTCATCCCTTCGACAGTCACACCTCGAGCTCCATCCTTAGATGGATGCTTGTGGAAAAGGACTTTGAGATCTTTTAGTTGAGGGCCAGACTGGGGGTGGTGAGCCAGGAATACACTTTTTACAGTCCCTTCTCAAGGCTGGAGCATTATGCTAGGATCTGTTCGAGAGTAGGGGCCCCGGGGATGCCCAAAGTGGAGTAACAGGATCGACCAGTGTAGCTAGTGTGAAAGGTTTGGAGGTGCCCCGCCTGGGCATCGACCCCTCGACTGCTGAAGCGGTAGTTCCTAGGTCGTGATCAGACGAGGGTCTCAGGATTCGAAGCCACATGACTTGAACTTGTGATTTCCGTTGTAATTATGCGAATGTAATCATTTCGTCTTTGTCATATAATAAAAATGCTTTGTCGAACTTAGTTTTTTGTTAGATGGCTTCTTGATAGTTTTCTGTTTGGGAGTCATCCTCAGATACCGGCACGAGAATTGGAAGAGGTGATGCCTCGAGCTCTTTCTCATGTGGCTCAGCCTCGGAGACCACGTCAATGGTGGAGGAAAAGTGCATTTGGTGCATGCTCACGTGGGATCATGCACTTGGCGCAATTAACAATGTCTCACTTCTATATATACAACCTCAGTTTTTTGTCACGCTCATTCACTCTCCTTCCACTTTGACTGCACATCTTCCGACCGCGACTATCGAAGATGGTGGATCCTGAGCTTATTAAGGCGAAGTGCAAGGAGATAAGTGCCGAGAAGAAGACTTGGGACGAAGCGGAGGCTATGATGAAGGCTAGGGCTGACGTAAAGGCTCTTGAGGGGGAGACGTCACAAAAGTGGCCTCCTCCGGAAGTGGAGGAACTCTCAAATAAGAGGGCGAAAAGCGTCGAGCCCCTCAGGGCTAAGGCGGGCGAATCGACCGTCAAAAGAAAAGGCAAGAGGCCCCCTCCAGCTCTCGCAGCCAATGCCACAACCCCGATCAAACTTCCCAAGCTGGTGAATGTGTAGGTTCCATCGTGGTCAGTGATCGAGACAAAGGCGTTGTCTTAAGGTGTGGTGTCTCGAGTTGTGGAGGGTCTCGGAGGCCACATCGAGGGTGCATCGCATTAAGACATTGCGAGTTCATCACGAGGGTCAGCCTCAGATGCCACGCCAAGGGTGCAGCAAATGGAGAACTTGTGAATTCCTTACGAGGGTCAGCTTCGGATGCCACACCGAGGGCACAGCGAATTGAGACCTTGTGAACTCTCATCACCAAGGCTCGGTCTCGAAAGCCCTGTCAGCATCTAGGTATTTGGAAGAGGCCCTCGGGGTCGGATACCACTTCAAGAGTGTAGTGCCGAGGGGGGATCGTTAGCTTTTGTTGCTAGAGCTTGATCTCGGATGCCACACCGAAGGGCTAATCCAGGCCTTTCCAGTCACGTGACATGGCACATGTCTGCTTACATCACCCGTTCATGCATTTAATGTGCCTAGGGAGTTATAGCATTGTCTGCGATACATGCAGGAAGTTGGGGAGTTCTCTGTGTCGTGTATAAGATCCTTATCACTAGGTGGTTGACTCACAACTTTTTCAAACTCCATCTTCAGCTTGCGATGTCTTGGGGTTCAGCGGGGCTTATGTTGATGGTGGAGAAATGTCTAAAGAGGCTGGGCTTGACCCCACCAAGATCAGTATTCGATTGAGGGACCCATCTTTGTCCTGGATTTCAAGATATGAAGTTCTTCCCACGGGTCCCGAGGGGCGACGATGTTGCTCTATTCTTTTCCTTCTGCACTTGGTGGTGCATTCCCGGCTAGGACCCCTTGTGCGGATGTTGTTGCTTCACCGAGGCTCAGATATGATAGGGGTAATCCTTCTTAGGGTCAGCAGAGGTATCTCGAATTCCAGGATCTGATGTCCCTAGTCGAGGCCGAGGATGAGAGTTCCAATCATTAGAGGGAACTCAATCCAGATGAATGACTCACCGTCAGTTCGGGGGCACGTGTATGATGCCTCTTTTGCACGGCAGGTTAATCCCTTGTAGGGATCGCTACACTACTCGGCCGACCCACGGCTTTTCATCATCATTGCCTTCCATATGTGATGTCTCTTCTGCACTCGAGGCATTGGGGATGGCGATGAGGTGAGGCGCGAAGCAGTCACAAACTGATGCTGAAGTGTGAAACGACCACATGGCGTCCGATGGGTGGCGATAGCCGGTGTAGAAGAGGGAGACGACCATAAGAGGGTTTAGGTGGTAGTTTACTTGTTTTGTTGTACTTGCCGATGGCAGACTAGCCACCACCACCTTTGTAATTGTTTTCTTTTTTAATGAAAAGCATTTTGCCCCGACTCCTTGTTTGCATGGACGTCCGTTTGCACATCATTTTTGACATATGCACCCTCGATGTCGGATGTGATCCCGAGGTAGATGGGCCTATGGGAACATCCCGAAGGGATGAGTCACTGAATTTTGGCGTTGAGTCCTTTAGGGACTTTTGGCATTGAAGCCTTTGACATCGGAGGCCATACCGATGGGGATATCCTTAGGGATTTTTTGCATTGAAGCCTTTTGCATCGGATGCCGCCCTAAGGGGGATATCCTTTGGTGTTTTTGGCGTTGAAGCCTTCTGCATCGGATGCCATCCCGAGTGGGTTATCCTTGGAAATTTTTGGCGTTGAAGCCTTCGGCATCGGATGTCGCTTGAAGGGGATATCCTTAGGGATTTTGGGCATTGAAGCCTTTGGCATCAGATGTCGTCCCGAAGGGGATATCCTAGCATTGAGGCTAGGCTTTAGGTACCCATTGTAAGTGACTCAATAGGTTAAATTTGGAATGAAAATCAAAATTTATTCATTTACTACTGAAGGCAAATACACGCGTCGGCTTTTGAAGGCATCATTAAAAGTGCAGACCTCTAGGGGTCTTCATAGAATTTCCGCAAATACGCAAATATTCTGCATTCTAGGTCTTCTTGATTATCTTGCCCCCAGGTCTTCAAGTCGGTACATGCATGGCCGGACCACTTTGGAGACCCTGTATGTGCCCTCCTAATTGGGCACAAGTTTCCCCTTCTTGCTTGGTTCGGATATCTCGAGTCGCATGCGCACAAGATCACCTTCTTTGATGTTGGCGAGCCGGACCTTCTGATTGTAAAACTGTTCTATCCTTTGTTGGTAGACATTTCTTCTGATGGCCACCCTTTCGTGAACCTCGTCGAGGAGGTCCAGGTTGGCCCTAAGGCCGTCTGAGTTTGAATCTTCGTCGAAGCTTATGATTTGTGGCGATGGCAACTCGACTTCCAGGGGGATTACTGCCTCGGTGCCGAAGGTAAAGTTGAAAGGAGACTTGCCCGTAGGGTCCCTCTTGGTCATTCGGTAGGACCACAGTACGTTGGGCAGCTCGTCAACCCACAGTCCCTTGCAAAAATTGTCTAGTTGCTTCTTGAGGCCATCGAGGATTTGTCGATTGGCATTCTCGGCCTGGCCATTGGACTGGGGGTGCGAGACGGAGGAGATTCGTGGCCGAATTCCTCGATGTCTTAAAACTTGTGGGAGGCCTTTCCTGTGAAATGAGTTCCATTGTCGGTGATGAGGATCCGAGGAATCCCGAATCGACAAACGATATGCTTCAAGAAGAAGTGTTGTGCCAGGTGCTTGGTGATAGTGGCCAGCGGAGGCCTCGACCCATTTAGTGAAATAGTCAATAGCCACGGTGAGGAAGGGCCTTTGACCCGTAGCTTTGGGGAATGGTCTGACCAAGTCCATCCCCTACATGGCAAAGGGGGCTGGACTGGAGAGCGACTTGAGATTGGCTTGATGCAAATGTCATACCGAAGAGAACCTCATGGGCCACATTTCTTTACCAGGTCCTGAGCATCTTGCTAGAGGGTCGGCCAGTGGTACCTGTGGTTGAGTACCTTCCTCACAAGTAATCTGTTACCCATGTGGCAGCTGCTGATCCTCAGGAGCATTTCCTCGAGTGTGTACTTGGCTTCCTCCGGTGACAGGCATCGGAGGTAAGGTCTACCGTCAGCTTTTGTAAAGGAGAGCTTGAAGAACATGTCATTGATAAGCACAAACCTCTCTGCCCTGACCCTGATCCTCCTTGCCTCGGAGGCATCTTAGGGAAGTTCCATGTTTCTTAAGTAGTTCAGGATTGGAACCATCCAGGTTGGTTGTTGGGTGGGCGAGTCGAGACAGATGACTTCAGAGATTTCCTTATCGTTGCTTGGTCGAATGATGAACTCCACCAGGACCGTCCAATCTAGACCTTCGAATGAGGAGGATGCCAACTTGGAAAGGGCATCTGCTTGGTTGTTCATTTTGTGAGGGATTCTAACGATGAAGGCATGCACAAAATCGGCCAAGAGGAGCTTGACCTGGGCCAGTTGTCATGCCCTGCTTCCCGTTATACAGAAACACGGGCACGTAACTGAGGCCCAGCGAATGATATAAGTTTCCAATCTCACATCATCCATAAGCTGTACAAATATAATCTTAACAATATAAAATGTAACCACAACCATGCATGAAAGAATAACCATATAAACATGAATAATCCATGAAATGTCTCACAAACTAACCAACATCTGGAAAGAAATGAACTTCAGGTAAAAAATGCCCGGAACACAATGTATATATATATATATATATATAAAATAGCAACAATAGTAACTAGGAGAAGCATGAAATAAGATTATTAATGCATGCAAAGATTTGATTTCATTCTCTAGAGGAGTTATTCACCAAGTCTTTTGGTCATTCCATCTTCAGTACCTGCAATCTCCACATCTAGAGTTTGGGGGGGGGGGGGGGGGAAGTAAGTTAGAGCAAGTCACGGACCGCAAGTAGTAACAAGCAAAATAGGATTAAGAAGCAGGCATAACAGGGAAAGCAATAAGAACTGGCAATTCAATTATGGAACAAGCATGAAAATGAGAAAAAATATATGTAACAAGAAAGAAACAATAACTGAACAAGAAGGAAAATAAGAACTGGCGATGTAATTGTAATATAGCATGATCAAGTGTAATGCAAATGAAAACTTGAACAAGTCTCAAAATATAACTAATTGGAAACAAGGAATCATGTAACGTGAACATGTCGTGTAAACGGGAATCATGTAACATGTAAACAGGAATCATATAACTTGTAACATGAATCATGTAACTTATAAATTGGAATCATGTACGTGCTCAGTGTTAATCTTAAGTCTATCAATCTTTTATCAATCATATCTAATGCACGCAATCCTGCATTCCATAACATGGGGTCGGGTGCATACAATCAAGTTAACGTTTAGACTATAATGGCGAATTCTATAGGGTCATGTACTCGGGTTTCGCAGTAACAATAACATGAATCATATCATATTATGTAACCATAAATCATATCATATCATATCATGTAACCAGGAATCATATCATATCATGTAAACATATAAAAAGTCACTATTGTGGAAAACACGGACCCCCTTTCGAGTACACTCTCCTATATTGTCCACTACTAGATTATTTTCCTTATTACTCTGGCTTGTTATTCTTTTACAATAATAAAATATGAACATGCAACAATGAGAATGGTATCAGGACCATATCAAGGAGGTATCAAGGGCTATACAATGCATGATATACAAGTTCAATTAATTAAATGCAAGAAATAAATATATTTATAATCAAGAGCATGAAGTTACAATTCTGGCCAGCAATACAATGTTGTACAAAAATTCACTTTTCCGTTGCTACAGGAAAGAGAATCAGGTATCGTCAGAGGTTCCAGAAAATAGACTTCGTTCCAACGCATATTCACATGACATATTAAAATAACATTGACTAGGTCTATCAGTTATTCTCTACTGGTCTTATGTTCGGGCAGCAGATCAGGGTCAAATTCTTATGTATATAAATCGACTGTAAATTCATTTAAAATCTCATAAAAATCATAAATCAATTCCTAATCATGTTTAGTTACTTGTAAATATCAGGTCTTAATTCCACTGAAAACATGATAGTTTAATTAGTTAATTGCGAAGATATGCTTCAAAATAGTAATTTGGAATTAAAAATGCCATAGTACTATAAACAGTATATTTTGCAATCTACACATCAGATTCCAGATCTGTCAGAAGTTCCCCAAACTAGATTCAGAGGGCTACAATTTTTATCTAATAAATTCTAAATTATTCTAAAAGAAACTGGGTCAAATTCTTAATAGAAGTTGGGATAAATAACAGGGCAGAAATACAACATTTGCAATTGTATGATTTTGGGTTTACAAACATATAGTTTAATAACTAGAATTGAACATACTTTCAAATACAGTAATTAGAATGAGTTTCTATTGTTAACATGATAGAGATTATCATTTCTATGATATTAATATACGGATATAACCATACTATCACATACAACTGAAATTCATTCAAGTCATCTTATTTATTTATATATACATATTATATAACTCTAACTCGTGTTCATGCTATGTATATGGTGACAATAAAGTTTACGATCTTTCAGTGGGCATCAAATCATAAAGGCAACTGGATTGATTCAATGCAATATATAACAACTGATTTAATCATGGAAAGATTACCAAGCATGAACGATACGATGGTTCAATCCATTGAAACTTATAAAGAACACTTTTTATGAACATGGACGGTAACGGGTTTCAAAACACGATAATCAAATATGAATACTAATTGCGGGAGTCAAATAAAATGCTTGTACAGAAAAACAAAAATGCACAAGTGATATTGCCTTTAAGGTGACGATTTTGAATGTGATGGAACAGAGCTGGACAACGTCGACACACAGCAATGAACAATGACAGTGAGAATGAGGACCACGAATGGCAAAAAAAGCAAGTATCTTGGTAGCAAGAAGGAGAAGTCGGGATGCTCTGAATTGGCTCCGGGCAGCAACATGGCAAGCTCGAGACAGCAAGGTAGGGGTTCGAGGTTGACTGCGATGTAGATAGGGGAAGGGCAGTGGGTTCAGATAGCAAGGCGAGGTGGTCGGGTGCAGGTGCTAGCTGTAGGATAGTAAGGAGGCATCGGGGTTGTTGTTTGGGGTCGAGGCAGTGACTAATCGGGATGGTGGAGGAGTGTAGTGCGGAGGAACAGTAGATTGGTGATGGCGATGAGGCAGACAATCGGGATGGAGCACAGTGGCAAGATTGAGGTTGGGCAGCGAGTCAGCAAGGAGGGCGGTCGGGCGGTGGTGTAGCAAAGCGCTCCGGTTTTGGGTCGACAATCAGCAACAAGGGGCAGCAAAAGTGGCAGTTGATGAGGGCAGTCTAGGGCACTGCAAGGTGGCATCACTCGGTGACGGTACTGGTGTACGGCTGTGCTAGGTTTCGTTGGCAGCGAGGCTGCAGGGTGTTGTCGATGGTGAATGCAGGGAGAGAGGTCACGATGGTCGGGGTCGGTGACTGACGGTGGAAGGGGGCTGCGGTTGACGAGTGAGGTAGCAGCAAGAGAAGATGCGAAGGGGTTGTTAGTTGACGGCAAGGTGGTGCTGCGGGAGGATGAAAGAGGCGACGGGGGAGAGAGCTTGAAGCGGCTGCATTTGATGGGCACGGTTGCAAGGAGGGGGGTGAGGGGTGGTGATGGTGATTGGAGGAGTGAGAGGGTGATGGGAGTCGGGAGGTTGACGATGGTGGGGTAGGGTGAAGGAGATGATGAGCGATGGGTTTGCAGGGCTGCTATGGAGGTGGAATGGTTTGGAGTCTTCAGGTTGTGAACAGAGGAAGAAGAAGAAGTTAGGAAAGGGTTAGCGGTTATGAAGGGGATTAGTGACAAATAATTAGGGTTAGGGATTAGGGGATTAATTAGTTGAGGTGGATTGTTTAGTGGATAATAATGAGGAGATAATGTCGAGATTATTAAGGAGGCAGCTAATGAGATAATGGAAGTAACGTATTCTGTTAGTGGAGAAGATTAAGGAGGATGATTGTTATGCAGTTAGGGGGTACACCGGTTAGGGTTGAATAAGAGTATGGGCTTGGAGTTGGGCTTCATAATATAATAGAGAATTAGATAATTTGTAGGGTGGGCTAAGACAAATTTAACTAATTGTAATTAAAATAGAATGACTTAAAAAAATAAATAGTTAACTAAATTGTAGAATGGATCGGGCTTTAGTTGAGTATAAAAAATAGGCTAAATATAAAAAAAGTACACAAAGTTTTGGGTCAGTTTAAAAAAAAGTACACTAAGATTTTTTTGTTTAAAAAAAGGACACAAAGTTTCAAAAAACTCCACTAGGATAGTTAGGGTTAGGGTTCGTTAAGGGGGTTTATTTAAATATCTGATTAGTTAAGTGATGCTTTTTTAAACACAAATAAAAGTTGAATGTCGTTTTTTTAAACACAAATGAAAGATGAAAGTAGTTTTTTTTTAACCCTATCCTAACCCAACCCTAACCCTAACCCTAACCCTAACCAACCCAGTGGAGTTTTTTGAAACTTTGTATCCTTTTTTTAAACAATAAAACCTTAGTGTACTTTTTTTTAAACTGGCCCAAAACTTTATGTACTTTTTTTATATTTAGCCTAAAAAATAATAAATCAAATAGTAGAATATAGTATGAACTAGAAATTGAGATTGGATTTCTTGTACAATAATAAAGATAAAATTAATAATAAGTTTGGGTTGGGCTCAATCAAAATAAATAAATGGTCAAATAATAATGGTATAGAATAAATTAGGAGTATGACTTTAAAATAATCAACGAATAATAATAGATTTGGTTTTGGGGTAAACTATAAATAATTAACCAAGAAAAAAAATAAACTCAAAGATTGGAATAAAATTTGTGTTAAAATATATAATCATTTGAAATATCTACAAATACAATTGATGATTTGAAGAGGCCTTAATAAGAGGTCCAAAATATAAATTTAAAACAAAATGAATTTAAAAGCAGAAAATAATATATATAAAGAATCAAAATACAGAAAATACACAAAAAGTATTTATGGGCGGAAATGGGAGTTACACAGGTATTTTACCATCCCGGCATCACTTGTTTCATACTCTCTGCACACTTGATTGACGACGAGTTGGGAGTCGCTGTAGGCTTTGACCTGTTTGGCCCCTGCTTTTTAGGCTAGGAGTCTGGCTTCTAGGGCTTCGTACACCGCCTCGTTGTTAGATGCCTTAAAGCTGAAGTGCAAGGAGTATTGGAGGATGAAGCCATCTGTACCGCTGAAGATGAATCTAGCCCCGTTGCCCTCTTCGCACGAAGATCCATCCACGTAAAGTTCCCAAACAGGATCATCGTGTGGAGTTTCGGGGACCTCTGGGATGGCGCATTCGGTTATGAATTTGGCTAGTGTCTGTCCCTTAATGGCCGTCCTCGGTTTATAGCTGATGTCGTGCTGGCTCAGCTAGATGGACCATTTGATTAGGCGGCCGGAGGTCTCGGGTTTATGGAGGACTTGCTTTAGCAGCTGATCCGTGAGGACCTGAACGGACTGAGCTTGAAAGTACGGACGAAGCTTTCGAGCGGCCATGACCAAGGCGTAGGCGACCTTTTCCATTTTTTGTATCGTTTCGGCGCCACAGAGGATTTTGCTGACATAGTAGATGGGCTTTTGGGCTCAATCTTCTTCCTTGATCAGGACCACAATGAGGGCTTGCTCCGAGGCTGCCAAGTAAAGGTATAGCACATTGCCTGGCTCCAGCTTATTGCTGAGAGGGAGATTGGAAAGGTATTCTTTCAGCTGATCGAAAGCCTATTGCTGAGGCTCCCCCCACTCTAAGTTCTTCGCCCCCCAGAGGAACTTAAATAAAAGGAGGGACTTCTCCCCCGACCTCGAAAGGAAACGGCCGATGGTGGTAAGACGACTGGTGAGCCGTTGCACTTCCTTGACATTCTTGGGAGGGGCCATGTCCACAATGGCCTGAATTTTCTCAAGGTTTGCTTTTATCCTTCGTTGGGTGACCAAAAAGTAGAGGAACTTCCCTGTGGTGATGCCGAAGACACATTGATAGGGGTTGAGTCACATATTATGCATCCTCGGGACCCTAAAGGCCTCTTCCAGGTCACTCACATGATCTCTGCCCCAGAGGCTTTTGACTAGCATGTCATCGTCATAGACCTCCATGTTTCTACCGATCTTCTCTCTGAAGACCCGGTTAAAGAGCCTCTGGTAAGTGGCACCTCTTCAATCCGAAGGGCATGACCTTGGAGCAGTAGAACCCCTGATTGGTGATAAAAGTCATCTTCGGAATGTTCGGGGGGTACATCTGAATCTGGTAGTAACCGGAGTAGGCGTCCATGAAGCTCAATAGCTCATGTCTAGATGTGGCATCGATCAGGGCGTCCATGTTGAGAAAGGGAAAGGATCTTTCGGGTAGGCCATATTAAGTTTGGTAAAATCGATGCACATCCTCCATTTGTCGTGGAACTTTTTGACCAGCACGACATTAGCCAACCACTCTGGGTAGTTGGCTTCCTGGCTGAACCAGATAGAGAGGAGTTTGTCGACTTCCTCCTTCATCGCTTGTTGCCTTTCGGGGGCAAACTTTTGGCATCTCTATTGTATCGACTTGGATTCCTGGCGGACACTCAGTCTATGCATGATAAGGTCCTCAGATATTCCCGGCATGTCCGAGGGTGTCCAAGCGAACAGGTCTCAATTTCAGCGGATACAATAGATAATTTCCCCTTTGAGGGCAGGGGGAGAGACTTGCTCATCTTGAAGCATTTTTTAGGTTCGGCCTCGGAGAACGGGATCTCCTCTAGCTCATCCATTGGCTCGGAACCTATCGAACTTCGGTCTGATAGTGCCCCCTCCCCCCCCCCCCACTGTGGCAGTGTAATAGGCCCGAGCGGCCTCCCGATTCCCTTCGACGACCCCAACCCCAGACTTGGTTGGGAACTTCATGCGCATGTGGTAGGCCGAGGGTACCGCCTAGAGGGAAGCGAGGCCAGTTCGCCCAAGGTGGCGTTATAGGCGATTTTGACATCGACCACCATGAAGTCCATCACCTCTGTTCGGGAGGTCGAGAATGTAACTGTGGTGACATCCAGGCTAACGATTCCCTCGCTCTGCACTAAGGCGCTACAGAAGCCATGGAAGGTGTACTTTGCTAGTTTCAGCCTCTTCCGAGAGAGCTTGAAGTCTTCGAAGGTTGCTAGGAACAGGATGTTCACCGAACTTCTATTGTCGATGAGGATATGGAGGACCTCATGATTGGCGACACAAGACTTATGACCAAGGCATCACAGTGTGGGACTCGGACACCTTCGAGGTCTTCGTTCGAGAAAGAGACTGCCAACCCGAGACCCCGGGAAGGGGGGCAATTGTGAACGGAGTTTACCTCCCGGATGAAGTCCTTGCAGGAGGAACTAGACACTCCCCCCATGGGCCCACTATTGACGCAGTGGAGGATGGCCAGATTATCGGTACCCTAATGCTCGGGCTCTGGCTCTGGATGATTGTTCATCTCCCGAGGGTACAGAAAGGCTCTTAGGCTGTTCCAAGTGAATTTGGCAAAGTACCATCTCCGGATGAGGGTCTCGATTTCCGTCCTTCAGGCCAGGTTGACCCGTGGGAGTTGTCGTTCCTGTGCAAGGCCCATCGTGCTCGGTCAATGCATTGCTTAGTTCGGGTCCTGCCTCGAAGGGCCCGGAGGATTTCATCCCGGAATTCATGGAAATCCGCCCTTGTCACGTGACTTCCGTCCCCTCAGTTGTTCGAAGGTCGGCGGTCCCTCGGGGAGCGGCTGCGCTCCGGGTCTCGACTATGAGAGGAGTGGTGGCTTCGGCTCGGATTGTGGTTCGAGGGCTCCCCTCCAGTTCGGTTGAGACAATTTTAGATGTCTTCCTCATTCTGTATGTTGTTGATGACATTCCTTAGGTCGGACACCGCCGGATGGGCAACCTCACATGCTACCTAGCGGGATGCGCTCGAGTCGGGCTTCAGCAGCCCTTGGTCTTGTGGCTATCAGGATCCTTGAGTGGCCGCTCGACTTTGCATCGGGCACGGAGGAGGAAGTGGAGGGTCGGACTGATGAACCCTGGGTGGAGTCTTCTCGGCTTTGGGAGCCATAGGAAGTGTTGGTCACAGAGTAGATTCTAAAGAAGAGGCTCGGATCTGTGTTTCCTACAAACGGCGCCAATCTGATGCTGCTTATTTTCAGGTGTGGGAGCAACAGATAATGTGAGTTCTTTCGAGGAAGAGAAAACACGGATCTCGACCGCCAATCTAATTCTGCTGTGAGGCTGATGTGATGGATTTGGTGGATTTAAGGCATGGATTTGGTGGATTTAAGGCATCCGACCGTTGTCAGACACCTGCAAAAAAGTCTGAAACACTGGGAGGACTCCCAGCGACAGACCCTCCGACACTCAAGTTTATAACCAGAGGATTAAAGGAGGCTTAAGTGGTGAAATAGTGATACTGGTTACTGTAGAGGTAGAGCTGTATTTATAGGCGTGAGTGTAGCACCCCAAATTTCAAATACAGGTAATTTATAGCACAACCAGAATCTGTTACTTCAATTTCGTACAAAAATACAAGGAATTTTAAAAAAAAATTCATTACAATGTCATTCTTTACAAACACAGCGGAAAATTACATAAAGAAATACAACTTATAACGTTCAATATCTTAAGTCTTGCGACATCCATCGTCAAAGAATTTAAGTCCTCGTCGCTCGCTAATCCGAGTCCTGCAACTTGAAAATTCCGGGCACGTCGGTTGCATACAACTGACGCAATGCTATAATATATCGATTTTTTAATTTGGCAAGCACAAACTTGAATGCAAAATGAAAAGTGACTATCCTAATTATGTCATTGTATGATATGAACTTAATGCCTAATGTGGACATTCATGCTACGATGCAACTCTAATGTGCACTTGTTTGAATTCTATGCATCCCAAACTACATAGGTCCGAGGGCAAGCCCTTAACGTACTCCTCATTATAGGGTTCAATCCCTACCTATGCAATACCTAAACCCAATGAATATACTCCAACGCGTAATCACGTGTGAGTCGTACCTCAAGAATATTGGACCTTACCAGCCTGCCCCTAGCCCACTATAGTGGATTTACCGGGCGTATCCTCAGTCATGAACCCCAGCAAGTTGATCTTCCGTAACTACGAACCTTACCGGCATAACCCTAACCCATATACATGGATTTACCGGGCGTACCCTTAGTCCCGACCATTCTTAGGAACTGCAAGCTCTTTACCGTCCTTTTCGCAGATAGATAGACATACCCCTAGCCCATATACATGGATTTACTAGGCGTATTCCTCGATCTCGAACCCCTAGGAGCAGCAAATTCTTTACCGGACATGATCATCATTGTTTCTATCATATCTTATTCTAGTATCTATCCTTAATTTCAAATACAAATAATACCACCTGGAGCTAGCTTACCCTCCTACGGACTTAAAACAACATACCAAGAATCAATATCCCATACTGTCCACTTCTCAAACTTTCAAATCACTACTTGCCGGCACCCTGGGTCTCGCTCAGTCTCTAGAATCCAATGCATCTCACATTCAGAGATCTTTCAGGTTATTCTTAACCTCAAAATATAAAATTTCATTCATTCATCTATAAGTCTCTTATATACTTATTTATTCTTTTCAATTCACCAATCTCAACAACTAGGTCACTTCTTACCTGTCATGTTAAATATTTCAATAATATTTTCACATAGATAAAGCTTTGCCAAAAAAAATAACTCTTAATTTATTTCTCATATTAACAATTTACAACACCATTTTTAATACCAATTAATTCTCTAAATCATTTATGACTATCTCGAAAAAATATTCCAAATTTGTTTCTTTAAAACGAAACGATTGTGGAATAAATCCAAACAATCAATGAAAGCATATCTTTAAAAAAAAATATTTTAACCACAAGTTAATTCTTAAATGTGTTTATAATTATTTCAAAATATTCCATTACTATTTTAGATTATTTTAAACCCTTTTTCTCAAGGGTATACATGCATTTACAAGCAAAAATAATAAAATCCACAATGGCTCCGTCCAGCATCGAACCTGAGCACAGCAATGCCCCCAAACACACCCAACAACCAAGAAGTCCATTCACTGTTTGTGTAAAATACCTTCACAAAATATACTTTATGTTTCTGTTTACTGATTATAGAAATTTAAAGGAATTTCAAAAAGAAAAAGGAATTCCTAAGACTCGAACCTGAGACCACCTACACTGTACATAGTGGCCAACCTCACACATAAACCAGTCTTCCCAACTATCGATTCTGTCAATTGCTATGAAATAAATAATAAGACTAAACCCCACTCCGAAATGGTTTTAAAAAAATAAAAACTAAACAGAGATCAATATGCACTCAGGCGGGATCGTACCCACACCTTGGACACTGTACACAGCACCTCGAACGCCAAGCCAGGTTCTCATTTCTCACTCACTATCAAATCCTCTCAGGAGATAGAGACATATCTACTGTTCTCTACCCAAATTCATTAATACAACATCGAATATAAAACCTTAACTTCTACAAATTAAACTCTATATTACAGAGAATTAACATCATGGAAAAGTTTATTGTTCATATTATCCACAATTTTAGTGATCTAATTTACACATCAACATCAATATAATCTGTACATACCAATATGAGCAATCAATTCTACGCTTACATTTCACACTTATTTATCAATATAATACATTCATTTCTACTTAACAAATTGGTTAGTATAACTTGGCATTCTCATACTAACAAAATCTTAGAAATTTAAGCATGATGTCAAATTTTCTTCTCTTATTATCACCTCATTAAACTTAGATTAACCAACATGCATTTAAAAATTTATTTACCCTCTAAAAGAATTTAAAGCTACACATAATCATGATTTCATGGCAAAATTCTACTCAAGAAAACTACTAGAAATTAAAGAAACACCCACTTTTTTTTTATGAATTCCTAGCAATTAGAACTCCTAGAAAATAAGCTCCAATCTTCCCTCCTTCAAAAACCCAAACTCCAAATGTAACCCCCGTTCCCGTTTATACGGATTCGTACTTATTTTCTTCTTCGTATTATTGAAATTCAATTTTCTAGATAAATCTTCCTTCTCTCCTGGAACCAAATTGCATTTATTTTGGATATCCGATTAATTTGGTAGATCCCAGAGATTTTAATTCATACTATTATGTTATTACTATTTGATCATTTAATTATTTTGGCCCAAACTCCTAATCCAACCCATGATTTGTTATTTATTTTATAAGTCCAATCCAAACAAACTTAATCCATTATTTTTCTAAATAATCCAAACCCTAATCTCTACCCAAGGCCATGCCCACTACCCGAAACCCACCAAGCCTATACTGCCAACTTAATCCCCTATTTAAATCCCTATACTGCCTACCAACTAACCTCACTTCCTAACCCCTGTTAAAGCTCTTAACCAATCACTAAACCCTCATTATCTCCTATAATCATTCCCCACTAACTATTTCCCGTAACCCCACCTTCTAAACCCCTTCTTAAATCTCCTTCTTCTTCACCTTTCTTCTTCCTCCTCTGTCTCAATTCCTGATCCCCTGCATCTTCTTCAACCCTTCTTCACCAAACCCAATAACTTATCCCGCAACCACCAACATTGGTGCCACCGTCCCCACTGCCTCCTCACCCTCGCTATTTCTCGTCGCTGCATACCCTACCACCGGCCACCATTTCCACCCTCCTGTATAGGGATGGCAACCGGGCCGGGCTGACCCGCGACCTGCCCACGACCCGCTTGCCAAACCCGACCCATTAGAAGTCGGTTCAGGTCCGGGTTGAATCTACAAGTATAAGCGGGTCATTGAAGAACGGATTTGAACCCGGCTAACCCAGCACGTGAAACCGGTGAACAGTGCGAAACCCGCTCGCCAACCCGCGGGTTGACCCGCGGGTTTCGAACCGTTAAACCCGTACGGGTCAAACATTCGACCGGCGTGGGTTGACCATTCGAATTGCGGGTCCAACAGCAGAAAAGGGTCTAGCAACTGTTATAGCGGTTTTTTTGTTTTTTTTTTGTTTTTTCCCCTATAAATACCCCTTAAACCCAAACTAAAAATTTCACACCTTACTTTCTTACTCTCTCTACTACTACTACTCAATTCAATCTCAATTCATTCCAAATTTTGTGAACAAAGTATCTACCAACATAGAAACGATCAAACGATAAATTCTGATCGTATCGAATTCAACATTCAACTACGTCTTCAAGTCTTCAACTCTTCCAAGGCTCCAACAAAGAAGCTCTCTTTCTATCTATATACGAGTCCAGACTTCTACTACTTATACTTTTATTTTCACTCTGATTTTATGTACCAGTATCCATGAAGTATGGTATCAAAATTGCACAACCCTCTTATTGTCTTTATGTTTTTTTTGTAGTTATAATTTTTTTATCATATTTGTTTGTTTATTTTTTGATCTTCTCTCTCACAACCCTCTTATTGTTTTCTAGATTATTTTTTAAACTTATCTCGCCTAGATTGTATTTAATTTTTTCACATACACTACTATATTAACATGTCTAGATCACGAGGTAGTGGCCGTAGCCAAAGTGGACAAGATTCCACCGGCACTTCTCGTAGGCCTCCAATTGTCCCACAAAATGAGCCCACCGAAGAGTACCCTATGATCCCAACACATTGGTACACACGATGAGTTTGTAGGAGACATAGACATAGAAGAAGAACCACAAACACAAGCAACTGAAACAACACAACTGGGATGTAGTAGGAAAACTAGAAGGAAGACTAGTGATTGGCACTAATTTTATGATTATATTCCGGACGAAGAAAATCCCAATGTAGGTATAAAAGTTTGTAAAACATTTCCGAAGCCATACAAATGGAAGAGGGATGAGGGGATGGGTACAATAAGATGACACATCCAAAATGTACACAAGGAACTTCTTGTAGACCTACCCGGCCAACAAAAAATCCACCTTAGGACCGGTGTAGTTGATAGCCATTCTTATGATCCTGAACTTGTTCGTCGGGAAATGGCCCGACTAGTAATCAAGGAAGAGTTACCATTTTCCTATTCCTAGAGTAGGGACTTAGAAACTTTTAATCAAAATGCATTAAACCCCTATTTTAAAAGAATCCCTAGGAATACTTGCAGATCTGATTGTTTTAAAATGTACAATGAAATGAGAGAAGCTTTGATTGCCATTTTATGTAGTTTAACTTGTAGAGTTTCTTTAACTTCCGATTATTGGACGGGCTGCAACAATATTCCAACGATGGGAATAACTTGCCATCGGATCGACAATAATTGGATTATTCAAAAAAGAATCATATCACTTGCCGCGTTGACCTATCCCCATAGTGGTAATAAAATTGCAAATCGTATTTTAGAAATTTGTAATATTTTTCATATTCGTGATAAAATTATGTGTATAAGTTTTGATAATGCATCTAACAACAATGCATCAATTAGTATATTAAAAACTGTATTAAACCCTCCATCTGACAATATTTTTCTTGATAGATGTGCATGTCATATTTTAAATTTATGTGTTCAAGATGCATTAAAAATAGCCGAACCATATATAGTTAACATTAAAAATTGTGTACATTTTATTACATTAAGTGGCACCATATTCCAAGAATGGAAAGCTTGGTGTAGGCTTTAAAATGTGCATTTTAGAAAATTTTCAAAGGATGTTAAACACCGATGGAACTGTACTTTTGATTTGCTACATGTTGTTACTAAATATAAAAAATGCATAAATGATTTTTGTATTGCAAAAAATATGCTAAATTTTGAAATGACTCCCCAAGCTTGGTTTTATGCTGAATCTTTGTTGAAATTTTTAGAACCTTTTAAAACTAAAACTTTCACTTTTCAAAATCTTATGAATCTACTTCTAGTAGCATTTTTATTTCAATAGTTACTATGATGCAAACTTTCAAAGAAATGATCGATGATGCTTTTATTGGTCATATTGTGAAACCTGCATACACCAAATTTTTGAAGTATTTTAATCCTCTTCCTATGTTGCATTGTATTGCTACTGTGATGGATCCTCGTATCAAATTAGAAGGTATGAAGAGTTTGATTGAAATATTTTTTACTTTACGTGGGGAAGATGAATCTGAAATTGATTGCGGAACATTTTTAGTTAAATTTGAATCGACATTAAATAACTTGAATGATTATTATGATAGAAGTTTTGCATCTAGTAGTACAACTTCGTTAGTTAGTTCTTCTTCTGCTACTTCTAAAGGTAAGGGTAAGAGTAAATTAGATGATGCCACATTTAATTTACGTGTACAAATCAAATCACAAAAATTTAGGACTAATCAACCAAATGAATTACATTAGTATAATCAACAAGATTCTGAAAGTTTTACTTCTTCACTAGATATTTTATAATGGTGGAAAAACCATGAACATACTTATAGTACTCTTAAATATATGGCTAAAGATCTACTAACTCCTCCTATCTCTACAGTTGCTTCCAAATGTGCATTTTCTACAAGTGGCAGGGTTCTAACCGATTACAGGAATTGTTTGAAGTCCCAATCGTTGGAAATGCTCGTCTGCACGGAAGACTGGCTGAAGGCTGAAGATAGGACTCAAGGAAAAGGGTTCGACACGTCTACAAGTGAAAGCAACTCGCCGGAATAACAACAATAGCAACCAAAATAAAGAATTGAAGACCAACAACAACAACAAATTGAAGACAATTGTAAATGTATAAAAATCTTTGTTTGTTATAAAAAATTAGGATAATTGAATAAAATTGAAATTGTATTGAAGAAATTTGTTATTATATAAAACAAATTTGTAGAAAATCTTTATTTCTTATTACAAATTGGGAAACTTGTATAAGTTGAAATCATATTAATAATATATACTTTTTTTTTGGCAATTTCACTCTTTGATTCTTATTATTATTATTACATTATTATTATTATTATTAAAATTACATTTTTTTAAAGTAAAAATAAATAAATTTAGACGGGCCCAACCCGCGACCCGGCTCAACCCGACACGAGTTGGACCCGAATGGGTTCGCAGGTTGGGCGGGTCGACTTTTTGCATTTCCGACCTGGCCTGGCCCAGCCCAGTTGCCACTAGGACCCGACCTGAAACCTCCCTAGTTGGGTTCCAACCCGGACGGGTTCGACCCGACCCGGCCCGGTCGACCCGTTTGCCAACCCTACTCCTGCATCCTTGCCATCATCGACCTCCTCTCGCTCCTCCGCCACCCAGCCTCACCACCCCAAGAACCCAACGCCCTCTTACCATCGCTCTCCTTCTTCCTCCACTCTCCGCCGCTCGACCACAACCTACACCCACTGCCTCCTGCTGCACTCCTCACGAGCGCTCCCAGCCTCGTTGCTCGAGCCACCATCGACAGCACCCCTGTAGCATCCTGATCACCGCTGCTGCCGCAACCTCTTACCTTCTACCTCACCCTCACTGCGGTTGTCCGAGACCGTTGTTGCACCCCTCGTCGTTGCTGTTGCATCTCCTCGCCTCCTTGACGATCGCTGTCGAGCCCCCCTCGGTGCAACCACCGACTGCCTCCGTCGCCACCAACTTTCCTGCCATTATTGCCCTTGCACTTAGTCCCAACTACCCCCTGTCTCTACCGTCAACTGAGCTTAGTGCTGCCCCTCCCTACACCCCCGACTGCCTCCTGCGCCCCGTCGATAACCACCCCCGAGCACCGCTTCTGCCTCCCAGTCTCACTCCCTCGCTGTTTCGCCGAGCATCCCCGACGCCTGAATCACCAAGCGCCTCCAACCTCCTCCAGTGCCGCCCTTCGTCAACCACTCCCCTCCCATGCTTGCTGCTCCAATCCAAACTCCTCTCCTCCACTACTGCAACACCCCACAAAATTGGAATTACAATTTTGCCCTTGTGTGTTATGCACGTGTATTTTGTAACGTGATTTCACTACGTATCTTGATTTTCGACCATTTATGCATTTCATGTATTGATTTTATCCTATTTGAGTCAACTAAAATATAATATTTTAATCTCGGTGTTTTACGTGCTTTGTACGTGTTTTCAATGCACGTATTAATTACATATTTTTCTACCGCTTCAGGTGACATTTTCTGGGTTTCAATTATTTATTTCATGTTTTCAAATCTATTTTTATAAAACGGAAATTCATTTCTCCTATTTTTGATTAAGATAATTTTGTACGTATAATGCACGTGTTTTCTACGTGTAGTGATTTCATCATGAAATATAAAAAATTAGTAAATATAATTTTTCTTATGTTTTTTTTATTATATTTTAATAATTTTCCATTGATAAAGTCGATTTCGCATTTTGATGTTTTACGTGCGACGCACGTGTTTTCGACGAACATATTTGAGTGTATTTATTTTTCAGAGTGTGTGTAACACCCGTAGTTTTCAAAAGGATATCTATATCTATATATATCTATATATATATATATATATATATATATATATATATACATATAAACTTATACTTTGAGATATAAAAAGGTGGCCGTTTGATGCATAGGTTGTATATGGGATTATATTTTTGAAAATGGGTTGTTTGTAATGGGGGCGGGCCCACGGTTTGTATAAAAAATAGAAGTGGGCTGTTGGCAAAAAGGTTGAATGCATGGATTTAATTTTGGTATTTAAATGGTAAAATTAATTAAATGGAATATGTTGAAATGAATAATGGGGGCCCACATGTGAAACCCATGGGCTTTGGCTGTTTGAGGAGTATACAGCACGGTTGTAGCATGAAGTGGGGTCTTCCTTGCTGACCGGATTTGTAGTAGTGGGAAGTTGGAGATTTTGGAAGTTTTGGGGGTTAAGAAGTAAAGCGTTATATGAATTAATTTGAGTAATTTATTAGGTGTAGAATTTTGCAAATTGAACCCCAGCAAAACCCTATAAATAGAACCCTATTCTTCTCTTTTTCATTACACTAAAAATATTATCAAAAGAAAAGAAAAGAAAGAAAGAAAAAGAGAGAAAGAAAGAAAGAGAGTGAGAGTTCTTTTGCTTTGGAGAAGAAGCTTGCTAGGAGTTGTCTTGGAGCTAGAAGTAGTGTTCCCGTCCTTCATTTCAATTGTTCATGCTTCATATAAAGTGGGTGTTCTCATGCTTTCTAGAGTAGAAATTTGCATGCTAAATTAGTTAAAGAGTAATATGAGTTAAATAAGTTAGTCGTAGAATCCATGCTAATGATCTTGTTGAAAGTAGTGAACAAATTAAAACCATTCTAAGTATCATATGGATCATGTTAGAATGTTTACAATTCTTGTTTGTCAAAATTATGATAAGTATGGATAATGATTAAAGAATATTTTTTGTGGCTTAATGTTTAAAAATGAGAGAAAGATAAATTTGTTTTGTTGTAATTTTGACACGTCGACATTGGTAAACATACTAGTTTTTGCATAAAGAAATACTTAGAATATCCAGGGTTGAACTAGAGATATATTTGGTCTTTTGTACAAGATTTTACTTTAGATGAAAGTATTGAAGATACTTCTTGAGAAGTAAGTTAAAGAAAATAAAGTTGTGTTATGGAACAAATTAGACTTTTTTTATAAGAATATAAATGTAACATTTGTGAGTTGTTTTATTTTTTCTAAAATATGCAGTGAGTTACTGTTATAAATCTCAGTTCGTATAGGCCTATTTTCAACTAAATAAAAAGGCTCGATCAAAATTAGAGGAATCGAGTTTCTTTGTAAAAGATATGAAATACAGAAAATAGAATAAAAACCTATCAATGAACTCTAGTTCAACTGGCGCACTTGGCCTATTGGTCGGAGGATTGCGTCGGCTTCTCTGAGGTCCTCGGTTTGAAATTCAGTATGGCAAAACATTTTTGTTTAATTTTGCAAATGAACACTAGATTTGAGGGAGACATGAAAAGGGTTTCGGCTTGTAGTTGAGACAATAAGTCCACATGGGCTTCTTGGTTGGTGCAGTGAGTGCTAGACGCTGTCTAGCCTTTACGGGTTTGAAACCCAGTGTTGGGTTCTTGTTTTTTATTAAATGCAATAATGAGTTTTTTTTTTAGTGAATTAAAATTTGGGAAAAATCCTATTATTCCTATAAAATGATTTAGAACTTACTAAAATTAGTGCCAAGATTTTTCATGTATAATTGAGACTTTAAAAGGGAAGGTTTGAAATAGAAAGTAAGTAAAGATTTATGTTTTATTATTAAGAAGAATATGACCCTATTTTAAAAGAGTAAAAGAAATATGCTATGAAATTTTAATGCCTCTTGAATAGATTGCATTTGATTCTTAGAGTTATTCCATGAGTTGTAAATTACAAATGAGATTTATTGGTAGAATGAGAATAAATTATTCATGTGAATGAATTTCTTTTGATGTGATTATTCACTTATGCGAATTAAGAGTATTTGTTATATGTGTGAAATATGAATTTGTTATTTGTGTTTAAGTTATTAAAGAGATTGATGATGAATGAAAATTTGTTCATGAAAAAGATTTATTGTGATTTAAGAATCATGAATAGTGCTAAAATGAGACATTGCTTAAGTTGTGAAATGAATTAAAATGATGAAATGATCTGGGTTTAAGACATGATTATTAAAGGGTATATGTACCCATGTTTCTTGTACATGAAAGATTTATGATTTAGAATTAGTAAGACCTCGGTTACCGGTAATTGTGAAAGAAAGATTTTGAGACTTGATTTCGAGATAATGCCGTCGGGCAATCTAATACTTTTGTGAACAAATCCGGTAGGGGGTAAAACTGATTTTAGGGTGATAAAACATTCATGTCTTGAACTAAAATAATTAGGCACTTAGGTGAAGTGTAGTAAATCTGGGCAAACGTAAGTGGGTTGCCTCTATATAGTCGGGCGATGGATTGACTACGTCGGCAGCGATTCATCGACCGGTGGGTTGACTACATCGGCAGCGATTCACCGGTGGGTTGACTGCATCGGCAGTAATTCTCTGAGGCTATATACCCAGTTGGTGGACTGAGGTTGCTCTGTGGAAGACGGGCTTTATATTTAAATTCGGGACTATGAGGACGGGTCAACGGTGGACTCCGGGATCTTAAGTAGTCGGGCGGATAGTTTTGTTTGCCGTCTCCAATGTATATACGTATACCGGGCTAGAAGGGTACTTACTGGGTGATTCGCGCGATGTTAGATCTGTGATAACAGTCAGCAGTGGACTCCGGGGCTGGGATTCAAATTCGTGGAATGATCTGAACCTTGTTTTATTACTGGGTAGTTTTCATGGCGAGGGATTGAACCCTTTATTGTGGAGTACGTAGGCGCTTGTCCTCGGACCTATGTAGTATGGGATGCATAGAATCCGAACAGGTGTGCATTAGTGCCATCCTAGAATAAAATTGTGTGCATTAGGCATTAAGGCATGACATACACTTACATGTTTAGTGTAGACACAGTTAACACTTATTTATTCATTCAACTGTTGTATTTTTGTTAAAGTATTGAGATCGTTATACTATTTCCGGAGTAGAGAGGATAGGCGAGTATAACATTTTCGTCAGTTGTAAGTAACTGACGTGCCCACAGATTGACATGCAGGTAATGGACTATTCATGAAGGAGTAAAGATGTTGTGATGCAAATGATGTTAGAGTTAACAAGATGTATTTTATTTCAATGTTGCAATCTTTTATTTTCCGCTGTGTAAACAATGTATTCTATAACTCTGATGTATTGTTGTTGAAAAAGTTTTAAATTTCTTGTGAAATTGTACGAAGTGAAGTAAAGACCGTGTGGAATCTCGAATTCATTCTTATCTGGAATTCGGGGTGTTACAACTACCTTGAGCTCCTCTGATCTCCCCGAATCCCGCAACACTGTGACGCTCGCAACCAACCCACAGCACCGAAGCCCTTGATGCCTCTTGGTGTTTTCTGCTTTGTTGTTGCCCTGATGCCATTGCTCACAATTGTGGCATCGTTGTTCGTCACACTCTTGCTGTTGTACTTACTCTTGCTACAGTGTTGTGTTCCCTCACTTGTTGCCCGCTGCCGTGCGCCACCCATTGCCATTGTGATTCTCCTCTTTTCGTCATAATTGTGTGATAAGGCAAGCATCTCTTGTACGCATTGTATTGTTCTTGTGTAAATATTTTCTTTGAAATCCGGCAAGTAGTTATTTATTTGAATATCGTATCTAATGGATTTCCATTATTAATTCATTATCTTATCATGTTATAGATTCATAGTCTTCTTATCGTGTCATTGTTGTTGACTTAAAGCTTGAGCTATTAAATTATCGTATTATTGGACATTCAACTTTACTGCCCTATAAATTGTTTGAACTTGTACTGAGGTTTCGACCTAGTTTCCGATAATGAAATTTATAACTTTGTACATAAAAATTGTACCACACTGAGTCTTGAATCCGTAACATCTTACGGATTCTTAATCCGATTTATAGATTGTAAGTTATTACTGTTTTAGTACTGTCATGTTATAATTTCCAGAACTGAGACTCTACACAAAACCAGTAAAGAATGAATTTATATGCATAGCTACTGTAATTATAATATATCGTGTGAATATGCGTTGGAACCGGCAGAGAGCCTATTTTCTAGAATCTCTGATGGAATCGGAATTGCATTCCCGTAGCAGCAGGAAAATGAATTTGAGTAGCAATAGGTGCTGTTGTTCAGAACTTGCATTGTTAAGTTTTTGTATATAAACCTGCTATTTTCCATATTTAATGAATTGAACTATGTATATTTCATGTAACGCATAGCCTTGATATCTTCTTGATATTGTATTAATACTACCGTTCTCATTGATTGTACCCGTTATATAATTCTTGATACTACCGTGCTCATGAATTGTAAATTCTTGATACTATCTTTCTCATTGATCGTATTGATTACATGTTCATAACTGACTGTTAATAATAATAAAAAATCATAAGTGATAATAAGGGTAAGACCTAGTAGTGGACAATATAGGAGAGTGTACTTGGAAGGGGATATATGTCACAACCCATATTGATCATTGCTATCAGTCATATTGGTCATTGATTGATTGAGGATTACTGACTACATCATCCCGATTCATCGTGTATTGGTCATCGTTTATCGGTCATTGGTCATTGATATTCCAAGATCCGAGTACATGATTCTGTAGAATTCACCACTATAGTCTAAACGTTCACTTGATTGTATGCACCCGAACAGGGATTTGGGACGCAGGATTGTGTGCATTAGATAGGTTAATAAAAGATTGATAGACTTAAAGATTGACATTAAACATCGACTATTGATTTATTGATATTGATTATTGATTATTGATTACCAACTATTGGCCCCATTGAATATTATTTATCAATCATAGTTTACCGATCAGTGATTACCAACTAGTGCATCTTCTATTGATCCTATTATTAATTATTAGTTTGATTATTATTTCTATTGATTGTTGATTATTGTTATCGACTATTGTTTATTGATTATTGATTATCAACTTTTGTTTTGCTATCGTTTATCATTTATTGACTCTGATATCGTTCCAATTTCTTGTTCTTGTTATATAGTCCTTTATTTCTTGCTTGCTACTACTTGTCACCCGAAGCTTGCTCTAACGGGTATTCTCTATCTTTCTTTTGAGTTATTGTTTATACAGATACAAATGATGAGATACTGAAGAACTTGACTTACTGCTATTGCATTGTGTATTCTCGGCATTCTATAAATTCTTCTATCTCATATATTGGTTATTGCAATATATTCTTGTTCCTATGATTATTATTGTATTACTGAACTTACTAGTACTGTACAGCATATGGATGATACGAGTTTGCATACTTATATCATTCGTTGGGCCTCAGTTACATGTCGTGTTTTCATATAACTAGAAGCGAGGCATGACACCAAATGAACACCAACAGCAAAGACCCTTTTTGCAAAAGCCAAAAATGAAAATTTTTTCTCTGTTCACTAATGAATGGCCGGGATTAGGAGGGGGTATTATAAAGGAAAAGTGATGGAAGGTTTTAATAAACTACCCACTAATCCATTTAATCACCCACTAATACACTCAATCAATTTTAAAAAAATCCCCCTCCAATGCAGATTGTCGGCCAAAAGTGTGGGGTGAGAAAACACATGCACGTGCTTTCTATGTGTTTGTGTGTGCACGTAAAAAGCACACAAAAATTTGGAATTTTATTTAATTAAAATAGCACATGTTACTCCAATTAATATAAATTTGATAAAAGTAGTTTAAATTAATAATAATTTTTTTTATGCACAAATAAAAATAAACATACACACTTCATAAACTTTTATTTTGAAAAAGAATACAACCAACATATGCCCTGCAAACACGTGCGTCGCACGTATCAATGAATATTCAAATACAAAATAAATTCGATAGAACGAAAAATATTTATAAAGAATCAAAATACAAAATACGTAAAATGTTCATATTAATAACGTTACAGATATTACACGTAACGGTATAAAATACATATGCGTAACACACCTGGAGAAAAATTGCCATAACTTAATTTTGCGGGGTGTTACAAATGAGAGCCTGATTGAGAAATATTCCCGGATCCCCTACTTAGGGGGTGTGCCCCGGTACACATTGGGTTGGATTTGGGTGATGGGCCTATAGTCGTCCCACAAGCTGTTATGAGATCTCTCTGAGATTCGTGTCGGGATCGAGCGGTGCAGATCGTCTGCTATTTTTACCCTCATCACGTATTTTTTTGAACTCATTTGTTAACTTTTTACTTGTTTCGCTCGGTGTTTTGAAGTATCGAGTGAAACCTAACATTTAGAAGGCATCTCATTTACGCTTGGAACCTATAAAGTGGATGAGGTTGTGAATTTTACTAATTAACTCAATACTAATCAAGTGTCGGTGAATTAGAAACTTGGATTTTCTCCGGTATCGGAGCATCGGTTAACTTTTCATGTTGAAAGTGATACAGGGTCATAACTTGCAAACCGTAAGTTAGAACCCACCTCTACAAGTTCTATTAACTCCTGTATGATGTTTTCTAACTAATGGAAAAGTTTCGTATTTTTTTGAACTTGTTTGTTAACTTTTACTTGTTTCGCTTGATGGTTTGAAGTATCGACCGAAACCTAGCATTTAGAAGGCATCTCATCTGCACTTGGAACCTATAAAGTGCACGAGGTTGTGTATTTTACTAATTAACTCGCTACTAATCAAGTGTCTAGTGAGTTAGAAACTTGTATTTTCTCTAGTATCTGAGTATCGATTCATTTTATTAGTACTTACGAAGTCATAACTTACAAACCGTCAGTCGGAACTCACTTCTACAGGTTCTATTAGCTCGTGGATGATGTTTTCTAACCAATAGTAATGTTCATATTTTTTTAAAACTTGTTTTTAACTTTTTACTTGATTTTCTCAATATTTTGAAGTATCGAGCGAAACCTAACATTTAGAAACCTTCTCATTTTCTCTTGAAACCTATACAGTGGGTGAGGTTGTCTGTTTTACTAATTAGGTCTCTACTAACCATGTGGCGGGTAAGGTAGAAACGTGTATTTTCTCTGGTATCAGAGTATCGGTTCACTTTATTAGTACAAAGTGATACGGAGTCATAACTTGCAAAACAGGAGTCAGAATTCATTTCTACAAGTTCTATTAGTCGTGTATGTTTCCTAACTAATGGCAAAGTTTCGTTTTTTTAAACTCGTTTGTTAACTTTTTAATTGATTCGTCCAACATTTTGAAGTATATTGAGTGAAACCTAACATTTAGAAGCCATCTCGTTCGCTCTTGGAACCTATAAAATGGGTGAGGTTGTGTATTTTACTAATTAACTCGCTACTAATCAGGTGTCGAGTGAGTTAGAAATTAGAAATTTCTCCGGTATCAGTGTATCGGTTCAAAAGTGATATGGGGTCATAACTTGCAAACCGTGAGTCGGAACTCACTTCTACAAGTTCTATTAGCTTGTGTATGATATTTTCTAAGCAATGTCAAAGAATCACTTTTTTTTAAACTCATTTGTTAACTTTTTTACTTGATTCGCTCGATATTTTGAAAAATTCGAGCAAAACCTAACATTTAGAAGCCTTCTCATTTGCGCTTGAAACCTATAAAGTGATTGTTGAAGATTTATTTCAAGTAAGAAGTTCCATGTTGTTAAGGTTGGGTCAAAAAGTAGTTGAATTTAAAGTGTCTTCATCCTAACCTAGAAATATCATGAAATCCACCTGTAATTGTTGAAGATTGAGTACAGATGCTAACTCAATAGAAATAAGATTAAACATGATCCAGGATGGATGTAATTATATGACAAATAAAAACAAAAGGAATTAATCTCTATCAGCTCCATGACATGAACATGCTAGAATGGTTATGCATTATATGGACATGAAATTCAACCGATCACATAAATGATACCGCACAAGTTATTCTAGATTTCCTGAGACAAATAATCGCTGAACTACTGAATGTAATCTAATTACGCTTATGACGTCCAGATACTGGGAAATAGAAAGTGAAAATAGACATGGAGTCTATACAAATAATGTTATTAGTCGGAGCTTATGGTCACAAGTAGTTGACAAGAATCTACGACTAAACATAATACGAAAGTAGAAGGGCCAAGTGTAATTTAAAAGAGTGCAATTCTTTCCGTTTGTATATGTGAATGAAAATTTATATGCTAACTGAAGCCTATCAACTAACTCACCCAACCAAAACTCCTAGTCCTACTAAAATTAGTCGAAGTATAACCAAGCCATTGTCTAAAAACTGGCACCCACGTGTATCAACTGCCATCATTTTTCAATCTGACAGAGAACTATGAGCAGTACAGATGATATAGAGAGCCTAAACTACATGTCTTCACTAGGGCAGCACATCTAAATATTAAGTAACAATGAGCATCACGAACATATGCATAGAATTGAAACTTAATTAAAGCCCCAGATCAACAAACGTAATTAGAGGGTGACTAATGGATTCCGACTGATAAACTTGGGAAATCAAAGTGTCATTCTTTCGACCACAAAAAAACATTACAATTCTAATAATGAGCAACTGAATCATTATCAAACACCATGAATAATTATACATAGTATCAAACTAACATCAACGCAACAGAAAGTCAACTGAACAATTAACACCGTGAAATTAACATATAGAAATGACATTCATGCTACATATAAGCAAATCCATAACCGACAAATTACTACGTAAATCACCCAACTATCACATACAAAATCCCACAAAAAGTGTATCACAGCAATCAGCTGAGTTTCTACCTCACAAAATTATTAATAATTATGTTTTTGACATACAGCAACTTATTTGCAAGTTCAGCTTCAACATTATACTATTTTTATAATAGATTGGATAATGAATAATGTCTTATTGTACGGGATGAACACAACAGGCCATATACTGTATGAATTGATCATTTGCCTAAAATGGTTGAAACCATCACTAAATTCAAGTCTCACACTGTGAGAATCTGCCGCAAAATCTGGGTATCTTTTATCAAATTTTTTCCAAGATTGAGAATCGGACGCGTGCCTAAGAATCTCATCATTATTGTGACCTGCATGTCATCTTATATCAGAAAATTTTTTAGATGACATAAACAGTCTTTGTAGCCTAGGAATCAGATGAAAGTAACACAATTGTTTTGCAAGCTTCTTTCTCCTACTTGTTTTAAATGTCCCACTTGTTTGATCGTCTTGATTCGGTGTTCCTGCTCATTTCGAAGAACCGCAAACTTCACAATTCTCGAGACTCTCCTTATCCCTCTTGAATATCATACAATCATTTGGACATACTGCTATCTTCTCATACCCTATATCAAAAGACCTGAGGAATTTTTTTATTGCATGAGAGGAATTTGGAATACATATTTCTGTAAATATTTCTTTCAACAGTTCAAGTAGCATAGTGAAGGACTTGGCAGATCACCCGTTTAAACATTTTATCTAAAATAGTCTGACAATGAATGAGAATTTAGAAAATTTGGTGTAATCACGATACAAAGGAGTACTAGCATCATCCAGCAACTTAGTAAAGACTTTGTGTTGCTTATTAATTTCAGGGTCGGGACTTCCTCCTCCACCCCACCACCATGTGTGATGTTTCTGTTGACTCATTACAGACTTGGGTTGTTGGACTGCTGGTGCGGAATGAAATGTTATGAATTCACAAGGCATCCTAAACTAAAGCATGCATCTCATCAGGAACACTTAAGCTATCGTTTAATAAAAGCTCATCTTCATTTTTTAACATAAACGGACAAATAGGAGCTAACGTATGACCCTCTCCATGACAAAACCATTGTGTGTACCTTTGAAAAAAACTATTGACAACCAAATGTGTCTCTACTACGTCGCTTGTCCTCAAATTACGATTTGTACACCGGAGACATGGACAAATAATTAAGTTGGGATCACATGAATTTTGTTTGGCAGAGAATAAAATCTTTAACACCATCTCGGAACTCTTTGGATAATCGTTGTTTTTTAATCCAACTTCTATCCATTTTGAACAATAGCAATGAATGTGAAATTTAAATTTGATAAATTAAATATAATTAAAATTGAAAACTAATTTTACTAATTAATTTATCCTTTATTAAACCTTCCGTAGTTGATTTTCATGTCTGTTACGCATGTCAACCAATACAATAAATTTCATCTGTATTACAAGTCTATAAACAAAATAAACTCTAAAACAAATAAATCTCAATAAAGTTAACTCTAGTCATACAAAACTGAAATCTATTTTTACAACCCTAAAATTGTTAGAAAATGAGTGTTTTAGACACCATTTACGAACCAATTTTTGAAAATTTTTTTGAGTAAGATCCTCAATGAATTATTGAGAGATTTTGATTGATTTGTGTTCTCCTTCGTGAGTAGATCAAAATCATATATTGGTTTGCTAAAACCGGTTAAGGGGTGAATGAGAAATTGTTTCTCAAAGTGAGACGTTTTCATTCTTGAAATGGGTTAAGGGAACATAGTCCCACATCGGAAAAATCAAAGAAAATAGAAGAGGATATATAGTAATCTCCTTCTAAGCATTGTAAAATGGCTATAAGAGAGGCTCTCTCACGCGCGCAGGGGAGGGGTGCAAATCACGGACCGGATTACATGCGACTTGTGTGCGCCCGTACAACCTACGGACAAGAATGCCGGTCCGACTTGTGACCGGATTACAGTGCTGTATTTAACGTTTTGTCTGCCGTTACACTAAAGGCAGTAAATGATGTATGCCGTTATAGTGTCAGCATTCAACTCGTTGTCTGCCGTTACAGTGTCGGCATTTAATTCGTTGTCTGCCGTTACACTGAAGGCAGTAAATGATGTCTGCCGTTACAGTGTCAGCATTCAACTTGTTGTCTGCCGTTACAGTGTCGGCATTCAATTCGTTGTCTGCCGTTACGGTTTTAACTCAGCCCCTATAAATAGAGGCCTCCCCTCTACTTTCTTCCCTGCACTCAAACAGAGCTTCTTCTCTCCTTCTCTAAGTTTGCTTCTGTACTGTTTCTTCGGTTCTGGTTTTATTGGTAAGTCGGTGATAGGGTTTAAGCGCTCATACTCAGTTCGGGAGTGGTACGTGGTGCCTACGTGATCGCTCCAAGTCGTTGCATCCTGGGAGACAGACGCCTTTGTTCATTCCAGCAACCGGAAGAGGCGAAATCTGTTTTAAGGACACTGTGTGATACACAGGCCTCGGCTTCTCAAGTTATAATCTTCATTTGTTCTTGTAAGTTGTTTATTTAATTTTGCCTTTTTTCTTTTCTTTCGGTTTTCCTTCTCTTCTGTTCCCTTTTATGTTTTCTGTGCCTCTCTATCTTTTCTTTGTAAAAAGGAATTTTGTAAAGATTAATTGAATAACAAACTTAAAATAGATTTTGGATTTCTTTGCTTTCTGGTTTTGAGGCACGGTTTTTTCTTTTTATTTCTTTAATCTGGAAAACTTACACTCGTGTTGTTTAAATTTCAGAATCAAAATGACTACTGCATCGGACAATGCTGCTGTGTCGTAAACGGTCTACGTGCCGGTTGTTGAATCGACACAAGAACCGAATGCTGCTGCGGCACGAGTGCCAATGCCCACCGTTGTACCTGTCTCAGTCTCCCATGGGGAGAAACCTGAGAAGTTCAACAGGCAGAACTTTAAAAGGTGGCAACAGAAGATGATGTTCTATCTGACCACACTGAATCTTGCAAGATTCTTGAACGAAGATGCTCCAAATCTTAAGAAAGATGAGCAAGATAACCAAGTCATTGCCGCTGTGGTGCTTGGAAAAATGCTGATTACTTCTGTAGAAATTACATAATGAACGGATTAGCCGATTCTTTGTATAATGTATACATTGACAAAAGAACAGCTAAAGAACTTTGGGAATCACTAGACCATAAGTATAAAACTGAGGATGTCGGTGCCAAGAAATTCATTGTGGGCCGCTTCCTAGACTATAAAATGGTAAATTCTAAAACAGTGATCAGTCAAGTTCAAGAACTACAACTAATCTTGCATGAGATTCATGCTGAAGGTATGAACTTAAGTGAAAGTTTTCAAGTGGCATGTATAATTGAAAAATTACCACAAGGTTGGAAAGACTTTAAGAATTACCTAAAGCATAAGCGAAAAGAAATAGGCATTGAAGATCTCATTGTCAGGCTTCGCATTGAAGAAGATAATAGAGGATCTGAGAAGGTTGGACTCGTCAGTCATGCAGCTAAGGCAAATATAATGGAACATAAACAACGTTCTAACAAGCACAACAAAGGTCCCAAGTTGGGGCCCAAGGGAGGGATCTCCAAGAAGCCGAAGTTTCAAGGCAAGTGCTTCAATTGTGACAAAATGGGTCACAAGTCCACTGAATGCAGACTTCCCAAGAGGAACAGGAACAGAGAAGCAAACTTGATTCAAGGAATTGCTCAAGATGTTTCTGATATCAACCTCTCAGCTGTGATATCAGAGGTGAATATGTTAGGTTTAAACCCGAAGGAATGGTGGATTGACACTGGAGCTACTCGACATGTGTGCTCCAATAGAAGTATGTTCTCCACTTTCGAACCATTAGAGAATGGGGAGAAAATATTTATGGGTAACTCAGGCTACTTCAGAAATAAAGGGCCAAGGCAAGGTGGTCTTGAAGATGACTTCTGGAAAGGAACTGACTCTGAACAACGTTGCATATGTTCCTGAAATCCGTAAGAACCTGGTATCTGGTTCGTTGCTTAATAACCACGGTTTTTGTTTAGTGTTCGAGTCGAACAAATTTGTTTTGTCAAAAAGTGGAATGTATGTTGGTAGAGGATATATGAGTGGTGGAATGTTCAAACTCAATGTAATGACCATGGTCAAAAATATGAATAAAGCTAGCTCTTCTACTTATTTGCTTGAGTCTTCCAATTTATGGCATGGTAGACTAGGACATGTTAATTATGATACTTTGCGAAGACTAATTAACTTGAATCACATACCAACATTCCAAATTGATTCCAAACACAAATGTAAAACTTGTGTTGAGGCAAAACTAACAAGATCATCGTTTAAAAGTGTTAAAAGAAACACCGAACCACTTGATCTAATTCACACTGATATTTGTGATTTGAAAATGATACAAACAAAAGGTGGTAATAAATATTTTATTACCTTCATTGATGATAGCACAAAATATTGCTATGTATACTTGCTTAAAAGCAAGGATGAAGCTATAGAGAAATTTGTTCTCTATAAAAATGAGAGTGAAAACCAACTCAATAAGAAAATTAAGGCACTAAGAAGCGACCGAGGTGGAGAGTATGAATCGCCATTTGCTGACACATGTGCTAAGCATAGGATTATACATGAAATGACAGCGCCTTATTCTCCTCAGTCCAACGGTGTTGCTGAGAGAAAGAATCGTACATTGAAAGAAATGATGAATGCAATGTTAATAAGTTCTGGTTTGCCACCAAACTTGTGGGGAGAAGCTATTATTTCAGCTAACTACCTTTTGAATAAGGTCCCCAAAAAGAAAGAAGAGAAAACTCCATATGAATTATGGAAAGGAAGAAAGCCATCCTACAATTACTTGCGAATATGGGGATGTCTTGCCAAAGGTGGCAGTACCTCCACCTAAGAAAATGAAAATAGGACCAAAAACAGTTGATTGTATTTTCATTGGCTATGCACTTAACAGTAGTGTCTATCGGTTCTTGGTGTACAAATCTGATATCACCGAGATATCAAAGAACACGATAATGGAATCTAGAAATGCATCGTTCTTTGAAGATGTATTTCCATGTAAGTCAAAGGAGGGACCAAGTTCCTCCAAACAAACACATGAGACTATCAGTGAAGATAGTGAAGACCAAGATGAAGAAGTTGAGGAGGAACCTCGACGCAGTAAAAGAACAAGAATGGAAAAATCTTTTGGTCCGGATTTCTTGACTTTTATGCTTGAAGGAGAACCCCAAACCTTCAAGGAAGTGGTGAACTCTAGTGATGGTCCTCAATGGAAAGAATTCATCAAGAGTGAAATTGATTCTATCTTGCAAAATCATACTTGGGAACTAGTGGATCTTCCACTGGTAGTAAACCTTTAGGTTCCAAGTGGATCTTCAAGAGAAAAATGAAACCTGATGGATCAATTGATAAATACAAGGCAAGACTTGTAATTAAAGGATATAAACAAAAGGAAGGTCTTGATTACTTTGATACATATTCTCCTGTGACGAGAATAAATTCTATTAGGATGGTACTTGCAGTAGCAGCTCTACGCAATCTTGAAGTACATCAAATGGATGTAAAAACAGCTTTTCTTAATGGAGATTTAGATGAAGAAATCTACATGGAATAGCTTGAGGGTTTTTCAGCTCCAGGACATGAAAAGAAAGTGTGTAAACTGGTGAAGTCATTATATGGCTTGAAACAAGCTCCAAAACAGTAGCATGAAAAATTTGACAATGTCATGATGACAAATGGCTTCAAGATCAATGAATGTGGCAAATGTGTATATGTCAAAGACACAGAAGATGGATATGTCATTATATGTTTGTATGTAGATGACATGCTTATTATTGGAAGCAATGATCAGATAATTAAATCTGTTAAAAACATGTTAAACTCGAGGTTTGACAAGAAAGAGATGAGACTAGCTGATGTTATATTAGGAATTAAAATCACAAGAACATCAGACGAGCTTATTTTAAGCCAGTCACATTATGTTGACAACATTCTTGGAAAATTTGATAAAGATAATTCTGGAATTGCCAGAAATCCAATAGATCTAACTTTACATTTATCCAAGATTAAAGGGGAGAGTATTTCTCAAGTAGAATACTCTAGAATCATAGGCAGTCTAATGTACTTAATGAGTTGTACAAGACCAGACATAGCCTATGCAGTAAGTAAACTAAGTAAATACACGAGTAATCCTGGAAGCGAGCATTGACGAGCAATTATAAGAGTACTGAAGTACTTGCGTTTTACTCGTAACTACGGGCTGCACTATACGAGATACCCGGCTGTACTTGAAGGATACAGTGATGCAAACTGGATATCGAGTGATAATTCAAAATCCACTAGTGGCTATGTGTTTACACTAGGTGGTGCAGCAGTTTCTTGAAAATGCTCGAAACAAACAGTGATCGCTAAATCCACGATAGAATCAGAATTTATCGCATTGGACAAATGTAGGGAAGAGGCTGAATGGTTACGCCACTTCCCTGAGGATATTCCAAGGTGGACGAAGCCTATGCCTCCAATCTGCATACATTCAGATAGTCAATCTGCAATTTGTAGAGCACAGAGCAATATGTATAATGGTAAATCTAGACATATTCGTCGAAGACATAATACCATTAGACAACTACTCTCTACTGGGGTTATCTCTGTGGACTATGTAAAGTTAAAAGATAACATTGCGGATCCACTAACCAAAGGGTTAAACAGAGAGTTAGTTGATAAATCATCGAGGGGAATGGGACTAAAGCCCATGAAAGAATAAGTCGATACAATGGACACCCAACCTAGCTGACTGGAGATCCTAAGATCTAGGTTCAAAGGGACAACTAAATTGTAAAGACCAAGTTGGATCATTGTGGGGATTTTCCCATGTCCATTCCCATGATGAAACAGTGATGCCCGTAAGGTAACAAGTTAAGCTAGGCTTTTAATGATTCTTATGCGTCGGATATCCGAGCAGAGTAATGCGGGTTACTCTTAAGTAAGAAATCACCTATGTAAGAGGGAAGAAGGGCCGCTTCCAAGGGAATAATATAGGGCAATATTCATGTTAAACTCGTGCAGAACCAGGCGTATGTTCATGGCCAAAATGAACATAACAGTGAGAATTGAAAATGTGTTAGAAAGATTTCTATGTGAGATATGTCATCGTTTACATAAATGACAGAACAGTTCAAAGACATCTCGTCTACTGTTTAGTTAGTAAAGTAAACATATTTTCATAAGGGAAGGTTCAAAGGGTAACACCTACCTATCCTATGCAGGAATCAATCGTTGAATTCTATCACCAAGTCTGTCGTGTCAGTCTGTCCTGTCTGTGGTCGTCAATTTTCATTCATGTGGGGATTGTCAGAAAATGAGTGTTTTAGACACCATTTACGAACCGATTTTTGAGCAATTTTTTGAGTAAGATCCTCAATGAATTTGCGAGATCTTGATTGATTTGTGTTCTCCTTCGTGACTAGATCAAAATCATATATTGGTTTGCTAAAACCGATTAAGGGGTGAATGAGAAATTGTCATTCAAAGTGAGACGTTTTCATTCTTGAAATGGGTTAAGGGAACATAGTCCCACATCAGAAAAATCAAAGGAAATAGAAGAGGATATATAGTAATCTCCTTCTAAGCATTGTAAGATGGCTAGAAGAGAGGCTCTCTCTCGCGCGCGCAGGGGGGTGCAAATCACGGACCGGATTACATGCGACTTGTGTGCGCCCGCACGACCTGCGGACACGAATGCAGGACCGACTTGACCCCACCCCGTGCAGAGCCACTTTTTGCTACAGTTTTCTTTTGTAACGACTGAAATGAATGCAGAAAAGGTTCTGTCTGCCGTTTCAGTGCTGTATTTAACGTTTTGTCTGCCGTTACACTGAAGGCAGTAAATGATGTCTGCCGTTATAGTGTCAGCATTCAACTCGTTGTCTGCCATTACAGTGTCGGCATTTAATTCGTTGTTTGCCGTTACACTGAAGGCAGTAAATGATGTCTACCGTTACAGTGTCAGCATTCAACTCGTTGTCTGCCGTTACAGTGTCGGCATTCAATTCGTTGTCTGCCGTTACGGTTTTAACCCAGCCCCTATAAATAAAGGCCTCCCCTCTACTTTCTTCCCTGCACACAAACAGAGCTTCTTCTCTCCTTCTCTAAGTTTGCTTCTGTACTGTTTCTTCGGTTCTGGTTTTATTGGTAAGTCGGTGATAGGGTTCAAGCGCTCATACTCAGTTCGAGAGTGGTATGTGGTGCCTACGTGATCGCTCCAAGTCATTGCATCCTGGGAGACAGACGCCATTGTTCATTCCAGCAACCGAAAGAGGCGAAATCTGTTTTAAGGACACTGTGTGATACACCGGCCTCGGCTTCTCAAGTTGTAATCTTCATTTGTTCTTGTAAGTTGTTTATTTAATTTTGCCTTTTTTCTTTTCTTTCGGTTTTCCTTCTCTTCTGTTCCCTTCTATGTTTTCTGTGCCTCTCTATCTTTTCTTTGTAAAAAGGAATTTTGTAAAGATTAACTGAATAACAAAAATTAACTTTTATCCATTTCAATAATAACACTCAATTTGAACTTTAAATTTTATAAAATTTAAAGTTAATATCATTCATTGAAGTGACTATCTCACTAATTCGATTGTCCATGAAATGTCAAATCCGGTGATATGAATAGGCCAAGTTTATAATTTAGATTAATCAGGTAATTATGATAAATTATTACAATTATTGCATATTAATATATAAAAGTATTATCAAGAAATTACCCACATACATGGAAAAAAATATCACCTTGTTTCTTCATGCACTCGCATACATGTCAAACAATATTATCAAGAAATTACCTAATTGCGAAAATAATCCTAAGATCGAGAACTTTATTAAAAATGAAACAAACTCAAACCCCAAAATCAACAAATATATGTAACTCCAATCAAACAAAACCCCTCAAGATCACACACCACTTAAGAACATTAAACATTTCTAACATTTCACATGCAAAAAAAATTTATATTCATGCAACCCTAAAACCTATAATTACGGTCTTAAAACAAATAAAATGTAAAACATTTAACTCTAAAAAACAAATAAATCTGAACAAAATTAACTGTAAAAAAAAATAAATTTCAATAAAATTAACTATATTCATACAACTCTAAAATCAATAATCTATTATCACAACCCTAAAATCCAAAATCTATTATTACTGCACTACTTTTAAGCTTTTTTTTTAATAATTCCCAACTGTTATATGCATCCTAACTATTAGTGACCAAACCTTAATATGTTCTTTGAATTGGAAAAACATATCTAGTACAAGAATAACATTTATATGTTACACATGATAAATGATTAAAGCTCTAGAGAAGAATTGATTTTTATACCTCTCGTGATGCGGCCAGAAGTCGTCGACGGTAGGGGGACGGAGGGGGACCACAGAGGGCGATGGCGGGGTGAGATATAAGTGAGCAGGAGTGACCGGGAGAGAGAGGGAGCAGGGAAGGCGACGGTGAATGTCATGCCCCGCTTCCCAAAAATGTAATACAGAATACGGATACATGACTAAGCGCAGCGAATGATTTTCATCATCCATAAGCTGTCAAGATCTTTACAACATTTCACAAGAATAATCAGAGTAGGAAACAAGAGAATTCAATCACGCATGCATAACTTAATCAATATACCAACAGGAATTTACTTGAAATAAAACTTAATAAATTTCAAATAAACTAGATCTGAACAAGTCAATAATCCTGGGTCACATTGCCTAAAACAAAATCATCCATGTAACTAAGTACAATTATTCAAGATAAGCAACAAGAAATAAATAGATATAGCAAAAAAAATCTCCAGCCAACTAGAATCTCATATCACATACTCCATCAGGCAGCTGATCACCATAACCTGCAATTTAACAAATTGCAGGGAAAAGTAAGAGAAACAAAACTCCCGGCAATGCAAGTTACGGGCCACTTGTAGTGCAGGCAACAAGTACAGGAAAGAGAAATAGACGAGAATAGGGTAACAGCGGAAGCAAGAATAGCATGGAAAGATGTAACAACAAAATAGAGGAACTAACTCAAATCAAGAACAGGACAAGTAGCATGGCAAGATGAAAAAGTGCAAGTGGCATGTAACAAGTGTCAAGTAAACAAGTATCATGTACAAGTAACAAGTAACATGTGCCAAGAATCAAGTATCATGTACAAGTAACAAGTAACATGTGCCAAGAATCAAGTATCATGTACAAGTAACAAGTAGCAAGTGTCAAGTGATCATGTTCAAGTTTTGTATCTAGTCCGATCTAGGTACGTCCCAGGTTTTTACCACACGGTTTCTACATTCAAAAAATTTCATTTTAGATTTCATAGTGGATCATAGAGAGCAGTATACTCAGGGACAAGCTCCAAGTAATCAAGCTCCAAATACCAAATATCAAGCTCCAAATAACCAAATATCAAGCTTCAAATAACCAAATATCAAGATCCAAATAACCAAGTATCAAGCTCAGAATAACTAAGTAGGATCTATGAATCCTCTTCCGAGTACACGTTTCTGTATTTTCCACTATTAGATCTTTCCCTTTAAACCCCGGCTTAGTTTCTTATTATTATTATTCAAGCAAGCATGGACGTGCACAAACAAGTCAAGAAACATGGAGAGAAAATAAGGGACAAGTACAAGTTAAAAAAAGGACACGAACGGGTGAAGGAAGACTCAAAATAGACTTAGAGAACAAAAATTCTAGTTCTGGACAGCAAGACAGTACTGCACCAAATCTGGGATTTCTGTTGCCACAGACATGCAAATCTAGATCTATCAGAAGATCTAGAAAATAAACTCCCGACCGAATCCAGAAAAGATATATAAGTCATATGGTAATTCACAAAAATAGGACTCAAAATAGAGTTGTATCCAGAAAACATGTTCAGCCAGAAATCAGAAATTTATATTCTTTGACAGAGAAACGGCATAAAAACTCACTGATTAAATCCAAGAAAAATCTGGGGTATTCCCTAGTATGTCTAGTATCAAAAAATAAAGTTTCATAATTTTCCAACATAAATAGAATAGTCAAGTAAAATCAGAAAACAACAAGATACATTAGTTTTATAAATCTGGAATCATAAACACAGCAGTACTAAAACAGCAATATCTCACAAAATACAAATCGAAATCCAGATCCGTTAAAAGGGTGATAAAATAGATACAGTAGGCTAAAATTCATATTCACAAAGTTTTTATAGAAATTAAGTATCTTTACTTAATAATATAAAAATTCTGCATGTATGGTAATTGTTTGCAAGTATAGAATAGTGTATAAAAGCTATCAATTAAATCCACAAAAATTAGAGATTAATCCCAATCAAGTCTAGTTACTCAGCAATATATTGGATCAAAATATTATCTTTAGCATCAGTAGAAAAATAATTTACCATACAGAATTCATATAAAACTGGATCTGGAATTTTAAACACATCAGTAGTAAAATAGCCATAACTTAAAACTCATAAATCGAAACTGATATCTATTAGAAAATCTATAAAGTAAATAATTTTTATATACTGGCCTTACTAGGGTCTAAAATACTGATCAAAATGGGGTAACACAAAAACTAAAATCTTGTTCATGTAAAAAATCAACATAAATCATATGAAACTCATCCAAAATATAACCAGACATGAAATAGGATGTACTAGATGTCCAAGCAACATAGTATAGGGTATGTGGCAAGTCTACAATAAGTTATACTACTACTAACACATCAAGCATACGAGATCATACAACACATCATGGATCACAAACAATATGCAAGTATATATATCAAGAATCTAGATTATGTCTAAGTTATTTCATGTCGAGTGTGTAATGTGACGACTACGGGCGGATCAACAACTAGACACAAGATCAAACAAGGGATTTCATGAGAATAGATCTTGAAGTAACTACATTACAGGTGGTATTTAGTACTTGTATTATACAATAAAAAGAATACAAGTTACTTGTCTTGAAATTGACATCGAATCCAAAGGAGAGAAAGAGAATAACAGGAACAGATTCCCGGGCACGAACACCACGAATGACTCACCAACGAGATGATCACGAACAAGATGAACAACCAATCGCAAACAAGATGTAGATGATCAAGATCACGAACACAATCGGACGGCTGAGATCAAAGATCAAGATCAATAAAATCGGACGGCCCGATCAAGAGATCAAGATTAGATCAAACAGACAGCCAGGATCTGATCGGATGTTCATGATGATCAAGATCGGATGGCTGGGATTCAAAGGAGGCTTACTATGTGATCACACAGGGGAGAGGAAAACAGGGGTGGAGTGGCAGCTGCTAGGGGCAGTCCACGGCGATCGACGGCGGGAGGCAGTGCACAGGGGCAGCGCCGGTGAGGGCGGCACTGCCCAGGCGGTGGCCAGGGGAGATCGCAATAGGGGGGTAGTGGCGTTGTTCCAGTCGTTGGAGGGGGAACAACACAGGGAGGGGACACGCAGCGGTTACTGGCTCTGGAGTAGGGCGACACGATTGGGGGTGTTCGGGCTGCGCACAGGGAGGAGCACTGGGCGGATGGGCAGCGCTGGAGGTCGTGCTGTCAGGGGATACACTGGCTGTCGATGCTGGCAATAGGAGGGTGCACATCGGAGCAGGGACGGGGGTGCTGGGTTGTTGTGATGCTGCAAGAGGGTGGAGAGGAGCTCGGGAGAGGCAGGGGGCTGGTGTCGCTATTTTGGCTGAGCACAATTGCTGGCGCATCGGGATGCGGTAAACAGGGAGGTCGCGAGCATGCGGGGGGCAGGGCACTGAGGATAGGGATGAGGAGCCAAAGGGGGACAACGAGAGGATGGGGAACGGGAGTGGGTTGGTCGGGGAGAAAGATAGGGACGAACGGGAGGTAGGAGGAAGGTGAATAGGGTTGGCGGCTGAGTAGGTTTTCACAGGGGTTAGGCTTAGGGTGATATATATAGGGTAATGGAGGGTTAGGGTAACGGGTTAGGGTATTAAGTATAAACAGTATGGGGGATTATATAAGATGGTTAGGGTTTTGGGGTTAACGGGTGTGGGTTATGACGGGTATTGGGTTTTAGGGTTTAAAAAAAAATCCAATAGAAGAAAAATAAAATAACCAATAAAAAAATATGATTTATAATAAAATGTAGTTTGTATTACCACATAGAATTTCTTTGAAATAACTACAAATACAATTAGTACATAGAAGTGGATTTTTAATAACCAGTCAAAATTAATAATAATAATAATAACAATAATACTAATAAAAATAATAATAATAAGAAAAATGATAAAAATAATAATAGTAATAATAATAACAACAATAGTAATAATAATAGAGATCAAAGTAATAATAACAATAATAAGATTTGTATTACAATATAAAAATCATAGAAAATAGTTACAAATTAAATTATTGATCGAAAAAAGATTTTAATAGAAGATCCAACAATAGATTTTAATAAAAAAAATTGAAAGCAGAAAAATAATTTACAAAAATTTTAAATACAGAAAATATGTATTTGCGAAAACAGGGGTTACAACGAAGAAGGGGATGAGATGCGGGAGTTTTTTTAGGAGAGAGTGAAAGAAAGGAGAAGAGAGGGGGTGGGGGGGGGGGGGGGGGGGGGGGGGGGGGGCTAACGGTGGTAGAGAGCGGAAAAGAGAAGGAAAGTATTGAAAAATAAGAATTGGGGAGTGAAAGTTACAGTTAGGATTTTTGAAATTTTTGTCCTATACCCTACCCCGACGTTTTCACTAATAAACGCGGGGAATACTAACCCAACCCCAACATTTTTTTTAAATGCCTTGTTGGGTTACGAAAATTTTCAAACTCATTTCTGGTCCAAGCCTACCCCGTTGTGTCTACCCAAAAGCTGGGGTAGTTTTGCGGGGATAGCCTAAAAATGTTGTAGTTTGCCTTCTTTTCGTTGTGGCCCTTTTTTCTAACATTGCCAAGTCGTGGGAGCAGCTCTAGAGGAGAGCAGGGCTCTGAACCCAGCTTGTTTTAATATAGCAAGTTGTGGGGATAGCCTCTAGGGGGGCTATACTTTGAACTTGCCTCTTTGAAGAATAAATGGGTTGCAAGAGCAGTTCCGAACAATGAGTTGGGCTCCGAACTTGCATACTACAAGTGGTGGGAGAGGCATTGAGTCAAGATTTTGGACACTAAACCAGTTGTTTAAATATTTAACGAGTTGTGGGAGCAGTTCGAGTGGCGAGTCGAGCACTGAACTTGCTTGTTTAAGAGTTGCGAGAGCGACTCCGAGCCACGAGTTTTGAACTCCGAACTTGTGATTTAGGGGGTCAAGGAGTTGTAGGAACATTTTTGAGTGGCAAGCCCAGTTCCAAACTTGCTTGTTATCGAATTGCAGGGGCAGCTTCGAGCAACATTTGAACTCCAAACGTGTTGTTTAAAGCTAGCTAGTTATGTAAGCAACTCTAGAGAAAAGCTAGACTCCGAACTTGCTATTTCGAGAGGTTAGTGATTTTTTGGCGTAACTTGGGAGAGAGGGGGGTAGCACCTAACTCATTGTTCTCATCTATAGAGTTGTACATGAATTTTGCAAAAGAAAAATATGTTTTTATTTGAGAAAATGAACCATAGTGGCTGATGTGTCTAATTTTTATATAAATATTTGTACTCATTTACCCATAAAAATTGCTTGTATTCATCCATCATGTCAATAATTTATCTTATTTCCATAGATTTCAATTAATTAATTATTTTTGAAGGAATAAGATTTTTTGATGCAAAAGGTGAATATTTTTTGGTAAAAATCAACAAACAAAACAAACAGAATGATTTATTAATCTTTATTGTTTTGTTGAATTTTAAATTTTACAATTTGGCCATGTGAAAAGCAAAATATAAATTTATAATTTCCAATAGAGGTGAAAATGAAATAAACAAATTTAAAAGTGTTTAATTTAGCTAATGTGATTATTAGTTAGTTTAATTAATTTAAACTAATTAATTTTATTTTATTTTTAAATCCTAAATTCTGATTTTATTTTGTGTGTGTGCAGCATGTGTTTCAAGAAAAAGAAAGAGAAGGAAAAGAAGCAAGAAATAAAGATCAAATCAAATAAGGAAATAAATAGATAAAGATGTGGGGTTTTTCTGCAAAAATAAACCCTAATCTCTACTTCATGTGCCTATAAATACAAAAGCAAAGAAAAGAGAGAGGAACACGCCTAACAAGGGAGAGAGCGACGGCTGATCTCTAATAATGAAATAAAAAAATAAAAAAAGGTTTAATAAAAGACAAAGCAGCAGGGCGAAGAGGGAAGAGTGGGCTTGTGCTCTGGACACACACACAGACAGAGAGAAGACGACGTCAGCGAAGAAGCAGACAGTGGCTTTGGTGCGCCGTTCGAAGCAGTAGCTTTGGCGCGCCGTTCGAAGTAGAAAGCGACAGAGAGGAGAAAGAGCGGTTTTGACTTGGCGGCACGCAATTCGAGGCATCTCGGTTTGCAATATTTTTTACAAAACAGTTCTTCCTGTATCTCTTTTCACTTTGTCTAATTTTACTATGCAATCCAAGACAGTATTTGTTAGTTGCAATTTTATTATGAACTAAATTTAATTTTCTAGGGCTTTGATGTAGCCTAGTTTTGAGAATACAATTTTTAAATTCCATATTTTTTTATATTTTTTCGTGGTTGTGTGTTTGATTTTTGTTCGTAATGCTTACAATTGGTTGAACAACTTTTGTATGATCTATTAAATCATGGAGAGACCGAACTGGTAATTTGTGATTTTGAATTAATAAAATTAAACACATTTCCAAGAGCAAACTGCTGTTAATGTGACCGTTAAGAAATCCATAGATCTTAATGAATTAGTAATTTGTGCATGAACTATGAGAAATAATTAGTTGAGAATATTTTTAATATTTCTTGAGAGAGAATATTGAATAATTTGGGAGTTTTGGTCTACAACCTCGAAAAATAATTTATTTATTCACATGAAATTATAAATTATGTGGGATTAATTTAGTTGAAATCAAAATCCCTAGAATTAATTTTGCTATTAACAAAAAATCAATTTCATATCTCGCTCCTTTTAATTAATTAAGTTAGTTCTTTAGATTAGTTTAATTTAGTTGCTTTCTTTATTAAATTTCGATTTTCCAAATAGTAATTAAACTAGTAAATTTCGGTACTCGATAAAATAATCAGTCCTTGTGGGTTCGACACTCTTTTCACTTATCTATACTACTTGTTGCGATTTTGTACACTTGCAAATATTCACATCAGTGGCTGCTTTGATGAATCGCCTTTATTACATGCTCTGGTCATTATAAGAGTCGACCTTATTACAAACTGAGAACTTGCTATAGGTGGAGGGCTTTAAACACCGTTGTTGTACTTAGCATTCCAGATCCTCGATATCTTCTTACTCCCCCAGGTCTTCAAGTCGGTAAGCCTCTGGGCACATGACTTGGGAGGCCTTATACAGTCCTTCCAGTTTGGAGAGAGCTTCCCCTTTTTGTGTGGTTTGAGATTTCAAATTTCTGGAGGACCAGATCCCTGACTTTGAGGTTTGTTGGATGGACCTTCTTATTGTATTACTTCTCCACCCAATGTTAATAGATACACTGTCGTAGGGCAGATTTCTCATGAATCTCCTCAATAAGATCGAGGTTGCTTCGAAGATCATTCAAGTTTTGGTCCTCACTGAAAGAGAGAAAGCATGGAGAGGAAGTCCAACCACTAGGGCGATCAACGCTTCGGAGCCGAAGGTGAAATCGGGGCTTTCCTATTAGGGCTCTTTTCGAGGTCATGTAGGACCAAAGTACACTTGGGAACTCTTCGACCCATTGTCCCTTGGGGGCTTCATCCAACCTCATCTTAAGGTCATCAAGGATCTGTCAGATGAAATCCTTAGCCTGGCCATTAGTCTTGGGGTCTGAGATGGAGAAGAATCATTGTCCAATCCCCAGATCGATGCGAAACTTACATAATTCTTTGCCGGCGAATTATGTTCCATTTTTGGTGAGGAGGATTCAGGGGATCCCAAACCTGCACACAATGTTCTTCCACAGAAGAATTAATGAATTTTGTTCTCGGTTATGGAAGCTAGTGGTTCCGCCTCGATCCAATTTGTGAAATAGCCAATGGCTACCACGAGGAAGTTCCTTCGTCCACTAACGGGGGGACAAAGTAAGTCCATTCCCGACATGGTGAAGAGGATAGGATTTGACAAGGAGCTAAGGTTGGCTTGGGGCACCCGCTTGATGAATGATTACTTCTGGCAAATGGTACATTGGAGGATGTACTTTTGGGCATTGTCGATGAGTGTAGGCCAATAATATCCGTGGTTGAGAACTTTCGTGCAAGGGACATTTTTCCATGGTGGCTACCGCCGATTCCTTCGTGTACTTCTCTAAGAGCATAATTTTCCTCTTCGGGGGGAGACACATCTCAGGTAAGGCCTTCCATCTACCAGAGTGTAGGAAGTTTGTAGAGGATTCCCACCATAGTGTATATCTTCCAACCCTCACCCGGATCTTTCTTGCTTCTTTGGGATATGCCAGGTTCATTTGTTCAAGGAAGTCGATCAAGGGTTTCTGTAAGCCCTATTTTCAGATTTTATTGTATTTTGTATTCTTTTGATTATTGTATTGAACTCATTTGTTATTGTGTTTTTTGTCTTTTCTTGGGTTCTTTTGTTCTCTCTTGATCAATCGATATTCTTTTGATTGGATTCTATTCTTTTGCGAATTTTGCTCTTTTTTATTTTGAATTCGATTTGTTCTCCTTTGTGTTCGTCTCATCTTATTGTATTTGTTTGTCTCTTTCTGGAGCCAAAACCGATACCCAGAAACCACATAATATCAACCCAAAATCCTAATTCCCTGATCCCTATAAATACCCTATTAATTAAACCCTAATTAATACCCCTCTCTCTCTCTCCGCCGCTTTCTCTCTCCCCGTACCCCCTCTCTCTCCCTGTTTTCCACTGAAACCAAAACCCAACCGTAAACCCCCTCGACCCCATCACCTTATACCCCGATCGTCCACCTCATTGCCACCATCTTCATCATCCCCTCATCCCCTCGTCCTCGCCTTCATTGTCGTCTTCTTCGTTGCCCTCGCCATTACTCACCGAAACCCAACCACCGAAGTTTTCCATCACCGTAACTCCTCGCCGTTGCCCAACCTATCGTCGCACTAATCACCATCGCACTCGCCGTCCCTCGCCGCTCCACTGAGTCCCTTTGCATCGCCGTTCGTATCCCTAGTCGCGAGCACTATCGTTCCCCTGTTTACGACCAAGAAAACAGATCTCGTTCTTCGCCGTAGTGTCGTCGCCGCCATCGCTTCCCAGCAGTGGTACTGACATCGCTCTGCCACCGCAGCCTCCATCGCAGTCATCACACCGTGCCGTCTGCCGTTCGCACTGTCTCTCTCTCTCTCGCTGTCGAGAGGTAGGAGACAAGTTCCTAGTGGTCGATCTCGCTGTTTCGTGTTCGGCCGCACCAAATCTGCTCTCGTTGTCCCCTGTTCAGTTTGGATCCGGTGTGAGGCAGTGATCCTATTAGTTTGTTTTGGTGTTTCACGTTCTGTGCACACCAGATCCGAGTTCAATGATCTGTGTTCTGTCCCGATCCGGTGTGGAAATTGCTCTTGGATTTTGCTGTTGCTATTGATTCTTCGTGCATATTTAGGGAGATTTCGTCCGGAATTCTGATCCTGTTATTCCTATTTTAATTATATCTGCAATAACAGAGAAGTCTCTTCTTGAACCCCTTTGTATTGTTTTGTTCAAGATTATTTGATCTCCTGAAAGTAGATCCTGTCCCTTTTACTATCAAAACTGCTTTTGACAATTCCGTTAAGATTATCGGGTGTTTACACGAGCTAACCCGACATACTCTTAATATTGTACTTGCTTTTTGATCTAAACCTAGTCTCTAATATTTCATGCATATGCACAATTAAACAACTAGATTCATGCATAAAACTGCTTGATAAATTGGATATTAAAAGTGTATGTGCTAAATTGAAGTTGCTTGATAAATTGACACAATGACCATGATAAATGTATCTTAACCCTTAGAAATTTGCATGTTGACACCTAGGATTGCTTTGATTACCAATTTGCATGCTATATGTGATCATGTGAATTATTTGTTATCTTTTTATGGTAATTTGATTTTTGGACGGTTGTATGTTTCACTTTGAATCAGACTTTTATCCCTGCTAATGACATAATCTGAAAGAACTTACAAACATAAAAAGTAGCTCTTGATGTCTAGATAATTTTTCTTTGGTCAAGATTTAAATTCCAAATTGTCATCTGTTATATATCATCACCTTACTGCAACTGTGTTAGTAATTTCATACTCATATTTTCATGCGTATCTTGCTGTTGTTTATTTTATTTGACCCTGTTATTATTAAAGGAAAAATCTGAAATAAATTAGGCTGGACCTAGTCATGTATAGCTACTTCCCTAACTTTTCGTAGATTTTATTAATGAGTTTTCTGACCCGAATTAATTAATAGAATATAACCTACTGCATGCTGACCGAACATAAAACCTGATTATATTATAGTTTTCACCCTAGTTCCTATGTCTTTTATATGCCTTAATTATACTCGTTGAAACCGTGCGGAAGTCTACTTTCCAGAACTTCCGGCGGACATAGACTTACTATTGTGTAGTGACCATAATCTATATTTTAGTACAGCAAGGTCATGTTGTCCTGATTTTGTGAAATATGTTTATATGATGTGTTTGCTTCCTGCTTTTTTCTGTAGTGCTTAGAATTAGTCACACATAGTAATATATAACATTGACACCCTTTTGCATGCTCACATAGGATGAAAATAAACTATTACCAAGCTGGGGTTTTTATGGGTAGACTTGGTAGTGAACAATCGGGAAATGTACTCGGTAAGGCATCATCGTCATATTGTATTGTCTTAGAAGGAGTATTGACTACAATGACTTATTGATGATTCATGATTGTAACTTATTGTTATCAATGCCGAGTACACGAACCGTGAATTCACCATCGATCTAAAATGATCACTGTGCTTACACGGAACCTATGGAATAGGACGCAGCAGTTCGTGCACTAGATAGGTTAATAAAATACTTAACAACCAGCATACTTGATCTTGTATTGAGCTTGACTTGACAGCACGCAATCCATCTGTGATTATTGTACACTTTTGATATTTCCTGCTCTTTATTTTGTTCTTTGTCTTTGACCATGTTCCTTTCCTTTGATATTCATGCTTTCCTATTATCCTTTGTTTTCTCTACTTGCCGCCCACGACTTGCTCTAAGGGCACGCTTTTCTTTATTTTTAGATCAAGATTTTACAGGGCTGAAGGATCTGTTCCCGAAGGAATTAGTGAGCAACATTTCTAGTATTGGATCCAGTCTCCGCTGCGTAGTTTTATTAATTGCTACTAGATTTATTTTCTGAACATTGTTATCTCCTATACTCTATTTTGGGCTCTATGGCCTGTAGTTTTGTTTTGATCCCGGATGTTGGATATTTATGCTGTTAGTATATTTTAGTATTATTGGAACTTTATCATTGATTCATGTGGTTATATTTCTTGCGTGGTTGTATTTTGTTGTTCTTATTGCTGAGTTAGTCTGGTACAGCTTATGGATAGTATTTACATCATTCGTTGGGCCTACGTTATGTACTCGTGTTCCGTATATTGGGAAGCGGGGCATGATAGGATTATTAGTGGAATCAGAGTGCAAGGTTGACTAATATATCAATCAAACATGACTATCTTTACGAGGTTTGACTTTGATTGGTATATTAGTCGAGTTTGGCTCTAGCCGGGTTAACTCAGTGATTTGCACACCACGATAATCACATGAATACTTGTATAATTACCAATATATAATCTGGGTACTGACTATCTTTGATCGTGTTTCAGGCTTTGGCTCGTGGGAATTCTTCTTCTCGCTCGGGGGATCAGCAGCCGAACAATGCTGCAATTCTCCAGACGATTCAACAGATGATGGCTCTTCAGCAGGAGCACAATGAGCTGATGCGAGCCACTTTGGCAGCCAATGGGAATGTCTCTGGACCTACACCTGGGCCTCTGCCACCTAGGCTTGGTACAGGTAGCAGATTTTATGAGGCTGCACCTGGATAAGTTTTTGGGTACTGAGTTGCCGTTGGAGGCCGAGCAATGGCTTATCCGAACGGAGCAACTGCTGGTCGCTGCTCGTGTTGCTGAGGCGGATCGTGTGGATGTGGTTCGCATCCAATTGGTGGATCTCGCTCATATCTGGTGGCGGGTTGAATTCGAGAGGATGCTGCGACCCATTGAGTGGGCCACTTTCTCTGAGAGCTTCATGGCGAAGTTCTTTCCCAGTGTCACCAAGACAGAGATGGAGCGACAATTTATTTTCCTAACTCAGGTCAGCTAGATAATATTCTTAAATATCATTTGTTGTTGCCTACTTCACTTGTGACGGTATTAATTTGAGCATTATCTTAATCAGGGTTTCCCTTCCGTGGACGAGTATGCTGCAGAGTTTACTCGGCTCAGTCGCTTCGCCCCTACCCTCGTTGCCATTGATGAGGCACGAGCTAGTCATTTTCTGTCGGGCTTGAGCTTTCCCCTCCAGGACCGTTTAGCTGCTCTTCGACTTCGTGCGTACTCCGATGTTCTGGATGCGGCTTAGATCCAGGAGCAGACTCTCAGCAGGTCTAGTGTTCCTTAGAGGATTGTTTCGCACCCTGTTGCATCTCGGCCTTCCAGAGGACCTATTCGGAGGCCAGTTTTGCCCCCTCCCGTGAGAGCACAGCCGTATGCACCTGTTGTCCCGATGAATGTTGAGACTTGTGTCTATTGCCATAAGGCTGGGCATTCACAGCGAGATTGTAGAATGGCCAACCGACTGTGTTTATTGTGTGGGAGCAGTAAGCATATGGTTTGTGACTATCCGAGGAACAGAGCCCCTGCGCCGGTTACTGGTGCTGCTCAGCTAGGAGCGCCGATGCGTGGTCAGGGCAGGCCGTCTCTCCCTCCGTAGAGGCAAGTCTTTGATCAGATACATGTGGCTCCTAGTGGAGGTCTGGTTAGTGGTCGTGGTCAGGCTTATAACCTGACGGCCGAGGAAGCGGAAGTTGCTGTTGGAGTGGTTGCAGGTATATCACAGTAGTTGTACTTTCTTTTCTTTCTTTCAGTTTTTTGCATGTTATTTTTATTTTTCCCTCCTTTGTACAATTATTCATGTATATATCCTGTTGGTACCTTATTCTTTGTTTGATCTTCTTCTAGGTGTGATTTTAGTCTTCTCTCTCCCTGCTCATGTGTTGTTTGATTCGGGTGCTACCCACTCTTTCATTTCTGCTCGCTTTGTCGATCAGCATGGTTTGGCTTGCGATGCTGTGCCCGCAACTTAGGACATCACCACAGGTGGAGGTGTCGTTGTCTGTTCTAGGGTTTGCAAGCAGAGTTTGTTGCAGATTGGTGGTGTGGTTTTCTCGGTAGATTTGATTGTGATTTCCAACTTCGATTTCGATGTCATTCTGGGCATGGACTGGTTGGGTGTTTCCTGTGTCGTGATTGATTTTCGGGAGAAGAAGGTGACTTTCAGGCCTTCTGGTCAGCCAAAATTTGTTTTCCATGCAAGTGAGACACCGTCAAGGCGTGTCAAGAACTTGTTGGATCCCAAGGTTGTTTCTCTTGCGTCGCTGGGTTCTGATAGGGTTGTTGCACCCTTGGTTGTGTGGGACTTCCTTGATGTGTTTCCCGAGGAATTGACGGGTTGCCGCCAGTTCGAGATGTGGAGTTCAACATTGATGTCCAGCCCGGTACGACCCCTATTTCCAAGAGTCCATATCGTATGGAGCCGGTCAAACTGGCAAAACTGAAGGTGCAAGTTCAGGAGCTGCTTGATAAGGGTTTTATCAGACCTAGTGTTTCGCCATGGAGAGCCCCAGATCTGTTTGTCAGTAAGAAGGATGGAAGCTGCAGGCTTTGCATTGACTATAGGGAGTTGAACAATGTTACTATTAAGAATTGGTATCCATTGCCGAGGATTGATGATTTGTTCGACCAACTGGGAGGCGCTTCGGTGTTCTCGAAGTTAGATCTGCATTTCGGGTACCATCAAGTCAGGGTGAAGTCAGAGGATGTTCCGAAGATGACTTTTCGAACGAGATATGGGCATTACGAGTTCTTGGTGATGCCTTTCGGAGTGACTAATGCATCGGCAGTGTTCGTGAGTTTGATGAATCGTGTGTTTTTGCCGTTCTTGGATCAGTTTGTCGTGGTCTTCATCGACGACATATTAGTGTACTCACGGAACAAGAAGGATCATGTTGAGCATGTGAAGGTGGTTCTACAGACTTTGAGGGAGAACCAGCTGTATGGGAAGCTCGATAAGTACGAGTTTTGGCTGGATTAGGTTGCTTTTCTTGGCCACATTATCTCCGGTACTGGTGTTTCTGTGGATCCATCGAAGACTTCTGTGGTCAAGGATTGGCCTATTCCGAAGTCTGTTTCTGAGGTTCAGAGTTCCTTGGTTTGGTTGGTTACTATCGGAAGTTCGTTCAGGATTTCTCCAAGATCACTGGACCCTTGACCAGTTTGACCAGGAAGGAGCAGAAGTTCGTCTGGGATGAAGCTTGTGATGGAGCTTTCGCCGAGTTGAAGCGTCGGTTGACGTCAGCACTTGTGCTGACTATACCCGACAATTTGGATGGTTTTGTGATCTTTTGTGATGCTTCGAGGAGAGGTCTGGGAGTACTGCTGATGCAGTAAGGCAGGGTTTTCGCTTATGCATCGAGGCAGTTGAGACCTCATGAGAAGAACTATCCTACGTATGATCTGGAGCTTGCTGCTGTGATCTTTGCCTTGAAGTTGTGGAGGCACTATTTTTTTGGGGATAGAATTGAGATTTTCACAGTTCACAAGAGCCTCACGTATGTGTTCACGTAGAAGAAGTTGAACATGAGGCAGAGAAGATGGCTGGAATTGATGGCAGATTTTGACATCAATTTGCAGTATCACCCGGGCAAAATTAATTCGGTGCCAGATGCTTTGAGTCTGAGGCCTGTGCTATGTTCCTCACTCAGCAGAAGGAGCTAGTAGAGGACATGAGCATTTGTTTGAGTTGGATGTGTTGCTTCCCGGATCAGATCGGCAGCTTATGTTGTTGCATTTGCAGTCTTCCTTAGTAGAGCAGATCAAGGCAGCTCAAGGGAGTGATCAGCAATTGCAGGAGTTTTGGAGTGAGGTTGAAGCTGGGTTGAGATCTGATTTAGTTGTCCATGCTGATGGGTCACTTCGGTTTGGCTCTAGGTTGTGTGTACCTAGAAGAGAAGTCAGGCAGAAGCTACTCGAGAAAGCTCATCGGTCCCCATATTCTATTCATCCTGGTGGTACCAAGATGTACAGGGACTTGAAATAGCATTTCTGGTGGCATGGTATGAAGCGGGATGTGCCTCGATTCGTCGCCCAATGCCTATCTGTCAGCAGGTGAAGTCGGAGCATCAGAGGACCGCGGGACTTTTGCAACCCCTTCCTATCCCTGAATGGAAGTCAGAGAATATCACGATGGACATTGTAACAGCTTTACCGAGGAGTCCTAAAAGTCATAATGCTATCTGGGTGATAGTGGATTGGCTGATGAAGTGTGCTCACTTCATTCCTTTCCGTGTGGGTCAGTCCACAGAAAGTTTGGCCGAGTAGTACGTTCAGGAGGTTGTTCTTCTGCATGGAGTTCCTGTCAGCATCGTATCGGATAGGGATACAAGATTCATGTCTCAGTTCTGGGAGAGTCTGCAGAGGAGCTTGGGTACTAAGCTGAGCTACAGTACAATGTTCCATCCTCAGACGGATGGGCAGTCAGAAAGGACAATTCAGACCCTAGATGATATGTTGAGATCCTGCATTCTTCAGTTTGGAGGTTCGTGGGAGGATCATCTTCACTGGGCCGAGTTCTTTTATAATAACAGTTATCAGGCGAGTCTCAAAGCTGCTCCATTCGAAGCTTTGTATGGGCACAAGTGTAGATCGCCAGTTTGTTGGGATGATATCGGCAAAAGGAAGCTTTTAGGCCCTGAGTTGATCAAGAAGACAATTGATGTCGTGGCTCAAATCCGTAAGCATTTGCAGGCCGCTCAGGATCGGTAGAAGAGGTGGGCTGTCTGTCGTTAGAGACCTCTCGAGTTTGAGGCAGGCGAGCATGTGTTCCTCAAGGTATCGCCTTGGAAAGGTGTTATTCGTTTCAGCAGTGGAGGTAAGTTGAGTCATCGATTCATCGGTCTATTCGATATTGTGAAACGTAAGGGCAAGGTAGCTTACAGGCTCGCGTTACCGCCAGCTTTAGCAGGTGTCCATGATGTATTCCTTGTTTCTCAGCTCAGGAAATACATCAGAGATGGTTGACTACTCAGACTTGTCTATGAAGCCGGATTTGTCCTGTAAAATTCGACCCATCTCTATCTTAGACCGTCGAGAGAAGGTGCTAAAGAATAGAGTCATCAAGTTGGTCCGAGTTTCTTGGGATCCTCGCTCGCTAGGGGAGTCTACTTGGGAGTTAGAGGATGAGATTCGGGAGAGGTTCCCTCATTTGTTTGAGTAGTGTTTTGCTTTGTTTTGCTTTTCTTTGTTCGGGGTTTGTCATATGTACCTCTTGTATGAATTTCGAGGACAAAATTATTCTTGTAAGGCGGGTAGGACTTGTAAGCCATATTTTCAGATTTTATTATATTTTGTATTCTTTTGATTATCGTATTTGAACTCATTTGTTATTGTGCATTTTGTCTTTTCTTGGGTTCTTTTGTTCTCTCTTGATCAATCGGTGTTCTTTTGATTGGATTCTATTCTTTTGCAAATTTGGCTCTTTTCTATTTTGAATTCGATTTGTTCTCCTTTGTGTTCGTCTCATCTCATTGCATTTGTTTGTCTCTTTTTGGAGCCAAAACCGATACCCTGAACCCACATAATATCAACCCAAAACCCTAATTCCTTGATCCGTATAAATACCCTATTAATTAAACCCTAATTAATACCTCTCTCTCTCTTTCTGCTGCTTTGTCTCTCCTCATACCCTCTCTCTCTATCTCTCTCTCTCTCTCTCTATTTTCTGCTAAAAACCAAACCCAACCGTAAACCCCCTCGACCCCATCACCCTATACCCCGATCGTCCACCGTCATTGCCACCATCTTCATCGTCGCCTCATCACCTCGACCTCACCGTTGTCATCGTCTTCTCCGTTGCCCTCGCCATTTCTCACCAAAAACCAAACACCGTAGTTTTCCATCGCCGTAACTCTTCGCCGTTGCCCAACCAATCGTCGTGCTCATCACCATCGCACTCACCGTCCCTCGTCGCTCCACCGAGTCCCCTTGCATCACCGTTCGTGTCCCCAGTTGCGAGCGCCGTCGTTCCCCTATTTTCGACCGAGAGAACAGAGCTCGTTCTTCGTCGTGAGTGTCGTCGCCGCCGTCGCCTCCCGACCGTGGTACTGATGTTGCTCTACCACCGCAGCTGTCGTCGCAGTCATCGCGCCGTGCCATCCGCCATTTGCTCTCTCTCTCTCTCGCTGTCGAGAGGTAGGAGACGAGTTCCTAGTTGATCTCACTGTTTTGTGTTCGGCCGCACTAAATCTGCTCTCGTTGTCCTCTGTTCGGTTTGGATCCGGTGTGAGGCAGTGATCCTAATGGTAAATTTTGGTGTTTCATGTTCTATGCGCACCAGATCCGAGTTCGGTGTTCTGTGTTCTGTCCCGATCCGGTGTGGAAATTGCTCTTGGATCTTGCTGTTGCTATTAATTCTTTGCACATATTTTGGGAGATTTTGCTCGGGATTCTGATCCCGTTATTCCTATTTTAATTATATCTGCAATAACAGGCAAGTCTCTTCTTGAAGCCCTTTTTATTGTTTGTATTCAAGATTATTTGATCTCCTGCAAGTAGATCCTGTCCTTTTTACTATCAAAACTGCTTTTGACGATTCCATTAAGATTATCGAGGGTTTATACGAGCTAACCCGACATACTCTTAACATCGTGCTTTCTCTTTGATCTAAATCTAGTCCCCAATGTTTCATGCATATGCACAATTAAACAACTAGATTCATACATAGGACTGCTTGATAAATTGGACATTGAAATTGTATGTGCTAAATTGCAGTTGCTTGATAAATTGACACCATGACCATGATAAATGTATCTTAACCCTTAGAAATTTGCATATTGACACCTAGGATTGCTTTGATTACCAATTTGCATGCTATATGTGATCGCGTGAATTATTTGTTATCTTTTTATGTTAATTTGATTTCTGGACTGCTGTATGTTTCACTTTGAATCAGACTTTTAGCCCTGCTAATGACATAATCTGAAAGAACTTACTAAACATAAAAAGTAGCCCTTGATGTCTAGATAATTTTTCTCTGGTCTGGATTTAAATTCCAAATTGTCATCTGTTAGATATCATCACCTTACTGCAACTGTGTTAGTAATTTCATATTCAAACTTTCACGGGTATCCTGCTGTTATTTATTTTATTTGACCCTGTTAACAGTAAAGGAAAAATCTGAAATAAATTAGGCTGAACCTAGACATGTATAGCTACTTCCCTGAATTTTCGTAGATTTTATTAATGATTTTTTTTACCCGAATTAATTAATGGAACATAACCTACTGCATGCTGACTGAACATAAAACCTGATTAGATTAGAGTTTTCACCCTAGTTTCTATGTCTTTTATATGCCTTAATTATACTCACTGGAACCGTGTGGAAGTCTACTTTCCAGATCTTCCGGCAGACTCAGATTTACTATTGTGTAGTGGGCATAATCCATGTTTTGGTACAGCAAGGTCATGTTGTCCTGATTTTGTGAAATGTGTTTATATGATGTGTTTGCTTCCTGCTTTGTCTGTAGTGCTTAGAATTAGTCACACATAGTAATAGATAACATTGACACCTTCTTGCATGCTCACATAGGATGAAAATAAATTATTAACAAGCCGGAGTTTTTATGGATAGACTTGGTAGTGAACAATCGGAAAATGTACTCGGTAAGGCCTCATCGTCATATTGTATTATCTTGGAAGGAGGAGTATTGATTGCAATGACTTATTGATGATTCATGATTGTAACTTATTGTTATCAATGCCGAGTACACGAACTGTGAATTCACCATCGGTCTAAAACGATCACTGTGCTTGCACGGAACCTGTGGAATGGGACGCAGCAGTACGTGCACTAGATAGGTTAATAAAATACTTAACAACCTGCATACTTGATCTTGTATTGAACTTGACTTGACATCATGCAATCCATGTGTGATTATTGTACACTTTTGATATTGCCTGCTCTTTGTTTTGTTCTTTGTCTTTGACCATGTTCCTTTCCTTTGATATTCATGCTTTCCCATTATACTTTGTTTTCTCTACTTGTTGGATCTAGTCTCCGCTGTGTAGTTTTATTAATTGCTGCTAGATTTATTTTCTGAACATTGTTATCTCCTGTACTCTGTTTTGGGCTCTATGACCCGTAATTTTGTTTTGATCCCGGATGTTGGATATTTATACTGTTGGTTTATTTCAGTATTATTGGAACTTTATCATTGATTCATGTGGTTATATTTCTTGTGTGGTTGTATTTTGTTGTTCTTATTGCTGAGTTAGTCTGGTACAACTTATGGATGGTGTTTACATCATTCGCTGGGCCTACGTTACGTACTCGTGCTCCGTATTTAGAAAAGTGGGGCGTGACAGTTTCATCCAATAATCTATGGGTGTTTGGAAGGGCAGAGGGGGGGATGAATATGTGCTCTAATGCTCCCTCTTCGTTGTTTGGTTTGAGTAGGACTTCTGAGCACTGTGTGGTCGAGTCCATCCAAAGAAGATGAGGCTTAGAGTGGGCATATGCTTGCCTATTTTTCTCATAAGGAATGCGAGTGACGTCGGATTCTTTGAATGCAGCTAAGAGTTTCTTCAAACAATCTAGGTCCCTGTTTATGTGGTCATCTATGTCCTTATAATATCCTGAGATCTGGATACTACCAACTTGGAGTCATTGAGCACCCCGACCCTTCATTAGGGCTGTTCATCGGTGCAAAACCGAACCAAACCAAAAAAAACCAAACTGAACCAAAATTTTCGGTTTGGTATATTTGAAACCGAAATCCGAAATGAAACTGATAAAATTCGGTTTGAACCAAATCGAATTTTATCGGTTCGGTTCGATTAATAACCGAAATAATCGAACTTTTTAGAAGTTGTTCAATTTTGAATTTTACCAGTGATCAAGGTCAGTAATATTAGTATTATAAATATGCAGAGGAGTATAGAGTAGTTAATGTATACTGCAAATGATATTAATGAAGTTGGATAGTATATATACTATAACAGGTACTGCTGAGAATGTTAAAGATCTCGAAGTGAAAGAAAATGGATGTTTTATTTTATTAACCTATGACAAGGTTCTGTAATGTGTAATTGGGTATTGGTTAATGTTGTTGCCGTATTCATATTAATGATGAAATAGAGTTTGAAAAAGGGTTCATGTTTTCTGAATACAATTTCATTGTATGCAATTTAGGTGGGTCTGATTTGTGGAATGTAATACTTATTTTTAGTTATGGAGATGTGACAAATATATATCATTCTCAATCTGAAATCCATAATAACGCTGAAATCCTAAGCTCATCGATGGTTATGTTTTGTTTCTTGCTTCGGATAATGCACTGGTGAATTATAAGTGAATGGTCGAAAGCCCAGAATTTATTTGCTTCCAATCATGGTTTCGGAAATGATTTTCAGTATTCAGGAAACACTTGCGAAAAGAATAAGAAAGAAAAGAATATATATAGAAAAATGATTGCTCACTGTCTGGTATTACCAAAAAGGGAAAAAAAGGGGAAATTGCTCACTGCATTTCAGTTTTCAACAGAACGTCAGTTCAAGCATCCACTCCATTGTAAATGGTAGACAGACTCTAAACTGGCAAGAGTGACCACTCAGTAAAAAGCAAATGGTACATACACTTACGAAATGTTATGAAAGAATTTGGCATATTAGATGTACACCCACTTCAACAATAGATCTGACAGAAACAGATTCAAAAGCAATGAGGAGAGGCTGATTGAAGAAACCCCTGTGCAGTATAGTATGTGCTTAGCTATGTATATACGGCAAGAGATTGTAGAAGTAACAAATTGAAAAAAAAAAATCTGAGTTTTCTGAAGGAAGTGGCGGAATGCGGTGCAGAAGAAACTAAGAAGCATTCTCGATTGCTTGAATGCACTTCAAGACAGTAGCTTGTTCGACATTGCAGACATGAGTGCTTCGTGTGTAGACACATTGTTTTTCAGCAGCGATGCAGCAAACAAAACCTGTTATTAGTTAAGCTTTTGACAGGGTTCTGTAATGTGTAATTGGGTATTAGCACAACTAGGGCTGTTCATATTAGTTAAGAATTTATTTTTGTCCAAAAAAAAGTTCGGTCTTTTGTTCGGTTCGGTTTATTTAGAAGCCAACCAAAAACCAATCCGAACTCTCTAACAAAACTCCGGTTTGGATCAAAACCGAACCGAAAAACCGAAAAATCGAACCAAATTGGTAAATTTCGGTTCGGTTCGGTTCGGTAATCTGTTTTAACCAAAGTATGAACAACCCTACCCTTCATGCCCCCCCCCCCCTACGAGCTATAAAGAGGTCAGCTTCAACTTCGTTGTAGGAGGCTGAGAAGTTGAGGTGAAGCAAGTACTTGAGAGTGTTCATCAGGTCCGAGCAAGATGACCCCGGCCTCACTCCCTTCGAAGCAAGAGGACATAGATGTTCCAGACTGGGGGATCGTTGGCTTCCTTAGGGGATCAGGGATTATGCTTTCGACTATGAACTTGGGTAAGGCATGGGCTTTGATAGGTTTCTTTGGTCGGTAGCTGATGTCATGTCGGCTCAACCCAATGGACCACTTCATGAGTCACCCAGAGTTTTTCGGATTACGGAGTACTTGCTCAAGAGGCTAGCCAATGAGGACTAAAATAGAATGTGCCTGGAAGTAGGGGCGAAGCTTACGAGATGTCGTGATCAGAGCATAGGCCATCTTTTCCATTTTGGAATAATGGAGCTCGGCGTCATGATTGACTTTGCTGAAATAGTAAATTGGCTTTCAGATCCTATCATGTCCCCTTACCGAGATGGCACTGAGGGTTTGATCAAAAGTGGCTAGATAGATGTAGAGAACCTCACCTGGCTTGGGCTTACTGTAGGATTGACAATGTGCTCCTTGATCTGTTCAATGGCTACTTGTTGTTCTTCTCCCCTCTCAAAACCTTTTGCCCCTCGGCATACTTGGAAAGGTAGCGACCAATGGCAGTAAGGCACCATGTAAGCTTCTGAACTTCCTTGACGGTGGTCAGGGGAACCATGTCGATTATGTCTTAGATCTTCTCAGAGTTGGCATCAATTGCTCTTTGACTAACCATGAAACTCAAGAACTTTCCTGAGGAGAATCTGAAGGCGCACTTCAAGGAATTCAATCTCATGTTATGTCTACACATCACATCAAATGCATATTGGAGGTCAGACACATGTTCTTCTTTCTTAAGGCTCTTTACGAACATGTTTCTCCCTATTTGCTCCTTGAACATTTTGTTCACTAGGTGCTGATAGGTGGCTCAGCGTTCTTTATCCCGAAGGGCATGGCCCAATAGCAGTGGAGACCTTGATCAATAATGAAGGACTTTTTTGGGATATCAGAAGGAAACATATGGATCTGGTTATATCTCGAGAAGGTATCCATAAAGATTAGGATCTCGTGCTAGGTTGTGGCTTTGATTAAGGTGTTGATGCTGGGAAAAGGGAAGGGGTCCTTTGAGCATGCCTTGTTGAGGTTGGTGAAGTCGATGCAAATTCATCACTTGTCGTTTGCTTACTTTACAATGACCACATTGGCTAGCCATTAAGGGTATCTAACCTCTTAGATGAAGAGGGCGGTTATGAGCTTGTCAACTTCTTCTTTGAAAGTTTGATATCGGTCTGGGGCAAACTTGCGGCACTTATGCTGGACTAGCTTGATGTCTAGGTTCCCACTCAGACAGTGCATGATTAGCTCTTCAGATATACTTGGCATGTCTACAGTAGTCCAAGAAATAGTCTTGGTTCTTCTTTATGAAATGAACGAGTCTGGCTTTCTAATTATGTAGAAAGTCTCTATTGCTCTTTAACTCGGTGGGAGAGAGTTTTGCTTACCAGGAAGCACTTCGTTTGATCTTCTTGGGAGAAGGGGGCTTCCCCCAGTTCATCTATAGGCTCAGAGTTGATTTGGCTCCTCTTATGAGGGGGCTCTATGGCATTGAGGGGAATGATCAAACCCGCCACTGTGGTCGTACAACAAGCCCGAGTGGCTTCTTGGCTTCCTTTGACGTCTCCTACCCCTTTGGCTGTGGAGAACTTCATATTCATATGGAAGGGAAAATGCAAAGCGTGAACAAATTTTAGACTAGGATGACCGAGGATAGCATTGTAAGCTACCTTCACATTGACCACCATGAAATCCAGGGCCTCTGTTCGGGTAGCAGGGGCTTTCCCCGCAATCATGTCGGGGGTGACTATTCCTTCAATTTGGACCGGAACCCTAGAGAATCCATGAAGGGTGTACTGACGGGCTTGAGATGGTCTCGAGAAAGCTTGAGGCTTCAAATGCTTCCAAGAAGAGAATATTTACTGATCTACCATTGTCCACCAAAATACTGCGTACTTTGTGGTCCATCATGGTGAGGTTAATCACTAGAACATCACAATGAGTGCTCCGACACCTTCGAGATCCTTATCAAAGAACGTTATCGGAACTCCCGAGCATTTGGCAGAAGGGAAGTTATGCACCGAGTTCACTTCTCAAACAAACGCCTTTCGGGAGGAGTTAGATTCTTCCCCCATTGGTCCCCGGTCGATATAGTGGAATACCGCCATGTCGTCTGAGTCTGAGGACTCGGACTCTTTCTCGGGGCATTTGTTAGCCCCCCCGAGTGGGAGGAAGGGTGTTCTTGTCTTTCTGGGAGAATCTGGAAGGGTGACCTCGATGGATTAAGGCCTCGATCTCCTCACTGAGGGCTTATCAATCATCGGTGTTATGGCCATGGTCCCTGTGAAATCGGCACCACAAGTTCCTATCCCTTCTTCCACTTAGTGTTTGCATCATAGGAGGAGCGCAGAGCAATCCTTCTCTCTCAATCTCCATGAGGACGGCTGATATGTTGGCATTGAAGGAATGGACTTGTCAAAGCAAGAAGCTGGAGGAGCAGGACGTTGACCAGAACTATCCTTCTGGGATTTCTTTGGTCCCTCTTCATTCATGTTCTTCCATTTGTTCCCCGAGGTGGACTCCTTCTGGCTCTCGGGATGAAGGGCTTTTTCAGCTCGGACGTACTTATCTTTCATTTTAAAAGGTACCGAGGAGCCCTCTTGGCGAGGGATGGTTTGAGCTCTTTGTGGTGAGTGCCGAAAGGCAGCTGTCGCTATCGTTGAATCAAGGGAGGGGATGGATCTGGCCTCATATGTGAAGTGCCTAACAAATTCTTTGAGCGACTTTCTTTCTCTTTGCATCAACTCGAGTAGGGAAGCACTTGTCTTTTCTATCTTGCAACTGGTGATGAAGTGGGCTAGAAAAATCTTATCAAGCTGATCGAAGGAGAAGATAGACCATGGACAGAGTTGAGAGTACCATTCCCGAGTTGATCTTTTGATGGTTGTTGGGATTGTCTTGTAGAGAAGTGAGTCGAAGGCTTGGTAGATCATCATGAGAGTTTTTAAACTCTTGATGTGGTCTGCTGGATTGGAGTCACCATTATACGAGTCAAAGTGGGAGCATTGAAGTTCTTTGGAACATGGGCTTCCAGAATGGACCTGCTTTAGGGAGGTCAAGGGGTTGTATGCTCTACCACGATGATCCTCCTCTTGACTGATTCAAGCTAGGCGGTCTTCCATCTCTTGGAGATGATGCAATAGTGGGTCTTCATATCCCTCAGATCAGGTTGACCGCGAGACTCTTCTCCTTGCACAGTTGTAGGGCGGCGATTGCTTGTTTATCGGCCCCAGTTTGGGGCAACTCGAAGAGCTTGGAAGTTTTTATCCTTGAAGTCGCAGCCTGGTGACGGTGGCCTCCTTTTCTTAGTTGTTCCTGAGTGTTGGTCGATTGACTGATGTCGACCTCCCTTTGCTTCCTCACCCCCTTGGTTAACGAGACCTCTGTAGATGGGGAGAATGACTTATCCTCCCTTGGCATTCTCAGCAGGGAGCATCATCTAGGGAGCATCTTTGCTCTAGGCAAAGATGGATGTGTACTTCTTGTTGTCAGATGTTGATGATGCCACAGAGGTCTAGTTGCACCGGGGACACCTCAGAGGGTGCCGTAGAGGTGGTCGAGGTGCAAGTGCAAACTGATTCCCTGTTTTCAACTAGGTAAGGGTCAGGATGACAAAGTCAGAAGCCCTTCGACGTAGCCTTGCTGGGGGGAGCCTGCAATGGTGGGAGGAAGTTGTGACGAGAATGGAGGAGATTGTACCGGTGGAGGAGGAGGAGGGTTGGCTCAACGGCTATTGGTCGCCGTCCTCTTCCCTTTTGGAGCCATGGCCGAAAAAAGTGATTTTTTCTCAGCGATATCTGATTGGAGAAGTAGATCTGTAGTTTCACACAGACGGTGCTAATATGTTGCTGATTTTTTCTGGTGTTGGACCAATCAGATGTTGAGTTATTTTTTAGAATGAAACTTATAATCTGGATCGTCAATCAGATCTGAATTGTAATGGATGCTGAAGTCTTCTTTTTCATAATCTGAACCATTGAGAACGTCTGGATTTGGATTGTAAGGGTGAGATGTCACCGAAGAACCTTCACAAAGTCTGAACACTAGGGTTGCCCCCCTCCCCCCGAAGCTCAAGGTCAATAACTTATAATTAATAGTAGAGTTTTGATTGCAAAAGATTGATTACATGACTATGAAGGAGGTGAAGGGTATTATTAGCCTAGGAGTTAGTTCCAAAAGGTTGACTTAAAAAGAAATCTTTTGGATTTAACTTCTGATTCTCATGGTTTTGGTATAGAGTTAGTTGATAACTCTGTTTAAGATAAGGATTTGGTTAACAACTTTTAATTAGCCGTAACTCCTTTTGCAAGCTGTAAATTAGCCTTAATTATAGGCCTGGTTGAGTAGTATTCAAGTAGTGAAAAAGAAGTAGCACAATTACCATTGCACTATGTACAATATAGGAGATCTTAAAGGTGCACTACATTTGAGGAATCTAAATGTTTCTTGAACTTTTTTATATGGTCCTCTTGTATTATCTCTATAGTCTATACTATATATTACCTGCAGATTGCTGTATAACGATGGAAAAAAATTGTTTGGGTAGGCAAAAAGAGTATGCGAATAGATCTTTGCCTTTGTTTCAGCTCAAAAATAGTGATCCTTACAGGATTTTTGCGGATTATGATGGCTTTTTATTGGGGTTTCTGCACAATAGGGCAGACAAATTTATTCGGTATGCCACACTCTTAGGAACTGTTTGGTTGCCCTAAAAATTATTGTAGGAAGCGAAATTAGTCGAAAAGCACATTGTTTCTGCATAAGCAAAATCAGTCGAAAAGCACACTATTCCTACGGTCTGGTTGATATGGATTTGTTTGAATTTGGATTAGCACTGTAGTTATAGTAGTGCACGAATTTTGTCGTTTTGCCCGATTTCAATTCAGCCGTTTTTGCCCCGAAAACACTTGTACGTTAGTGTTCATCAATATTATATTCATTTCTCTTTCTCACACACTTTTTCGCTCCAACTCTGCAATTTCCTTTGTCGTTAATATTATTTATGAAATCATATTTAAACTAGAGAAACGCAACTCTCCTGGCTGATGTGGGACTAAAGTCCACACATGTTAAGCTTCGGTTTTTTTAGTCTCGTTTTTTTCCCTTTTTTTTTACTTTCGGTTTTTTTAAAGCTTCAGTTTATTTTGGGTTTTTTGGGTTTTTTTTACTTTCAGTTTTTTTAAGTTTCACTTTAAGCTTCAGGTTTTTTTGGCTTTCGGTTTTTTTCAATTAAAATTGAATTAATTTAATTAGTTTAAACCCTAATTAATTGAGATTAATTTCAAATAAAACCAAAAGTTAAAAAGTATTTTAAATTACTTTCGCTATAGTATTCTTACAACTCAAACAAACCAAATCTTTCATATAAAACTATTCCTACTACAATAAATCTACATTCAACCGAACCACTTTTTCAGAACTCATTACCACAGATTTCTTTTCACTACAGTAATATTACAAATATGAAAATGTTTTACAACCAACCAAACACCCCAGTAGAGTCTATATACTATATAGACTTTTTGCTATGACCGTATATGTAGCAAATGAAGATTTAACAAAAATATTATGTCTTACTAATAATCGTTACTTTTGCATTGATTTTGTACCGACCCTTTGTTTAGGAAGAAGAAATTATCTCCAATTCCATTATTAGTATATAATAAAATAAATTACATCAAAGTTGTTCCTAAAAAGAAAATATCGGAAAACATAATTACAAAATCAAAACTACAAATTTTACTTGTCCCTCTCCAAGCTAAATGGGCATGTCGTTCCGGGATATAAGAGTGGTGAACGGGTCATTCTGGTGAATGACTCACCCGAACGCCACGACGGCGACTGCTTGCCCATTTACTGACATGCAACGGCTCGCACATCTCTCACCACGGAAATAACTTGCACATCCCCTTAAAATAGCGATGACCAGCATATCTACCACAATAGAGACAACTTACACTCAATAGCCACAACTCGCACAACAACCACCATGTCGATGACTCGTACATCTACCATAACGATGATGACTTGTTCATTAGACACAATGGTGAGGACCACAAATTTATTTTAGAGCCCAAAAGGTTTGAGAGCACACATGCAAATTTGAGATCCAAAGTCCGCTTCAAAGTTCATCCTCCCAAAGCCCACTTCCCACAAAAATAAAATTTGAAAATTCAAATTTCAAATTTGAACCCCTGTTCCCGTGCCCCTCTCAAAATCCCCTAAGTGCCCTCTCTTAAAAACTCACGTGCATCACATCCTCCCCTCCCACCCGCGCAACCAGCCTCACGCTGCCGCACTTCTGTGTACCCTCAACTCAACAACCAAATTCCTTACCCATGACACCTCCACAGGTGAAACCTCAATCCATGTGAGTTCAAAATTTGAAAATTCAAATTCTCTAACCTAGATGGCCTCAACCACAACCGATCAGCCATCTGGATCAACTCGCCCTCCGGACATTGACAATCCACTCCGAAGCTCCTCCGACTTTTCCTGACACCTATTCTGATGAATACTCCCGCAAAGCCCCCAAGATCATCTCCAGCGATGTCGTGTACAATCTTACCGTTTCTTGACAGCATGTCCATTTCTGTTGTTGTAACCCCTATTTCCGTCAATACGTATTTTCTGCGTATTTTTGTATTTCAATTCCTTATAAATTCTTTTCCGCTCTCAAATTCGTTTTTATTCATCTTGGACTTTCTATTAAAGTCAATTCTAAACATCAATTATATTTGTAGTTAATTTCAAACGATTATATACTTTAATTGTAGAAATTTTATTCTTTTCTTATTTTAATTATTTATAACCTAGACCAGGTCTATTGTTATTATTTGATTATTTTAATTAATTTGAAACAATTCTATAAAATATTATTTGATCTATTAATTTTGAACTTAAGCCCAATCCTGGTACATTCTATAATTTGTCTAAATTATTTATTTGGCAAACCGTATTTAATCCCTAGTCCATATTATTTTATCATCTTATTATTGATTGAAGCCCAATCTTTTATCCCTTCTATTATTTATTTTATTTATTGGAAGCCCAAACCAGTTTGATTTTATTATTATTGTTATTATTTCTCTAAAAGCCCAATTTTAGCCCATCCTATAAATTAATTTGATTATTTTATGAAGAAGCCCAATATAAAATCCAAATCCTAGTCTACCCAAAACCCAAGCCCATAACTCCCTACCCAAAGTCAAACGATCAGTCCAAAATCTCCCCAGATCTCTCCATAAACCCCTCTCACGTTCCCCACTCTCCCAACTGCACACACAACTCCACCCCTCCTTAATCTCCTCCATTATCACATTAACTACCCATTAATCCCTCACTCTCTTTAACTAACCAGTTAATTCCCCATTATTATAATATGTTATATCAATTATTAAAATCCTAACTATCTCTCTCTCTCTCTCCCTCTTCTGTGTCTTCTTCCTCTGTTCCGAAATAGAGTACCCATGCCCCACCCCCATCGCCCTCACCCCTCTCGCTGCACCTCAAAACCCATCACTGCCGACACCCTACCGCGACTTCTTCCCCTCGCCCTGAGCGCCTCCCTCAACACCAAATGCCTCCCCCTATCTCGAGCCCCACCAGCCCCTCGTACCTCTCCTCCTCCTCGTCCCCTCGTCGACCACTCCCCTGCCTCCTCGACGCCTACATCCACCTCCGCAACCACTTCCACCTCCGCAACCACCATCATCATCCTCTCCCCGATGCTCGCCTCCACTCCAACCTCACGACCTCCAAGCCGCACCCCCTGTCTCCGTCCTCACAAGCCCCTGCTCCTTCTTCCTTGTTGTCTTCTTCTCTCTCGCGATGCCCTCGCCAACCGCCATCCCCGTTGCCACCTATGCCGCTATCTGCCTTCACAGCACCACTGTGACCGCGCCCGTCGCCTTCCCTCCATCCTCGACCTTCACTACAACAACCCCCAAGCCCCCGACTGCATCCCGAAACCCATCCCGCTCCCTACCTTACAATCATCACCTCCAGTCACCTTCACCACGTGACCACAGCTCCTCACTGCTGCACTGTTGACACCCTACCCTGCCTTCATCCCCTCTTGAACCACCGACAGTTCACCTCCTCTGTTTCCTCCTGAAACCCCCACCAGCCACTTGCGACCCCTGTGCACCACCGCCTCTAGCCACCACTCCTCGTCGCGACTCCAGTCGACTGCATTCCCTTTGCCGCAACACCCCCCGATAGCCTTCTCCCACTACCACAGTCACTGAGTGTTGTGCCATCTCTCTCTCTTTGTGCTACTGTCCCTTACCGAGTTCCTGCCATTGCCCTCGTTGTTTTTTGTGGATGTTGTCGCTCTTGTGTTGATTGCTGTGGTCGCTCGTGTTGAATGTTGTTGTTGTTCTCGCTGTTGGTTGCTGCTATTACTGTACTTTGCCTTCGGAATTCTCGTCCCGCTATTCTTCCACATTCATAGTCATTATCTAAAAGGCAAGCATCTCTTGAACTCATTTGTATTGTTCTAGTTCAAGAAAACACTCCTTGAAATCTGGCAAGTAGTAATTGAATTGAATATAGTATCTAATGAATTTCATTATTGATTCATTTTTTTCTTTATTTTATCATGTCTCTTTGATTCATAGTATTCTTATCGTGCCATTGTTATCGATATAAATCTTGAACCGTAAATTTATCGCATTGTTGAACATTCAAATATATTGTCCTATCGTTTGCCCGGGTTTGTACTGAGGTTTCGACCCAGTTCCTGACACTAAAACTTAGAACTTTGTACATAGAAATTGTAGTACACTGACTCTTGAATCCGGAACATCTTACAGATTCTCAATCTGATTTATAGATTATAACTTATGATTGTTTTAGTGCTGACATGTTATAATTTTCAGAACCGAGACTGTGCATGAAACCTGTAAAGAATTGATTAATCAACCTAGTTACTATGACTATCATGTATCGTGTGTATATGCGCTGGAACCGGCAGAGAGTACTTTCTAGAATCTCTGACGGAATCGGATTTGCATTCCCGTAGCAGCAGAAAAGTGAATTTGAGTACCTATAGGTGCTACTGTCCGGAAGCTGTATGTTTTTGCATATAAACCTGTATTTTCCATATTTAATGAATTGAACCATGTATATTTCACCTATTGTACAATCTAGATATCTTCTTGACACTGTATCAATACTACCATTCTCATCGATTGTACCCATTACATAATTCTGGATACCATCGTTCTCATTGATCGTATTGATTGTATGTCCATAATTGAATGAATAAAATGATAATAAGCCGGGTAATAAAATGAATAAATTGATCGTATTGATTGTATGTCCATCACCCGGAGCTCATACCGCCATTTCCCTCACCACCGCAGCACTCGTCGATCGTCATCCCGCACACTTGCCACGACCTTTGCCCCCGCCATTGCCAACATCTCCTTGTCATCACCTTTAACCTCGTCGACTGCCAAAGCCCACCTCTGAGCTCCAAACCGAACCACCGAAGAACCCCGTTCGTCGTCTTCCTCCTCGCATCCCGTTGCTCATCCCGCCATCGTCCTCTTCGCATCCCGTCACTCATCCCACCATCGTCCTCACTTAACCACCGAGCCCTTACTGTCGTCGGTGACTCCACCATCCTAAGCATCCCTCGAGTGCACCGCCATGGCCACTTCCCTCTCCTCCTCTGTTTCTCCCCCAAAAACAGAGCAGTCGACCTCACCTCCGGGTCTTGCCACCGCACCTCCGACCTCGCTGCACCTCCACCAGTCGACCACCGCCTGCAACCTTCCTCGTCGTCGTCTTCTTCCTTCATTGCCGCTATCGAGCTCCTTCTCCCCTGTTTTGGTGCCAAAACTCAACCGCCACTGTCTCCTCGACTACCCCCTACTCCGCTCGACCAGCCCTGTGCACCACCGTCGAACCACCCTCAACTGCCAGCCCCACAGCAAGCCCCTCCCCCCCCGCTACCGACGATCACTGCAAAGTCGAGCCCCCCATGTCCATCATCATTCATCATCAAGGTAAATCTCAGCCGTCAGATCTCCTCTGATCATCACCATCAGATCATGACGATCACGTCTTGATCACCATCCAGCTCTACTTTGAATCATGGTCTCCCGATCCCCTTGAGATCTTGATCAACATCTCCATCATCATCAGATCAGATCTGGACCATCGGATCACACTTGGTCTTGATTTTTTATCTTGATCTTTGATTTGATCCTTGAATCTCGGCTGTCGATTGCTTGATCAACTTGATCTCGGCCCTTGATTGTCTCGATCGTCTCGTTCATCTTCTAGTTGGTAAGTTAAACATTACATCCACTTTTTGTTCTCATTCATCAATTTGTCGATCATGGTATATTTTACTCCTTTGGTACTCTTCTAATTATTATACATTCTATATTCGATCTCAGCCATCCGATCTACATTTGATCATCTTGATCTTGATCATCATCATGATCCGTGCTGATCAGTCCGATCGTTGTTTGATCATCAACATCGAGATCCATGCCCGATCGTGATCATCTCATTAAGATTCGCTTGGTTCGCAGTCGTCTCTGTGTGCCGGGAACCGTTCCTGTTATTCTCTTCTCTTCGGAATCGTCTTCACCAAGGCAAGTACCAAGTACTTCTATGATTTTTTTTGTTCCTCATACAAGTATAAATACCGCAAGTAGATTGTAGTTGTGGCTCCCTTTTGGCTTATCATTTGATGATCTCATTTTACTCGTTGCCATCTTTATCAATTCTATGATCATAAGAGTCACAATCTTTCATTGATACACTCGTTTCACAACTAGTATAGTTACAATACATTTCATTCAAAAATATCCTTGTTTGCTACTGTCCTATTTTTGGTCTGCTATTTCGACCCTGATAACATCAGAATCTTGACTTGAGTTCTAAACATGAAATGTAGCCCCAGATGTCTAGTTTACAACCCTTTTAACGGATCTCAAATCCGATTTATGATGTGTGAGTTATCGCAGTTTTACTGCTGTTGTGTCTGGAATTTCAGATTCATAAATATACTGTGTCACTCTATTTTCTAATTTAATTTGGGTATGCTACCATAAGATAATGACTTGAAACTTTGCATGCTGATACTAGACACACTAGAGGACCTTCCCTAATTTTTTTAGAATTAATTGATGAAGTTTCAGACCTGTTTCATGTTTCTAAACACAATTTTACAATTTCTGGTGGAACACGAAATCGTGTAGTTTGCTGTTTTGACACCAGTTGTTACAACTTTTATGTATCTTGTTTATGTATGCTGGATTTGGTAGAGAATCTAGTTTCTTGATTTTCTGACGGATCCAAATTTGCATTCTTGTGGCAACGAGAATCTCAGTTTTGGTGCAGCAACATCTTGATGTCCAGAATTGGTATTTTCATCGTTTAAATATTTGCATGTTGTTTCTTGTGTTTTGTGATTCAGAACATGTTCCTTGCATCATATAAGCTTTTGATACATGCTTGTCCCGTCCTGATTTTTTTCACGTTATCTCTTGATCATGTTTATTTTGTAATAAAAAATAGTAACAAGCTGGGGTTAAGGGAAAGATCTAGTAGTGGACAATTTAGAAAAGTGTACTCGGAAGGGGGCCCGTGTTTCCCGTAATTGTGGCACCTGATTTGGTTACATTTGGATGATTTGGACTATATTTGGATGATTTGGATTACATTTGGATAATTTGGAATACTCGATATGATTTGGTTAACATGATTTGAATTACATGATATGGTGAACCACTACATGATGCCTGAGTTTATGACCCTATAGAACCCACTACGAAATCTAAACATAACTTGATTGTACGTAGCAACTATGTGGTAAATAAATGGGATGTATGAAGTGCTACATTAGATAAGAGTAAATGAATAGACTTAAGTTGACACTAAGCACATACATGATCATGTCTACCAGTTTCCTGATTTCATTACAAGTTACATAGTTTTGATTTACAAGTTACATGATTTTGATTTAGAAGTTACCTGATTTTGATTCATAAGTTTGCATGAACCCATTTTCATTACTTGTTTTCCAATTGCAAGTTGTCGTCTTTTCGTTCATATGTGTATAGTTATTTGTATCACACTTGACTACGTTTTATTTCATGTTCCTTGATTCTTGTCATTGTTCCTTGTTATATCTTGGTTCTTGTTCTTTATTATATCTCCGTTCTTGTACCCTTTTGCTTGTACTACTTGCAGCCCGCAACTTGCTCTAACGGGTACTCCATTTGTGTTTCTTTGAGTTATATTGTATAGGTACAGACGATGGGTTATTGAGAGAACTCGTCGAATTGTTACTGCACTGAATATTCTCTGGCTAGTTGGTAAGTCCTTGTATTTCAGATCCTGGTTATTGCATTATATTCCTGTTTATGTGATTATTATTGTACTATTGAGTTACCTGATATTGTACAGCTTATGCATGATATAAGTTGGCATACTTATATCATTCGCTGGGCCTCAGTTACATGCCTATGTTCCCGTAGAATGGGAAGCGGGGTGTGACAATTATCGTTATGGATTATGGGTTATTGATTGTTGATTGTGGAATATTGATTGTTAATTATTGTTTATAGTGCCGAGTACATGACCTGTATAGTTCACCACTATAGTCTAAACGATCACTGTTTGCATGCACCGAATATGTGGTATGGAACGCAGTATTACGTGCATTAGATAGGTTAATAAAAGAACTGATAGACATAAGATAAACACTGAACATCGATTATTGATTTATTGTTATTGCTTATTAGTCATCGATTATTGATTATTGATTATTGTTATCGACTATTATTTATTGGTTATCGATTATCTACTTTTGATTTTATTATCACCTGTCATATATTGACTCTGATATTGTTTCAATTTCTGTTCTTGTTATATAGTCCTTTACTTCCTTCACTACTTGCTACTACTTGTCAGCCGAAGCTTGCTCTAACGGGTATTCTCCATCTTTCTTTTGAGTTATTGTTTATACAGGTTCTGAGGATGGGTGTCTGAAGAATCTTATCAAATTGTTATTGCATTGTATATTTTCCGGCTATTTTGTAAGTTCTTGTATCTCAGACATCAGTTGTTGCATTATATGCTTGTTCCTGTGATTATTATTGTATTGTTGAGCTTACTGGCATTGTACAGTTTATAGATGATATGAGTTCGCATACTTATATCATTCGCTGGGCCTGAGTTACGTGTTTGTGTTCCCGTATAATGGGAAGCGGGGCGTGACAGTTGTCGGCGAACCTATCTCAAACATTATGATTAGCCGATGAACCCAACTCCTACCTCAAACTCTACCACTCACCGGTGAGTGGTGAATGCATCACGATGGTGTTATTCATCGACAAGCTAGCCGAGCCCCAACTTGTGGGCACACTAGTTTTACCAAAAAAGAGGAGGCCACCCTTTTCTACTCCTCTCTTTGGAGATGCCGACGATCAAGCCACCACATTGGGGGGGCGGGGGGGGGGGGGGGGGGGGGGGGGGGGGGGGGGGGGGGATTCCTCCCCTTCCCTCCCATAGCACAATCAATTCTTTTAGGGTTGAGAGAGCAACCTTTTTGGATACCTACATTTTCGCCCTCAACTCTCTATGTTCTTTCTCGAGGCTGTTGGAACTATCCCTACAAACCACAAAGGCTTTCCCGGCATTTTTTTGGGCTATCCCGGCATTTATAAATGCCGGGATATACCATAGCGGCGTTTCTAAAAATGCCGCAATAGCGAGCATCGGGACAGATATATGGTCTATCCCGGTATTTTTTAGAAACGCCGCTATAGCCTATATCTATCCCGGCATTTAATTGAAAAAACGCCGGTATAAAGCGTTTGGTGAGAAAAAGGAAAAGGTAATTTATATATAGGTTATTATTTTATTTTTTTAAAAACACCCTATCCCGTCGTTTTGGTCTAAAAATGCCAGGATAGGTAGGTACTTAAAAAAATGAATTTTAAAACATTTTTTAATAAAAAATTACCCTGCTTAAAAAAAAAATCATAGGTAGAGATTAATTTACCTACATACTTCAACAAAGATAAAACTCCAGGAATAGATAACCTTTGTTTCCAAACCGGATAGTAACCATAAATACATCATCATCATTTTTTAAAGGGAAAAATACAACACACCATCTCAACAAACTTATCATTCCTAGTAACAACACTCTGTCTTTCTCTCCTGAGCAATGGCAGCCTCTCCTACGTTCTTCCTATAGCACAAGGGTAACAAATGGGTTCGATTTGATTTACTGTAAAAGAGGAAATAATACATTAATCAGCAAGGTAGCTTGTTGTTTAAGAGGAAATATTGTTGTTTACCATTATTTAATAATGAAACAAGGTAGCATGTGCATACAAGAGCAATAGAATTTAGAGTATGAACTGTTATATGGAATTTGCATTTTACAATTGCATATTCAAAAATTGATAAGCGCGGCCTTCGAATCAAGTGTGCTCAACCTCTAAAATAACATAACACTTTATTCGTAAATAAGTAATAACTTAAAAAGAAATATTTGATCAATGCACAGAAAATTTGAGGAAGAAAGGTAGGAGTAAGTCTTTTAAATTTCAACCTTACGCGCCCATGAATCGGTTCTGGAGCATGCACAATTTGAGCACCATGAACACATTCCAAAGCCTGCATGAGTAGATATCCACATTGTCAACTCTAGGGTCAATTATAAGTTATAACCCATAATAATAATAATTATAAGTTATAACCCATAATAATAATAATAATAATAATAATAATAATAATAATAATAATAATAATAATAATAGTCTACTAAATTCTTGAAATATGACATGATATTTCAAGTTAAGGTATTGTATTCACAATTCCTTTGTCGCGTCACCAAACATTACATATTTTGTTGTTAACGAATTAGTCATTTATCAAATCAAGCATGAAGCCAACACTGTCTTCATCAATGTCTTAACTTAAATTAATTCCAAGTCTAATGCTCTGTTTGGTAATTGTTTTTTTTTGGAAGAAACTAAATACATTTAGACTCAGGGCACTCAAAAACCATGTCTTGTTGAGACTAGAGGTCTAAAGTCCAGAGTGTTTATTTCCGTAATAAAACAACAATAACAACAGTTACACCCAAAGATGTTTAATGAAGCTGATGCAGAATGAAATGTAACTAACAGTGATATAGAAATCATTAATATGACACACACAGAGACACACCTGGTGACCAAGGCAAACACCTAATATCGGAATATTGTGGCATTGGGAGAGTATCTGCAAGCATATCCCTACAACAACAACAACAACAACAACAACAACATAAAAGAATGGTTTTCCGAAATAATTTAATCTCCCTCCTTTAACGAACCATATTATACAATGAAAACTTCATGGCTCAAAAACATCATTAACTTCTAAGAACCCTGATCCATGCCTCAAAATTTGAATACCGACCATACGGGAGGAAACCCACATGGGGGAGCGGGGACCTCATCACTTCTTTACTATTCAAGTCTAACTATTCAAGTCTTAACTACCTGCAAGTCATTTACAAATCACATATTAGTTCAATCTGGTTAAAGAGAGAAAACACGAAGAAAGTCATCAATCCGCATACCTTTGATCCACTGACTTCATTTGTGGCAGGTCGTGGTCATTGTCGTTAGTGGTCAGTGGTATCTGCATAATAATTATAATTTCCAAAATATAATCTGATTAATTGCGTTAAAAAAATATACAAATTCAATAGTTACAGAAAGTATTTCATTTCACTAGTCCCTTTCAAGTTGAGTTTCCTAGATTATTTCCAATGGCAGGCAAGGACTCTGAGAAAAAATACATTCAAATTCAATTTTCATGGGTAGAAAAACAGAAAACAAATTTGCAGTTAAACTGAATATGAATTCAAAGAGTCACCTTGATACACTTCTTTAGTTACCCTTCTGATTATACTAAACCTTTAGTGACTAGAGCTTAGGGTAACACCTACTGTAAATAGATCAGCCCAATAATCAACTTAGCAATATGCAGGGTAGATGCAGCTAAGCTTTTGATTTCAATAGTATAATGCCAAACTAATTATTATAAATTCCACTGTATGATCTGAATCTCCGATTATATATACCCATTGATTATATAGATTGAAAAGATACATTAAGAATTTATCTAGTTTTGATCGTACTCCATACGTGAGATTATAAGTTTAGGAACAGTTTAAAATAACGCGCCAAAATGTGAATCCAGTTGCAGGTTCAAATCAATCCTGCATTGTCTTTCAAGTGCAAAATCGTGTGTGTGTGTGTATTGCCTAATAAACTTTCCGATCTCTATCATACTTCATACCTGATCCACAAATGTATATAAATAAATTGCCTCCTCAACTTACTTCAGCACCTCATAACCTCATCATCATAGGCCTATATGGATGTGTTACATATGAAAACATTAGATTTTCTGAAATTTAGGAACATAAACAAAAATCAAGGACTGAAGAATTCAACCTGGCAAAATGAAGCCGCACATCACAAACCAGAGGATCTTTGATGAGGACATCTATTCTGTTTGGTTTAGTATTTTATTTCAGTACCATATTTATTTTTGACAATTATAGCCATATGTAATCTTTCTTTTATGCATTAGAATATTTATGAGATTTTAGAATATTTTGAGATTTGTATCGAGATTTGTTTTGAGCCTATATACAGGCCTTGAGATTAATGAGAAAGTATGCTATTCTTGATTTGAAAAATTATTGTGTTGAGTTTTGCTCTACATCTCTCTCTTTGTGTGATACAATTGAGAACTAATTTTAGGGTTTGTGATAAACTCTAAAACTACCCCAAATCCAATACAAATTCCTAAACCCTACCCCTAATCCCCAAATCAAATTAACCCAAACCCCTAATCCTCTTCAACTCTCCTTCTTCCTCCAAATTTCGACCAACCCAACTCACCTCACCGTCTTCGACTACCTCTGCCATCCACCCGATCCTTCATCGTCAGCCACTCTCGCCCCTTACCTCTCTTCCGACCTCCATCCGCCGCCTCTCTCATCCCACAACCCCAAAGCTCCAACCACCACGCGTCCCCTCCCTCTTCGACCACCACCGGCATCACCCTAACAACCCCCCTTCCTCCCGTCGACATGACGTCCCTCCCTCTTCTCCACCATCTTCTTCTTCTCCCTCTTAAAATCTGAAACCCCTCACATCCCTCACCTTCGTCGACCACCACAGCCAAAATTCCCGAAACCCAACGACCCTCCTCCTGTCTCCATCGATGCCGCCGTCGACCCCCCTCGCCGTGACGACCCCGTTGCCGCCCTCAGCCAACGATGCCGCCGTTGCCCTTGCTGTTGCCATTGCTGACTTGTTGCTGCTGTCTCCCTCTTACTATTGTTGCCAATTGCTGTGTTCTGCGTTGCTGCCAACCCGAGATCTAACACGGGTTTTCTTCGAGCCTCGGTATACTCTTTCCACTTCTCAAATATTTGTGTTATACTGCTTTATCATCTCTACTATATTATTTAATTTGACTATCGACGACAAATATCGAGATTGAGTGTTCCGCTTGCCTAATTAGAGTACGAATCAATATTGAACATTTTGCGTGCTAAGAACATTTAGGGATTTAATTGTTAATTGTTAGAACTGAATTATTAATTGGGCTTGTTAAACTTAATTCAATTCTTGAAAATCCATCAAAACATTTAATTGTTTAAAATTCTAACTTTGATCCGCATTACATGTTGGTAAAATTAATCCTTTAAGATTCTTGGAAATTCTCTATTTAGAATTACGTTTCACATCATTTTGGTATCAAAGCGAGGTTCTTAGAACCCTAGTTTTTGCATTATTTAGGGTTGATTTTACATCATTTTGGTATCCAAAAGGTTAGTTTTGCATTCATTTAAGATCGTGTAGTCTTTTATTTTTTCTTTCTTTACTTTAGATCATTTCAGATTTATTATTAAAAAAAAGGGTACACACACGACTCCTAGTTTTTCCCTTTTGGTGAATGCGTCTTCGCAGCACCATCACAGATCCTGACGAGCTTTTTTTCTCCCTCCCAAATCACCCAATTAGGAACCCTAGATCTCCCCAACCTGATATGGACAACACTGATATTACCGCTATCCTAGCTGCCATTCAAGCAACTCTTGCTAATATCGATCAAAGCCTTGAGAAAGTGGAATTAAATCAAACTGTTGTCCCTGAGCTTCATGCTAATCGTCAGATCCCTCGAGGGAATGCTCGTGACGATCGACGTCAAGAACGTGACCCTGACGAATAGTATAAGAAGAACGTTAAGGCAGACGTTCTCCATTTTGAAGGCCACATGGAACTCCAAGCTTATCTCGATTGGATCCGTGCCATGGACTACTACTTTGTGTGGTTTGACATGAGCGAAGCCCTAAAGGTCAAATTTGCCACTATAAAATTGACGGGTAAAGCTCAACAACACTGGACCAATCTTGAACACGCCCGTAGAGGCCGAGACCTGGCACCGATAGCCACTTGGGAAGCCATGAAAGAGAAGCTCACTGAGAGATATGTACCGATATCATTCCACGCCCGATTGTTAGATTCGTGGAGCCAACTTTATCAAGGAAATAAATCCACACAAGAATATGTTAATAAATTTGATGACTTCCTTATTCAGTGCAATATTTTAGGTAAAGAGAGTGAAGAACAAACTCTATCTAGGTTCAAGGCTGGATTACGAGCTGATCTGAGGAACGAGCTAATTCATAGAAATGTGGACTCATTAGTGGCAGCTTATGCTCTTGTCCTAGATATGGATTCCCTTAAAGCAAGTTCCGATTACAAGTCCAGCGATTCGATGGATCTTTCCTCCAGAATGAATCATCCTGATCCCTCTAGCCCTGACCACTCATTTCCTTAGTACTCTAACAAGTCTTACCCAAACAAACACACTTCAAATTCCTATCCACTTAGAAATGACAACACGGGTAAGAACACTGAAAGGGACTATTCTAAGATTGATCCTCTCACTAAGTGCTATAAATGTAAGGGATACGGCCATGTTGCTGACAACTGTCCCAGCCTAAGTAGGATCAATATAGTAGAGGGTACCACAATCATCGCTGATAAGTCTGACAATGAGTTTACATATGAACCTAATGTATGTGATGACTTTGATGAAAAAGAGGATGACCAGTCTCTCAATTGTATTCAGTCTGTCCAGTCACCTCCATTGAGTGTACCTGAGTCACCCATCCCTTCCCAAGTCACTTGGTAGCCTATAGATTTTATCCATGTGTTAGAACATCCTAGAGTCACAAAATCTGCACCCACATTTGCATATCACATTCATGACTTGCATAGAGAATTTTCCAAGGAACTTAATGAGAATAATTTTAACTACAAGTTAATAGCAGATACTAGAAGAAAATTTATAACTTTTGATATTGGTGACGAATAGATGGTTTGGATTCGTCCGGAACGATTTCCAGTTGGATCCGTTAAGAACTTGAACATACATGCTGCAGGCCCATTTAAGATTCTACATACAATCAATGATAATACCTATGTCGTTGACCTCTTTGAAGGTTTTGGCATAAGTAAGACTTTCAATATTGAGGCTCTAGTACTCTATGAAGGCTCAAAATTCAACCCTAATTTTCTTATAGATGAGCCTGCCCTACAGCCTAATGGTGAGATTCCCACATTTACTGTAACGCTCCGAATCCCAAATACACTGAATTCGAGATGTTCTACAGGATCTTTTCACTTTCTTTAGTACAATTTTACAGGGAAATTTAAACTTTTCATCTTACATCAGAGTTTACATCAATATTACACTTTTCTTTTGCACAGCGGAAGTAAAATTTGTAATAATTAAATAAAAGTACAACAGCATGGTATAATCTTTAAGCATCCATTCTTCTTTAATCTTTGACATGTCATTTACCTGCATATAAGACTGTGGGTACGTCAGTTTATTCAACCGACGAACATTATACACGGCCATCCTCTCTATGCCGGAAATAGTATAACTTAACCTTCCATATTTAACAAACACAAACTTGTCACATTCAAACTAAAGGGACTACCCTATTGATGTCGTGTTGTGATTGTGCACTTAATCCTTAATGCATTTATTTATGTTACATGACACTAATGCGCACTTGTTCGGATTCTATGCATCCCATACTACATAGGTCCGAGGGCAAGCCCTTATTCGTTCTTCATCTTGGTAGGGTTCAATCCCTCGTTATGTCTTAATCTACTACTGTAACTACGGTAGTGTCTTAGATGTCCTATGATCTACGAGCCCATGTCCAGGCAGCCTAGAGGGGAATCCCACGCACTGACACGACGCATCGAGCAGGCAACCTATGGACAATTCAGCCTCCGCCATGGAATAATGGCACCACCCATAGCCACTCGAACATCCCACGAGCGTCACCACCGGAACGGTACTCGGGAGCAGTATCCACGTCATGTCACGACGCATCGTGAAGAACCTGTGAATACCCTCTCGCCGCAAATCCGATGGCCCCCTTACCCGTATTTTTCTTCTACTTTCATCACGTCTCCACTACGTACTAATCCTTAGTTTTATTTAAAAATCATGAACAAAAATTAATCTCTAGAGTTAGCCTCTCCACTAACCGGACTTATTCATTTATTTCAACATGACCAACCTTGGTCTAATTTTATTTTATTTCATTTCTCATTGCCGGGGGAGACTTAGTTACTCTATTTCAAATTTTCATTTCACGATCTCCAACTTATAAAATTTCCATGTTGAGTTCTCATACTCACAGTACATTCTCTTTTCAATTCATGATTTCTAATTTTGTTCACAAATCCATAATTGTACATAAATTTGCATGCACTTAATTAATTATCACATCACAATAATTCCACATTACTAAACAATATGCACACTTCATATATTGTTCCACAAGTGAGAAAATAATTGCATCATGTCACATAACCACATTTCTTTTTGCCAAATCAATACTTAATGTTTCAATTCACTTATTCTTTCAAATTATAATTTCATATCAATAATCTATATAGAACCATATGTCTATTTATGCATTTTAACTCCAAATCATAGTTATATTCATTCAAATAATTCCCAAACTATTTTTAGAAAGTCCCTTACATTTTTAGGAGAATATACATATTTTTTTCATAATTTTTTGACACATAAAAAACCCAAAAAGTATTTTTTTTCAATCTTGCCGATAGCAAGATTCGAACCCAGCACACCACCGACACAGCCTAAAGCACGGGCCACTAGGTCGGTTCGTGCCACAGTATAAAACACAACTGGGAGCTATAAATGCTCTCAGTCCGCTGATTAATCATTTTGAAAGAAACTAAAAAAAATATTGTTGATCCCGGGGTTCGAACCTGTCACGGCAGAGAACCCAACGTGACGCGGTGACCACTTGAGCTACATGGTCAGGTTGTTACAGTGTACGTTAAATTCCTTTTAGACTAATTCCCACTGTTATAAAAATATTTCGATGTTCATCCAAGCTTTGTTTCTTATTGCTTTTGTAAAAATTACTGAAAATCTCCAGATCAATTTTCATTCATATGAATTTCATACCAGTAAGATAAAAATAATTTTGTACTAATAATAATATATTTTTCACACAATCAAAGAATCATTCATTAAAACTACTATATATTTCATTTTCGACATTGCTAAACAATTGATCTCCTAATCTTTTTATTCAAATTTTCTTATAATAATAACTGTTATTAACTCTTTATTCAACAAACACATATATTTTTAATTTGTCCATACTCATATCAACATAGAGGTCTATTTAACACATGAATAGATAAAACTCAACTACTAACTTTATAAGTAGTTTTCTTTTTTGATGATAACAAAGTAGTTCCATTAATCAATCTATGTCACAATATATATAATCACTTATTAATTTGCATAATCACATCTCAATCATTCAAGAAATTCACTCTTTTCAATTTAAAGTGTACTCTTTCTTAATCAATTCCATGTTTCAACTTTACAATTAACAAGCGTTCTCATTCATGCATTATGTCTCAAATCATACTAGCAACATTCTTAAGGGAATTTAATCACCATCATTACTTCATACTAATAATCATGGAGAATTCTACACACAATTTAATTTAATTTAATACTAGAACCACATACAAATTAATCACCACATTTCAATTAATTCATAAACTAACTTCTCAATTAAAGTGGGTTCTTATTAGTATTTTTCATGTATCTTTTTGATAGTTGAATCTAGCATAGATCTATATTAGAAATATGAAATGTTTACCCACCTTGTATGGAGAGAAATAAACACACAAAGCAACCAAGTCCTTGCAACAAGATGCACCTCCTCCTAGCCGATGCGCGCACCTCCAAGCCCAAGCACAAACCGAAAGCTCCTTTCCTTGCAATGGCCGGCCTCTCCTCCTTGGAACAAGCAAGCAATCCCACACAATCTCTCTATCTTTTAACTCACACTATTACTAAAATAAGACTATAATTTGGAAAGTTATAATTTGCATATGAAAAATAGCCATGAGGGGGGGGGGGGGGTATTTATACTAGAAAACAAGTGAAATGGAGGGCTAGGATTGATTAGTTGGTTGAAAGATGGAGGGCCAAGATTAGAGTAGGAGTTATAAAAACTACCCACATCCACATAACCACCTCCACGAACACCAAGACTATTTTCAAAACTCCCTCCAAAAAGATGCAAACCGGCGATGAGAAAGGTGTGCATTGCACCTGTACGTGTAGTGCACGTGCATGCAACTAGGCCAAAATTGTACAATTTATTTTGTACAAAAATAAAATAGTTATAAAATAGTCTTCTACATGACAAGTTTAAATAAAAAGAAGATTAATCCATGGGCTTTATTTTGGGCCAAAATAGTTATTAAAATAAATAAAATAAAATACATTTGGGCTTTTAAGAAAAGGGTCTTTTTAATTAAATTAAAGTAAGGCTTTCTATTTGTTTTAAAGAAAAGCTTTTGTACAAAATAATTTGAGAACAAATATTTATACACCTCATTAAAAGATTTAATTCAATCAAAATATTACACGTGCGCACTACGTGCAAAATAAAATAATTTTTCATTAATTGAAAAATCAGGGTATTACATTTACCCCTCTACCTGACACTATTTACCTATCGACAGTTGAATTGAATAATATTTTAGATGATCAGATAATCTCTACAAGAGATGGTGGTATACACAAGTATTTAGTGAGGTGGAAGAACAAGCTGAAGTTGGATGACACTTGCAGTGATTGTGAGGAGCTCCCGCAACTGGATCCAGATCTTTTGAAGCACCATGACAGGATCACTGGTTTTGACTCGACTGGGTCGATCTCTCTCTCACCCGGAGAGAATGATGAGAACATCTATTCTGTTTAGTTTAGTATTTTATTTCAGTACCATATTTATTTTTGGCAATTATAGCCAAATGTAATCTTTCTTTTATGCATTAGAATATTTCTGAGATTTTAGAATATGTAGAGATTTGTATAGAGATTTGTTTTGAGCCTATATTGTAACCCATGTTTCCGTAAATATATATTTTCTGAATATTTTTTCGTATTTTAATTATTTATAAATTCATTAATATTTTAAGATCGAATTGTACCTTCTAATAAAATCTTTTCGAAACAAAAATTGTATTTTCTAATAGTATATTCTAACCTTAATGTTTAATTTCCAAGTGATCGGCCATTAGTATCTTATTTTATTACTACTTAGATTTTAATAAACTTGTTTACCCCAAATCCTATTATTTATTATATTGGATTTTAAACCCAATCCTATTTAATAAAACCCAATACCCATTACCTAAAACTATCCAAACCCGTTTTCACACCCAAACCCGTTACCATAACTATTTAAACCCTTAAACCTACCCTAACCCTAACCCTACCCCCCTAACCTACTGTACTACCCCTAACCAGCCGCCAACCCCTCTTCCCCATGTCCTGATTCCTTCCCCACCTTCTCCATCTTCTTCCTCTCGCCCATCTGCGGGCACCACCATTGCAACTCCCCTGCCACCGCCAAACAACCTCCCTCCTGGCCCCGTGATGCCCCTCTCAGCGTCGAATCACCACCAATGCCCTCTCCATTACCTTCTCCCCGTCTTGACGCCCCTGTGCCTCGCTCCTGCCATGGCCGCCTGTGCCTCCTAACGGCGTCACTCACATCGCCAACGCCGCTGTCCCCTGCATAGCGACCCACCTCGTCGCGACCTCAACCAGCAAGCGCCAGCACCCCGAACGCCTCCGTTCTCCCTCATCTCCAGGGTCAACGTTGCAGCTCCCATCGACAGCCCCCCTTGCGGTGCTCTCCCCCAGTCGCGCCCCTGGCTATTGCTGCCATGGCCGCCACCCCCTGCTGTCCTCCGCTGTCGCCTCACCGCTAGCCGCCGCTGATCCTCTCTCTCTCGTGCTCTTTTTTGAAGGAGGGAAGTAGAAAAGCAGCGGTTATGTTGGGATTTGATCTCAACCGTTGGATTTTTCCAAATTTGTGATCTGATCAGATCAGATCATTGCCATTTGATCTCAGCCATTGGATTTGATCAAGATCTAATCTTAATCAGATCTGATCTTTTCAGCCAGATCAGATCTAAGTCGTCCAATCCGATCGTGATCATCAGCTCAGATCATGCAGATCCAGTCATCCGATCTACATCTTGATCATCGCGATCCTGATCGCCTCTTGATCCGTCGATCGTAGCCGTTGAATTTGCATTGATCATCACCATCATCACCATCATTGATATGGCTAAAAATAGGATTAAATCGGGACCGTTCACATCGGACACGAATCTTAAAGCTCAGGGGTAAAACGGTAATTTCACCTACTAACGGGTCTGAAATGGGAACTGGGTTTTTCTTCATGACCCAATAACCCACGAACGGATCCACCTCAACTGGGTACGGGTCCCAACCCGAAACACACCCAGTCTAGCAAGATAAAATCAAGGTCTCTGATTAATCCTAATCAACGGCCCTGATTCACATCTATCTTTTCACTGGGGATTAGGGATTACATTCCTTATCTGATTACGGGGATTATATTCCTTATCAGATCACGGGGATTACATTCCTAATCTGATTCCTAAGGCGCCTATAAATACCCCCCATCCATCTCCATTAAGAGGTAATCAATCTTTTGCCAGTTTTACGCTCTTTCATAATCATTCCTGGTTACTGACTTGAGCGTCGGAGGGTGCTTCGTCGGGATCAACCCCGATGTCTCGCACTTTTTACAGTTGAACGGCGGGTGTCAACGGTCAAACTCCGGCGGAACAGGTTACAGGTTTGCTATTCAAGTTTTCCTAAGAATCCACAAATACTATCTGTTTACCCCCACACCAGATTTAGCGGTAACAGATTGGCGCCGTCTGTGGGAAACTAACGAATAGCAACCTCACCTCTTCCCATTGGTCAGATCTTCTCCAGCCATGCCTCCTAGGAAATTCAGATCCAGAGGGTCCAACCGAGGACCCAACCTTGATCAGCAACAGGAAGTTCCCCCTCAGCCCGCTCAACAGCAGGGGCAACTTCTTCCTCAAGCGGAGGGCCCACTCCAACAGGACTAGCCCGCTCCTCAGAACCAACAACCTCCTAAGGGTCCCAATCTGTAGAAACAGCCCCTCCATCCGGACCACGTCTCCATCCACAATGCCTCTTCGGACTCTATGGCCTCCCATCATCCCCGAGCTTCCGATCTCTGCAACACCGTCCTCAATCGGTAGAAGGATGAGGATCTTCGCTGCCATCTGGATGAAAAGCGGGCCCGAGAGGGAACCTCCCGCCAATACCGTCCGGATGAGCGATCTCCTCACCACCGAGAATACAGAAGGTCCCCTACCCGAAGGGGGCGGAGAGAGTCCCCCGAGCATTACAGAAGAAGGCCACACTCCCCTGCAGGTCAGCAACAGCCTAGGAACGATGAGGCACCCATCACCCGTGCCGAGTTCCAGCAGTTCTAAGCAACCGTCCTATAAGCTCTCAATCTCCGTCCTAACACCAATGCTCCAAAGATCCCCTCTCCTCCTCCGGTCCGAAGTCCTCACCGACGGTCCCCAACTCCTCCTCCAGCTCCTAGCAACTCCCGACATATGCCAAGTCCTCGCCGCTCCAGGAGCTACCGTCGTCGTAGCCCCTGCTCTCCCTCGTATGAAGACGAGTCTAGAGGCTCCGCTGATTACCGTCGAAGGGACGATGCTGTATACCACCGTCTCCATGAGATGGAGAGGCGCTTGGGTCAGTTAGACCGAGAAGAAGAGCTTAGAGGAAGGACTCTTCGTCCTAGCAGACCTCTTTTTTTCCGAACCATAATGGATGCACCTGTACCAATCGGCTTCAAGCCTCCTCAATTTGAGACCTACTCCGGGGAGACTGACCCCGTCGATCACATCGAGAGCTTCAAGACCCTAATGCTCATCCATCAAGCTTCCGATGCTCTGCTCTGTAAAACATTCCCCGCAACTCTCAAGGGTCCGGCTCGAGAATGGTACTCTCGCCTTGCCCCATCCTCAATATTCTCCTTCGAGCAATTCGAAACCCTCTTCGTCACCCATTTTGTAAGTAGCCGTAGAACTGAGAAGACCTGCATCTCGCTACTGTACCTCCACCAGAAGAAGGGTGAGAAGTTGAGAGACTATGTGAAGAGGTTCACGGCTGAAGCCAGTTCAATAGCATCCCTCGACCAGTCGGTCGCTGCAGCAGCTTTTCAATCCAATGTCCTCAACTCCAACCTTCGCTCCTCCCTCGCCAAGAAACCCCCACAGAAATTCTCTGACCTCCTCCTCCGGAGCGAAAAGTATATTCGGGCCGAAGAAGCAGAGCACCGCCCCAACTTGGAGGGGTCTTCCTCTGGGTTCAAGAGAAAAGGAACAGAAGAGGAAGGAGCCAAGAAGCTCCAGAAGGATAATACCGGCCAGCGTCGACCTCCCCCCCCCCCCCCCCGATTCGAAAAATTTACTCCCCTTAACGCCAATATCTCCACAATTCTCATGGAAGTTGAGAAGGAGGGGGTGATACCTCCTGCACCAAAAATGAACACCCCTGGCAAGAAGAGGGATAAAGAGAAGTGGTGCCATTATCATCAGGGACCACGGCCACGACACCAACAATTGTCGGGCCTTGAAGAATGAGATAGAAGCCCTCATCCAGAGGGGGCAGCTGACCAGATTCGTGAGAAAGGACCGAGCCGACCTTCCTCCCCCGCCTCGGGGGGCTAATAAGGGTCCAGAACGCGACGAAACGCCCGACTTCGAAGAGGAGCGTGTCCTACACCTCATTCATGGGGGCCCAATGGGGGGCTCCTCAAACTCCTCTTGAAAGGCATTCATAAGAGAAGTCAATTCGGTTCGCACCACCCCTCCTCCCAAAGGCCTCAGAGTGCCTGTCACATTCTTAGACGAAGATCTTGAAGGTGTTCGCACCCCTCATTGTGATGCACTCGTCATCAGCCTCCACATGGCGAACTTCAAAGTGGAAAGGATCCTAGTGGACAATGGCAGCTCCGTTAACATCCTCTTTCTCGCCGCTTTTAAAGGCTTAAAGCTCTCCCGAGACAGACTCAAGCCCGCCGGCTACACACTCCACGGGTTCATGGGAGTGCCAGTGACTATTAAAGGGGTGATCACCATCGACGTAACCGCTGGCAAAACTCCTACTACCCGAACGGAGTCGATGGACTTCATGGTCGTAGATGTCCCCGTAGCCTACAATGTCATTCTGGGTCGGCCCGGCCTGGCCGCCCTTGAAGTCGTCCCTTCAGCCTATCACCTCAAAATGAAGTTCCCCACCCGGGCAGGAGTAGGGGAGGTAAAAGGCAATCAGGAAACGGCCCGCAAGTGCTAAATGACCTCTACCCTCGGTCCCGTGCTCTCCTTAGAAACTCTGGAAATCCCCCAAGATGCTGCCTGACCGACGTCCGAGCTGGTGGATGAATTGGAGGAAGTGCTCTTCTCAGAGCAGGATCCAACTCGAAAGTTCTTTGTTAGCAAGACCATCCCGTCCGCCCTATGCTCGGACATTGTACAGTGCATCCGAAGGAACCGAGACCTCTTTGCTTGGTCAGCTGCAGACATGCCCGGAATTTTCGAAGAGCTCTTAGTCCACCACCTCAGCATTGTTCCGGGGTCCAAACCGGTTCAACAGAAGAGGCGCAAGTTCGCCCCCGAGCGCCAGCTAGCTATAAAAGAGGAGGTGTACAAGCTCTTGAAGGCCCGATTCATACAAGAGGTGAACTATCCCGAGTGGTTGTCGAACGTAGTAATGGTGAAGAAGTCCAATGGGACTTGGAGGATTTGTATCGATTTTACCGATCTCAACAAGGCTTGCCCCATAGATCCCTTCCCTCTTCTGAGTATTGACACTCTGATTGATGCCACCTCGGGACATGAGCTCCTCAGCTTCATGGACGCCTTCTCAGGCTACAACCAGATTCGGATGTTCCCTCCGGATATCCCGAAGACCTCATTCGTGACCGACCAGGGCCTCTACTGCTATAGGGTCATGCCCTTCGGTTTGAAGAATGCAGGCGCAACATACCAACACCTCGTCAACAAAGTTTTCCAAGCTCAAATCGGCCGGAATATGGAGGTGTATGTTGACGACATGCTTGTAAAAAGCATCCGAGGTGCCGATCATGTGACCGACCTCCAGGAGGCGTTCGATGTTTTGAGAAAGCACAATATGAGACTCAATCCAAACAAGTGTGCGTTCGGTGTCTCGTCAGGAAAGTTCCTCGGCTTCATGGTCAGCCAACAGGGAATTGAAGCAAACCCTGAGAAAATCAAGGCCATATTAGACATGGCCCCTCCCAAGAATGTTAAGGAAGTTCAGAGGCTAACAGGCCGCCTAGCCACCATAGGGCATTTTCTTTCGAAGTCCGGGGAGAAATGCCTCCCCTTCTTCAAAGCCCTCAGGGGGGCCTAAAGGTTTCGAATGGGGACAGCAGCAACAGGAGTCGTTCGAACAGCTCAAGGCTTACCTCGTCAACCCTCCTCTCCTCAGCAAACTCATTCCTGGTGAATCACTTTACCTCTACCTGGCAGCCTCTGAGCAGACCCTTAGTGCCGTTTTAGTAAGGGAAGAAGACCGGGCTCAAAAGCCCATCTACTATGTGAGCAAAGTACTTCGGGATGTCGAGCTCCGCTACCCGAAGATAGAAAAGATGGCTTATACCCTGGTGATGGCCGCGAGAAAGCTTCGCCCATATTTTCAGTCCCATTCGGTGGTAGTTCTTACCGACCAACCGCTGAAGCAAGTGCTCCACAAGCCGGAGACCTCCGGTCGTCTTATGAAGTGGTCTATCGAGCTGAGCCAGCACGATATAACTTATCAGCCTCGGACCGCGATCAAGGCTCAGGCCTTAGCAGAATTCATAGTTGAAAGTACCATCCCCGAGTCCAGCCAAACAGTGAAGGGACCACCCATCTGGTCGGTTTATGTGGACGGATCCTCCTGCAATGAGGGAAGCGGGGCAGGGGTCATTCTGGCAGGCCCAGATGATTTCATCCTCCAATACTCCCTCCGTATCAACTTCAAGGCCTCTAATAACGAAGCAGAATACGAGGCACTCATAGCCGGCCTTGGAATGGCTCGCAACGCAGGGGCGCAACGCCTCAGGATCTTTAGCGACTCTCAGCTAATCGTGAATCAGGTCCTCGGCGAATATTAAGCACGTGATGACAGGATGGTTAAATACTTAGCCAAGGTCAGGAGCCTCATGGCACTGTTTAAAGAAGCCCTCATCCAACGAATACCCCGGGAAGAAAATGCTCAGGCCGACGCCCTCTCCAAACTAGCTTCTTCCTCCCTTCAAGGTCTCGAGCAGACCGTCTTGATAGAGGTCCTTCTGAAGCCAAGTATAGAGGACGAAACTCCTGACTCTATGGAGTCGTTGCCTGTCTTGCTTGAAGATAACTGGATGAAACCCCTCGTTGAATTCTTGAGGGATGGGCTCCTCCCCGAAGATCCTAAGGAAGCTCGAAGAGTGAGAACCCGAGCCGAGCGTTACACACTAATCGGAGGTATCGCGGAGCTCGGGATGCCGGAGAGACTCACGATAAGACGGCGAAGATGAGTGACTTCGATGCTCTTGTCTACCTTGGCTCTCTTTAGTGCGTCGACCTCGGCCGTCAGTTCGTCCCGTTCGGTTGTCAGTTTGGCCACCTCGGCCGTCAGTCCCTCTCCCTCCATCCGAAGCTCGGTCTCCACAGTTTGCAGGTGGCGGATCTCAGAAAGCAGATCGTCCCTCTCCACTGTTATTTTGGATAAGGTGTGGCGAATGCACTTGATCCGAAGGCCGTAGCTAAATGCAGCATACGAACCCTCATCCTCTCCTAAAGGGGTCATCTCGGTGATCCTGCTCTCCAGTCGCCGGATCTCGATGTCTCGCCGACCCAGGATGAGTTGAAGATGGTTCCGCTCGCTTTCAGCCCTGCGCAATCCCAGCTCGACTTCGTAGAGCCACTCCTGGCACCTCGCCAAGCACGACCAAGTCGCTCCCAAGCCGACCTCGGGATGAGCGTTGTCCCCCGAACCAGCAGGCTCGACGGCCTGAGTCACCACCACAAGCTGAAAAGAAGTCGAAGCAAACAACAAATTCTCAAATACATTGCCGAACTCCTACACTTGCGAAAATTTCAAAAATCTCTAAGAAAAAATAGAGAGACAGAGTCGAGCACAAAAAGTCATTTTCATTCATAACAAAAAACGGTGGCCAGTCAGGATTAGGCGTTACAAAAAAGAAAGAAAAAGAACAGAAGTAAAATCAAGCGAAGTCAGGGCGCGACCTCTTTCCCGGGGCGACGAGAATGGGTGGGGGTCGACGTCTCTGAAGGGGTTATCACTGCCAGTGGGGTAACCCCAGAGCTCGGGACCTCGCCGGTGACTTCGACTTCAGTCTCGGCTTCGTCCTCCCCTTCTTCTTCTTCCCCCTCTGATTCGGGGTCGAACCCCTCGACGTGGCCCGGGAACAGTCTTCATCCCGAGCAGTCCATGTCAGGGTACGTCTTCGTCACCCGGGCGATGGCTTCGGCATAAGCTTTGGCCATGTTTTGGGCGAGGAAACCTTGCGCCTTCGCCAGGGTCGCATCCTCTGCCCCCTTCACCGCCGCAGCCTTGGCCTCTTCAGCTTCGGCCAATTGTTTGGCCGCCTCCTCCTTCTGGCGAAGAAGGTCGCTCTCCAGCTTCACGACCTGAGCCTCGAGGAACTCGACCCTCGTCGCCTTCCCTTCGAACTCGACCATGATCTTGTCGAGCTCGTTCTCCATCCGAGCCTTCTCTTTTCGAGCCTGGTCAGACTCCTGCTTCAGCTCCTTCTCCAGAGCCGCCAACCCCTCGGTGAGGTGTCCAAAATGGACAATGATCTGCGACAAGGAAAGAAGGATTAAAAGAGTTAGAAAAATTATAGCTAAAGAAATTCAACAACGGCAAAAATCTAATACTTACCGAGACGGCCGAGCGAGCAATCTCGATGACGTCGTCACCTTCTTGCCCGGCCTCCATGGCGGCACGATCCTTCGGCGTCGCCAGATGCTTGACGGCCTGCATGCTCGCCAAGGAGTTGCCGAGGAATCCATCGTGTTTCCGAACTTGCCAGTCCGGAATATGGATCCTCTTGTGCTCCTCGGTCAAGAGCTCCTCGGCCGCCACTGACAGCGGCGGCGTCGTCATCCTGAGGGCCGCGGTGATGGGGAACTCGCCGACCCCAGTTGATGCCGAAGCACCTGCACCGACAACGACCGGGCTACTGAGGGTCTCCACCTCCTCGACCGCCTCCATCACCCGCAGAGTCTTCGGGGTCGGCAACTTGGTGGCCACCCTCTTGCGCTTCTTCGGTGCCTTACTGGCGAGGCCTGCTCTCAAAGCTAGCACCGCGTCGTAGTCCATCGCCTCTGCATTAAAGACAAAGTTCGTTAGCACTACACAACTCATGCAAAATAAAGTATAGAGAACAAAGCACAAAAAAGAAGTCGCGTACTGGGATCTACGCAGCAGAGCCCTCCTTTGAACAAGACATCCTCGGTCAACTCCTTCCAATCATATTTCAGCTGATCGAGAAGTGTCCGGACTGCCTCTTCTTCTTCAGGACGAAGCTTGGGCAGCGCCTTCGCCCTCTTCGGCACCCCTTCCACCCAACTGGAAGGGATCGGCCAGGCCTCCGGATTCCGCACTATCAAGAACTTTTCATGCCAGTGCTTGATGGAGTCGGGGCATATGACGAGCCTGCCGCCATGCCTCGGAGCTAAATAGTATCGGTACTCCGACCTGTTCCCTTGGTGTAGCCGATAGACTATCCGAAGCACGTTCAGCTCCGGCTCGATCCCAGGAGCTTGACAGTGAAGTACGAAGCCGTTTATGACTTTCCATGCGTTCGGCATGAGTTAGATGGGGCTGACCCCGAACCAACTCAGGACGAGGATAGCGAACGGATGGAGAGGTAGCCGAGCCCTGGCGATAAAGGCGTCAACCGGCCAGCAACACATGGTCACTGGCAGTGGCGAGTTGGCCCTAACCCCGGGACCCGGCAGCATAAGCTCGTACTCCTCCGGGATCTGGAAGTAGTCCCAGATCACTCCCAAGTCCTCTTCGCGAAGGATCGACACCGTCTCGTCCGCCTCCGTCGTCTCCATTGCCGCATTCTCCTCAAAGGACCTCCCCCTCCCATGAACTATGCGCTCGGCGTGCTCCTCCGGAAGCTCCCGAACCCTGTGGAGTCCCGTCAGTTGCCCTGGCAGTCTGCCGAACTCCCCCATACGCTTCGGCTCCTCCACGATCGAATCTTTGCCGAACACCTTCTTGCCCTTGTCTGGCCGGCTCGGAGTGTGGGCTTCGACAACTTCAAGGGAGGGCTCGGTGTAACGCCCCGAATCCCAAAACACTGAATTCGAGATGTTCTTCAGGATATTTTCACTTTCTTTGAGTACAATTTTACAAGGAAATTCAAACTTTTCTTTTTACATCAGAGTTACAACATCTTACATTTAAATTTACACAGCGGAAGCAAAATATACAACATTTATATAAATGAACAACAACATAATAAGATCTTTATGCATCCATTCCTCTTTACATGTAATTTATCCTGCATACAAAACTGTGGGTACGTCAGTTTATTCAACCGACGATAATTATACATGGCCATCCTCTCTATGCCAGAAACAGTATAATGAATCTCATTTCTTAACAAAGTCACAATTTATTCATAATAAGCATGTAAAAACAAAGGGAACTTTTAAAGATGTCGTGTCGTGATTGTGCACTTAATCCTTAATGCAATTTATTTAATTAAAATGACACTAATGCGCACTTGTTCGAATTCTATGCATCCCATACTACATAGGTTCGAGGGCAAGCCTCTTAATCGTTCTTCATTTTTGTAGGGTTCAATCTCCCTGCCATGACTTACTCTACTTCTGTAATTCCAGTGAGTATCCTAGATGATTCTATGAGTACAAGCATGTATCCTGGCCCCTGGAGTAGAATTTCGCACCATGTCTTGACTCGTCAAGCATGCATTCTGCGACAATTCAGCCTCCTCCCTGAACACAATCCTCTTGCAGTCACCAAAACTAGCCACAAGCATGACTAAAGTCCGATCATTACTGAGTTGTGCCCGCGCCATGTCTTGACTCATCAAGCATGCATTCTGCGGCTCACACACCCGCACCGTACCCTAGCTCTCATACTCATGTTTTTCTCTCACTTTCATCACCTCCACACTATGTATTAAATTGATTAGAATCATGAATAAAAATCAAGCTCTAGAGTTAGCCTCTCCATCAAAACCGGACTTATCATTTCATTTCACTTGACCAACCTGGTCTATTTCTCAACATCATTTCAATTCACTGCTGGGGAGACTTAGCTACTCTTTCGTTCAATTTCAAATTCACAATATCCAATTGAGCATCATCAGCTCATAATTCATTTTAGAGTCTCACAGACTTTCTTGTCATGATTTAACATTTCATATATTCATTTAATTCTCAATTCTCATCTATGATTCATTTCACATAATTCATACAGCCATAAACAGAGTCCATCGACTTAAAATCATAAAGTTCACAATTACCAACAGTAAATAACATGAATTCAAATATATCAAGGTCCACTCTGTACAGTCGGAAGAACACCAGTCGGCTCATACAGTCACATACAGGATCATCATAATGCTCGGGATAGTCGACTGTTGTACACAACCAGTCACCTGTCCCGCAACTTTTCATGTTCAGGGTCAACCACATGACAGTCGACTGTTCATCCATCAGTCGTCTGTCCTGAGATTTCCAACAGCACAAATCTAAGTTCAGCTCAGTCGACTTGCTATACGCATTCGGTCGACTGATCAGTTCCATAATTCAAAATAAACAGTATTCTTTAACCGTTCTCACATGCATTTTCCTTACAGTATACACACATTCCATATTTTATAAACACCACATTTCTTATTTGTTCAGTAACGACGAAACATGAAAATTCAAGTTACTAATATGCTCTTTTCTTTAGAAACGATACTTAAACATGCATTCACATTGCTCATAACTTCGTACGATGATGAAGATATAAATCTCAAGTCATTAAACTGAGTCTACATAATGGAATATCTTAATTTATGGAACTTCCAAATAGTCACGGTCAGATTGAAGTACTAGTCGACTTAACACAACGTCAGTCGACTGCTCCGACAATTCTAAGTTATTAATAATCACTAGCTCTTCTCATTCATTTACCTTCCCTCCATCATATGTGTCATAGGGAAAAATATCAATTTAGTAATCACACCATCAAGTCCATTTGCACACATGTTTATCAGCACCTTATGAAAATAATGTCTCGTACCAGTCGACTTGCTCACATGGCAGTCGACTGTACCGACAGTTCCGTTCTCAAAATTAATAGCATGTTCAAGAAATTTCTACTACATTCAATTCACTTTTTATAACATAGCATCAATCATAATAATTATAGTATCATTCCTAAATTAGAAGTCCTGAGAAACACCCACCTTATATGAAGAAACAATCGAAATCTCGCAAAAGCTCCTTAAGATAGTGAACGCCTTCTGCTCCTTGCACCTTGCTCCACACCGAGCTCCTCAGAAATGCTGCTTGTCTCCACAGAAAAGCTCCCACACACAAACTCACAAATAACTCTCTTACAATAATAATCTTAGAAAATCTTAGTGTAAAGAGATAGGGAAATGGGAGGGGTATTTATACATAAACTAGAGTGAGATAGAGGGTTGAGATGCATTAGGAGGTTGGAAAATCAAGGGCTGAGATCCATTCGGGAGTTGAGAAACTACCCACACCCCAAGAGTAACCACCCATGACCTAAGTCCATTACCCCACAATCCGGCCAAGTTTGTGCCTTGTGCACGTGTACATGGAGTGCACGTGTACACACAAACCCCACTACATACATTGTACATCAATACCCGGAAAATATAAAAAGAAAAAGATGTTATACATACAAGTTGTAGGAATTAAAAGGTTAAATTTATGGGCTTAAATACATTTGGGCCAAAAATATTTTAAAAGAGAAAATAAACAAATTAACATCGGGCTTTAAGAAAAATGCTTTATAGGAAACAATATACTTTATTCATCATGTGGAGAAAAATAATAGTCACATGCTACACAAGCATACCATATGAAAAACAAATAACCTTATTAAGAAATCGGGGTATTACACTCGGACCAAGAGGTCGACTCGGAGACAGAAGCAAGAGACATAGTTTATGAGATAAACTAAGTATAAATTACCTTAAAAGATTAGCTGCCGGAAACTCCACCAGAAAACGAACGGCGATCACCGGAAACACTCGCTTAGCACAAAGATCACCTGAGCAAAAGAGAAGAGAAGTGAAAAATGAGAGAGGGGGTGGGGTTTTATAGAGCGAGGCACGCGAAACGAGGTTAATGGGCCTGTACTGCCGGCCCATTCACACAAAATGACAAAAGCGACCTTAATCGTCGCCTTGTTTACCACGCCAAGCTGTACATCGCATTAATTACTGTCCCATCTGGCAGAAGCCCCGAGGTCACAGCATTAAATGAGCATCTCATCCGTCAGAGCTGTCAGAAGTTCAGGAGCCATCACATTTAATGACTGCCACGTCAGCCAGGATCACAGAAGCCACCAACGCTGAGCCAGAAAATAACAAGTCAAGGACCTCGGCACCAGCTGCCGAGCGCTCTTAGCACCGACCCTGTTACAGGGAAAAATTAGGGTTCGGCTCCAGCTGCCGAGCGCTCTTGACACCAACCCTGTTATAGGGAAAAGTTGGACCTCGGCACCAGCTACCGAGCGCTCTTGGCACCGACCTTTTTACAGGAAAAAATTGGGGTTCGGCACCAGCTGTCGAGCGCTCTTGACACCGACCCTGTTACAGGAAAAAGTTGGGCCTCGGCACCAGCTGCCGAGCGCTCTTAGCACCGACCCTGTTACAGGGAAAAGTTGGGGTTCGGCACCAGCTGCCGAGCGCTCTTGACACCGACCCTGTTACAGGGAAAAGTTGGGGTTCGGCACCAGCTGCCGAGCGCTCTTGACACCGACCCTGTTACAGGGAAAAGTTGGACCACGGCACTAGCTGCCGAGCGTTCTTGACACCGACCCTGTTACAGGGGAAAAGTTGGGGTTCGGCACCAGCTGCCGAGCGCTCTTGACACCAACCCTGTTAAAGGGAAAAGTTGGGGCTCGGCACCAGCTGCCGAGCGCTCTTGACACCGACCCTGTTACAGGGAAAAGTTGGTGTTCGACACCAGCTGCCGAGCGCTCTTGACACCGACCCTGTTACAAGAAAAAGTTGGACCTCGGCAGCAGCTGCCGAGCGTTCTTGACACCGACCCGTGTTTTAAGGGAAAAGTTGGACCTCGGCACCAGCTGCAGAGCATTCTTGACACCGACCATGTTACATGGAAAGTTAGGGTTCAGTACTAGCTGCCGAGCGCTCTTGACACCGACCATGTTACATGAAAAGTTGGGGTTCGGCACCAGCTGCCGAGCGCTCTTGACACCGACCATGTTACATGAAAAGTTGGGGTTCGGTACCAGCTGCCGAGCGCTCTTGACAACCACCATGTTACATGGAAAGTTGGGGTTCGGCACCAGCTGCCGAGCGCTCTTGACACCGACCATGTTACATAAAAAATCGAATCTCGGCACTCCTTCGCCGAACGCTCTTAGCACCGACCCACAAACAACACAAAAAAAAAGAATTAAAGGGCAAAACGGGTCGGTTTAGAACCATTAAGGATCCAAACCCAAACCCACTTCTTCTCCAACACATTTGGCGCCAAAACCAAAAGGAAAAAAAACCAACTCGTCATCTTCAAGCTCTACCCACCATGACCGAGCTCCATCTTCATTGCCAAACTCACCCCCTCTGTCGTCTAGCTCCAGCGTCGAGCTCTCCATCATGAGTTCGCATCCATCTCCACTACAGCACCGAGCTCGCCCAAGCTTCTTCACGATCATCGATAGCTCCACAGGAACTCCGCCAAGCTCCAGGTGCCGAGCTCTCCCTCAAGCGAGCCGATGTCCAGGTCGATCTCACCAACACTACGATCCACCTCTGCCCATACCGAGCTCTCCTCCAGTCGAGCTCCATTATCTCTGAGCTCGACCTATTATCGAGCTCCCCTCCGACGAAGAACCTGAGCCTCGCCATCGTCGAGCTCACCGTACGGAACTCGAACCCATCACCACGGCAATGGCGAGCTCCGAACCCAAACCGCTCGCCAACCTCCACAAAGTATCGCCGAACGTCCCTCGCCTTGTTTGCCGAGCTCCACCTCAAGTTCATCTTCAACCTCTGAACCCGTCACCTTCGAGCTCCAACTCCCGCCGAGTTCGATGACACCCTCACCCTCGCCGAACTCGTGTGGTAATCGAGCTCCGCCTTGGCCTCGCCACCTTCATCAAAGCTCCACTGTCGAGCTCACGCATCTCCATCGTCGAACTCCGACCTCCTCGTCTCGTTCGCAGAGCTCACCCAACATCTCAACTGACAAGCCCCCACCTCGAAGAACTCCGTCGTCGAACATCTCCTCGTTCGCTGAGCTCACCTAACTCCCTCGCTTCGTTCGCCCACCTCTAAGCGTCGCCGAACATCTCCTACCTCGTTTGCCGAGATCGCCATCAACCTCCGTCGTCGAGCTCCAAGGCGCACGGAGAAGGGGTAGCAGAGGGAGGCGAGAGAGAGAGCAGGAGAAGGCAGGAAGAGACGCTTGAAGAAGTCGAAGAAGAAGCAGCGGAAGAGAGAAAGAAAAGAGCAGCAGCAGCGCGCGAAAAAGAAAAAAAAAGTCAACGGTTGACTGCCACGTGGCGTCCACATGGACTTCGGCCACTTTTTGCCGAGAGTTCTTGGAACCGAGCATGTTACACCAAAAAAATGGCCTCCTCTCCCTCCTCCCGATGCGCGCTCGCTTAATCGTGATCAACGCACATGATCGCGCCATGTGTCCAGGTAATATTTAATTTATTTATTTAATTATTTATTTATTTGTTTTAATTATTTAAAAAATTCGAAAAAATATTTAAAAATCGAAAAAAATTAAATAAAAATTCTAAAAATAATTATAAATTCAGAAAAATTATTTTAAAATTCTGAAAAATATAATTATTTAATTAGAATAATTATTTAATATTTTCGATAATTAATTATTTAATTCGGAAAATGAATAAAAAATGAGAAAAAATTCAGAAAAATCTGGAAAAATCACCAAAAATCCAGAAAATTTTGAGGATATTTTTTGGGTATTTTACAAGCCCAGAATAACACCGTTACACCCCCGAGCAAGATCCAAACTTCCTTAAGAACACCGATAAAATCCCGTACGCCATTAGAACAACAAAACTACTCCTCAAAGACTGAAAAACTCAGTCTCTAGGAGTGGGGGGCTCGTGATATGGCTAAAATAGGATTAAATTGGGACCGTTCACATCGGACACGAATCTTAAAGCTCAGGGGTAAAACGGTAATTTCACCTACTAACGGGTCTTAAATGGGAACTGGGTTTTTCTTCACGACCCAATAACCCACGAACGGATCCATCTCAACTGGGTACGGGTCCCAACCCGAAACACACCCAGTCTAGCAAGATAAAATCAAGGTATCTGATTAATCCTAATCAACGGCCCTGATTCACATCTATCTTTTTACTGGGGATTAGGGATTACATTCCTTATCTGATTACGGGAATTATATTCCTTATCAGATCACGGAGATTACATTCCTAATTTGATCCCTAAGGCGCCTAGAAATACCCCCCATCCATCTCCATTAAGAGGTAATCAATCTTTTGCCAGTTTTACACTCTTTCATAATCATTCCTGGTTACTGACTTGAGCGTCGGAGGGTGCGTCGCCGGGATCAACCCCGGTGTCTCGCACTTTTTGCAGGTGAACGGCAGGAGTCAACGGTCAAACTCCGGCAGAACAGGTTACAGGTTTGCTATTCAAGTTTTCCTAAGAATCCACAAATACTATCTGTTTACCCCCACACCAGATTTAGCGGTAACAATCATCAAGATCTTAATCTCGACCGTCGGATCTCTTTTGATCACCGCGATCGTGTCATCATCTCGATCATGATCTTGATTTTGATCTTCAACATCGGCCGTCAATTGGTTGATCAACTTGATCTCGGCCTTTGATTGTCCCGTTCGTCCTTTGCTTGGTGAGTAAACATTTGATCTACTTTTGTTCTTATTCATCAATTATCAATCATTGTATATTTTGGTACTCTTCTAATTCTTATATGTTTCATTTCCGATCTCGGTCGTTGGATTCGCATCCGTGCCCGATTGTGACTATCGTGATCGTTTGCTCGTCACCGTGTCGTCGGGATTCCGATCCCGCCATTCTCAATTACCGGATCTAGTCATCGCGTCTATTTGAAAATATGTACAAGTATTCCTCTTGTACATATTTTTGTTCTAGTACAAGCGTCTATTTGAAAATACTGCAAATAGTTAGAAATTGTGACTCCTCCTTGACTCGTCGTTGTTGATCAAATATTAACCCTCATCAAGTTCATAATCTTAAGAGTCACAATAATTTTATTGTATTATATTACAACTACTTGGACTCATTTTATCCCTGAACCCATGAAATTAAGGAACCCTAGATTTGTAGATATGTGCTATATCTTGTATGTGATGAACTTGCACCCATTAGAGTCAAGAAATAAATATTACTTGCTGTTTTGACAACCATTACCCCATATTTATATCACGCATTAATTTAGATGCCTAATAACCAATTTTCATGCAACCTATGCATGTAAGACATTTCCATATGTTGCTGTCCTGAACCTTGCTATGCTGTTTTGACCCCTTTAACATCAGAATCGGAACCCGAGCTCTGAACAGTAAATGTAGCTCTACATGTCTAGATATCGATAGGCTCTAGAATTTTCGAATTTTGAGTTACGGTCTAGGAGTTATCGCAGTTTTACTGCAGCTGTGTCGGTAGACGCAGATTCGCAAAACTGCTGTACATCTTCAGTTTACGAATTAATTTAACTATGCTAGCGGTAAGCGTTTGACTTGAAATTTTAGATACTGTTGCTGGACACCTTAGAGAACCTTTCCAAATTTCTTAGAATTAATTAACAACTTTTTAGCACTGTTTCACCTGTATGAATTCAAATACACAAATTCTGCCGAACACATTAGCAGTGTAGTTCGCTGTTTTGACACATATTACCATGACTTTCTTATACCTTAATTATATGCGTTGGAATCGAGCAGAAGTCTAGTTTCTAGATTTCCCGACGGATCCACTTTTGCTATCTCGTAGCAACGGGAATCACAGTTTTGGTACAGCAACGTCGTGCTGTCCAGATTTGAGGTTTTCGTTGTTCATGTTAATTTTATTCATGTCGACCCTCGAATATGCCATATAATTATCTTAAACTTGTCCCATGTCCATGTTTATGATTTCTTGACTTGTTTCACACACTTGCATGCTTGCTTAATAAAAATTAATAAATGTAATAAGCCGGGGTTTAAGGAAAAAACCATACTAGTGGACAATATAGGTAAGTGTACTCGGAAGGGAACCCGTGTTTCCCAGTACCCGGTTCATGAACCTGTTGCACCTTGTTGTATTCATGGAGCCAGTTACTTGGCTCATGAACCTATTGTATTCATGAACTCACTGTGTGGGTCTTGAACCTGTTAGTATTCACGAACTTGCTTCGTGAACCTGTTATTTATTTTCGTATTCATGAACCGTGCCTGCATGATACTTGATACTTGATACCTGAGTACGCCGTCCTATAGACTCCATTACTAGGTCTAAACGAAATTGCATTGACTGTAGCAACTATGTAGTAAAAGTATGGATGCATGAAGTGCTACCTAGATAGTAATAATTACAAGACTTGAACATGATACATGCTTACACGATACTTGACTACTTGATACATGAAACTTGATACCTGAAACTTGAACTCGATACTTGTTCACTTGATACTTGTACTTGGCAACTTGACACTAGACTGAGACTTGTTACCTGACACTTGTTTTTGATGTTTGTCACTTGATGTTGGATACACCTACATGTTCACTTGTAACTTGCTCCACTATTAGTGTTTGTTATCCCGCCTGTTTACTTGAGTTGTCTACTTTCTAGCTAGTCCTTGAATTCCCACTACTTGTTGTATCCCTGTTACATTCTTGATTCCAATTCTTGTTCTACATTACTTGTACTCGTTTTTACTATTTGTGGCCCTAACTTGCACTAAGAGCATTTTCTCTTATTTTCTCCACTTTTCTCTTTTTATATGTATTAAGCAGACTTTGGAGACGTGCCACCTGCTGAAATCGGTGAGCAGACGTTCTAGGCCTTGCTTGGGAAAATCTTTCTTTAATTATTTCGTTTTGTAATTGAGTTATTTCATTTGTTATTGTTTAAGACTTGTAACGGGCTTATGTTCCCGAGTTTTACATTTGTTCCAGACTTAGAAAATTATTTGGACATTATTATTTATTTTCAATTGTTTTCTGTTGCTTAATGAATTATTTATGCATGCTTGGTTATATATAAATCTTGTTATATTCCTGTTATGATGCTGAGTCGATAATACAGCTTATGGATGATGTTAAAATCATTCGCTGGGCTTCGTCACGCGCTCGTATTCCATATTTTTGGGAAGCAGGGCATGACATATATATAGGCCTTGAGATTAATGAGAAGGTATGCTATTCTTGATTAAAAAAATTATTGTGTTGAGTTTTGCTCTTCATCTCTCTCTTTGTGTGATACAATTGAGAACTAATTTAAGGGTTTGTGATAAACTCTAAAACTACCCCAAATTCAATACAAATTCCTAAACCCTAACCCTAATCCCCAAATCAAATTAACCCAAACCCTAATCCTCTTCAACTCTCCTTCTTCCTTCAAATCCCGACCAACCCAACCCACCTCACCGTCTTCGACTACTCTGCCATCCACCCGATCCTTCATCGTCAGTCGCTCTCGCCCCTCCACCTCTCTCCCGACCTCCATCCGCCGCCTCTCTCTCATCCCGCAACCCCAAAGCCCCGACCACCACTCGTCCCCTCCCTCTTCGACCACCACCGGCATCACCCTAACAACCCCCCTTCCTCCCGTCGACATCGACGTCCCTCCCTCTTCTCCACCATCTTCTTCTTCTTCCTCTTAAAATCCGAAACCCTTCACATCCTTCACCTTCATCGACCACCACAGCCAAAATCCCCGAAACCCAACAACCCTCCTCATGTCTCCATCGACGCCACCATCGACCCCCCTCGCCGTGACGACCCCGTCGCCGCCCTCAGCCAGTGATGCCGCCGTCGCCCTTGCTGTTGCCATTGCTGACTTGTTGCTGTTGTCTCTCTCTCTTACTGTTGTTGCTGATTGTTGTGTTCTGCATTGCTGCCAACCCGAAATCTAATGCGGGTTTTCTTCGAACCTCAGTATACTCTTTCCACTTCTCAAATATTTGTGTTATACTGCTTTATCATCTCTACTATATTATTTAATTTGACTGTCGACCACAAATATCGAAATTGAGTGTTCCACTTGCCTAATTAGAGTACGAATAAATATTGAACCTTTTACTTGCTAAAAACATTTAGGGATTTAATTATTAATTGTTAGAACTGAATTATTAATTGGGCTTATTAAACTTAATTCAATTCTTGAAAATCCTTCAAACCGATTAATTATTTAAAATTCTAACTATGATCCGCATTACATGTTGGTAAAATTAATCCCTTAAGATTCTTGGAAATTCTCTGTTTAGGATTACGTTTTACATCAATCTTGATCTCGCTCCAAACCCTCTAAAATCCATCCCAATCAATCCATCCACTTCAGCTTTACACAACCCCCATATCAGCTCCTACAATTCAAACATTTCGATTCATTAGTGCATTTTATGGAACATGATGAATGCATAAAGTAAAGTAAGATATAATTACCTTAGGATGTGGTTTCCTTCTAGTCTATGATAATAATTATTAGATGGGTTGTTGTCTTGCTGACACCAACATATAGTTGATCACAAGACCAGTATCTCGCACCAGAATATCACCTTAAGCTCCGAACCCAAAAAAACATCTGATTCCACCTATGCACTTCAACTTTTGATTCCACCTATGGACCAAATGTAAAATTTATGACGATAGAGAAGCCATAATGATATAAGAACCATCCAATCACAAGTTGTGCATTCGCATGCAGAACTATCCAAGAACTTCTTCATATTTGAAGTATTAGAATGTGGTTCATCTGAAGTATTGGCCAATTGCCAAGCTAGTTACACCTTGCTATAAATTTTATATAGCACATCTGTAATCTTTAAAGCAATAACAATAAAATTATTTAAACAGCTAACATGCTAAATAATTCATGTATATCATTGATGTGTCCAATTTATCATTTAAGCTAGTAAAACCTATGGACGTTAATTCATAAGTACCTGAATCAACTTCGCATTTTTTGACCTCTTTGAATAGTAACTCCTTCAGCGTGTCCTCTTTTCTCAACTTGTGTGACACAGAAAGTTACATGATTAGATACAGAAATGTTATTAAGTTGCTGCCTAAATATATAAATATTGATTCTGAAAGGAAAAATGATCGATTTTTTTTGCAAAAAATAGTTTTTCATCAAACACTATTGGTTTATGTTAAATTTAATGGTGGTTAAAAGGTGATACTGATCATGTTTATTTGTTGTTTAACACTATTGGGTTCTTGGGGATCGTCTTGTCACAGTGATTTTTTCATTTTGCTGATTCACTTTAATTTCATCCTTCTTATTGAAATGAAATAAAAACAAAACATTGATACAATTGTCATATTCATATGTACAGATAATCTTCAAGCCTATAGCATTGAAGAGAGCATGTATCACCAAGTTAATTTTAATCTACTTTACGATTTCAACCATAAATCTAGTGGTATATGAATCAAGAAATGTGATTCAAAATCATCTAATCAAAGTACCAGCCCAGCTACTGGATGTCAGGCAAAAAGAAAAACGTACATCTTATTGACAATATATGATAGACAAAAGGCTAATGTCTACAGCGGAGTTCATATTTCTAATCAAACCATCTTAGATACAAAAAATAAGATCATCCTTAATTCAAGTGTTAGGAACAATCCAACCCCAATAAATACAATTGCAAGTAGAAATTCCTCTTTTTAAGAACTTAAAGACACTCTTTTGTATAAAAACAATAATCAATTTACACCACATCAAGAAGATAACTTGAAAGTTACAATAAAAAAAAAATACCAATCACATTTCCGGTTATGTCCAATTTAAGGGACAATTAGGTATCTTACAATATGTAATTACTGAGCTATATCCCCCATATTTCATTTTTACCTACATATTTGTTTCTTCGTCACACTTCCATTATTTCACATGCATCAACTAAGTAAGACCATAGTGCACCAAATATCAACATGTAAGCTATGGAGAGAAACGACATGAATATAATGTCTTATCTCTTTACACATCGCTTCTATTCTCATGAACACCTCAACAACATCAACGTTGCAACATCATTACTACCTCTAGAAGTACTGGTCATCTGCACAAAACTAAGCCACATTAACATAAGCACAACAATGAAAATGAAAAACAAGTCTCCGACTAATGAAAATAATCGACATTTAATCACACTTTTTTCTAAGAACATCATCAAATTCTATTAGCAAACTTAAACCAGCTTTAATCCAAAACCCTATCATTAAACCCCACAAAATCGAAAGCTCATAACTGACATATAAAGTTCAGGATTTCAAGTGAGACCAAACTTCATCTAAAATTCGCAATCACAAATTCACAGCCTTACAGTCTCAACTCTCAAGTAAACTAACTAAATCAATGGTTTGACCCTTATTTGGATAACTGTGAATTACACAGCTAACGGTTATTTCCAAATTCAAAATTCAATCAAATAAGTGCCACATTTAACATAATTTTCCAGATAAACAAAAAAAAAATTGAAACCCTTTATAAATTACTGAATTTTGGGAGGTTTTGAAGCTGATTCCTTTCTTCATACCTAGGGTTTGCAAAACAAGCATCAAATTCATACATAGTGTTTGCAAAATTAATCAAAATAGATGACGGCGAGTGATAGTGGAAGCGGTGGGTAACGACGGATAACGGAAGACGACGGCAGAGGAAGAGGTGGGCGACTGCGATGGGTGGCGGTGGAGGAAGACGACGATGGTGGAAAGGAAGATGATGGCTGTGGTGGCGATGGAGGAGCAACGGCGATGGTGGGAGAGGGACGACGACGGCGACGTGGTCGAGTCGGGGATTCGGGTGTGAGTGAGAGAGAGAGACAGGTGTGAGTGAGTATAAATTGGGGGATTTGGGATTTGTGGGGGAAAATGAAAGAGTTTGGGGGAAAAATAAAATATGGTCTATACCGGCGTTTCTTCTAAAAATGCCGGGATAGATAGGTTCTATAGTGGCGTTTATGCTTAAAACACCGCTATAGACCCTATCTATCCCGGTGTTTCTCAAAAATGTCAAGATAGATAGACAAAAATTTAAAAAAAAGTAAAAATGTCATCTATTCCGGCGTTCATATCCAAACGCCAGGATAGAAACGCCGGGATAGACCTTGCAGCTTGTAGTGTGTAGTTTAAGATATTGGGGAAGAGAAACAAGGATCAAAGGAAATTTTCCCAAAAAGAAAAGGGATTAAAGGCAAGACTGGTTCATAGGTAACAAGGTTGTTTGTTTTTTATCAGCACCAACTTTTGCTAAGATTCTACATATATTTAACTAATTTTCTAAAGTCAACCATAAATGAACGTGTTCTTTTCTTTAAGTAATACTAGAATAATTATGAGGTGTCACCAAATGCTCCACACTGCTCTGGTAAAATGTGCCGGAAAAATTAATAATGTTACAATTGGATCGCAATAATATTAAACAAAGAAAATCAACATTGTTCATGGTAATCAAAAGAAGCATGGAAGATTCAGAAGCCGTCAGATATATTAAGATGTAAGGTCTTATTGTGATCTGAATAGCGAGAATCTGAGAACTGCTAATGAAATTTCACTACAAATTAATTATCCTACAGGGCGTTTTTACTCCGGCGCTTTAAATAAACACCGGGGATGAATTAATTAAAAAAAAAAAAAAAATTATTCACCGGCGCTTTATGCTAATCGCCGGGGTTATCGTATATTCCCCGGCGTTGTATATGAAGCGCCGGGGAAGGTATCTAATTACCCTTTAATCTCCCGATAACCGCAGTTTTTTTTTAATAATTTTCTTTAATAAAATCGCCTCCTCCAAATCTCCCATTTCTTCCAAAACCCTAACGCGCGAAATTTCTTCTCTCCAAATTCCTCGCGCCTCCTCCAAATCTCCTCGCCTCCAAATCTCCAAATCCCTCGTCTCCTCCTCCAAATCTCCTCGTCTCCTCTCCAAATCTCCAAATCTCCAAATCTCTTCGCTGGTTTCTTAGCGCCGCTACCCAAATCCCCTCGCTCCTCTCTCAAACCCTATCGCTCGTCTCCTCCGCTTTGCGCCTCCCCGACCGTGCTCCTCTACCGTGCTCCTCCGCCGTACGCCATCGTTCTCCCCCTCTCTCTAGCTCTCAAACCCTCTCTTATCTCCGGTATGATTATTTTCGACTTTTAATAATTTTTTTCTTTTTTAATGAAATTGTTTGGGATTTTGTGCGAAATAATCTGTGATTTAGGGGTATTTTGCGATTTGAGAATGGGTTGGGATTTGATAATGTGGACTAATTAGGGTTTGTTGTATTAGAAGGATGCACAAACAAATAAATGAACAATTAGCATTAGAAGGATGCACCTAATTTCTGACTTTTGACTTTGGCTAATGTCCATCCTTCTAATTTTATTTTAAAAATTAGAAGGATGCACCTAATTCAGATATAAAGCCTAAAGCCTAAAGACTCATCAGTTGTTATTCACCTAATTCAGATCTAAAGCGTAAAGCCTGCTAAGAAATTATAAGAAATTATAAAATAGTATAATCATAATATTTATCATAGTCATCGTACTGTTGCATGCATGTAGTTTATCATAATGTTTGCGTATGTGATAAGTCAGTTATGATGCTGATAGCAGTGAACATTTTCTTCGTTAGCTAGTAGTGGTATACATATATACACAACTCCATTTTTGCCAATGAAAAGTCATGGAGAGGAATAGTTCCTAACCAGGGTAATCTATTTCTAAGTCGTCTATAAAAGTCCGCTAGCTGCTTGGACTTATAGGCAGCTAAGGGTTTTCGCATGAATAGATAGTTAGAATATTCTACATTTCCAGTTAGTTTGGTTCAGTGTTGCCATTTCTTAGACAATGTGTTCCATGAAGCACACGGCATGAACACAAATACACAAATATAGTAACACAATAACTTCTTCATATATAATAAAATGGGGGCACACAACAAAATATGTATGTGTGTGCTCATCCATGGATCAAAATACAAACAATTAGAGAGAGAGGGCATAAATATGTACTTGAAATAGATTTAAAGATACAAATGCACAAATGCTATTGAAATCAAAGCCTGCATATTTGTGAAGTGTTGTCATATATTTTTCTGATCTTGTATACGAGAGTAAACTAGCCTCTTCAACCCTTTTTGATAGAGTAGTTTCACTTATCTCACTTCTTTAGTTGGATCATGTACTTAAACTTGTATTCATTTTATAATAATTAGTTTGGCAGCCTTTTCGCTCTAAGGATAGTCTCAAATAAATGAGTGGAAGTGCATATATCAACATATCTGTGAGAAATGCATACATGATGTAGCGCCCCGAATTTCTAATAAGATATCTTTAGAAAATACGTGGCACATTCCCAGTGATCCCCTTCAACATAATAATAAACATAAACAACACCACTAGTATTTTCAACATTTATCTCAACAAATCATTTACAATGCACAGCGGAACTCAAAATAACTCAACTCAATATTCTCTTCATTTACAACACAAACTTAACTCAACAACTGATATTACAAATTTACACAATCTCTTATAAGTCAAATATATCTCAAAACCAACTTAAGCATCCCATCTCCAACTCTAAGCACAACCTGCAACATGTGAGGCTAGAGATGATCCCTAACCCCCAAACTAAAGGGGTCAGCCATAAATGGTGCGAGAAATATAAAAATAAACAAACAAACAACATAAACTCATACCTCATAAATTCTTAAACAACAAGTACTAAATGGATATGGAATGTACGAAATGAAAGGTAACATAAAACATCGAGTGGTACTAAGCTAAGTGTCATGTGTAGAAAACAAGAAAACCACATGCATAAAACCAAGCCAAGAAAACACAAGTTCTAAATGCAGACTCTCTAATGCGTACTTGTCGAAGTCTATGCATCCCATTCTACATAGGTTCGGTGCAAGCCCTTAACGTCTTCACTTCATAGGGTTCAATCCCCACGTTATGAACTAACCCTAACACGATGACTACTACGAGATAAAGATAAACTATGGATAGTATCCCATGCCCGATAATTCCGGAGATGGATTCCACACCCAAGATATTTTACTTGAATAATTCCGGAGATCATCCCACACCGAAACATTGACACGGCACCACAATATACCACATGTGCTTCACCTCGACTCCGATAATTCCGGAGATCAATCCCACACCACAAGTAGTTATCGTGATAATTCCAGAGATTGTCCCACACCACAAGACTGTGATAATTCCGGAGACATATCCCACACTACTAGTAATCTACTGTGATAATTCCGGAGATTAAATCCCACACCGAAAGCCATACTGAGGTTCTTGACTCATGTTCCCGTTCATCATATCACCACTAGTGCCTGTCCTTATCATTTTGGTTGATTGATTACTTAACGAATCTCCTAGAGTGGTGTACCCTACCGGCCTAAATTCAAATCTCAATAACTGAAGTGCCTCACTGGGCCTCAACAAATAACTCAACACCGGTATACTAGGGTCACACACCTCTAGAGACTCAAACTCAAAAGTCTAAACTAAAGTCCCACTAAACCAAGTGGCTCAACTAAATGTCTCAATGACATACTCAACTGAATATCTCAAGGTCAATTGCTTAATTGTATACTGAACTGAATAACAAGTATATAGAAACTAATCATTCGAATAAACACTAAAGTTTACAAATGTCCTTCAGTACCAGTCGACTCGTACTGATGATAAGTCGACTGTCCAGAGGACCAAATTCAAGATTTTACAAAAATAAACTAAGTCTCATAACAGTCGACTTAAAAGAAGATCAGTCGACTTACCCAAGGTAAATTCCAATAATCTTCTCTAAATTATTCTAAGTATATAAGTCGACTTAAATGGTTAATAGGTCGACTGTCCACAAGGACAATTAATTCTAACAAAATAATTTCTACAGTGGACCAGTCGACTGCCTATGAGCTAGGTCGACTGTCCAGAACAACTTTTTGACGATTCTAAAATAAAGTATCAGGCTCGTACCAGTCGACTGCGCAGTAGGCCAGTCGACTGTCGGCCTACAGATTTCAAAATTAGGTCTGATTACAAAATCAAATTCTGAAGCTTTCTAACGATCAATGTTTATGAAAATAGTTCGTATTCAGGAAAATAATAAATCTCAACGAATCCTCATCAGGTATATGCATATATATCACTCAAACATCAATAAGTCAAGATTTAAGTTCTCATGTTCTAAATCACAATTCTTTCATTAGGGTTTTTACAAGATCTAAATTCCTTCACAAATCTAAATCAAATTTGAATTATGAATCTAATGTCCAGGTATTCATACGCAAATCTCAACATGCTCTTAGCAATAATTTTAATAATGAAGATCTACTATTTCATCCTCCATTTTTCACATGATTCACACCACATCACAATATCTTTATTGTTCACATCATCCAATCATTACAACATGATATTGGTACACATAGATCAATCAACAAGACGAATCATAATTCTCACAAAATCAAATAAACAAAACAAGTCACACGCATGAAACAAACCACAAAACAATTTCTATATTTCTCTCATAAATCAAAACAACAAAACAAATTTTTATATATCTCACATAAATCAAAACAACACAACAATTTTTATATATCTCACCTTGAATAGAGAATAGTCCACAAAAGAATCCTCCTCTTGCTAGATCCAAAGTCTCCTTTCTCCACCAAAATAGATCTCCAAAATTTCGGTATTTTTCTCCACAGTGACGGCTGGGGAAAAATCTCTTAAATATGCCGGATTGAGTATTAGGGTTTTACCCGCAACTTTGCAAAACAACCCTTTCCAAAATACAATTTACATATATAGATCATTCTTTGGAAATTCCATCAAAACTCATTTAAATTTGGATTTATAAGAAAATATACATTCTAAATCTAAATCAATACTGTTCAAAACGTCCAGAAATCACATTTTGCACTTTAACCCTTAAAAATGTCGAATTTGCAAAAAGGTCCTTTTTTTCTCAAAAATTGCAAATAGTTCCAGTAAATTTCAGAAAAATCTGGAAAAAATACTAATTAAATCACAAATATTAAATAATGATTTTTCGTGAAGAAAACTAAATTTTCCAACTTCTCAAAAGGTGTTTGCACGTGTTTTGCACGTGGACAAAAGATAAATTTTTCTGAAAATATTCATTAAATCTCCAAAAATAAATCTAAATTCATTTTCAAATATAAAAATAATATTTGAAAGTACATGGGGGGATAAGGTAAGACTACAGAATTGTGAAATATGCGGAACGTCAAAATGGAAAGGAAAACCAAATGAAGTCCAAGAAGCTGATGACTCAGTTAAAACAAGTAGGAAAAAGAGGCCTGCAAAAATTTTGCGATATTTTCCTCTTATTCCTAGGGTGCAAAGAATGTTTATGTCATCTAAAACTTCTTCGGATATGAGATGGCATGCAGAATGTCGCAAGGATGACGGGATTCTCAGACACCCGGCTGATTCTCAATCTTGGAAAAAATTTGATGAAAGATATCCTGATTTTGCTGAAGATCCTCGAAGTGTGAGACTTGGATTAGCCAGTGATGGTTTTAACCTATTCAGGCAAATGAGCAATACATATAGCATATGGCCCGTTGTGTTAATTTCGTACAATTTGCCCCCTTGAAAATGTATGAAACCTTCATCGTTTATGTTGTAATGATAATTCCTGGACCAAAAAGTCCAGGAAATGATATAGACGTGTACCTTCAACCATTAATAGATGAACTTCAAAAATTATGGGAGGGTGTTCCAACCTATGATACAACAGCTAAAGAAACTTTTCGTCTCAGGGTTGCGTTGACTTGGACAATCAATGATTTTCCTGCATATGCAAATTTATCCAGTTATAGTACCAAAGGGCGTTATGCATGTCCTTGTTGTGCTGATCAAACTGTTTCAAAATGGTTGTATAATGGTAGAAAATTTTGTTACATGGGTCATCGAAGATGGTTGCATGACACACATATTCAGGTCAGAAACTTCAACATTTGATGGGTTGCAGGAGTGGGGGCATGCGCCTAAAATTTTGACAGGGTCAGATGTGTCTAGGCGATTACAAGGTCATAATTTCAATTACGGCAAAGAACCAGAAGTCATCAAGAAAGGCAAGAGAAAAGCAAGGGATGAGGACACTGACTTATGCGATGCAGATGAATGTGACAACATGGTTGATTTAGGGTCATGGAAGAAGAAGAGCATTTTTTTTGAGTTGCCGTATTGGGAATTCAACTCATTACGTCATAATTTAGATGTGATGCACATTGGTAAAAATATCGGCGAAAATTGTATAGGAACTGTCATGGGGGATGATCGGAAGACCAAAGATAATCTCAAGTGTCGCCTTGATTTAGTTTCGATGGACATACGACATGAGTTGCACCCAGAGCATTTACCCAATGGCAGAGTCCATCTCCCTCCAGCAATTTATTCAATGTCCAAAAAAGAATTGGGATTATTTTGCAAGGTGTTACAGGAGATTAAAGTCCTTGATGGCTATTCATCTAACATAGCACGGTGCGTCAACTCTAAGGAGAAGAAGCTTCAGGGTCCAAAGTCACATGACTACCATCAGCAAGATCTCCTTCCCGTGGCTCTAAGGTTTTCGATGTGTGAGCAAGTCACTGCCGTCATCAAGGATCTTTGTAGTATTTATAAAGGACTTTGTTCGAGAGTTCTACGTATTGAAGATCTTGACCAATTGGAGCAACGTGCTGCAGTGGTACTTTGTCAAATGGAGAGGATATTTCCTCCATCGTTTTTTACTATAATGATTCACTTAATAATCCACCTGGCCGGTGAAGCTAGACTCGGGGGACCCGTACATTATCGGTGGATGTATCCCATTGAGAGGTAATATTCATGCCTCATTGAACATCTATCTGGTTTCTCTACTTTATGTGATGTATTTATTTATTTTTTATGACCAAAATATTTAACTATATAGATACCTTTATCGTCTTAAAGGATATGTTAAAAATAGAGCATATCCAGAAGGCTCGATAGCTGAAGGCTATCTATCGGAAGAGTGCTCTAATTTTTGTTCAAGATATCTTATGGGTGTAGAGACAAGTTTGAATAGGCCAAGGAGAAATCCAGACATGTCAAACCTTGGCGGGGCTAAGTATCTCTTTCAGACTAATGGCACTACTATTGGTAAAGTTGACGCATTTGAATTAGATAACTTAATATGGGAACAAGCACACCAATATGTACTAGATCACCATGCAGAAGTTGAGCCATTTCGAGCGTAAGTCAATTTTGTAGTCATTTATATTGCATTAAAATCGAGACATAATTTTAACTAATTATCATTTCTATCATTTTATAATTTATAGTGAATTTATCCGTGAGATTAAAAGAACAGCTAGACCGAGAAGATTGAGACCACGTGATCAAAGTAAGATAATGAATGAAAAATTTCATACTTGGTTTCAATCTCATGTAAGTGAAATTTCAACTTATTAGCAAATATTTTATATCTACATTCGTCATTGTACTTAAACGATTAACCGTCACATATGTAGGTCTCTAAATTGCATGATGAGGATCTATCACCTGAAATAAAGATTCTGGTGAAAGGTCCCCATAAAATGGTTAGAAGATTCAGGGGATATATACACAATGGCTTCAGATTTCATACTAAAGATCGTGAACGCTATTTGAAGTCCCAGAACAGTGGAATTATAGTCACGTCAAAGACTAGAAGTTTTGCTACTAGGGAAGACGCGAATCCTATAGATGTAGATATTGACTATTATGGGGTGCTCACGGATATCATCGAGTTGGATTATTACGGTCAATTCCGGGTAGTCTTATTTCGCGGGGAATGGGCTGGTATGGATAAGAATTATCCACATAACAAGGATAAATTAGGTTTTACAATTGTCAACTTCTCAAATTTGATTCACACAGGTATACACATTAGTCATGAGCCATTTGTGTTTCCTTCCCAAGTCCTTCAAGTGTTTTATGTTGAAGATTCAGTTTGCCCCAAAACTCACATTGCACTTATTATGCAACCAAGAGATGTATTTCAGTTGGGCGAGGCTGCAGATGATGAGAATGATGATCCAATGAACAATTATATTGCTAATGAGTTTCCAATATTAGATGTAAACATAACAGATGACAACAGTAGTCCTAATTGGCTCCGTACGGATGGGGAGCCAGGAGATGTATTAGATAGTATTGAATAACAATACCTTCTGAAACATATTTGTATTGTTAATTATGTGTTTACAAGATTACATTGAGCCTTCGCCGGGTGATACCTATTTCAAGATTGCATTGTATGTTTTCGATTTCTATTTTGTATTATTATGTGCCAATTTATATCTATTTTGTAGGAATCATGATCATAGGACACTCTAATGTCAAGGTAGTTCCTGACATTATTGAGGTAATTGTGAAATGCATGCCAGTTGTTGAGGTAATTGTGAAAGGTGATTGATATTGGCAGGAAGTAATATGAGATGCTGAGCTCTCTAACATCAAACAAGAGACATACTAAGTTATACTGCAAGTTTTGCATGAATTAGTAGGACATGAGGATATAGTTTCATAGGAACTTTGGTTTTGATGCATACTGTTAAAGTATAAATTGTGAGATTCATGTTTATTATATAGATGATGATAAAAATTGTGAGATTCATGTTTCATAGGAACTTTGGTTTTGATGCTGACCACCTTCCAGTAGCACTTGTACTCCTGCATCATCCATTTACTAGTAGAGCAGCAGAATGTTAGCCATGGTCATCATCATAACACAAGTTCTTTAAGTGTGATTATGTTATATTTGTTTAAAATATATCATTTAAACAGTAAACTCTCAGTATCTAACTAATCATGATATGAAAAGCCACTAGAAAGTAGTAACAGAAATAATTTGACTTCATTCAGAGTAAAAAAAGAATTTTTAAAAAAAAAAAAAACAAAAAAAGCACCCTGCATATGAGGGTTCTAGTATTCAGTAAACATATAAAAAAAAGCATCCTGCAAAGAATGTTAGGATTGAATGGGTTGTGGATTGTTAGGGTTTTGAGAAGATGGATGAGAAGAGAGGAAGAAGAAGATGTCAGCTGTTCAAGAGAGAATTAGGGCAAAAATGTTGATTAGTATTCATTTGATTCTAAGTATTACATATATGAAGATACTAAGCCCAATGGGCCCTAAGAGCAATTTGGGTCATAACATAACAATCTTCACCTTAAACCAAATTGCATCTAAAACAAACTAAAAACATAAAACAAACATAACCTAAAACAAACTAGCAACATGCTAGAAACAAAACTAGCTCAAACTAGCTAGAAACAAACCGACATCAAACTTGAACAAAGCTTGAACTTTGCAATTGGAAGAGGCTTTGTGAGCATATCGGCCGGATTCGATTCGGTACCAATCTTCTTCACGGCAACCTTGCCTTCCGAGATCACATCTCAAACAAAATGGTATCGAATGTCAATGTGCTTCGTCTTCTCATGGTACATGCGGTCCTTAGTCAAATGGATCGCGCTTTGGTTGTCACAAAACACCGTAATAGGACCCTCAAGTGAAGACATCTCACCAACAAACGCCTTGAGCCAAATAGCCTCCTTAATAGCCTCAGTAATTGCCATATATTCGGCCTCAGTGCTTGAGAGTGCAACGGTGGCTTGAAGTGTAGACTTCCAACTAATTGCACAATCTCCAAGGGTAAAGACATAACCCGTCAAGGAACGCCTCTTGTCCAAATCACCCGCAAAATCCACATCCACAAAGCCCGTCAGTTTCTTGCCATTACCAAACTCCAAGCAAGCATCAATAGTACCTCTCAAATAGCGGAAGATCCACTTCACTGCTTCCCAATGCCCTTTTCCCGGACAAGAGAGATATCTACTTACCACACTAACAGCTTGAGCAATGTCTGGTCGAGTGCACACCATCAAGTACATGAGACTCCCAACTGCACTCGAATATGGAACCTTTTCCATATATTTCTTCTCATCATTGGATTTTGGGCTTAAAGCGGCCGAAAGCTTGAAATGCGCCGCAAGAGGTGTTGAAACAACTTTCGCTTTCTCCATGCCAAAACGGCGTAGCACTTTCTCGGCAAAACTCCTTTGTGAAAGAAACAACTTTCTTTTGGACCTATCCCTTGTGATCTCCATCCCAAGAATCCTTTTGGCGGCCCCCAAATCTTTCATCTCAAATGCCGAACTTAGTTGCTCTTTCAACCTCCTAACTTCTTTCAAGTTTGAGGATGCAATCAACATGTCATCCACATAGAGCAACAAGTAAATAAAATCTCCACCATCCAACTTCTTGAAGTAAACACAACTGTCATAATTGGAACGATGGAAATTAATACTCACCATAAATGAGTCAAACTTCTTATACCATTGTCGCGGTGATTGCTTAAGGCCATAAAGGGACTTCTTCAAAAGACACACACGGTCCTCCTTTCCCGCAACCTCAAAACCCTCCGATTGGCTCATGTAAATTTGCTCCTCCAAATCACCATGCAAGACAATTTTCACATCCATTTGCTCCAATTCCAAATCCTTCATTGCCACCAAAGAGAGCAAAACTCGAATGGAGGTGTGCTTAACTACAGGAGAGAACACATCATTGAAGTCCACACCTTGGACTTGACTGTACCCTTTAGCCACTAGCCTTGCCTTATATCGAAAATCCGCGAGATTTGAGCCATCAATCTTCCTCTTAAACACCCACTTGCAACCCACAATCCTCTTACCACTCGGAGGCTTCACAAGAGACCAAGTCTCATTTTGTTGCAAAGATTGTAACTCTTCATTCATAGCGGCAACCCAATTGGCCGCATCTTTAGAAAAAATGGCTTCCTTGTAGGAAGATGGCTCACAATACTCCACATCCTCTGCAATTGCCAAACAGTAAGCAAAGTCGGAGTATCCATACCTTGTAGGTGGTCTTGTTTCTCTTCTAGCTCGGTCCCTTGCCAATGCATATGGTTGTACCTCTTCTTGGGCTTCCTCCAAATTGACATCATCATGTGAGATCAAATCATCACCTTCTTGGACCAGCACCTCAAACTTCACCTTCTTCTCAACCTTCTCATTCTCCTTAATAGTCGGCTCGGGTGCAACATCATTTGCCTTCAACATGGCCGACTCATTGAAAATGACATCTCTTGAAATAAGGAATTTGGATGATTCGGGACACCACAACTTATACCCCTTCACATTTCTGGGATACCCAACAAAAATACACTTCTTCGATCTAGGCTCCAACTTTCCTTCATTCACATGTACATAAGCGGGACAACCAAACACCCTCAAATTCGAATAATCGGCCGTCTTACCCGACCACACTTCTTCGGGTGTCTTCAACTCAATTGAAGTGGTAGGAGATCGATTCACCAAATAGCAGGATGTGTTAATGGCTTCCGCCCAAAACTCCTTACCCAAACCCGCATTTGAAAGCATACTTCTAGACATTTCAAGTAGTGTTCTATTCATCCTTTCTGCAACACCATTTTGTTGTGGAGTGTTGACCACCGTCTTGTGCCGAACAATCCCTTCAGCCTTGCAAAAATTGTCAAACTCACGGTTGCAAAACTCCAAAACGTTATCTGTTCTCAACCTCTCAACTTTCCTTCCCGTTTGGTTCTCCAAAAGTGACTTTCATTCTTTGAAGGTGCTAAATACATCACTTTTCTCTTTCAAGAAATAAACCCAAACCTTCCTTGAGAAATCATCAATGAAAGTAAGCATATAACGAGAACCATTACCTTTGGAAGGCTCACGAGAAGGTCCCCAAAGATCCGAATGGATGTAGTCAAGTGTTCCCTTGGTCGAATGAATAGCCGTGGAGAAGCTCAACCTCTTATGCATGCCAAATACACAATGCTCACAAAACTCCAAGTTGCCCGTGCATTGGCCATACAACAAGCCTCTCTTGCTCAAAATGGTCATTCCTCGCTCGCTCATATGCCCCAATCTCATATGCCAAAGCCTAGTAGTCTCCTCATCCGACATAGTACCCGAACGTGCAATGGTGGCCGAGCCCGTGACCGTGGAACCTTGTAAGAAATAAAGAGTTCCAATTCTCTTCGCCTTCATGATTGTGAGAGCTCCTTTAGAGACTCTAAGGACTCCACCTTCACTTTGGAACTTACACCCCTTTTCTTCAAGAGACCCCAAAGAAATCAAATTCTTAGACAAATCGGGTATATGCCTCACACCCGTCAACCTTCGGACCTTTCCATCATGGAACTTAATTGTCACCGAACCAATCCCGGCAATCTTACACATATTGTTGTTCCCCATGAGAACCTTACCATCCGTAGGCTCATAAGTCTCAAACCAATCTCTATTCGGAGTCATGTGTTGCGAAGCACCCGTAACCATCACCCAACAACGCATATCATCAACATTAGTATCTGTCACACAAAGAGTATCAACCGTGTCACATTCAGCCACATTGGCCTCCTCCGAAGAAGAACCTTTACTATCCGCCTTTTGTTTATTTTTGAGCTTGAAACAATCGGCCTTAATGTGTCCCTTCTTCTTACAATAGTTGCACGTCAAATTCTTGTGCCTAGACTTCGAACGGGTCCTTGTATCTTTCGAGTTTCGGTCCCATGACCTACCTCGATCAACAACTAAACCAACACCTTGGCTCCCTTTCTCATTATTGGTCATCTCACTATCAATGTGCAACTTGGCTTGCAAATTGCTCTTAACATCCTCTAGAGAAATTTTATCTCTACTATAAATCAACATGTCTCTAAAAGCCTTGTATGATGCGGGCAATGAGCATAATAACAAAAGGGCTTGGTCCTCATCCTCCACCTTAACATCAATCTTACTTAAATCATTCAAAATAGATGCAAACTCTGTAATATGATCGGAAATTGATGTACATTCAACCATGCGAAGAGTCTAGAGGCGCAACTTCAACCGCAGTCGATTGGTAAGGGACTTCTTCATGTAGATGTTCTCCAACTTCTCCCACAAACCCTTAGCGGTCTTCTCCGATAGGACCTCTTGCAATGTCGAATCGCTCAAACACAATTGGATAATAGAGAGCGCTTTATCATCCATCTCTCTCAATTTCTTATCCGGCACCGCATCAATCAACTTTTCTCGACCAAAAATGGCATCCTTAACGCCTTGGCTCGACAAAATCGCTGCCATACGCACTTGCCATAATGCAAAACTCGTCTTCCCATCATACTTCAAAATATCATATTTCCCCGACATATCCATACAAATTTCTTGAACCCTAATCAACAAAACACCAAATTTTCCCCAAAAAATTAGTTACTCAAAAGACCCAAAAACAAACCTTCCTTCTTGGTTAGGATTTGATCCCGCAATGCTTCGGCAACTGCAACGCCTGAGTCAGATTAGGAGAATGAAGCACCGGTTTTGGAGCAAATGGACTGATCGGATTTGATCGGTGGTCGGTGATCTGATCTGGACTGAGTCGGTGGCTCCGGCAGCTGCTTCCTCGCCGTTCGTCGGATCGAGCGGCGCGATCGACGTTGAGTCTGATGAAGGACGGGTGGATCAAAGTCGGAGGAGGACGGGTGGATCGCCGTTGAGTTGGATGATGATCGGATCTGGATTTAAAGGGCTTTGGTGTTGGCTCTGATACCAGTTTGTTAGGATTGAATGGGTTGTGGATTGTTAGGGTTTTGAGAAGATGGATGAGAAGAGAGGAAGAAGAAGATGTCAGCTGTTCAAGAGAGAATTAGGACAAAAATGTTGATTAGTATTCATTTGATTCTAAGTATTACATATATGAAGATACTAAGCCCAATGGGCCCTAAGAGCAATTTGGGTCATAACATAACAAAGAATTTTTCACTAGGTATGTTCTAGTATTCAGTAATTTTACAGTAAACATATTCACTTTATTACTAGCGTTTACTTGATCTACCCGATGAAGTTAATTACTCTGCAGGAATTTATATCATGCAGCTAGGTAGGGCAGATTTTGTGATCATATTGTTTCAGGTGGATGCAAATTGTTTTATGCAGTTAATATGGTTTTATATACCTTGATATAGTTGACTGAGGAACATAATCCCCAAAATTTTATTACTGGAAGAATGTAAAAGGTATTTCAATCAGTTAAAACTTGGTAAGATTTCATTTAATGTGACGGAGAGGGTGGCAGTTATCCACCTTATGTTTCTTAATTATATTGTTCTGTTTTGGCGAAGCATATGAGGGTTTCATTATTCTTTTTTAACCGCTAGTGGTTTCAGTTTACTTTAGTACTAAGATAGAGATAGTGTTTTCCCCACATTGCAGTTAATATGATGTTTTTTGTAGTTAGTGAAAAATGCCTCGACGACCTACAAAAAGGGCTCCCTTACCAACACCAAGCACGGGGGATGTGCAGGGACAGTCTCCAGAAGAGATGGAGATTGACACTCAGTTTGAGATCGGAGAGGGGAGTGCACCGGCAATAAAAAAAAACAGGGGACCGACGAGGATGGGAGATGTCTGGAAGCGTCAGCCGAACGACAAAATTGTGGTGGTCGTCAACCCTGCAAACCAACCTGTGGGCAAGGAAGCATCTACATTTGCTAATTTCATAGGGGTAATTGCAAGAAATGGTCAAATACTACCATTGTCTTACGACAGATGATCAAAAATTCCGGCGACGTCTAAGACAATTGCTATCAATACAATCAAGGTATTCATTCTCATTCAATTTGTTTGGTAAGATTAAAAAGTTCCTAAGTATCCCTGTTGTGTTTAGAGTGAATAATTTGATGTTCATGAAAAGTCTAATGCAACAGAGCTAGAATCATCAGCATCAGAAATTGTATTCCAGTTTGAAATTCAATAAAGATTACATGCTTAGTGTACACCAAACAACCAGGGAAAAAAGGGTTTATAAGTTTTATTACAATGAGTCTATAAATAATGAGATACTATCCAATCAGTGTTACTTGAGAATCATAATCTATCAAATGCAAGGTAACATATATACTAAATTGTTTCTGATTCTGCAGTCCTCAAGTAACCACAAGCATTTGACAGATGCATCTTGGTTGAGACAAATAAATAAATAAAACTTTAGATAGCATAAAATTAAATCAGTTGAGGGCATTGTATAAACCTTAAAGAATTTATAAATTTCAGAACAGTAAGAAAAAGATAGTAACAGATGAAATTAACAATCCTAGACAAAAGACTTGTACTTCTTCAAAGTCCAAACCTTTCAGAATAATAGTTGAATTCGTTTACCTAATAATGTAGCAATTGATGGAGGTGAAAGTTAAAACTTGATAAGATCCTCAACTCTAAAAACAAGAATCCCATCAAAATGATATGAGAAGAATTAAGCAGAAATAGAGATAAGAAAAACCCTGACACTTGAAGAGACTAAAATGAGAGAGACTGGGAGAAATTAACAACCTGAACAGATTTTCCTGAATGCAAGGGATATGAAATCATGGAAATGGTGCAGGTGAGTTTATATGTATATATAGGGAGATGAATGGATTGTAACTGTAAGCAATTTAATTATTAGGCAGCTAGTCATGGTAATTATGTACCAAATTGATGTGGGATTAATTATATCCTTTTTGTTGTATCAAATCATTTATTTTGTCAGATATAGAAATTTCCAAAATACCTCTTTCAGAAAATACCTCTTGAAGATATCTATGGATTTAGATTGCCAAATTTGTGTAGGAAAATGAAATATAACCTCTCATATACATACAAGATATCTAAATAGAAACTCGTGTATCTTAGAGTTAAATGACATGTGAATTGCGTTCATCTATATAGAAATACTATCATAAATTGAGCTTGATATTGATATGACAAATACTAACTATAGCCTGAATAAGTTTGGTTCTTTTCTTCCAGACAAAAGAAAAGAACAAACATAATTGTCAGTTTGGGATGAAGGTTTAAATATCATAGATGCTCTATCATTAGACTGTAAGTAAGAAGCATGACTTTCATTGCAAGTAGCTAGTTCTACTATATTAGCCAAATCGGCTGATCCAATATCCAATACATACAAATTTGTTGGTCACCAATACTGTTTAAACTTTGATATGCACTTTTACCAGATAAAACTGTGAGACACTGATAAACAGTAATTATAGTGCTCTTGGCTGCTGTGCTGATCCTTGGATTAAACTTTGATATCTGCAAGCCCATCTGCAGTACTTAGAGTAAATATTTAACAAATGCAATATTATGACTCCTAACAGTAATTATGAAAGAAATGCAACAAACAGATAATTTAATACAACAAAAATTTGCCTATATTACTTGTTCCTAATCCTATATATTTGCTTATCAATCATATTATACAGCAAAAATTTCAATACCCCGACAATCTTGACAAGAAATGGTTGAATAAGTCTATGGAAAAGAAGTGGAGAGACTGGAAATGTGAACTGAAAGCGGCATTTTTTGATGAAAATAAGTCCGCAGCCGAGAATGCAAGGGTTGTCCCCCCCAATGTTAATCCTTCCGATTGGCACTACCTTGTTCATTTTCAAACTATATATAGAGGGAAAGGTATTCAAACTATATATATTTCTCTTGATTGTTCATTTCTTTTGTTATTGGTTTTTTTTTTTTAAATTTAAATTTAAATTTGACTTGTTTAATCAAAGCAGAGTATGTATGCTTTCATTTCTAGTAATGTTGTCAATTTCATGTGCAGGATATAAAAATTAATCATATGCAGGTATATAGGAAATATTGATATGGACATATGAGTATATAGTAGATACTGATGTGATCATAGGAGTATATATATTTATGACAACTGATATGTAGAAAGTATCCCTTTCTACTGAATTGAAGAATAAACACACGATGTGCATATAATCTTTTACTGGTATAAAATATATTTGCAGTTATAGAAGTTGAACTCTATGCAGGATATAGGAATTAGCTCAATGCAAATATATAGAAATAGCTCATATGCAGGTATATAGAAACAGGGGCGTATCTGAGTTTCAGGGGGCCCTAAGCAAGTTTCAAAATGAGGCCTTTTTTAAGTTTGCAAAATAAAAAATTAGAATTATTTAAATTCAAACAAACTTTGAGCCGGGAGGACAAACTACTTAAATGAAATCAAATTTATACATATATACTCCAAAAAAAAATTTAATTGATAATGTACGCATTTTCCATAAAATGTATTATGGCAAAAAGAAACTTTGACAAACTCTAATAATAAAAACGAAATACATGATCTCAACTATTTTAAAAAGTCTTACTTGCTACATTTAAATCTTTAACATTGCATACAGAATCCATGTTCACCAAAGCAAGCTCATTGTTTGCATCCAAAATTTGCCTACGAAATAAAACACACAAAAAAAGATTACTTAAACATAACTCTTCTCACATTTTTAGAAGCAAAATCATTGGTTATGTTTTGATAGTCGAGTTTTCCTATTAGATCATGTTCAATTGATAACATGGCTAACCCATTCAACCTTTCTTGTGACATGGTTGACCGAAGATAAGTTTTAATCAACTTCAACTTTGAAAAACTTCTTTCCGCTGATGCAACTGTAACTGGTACAGTTAGCAAATTCTATAAGCTATCCACGCATTAGGAAAATCAATATTGCCATTTCTTTCTTTCATAAAATTTAGCACTTCAATTGGTCTCTTTGCTTCATCTGGTAAGACTTCCTTTAAAATTTTCAACTCTAAAAATAAGTCTCTTCCATCCACATCTGAGACATCGCCTTGTTTCAAAAAAAAATTCAAGATTCAAACAATCACTCTTCAAACTACAATCACTAGCATAATTTAACTTCTTCAAATCAAACAAAAATCCAAATATCTTTTCATATGTTTTAAATTGTTCAAACCTACTCCTTAAAGAAGAAAGAGCTTGATCTACAATAAATATGAAATAATTAACTCTAAAGGATTCTTCAGCTGATTGTATCACATCTTCACTGGGAGTTTCATCAAATTATTTTTTTCTTTTAACTAACCATTTTTCATAAAATATTGCCTCAATACCCATTTCATTTGCTATTTCTTTAGCTTCAATCATTGCTTCATCAAATCCAGTTTCTCTATATTTTTCAAAAAATGAAATGAGCCCTTTTAATTCTTCTATGGCAACATTAATATTCATATCTTCACTTTGAAAAATTTTACTCACAGAGTTGATTGCAAATAATAAATTATGCCAAATAATCATGCCAAATAAAAATTCAAAACTCTCCATTTCATTTTTGGCTAATGATGCAGCTTCACTAATCACTTTAGGATCATCATTAGAATTGGCTACATCAATTAAAGCATCTCTTATTTGTAAAGGTTGATATCTTATAGCTTTAACACTTTCAATACGACTCTCCCAACGTGTTTGTGATAATGGTTTAAGTGTTAGTCCTTTTACATTATCTTTGAAAATTTTCCAACGCTTCGTAGAAGCTGAAAATAAACAATATATGCGTTGGATAATTCCAAAAAAAGATTTAGCTTTAACACAAGAGTTAGCCATATCACAAAGGGCAAGATTAAAACTATGACAACCACATGGAGTGTAAAAGGCTCTAGAATTAATTTCAAGTAATCTTTTTTGTACACCTTTATGTTTTCCTTTCATATTAGATCCATTGTCATATCCTTGTCCTCTAATATCATCAATATTAAGTTGATTACTCTCTAATTCACTTTCAAGCTCCTTAAAAAGGCCAAGACCCGATGTATCATGCACTTTCAAAAAACCTAAAAAAAACTCTTCTACTTTGATAGGATTTGAAAAAACATCTACACATCTTACAACTAGTGACATTTGTTCTTCATGGCTTATATCTGGAGTACAATCAAGTATAATTGAAAAATACTTCGCTTCCTTAATTTTCTTCAAAATTATATTTTTAATCTCATTCGCCAACATTTAATTAATTCATTTTGAATACTAGGACCAAGATAATGATAATGGATTTCACTTCTATTAATGCGCCTAAGATGTTCTTGCATTACAGGATCAAACTCACCGATCATTTCAATAAAACTTAAAAAGTTTCCATTATTTCTTTGATAAAGTTTTTCAATGTGTCCACGAAATCCCATATTATTTTTAGCAAGAGTATTCACAAGGGCAATTATCCTCACTAATACTTGCCTCCAATGTTCCCTCTCTTTGTTAATCTCTTCTTGCACGCTTTTATCAATTGTTTGATTTTTTTTCAATCTAACTTCCAATTCAAGCCATTTATTTAAACAAGCAAGATGATCACTACTAGTTTCATGTTCTTTAAGTCTTTGACCAAGATTTCTCCAATCATTATATCCTTCGGAAACCAAATTAGAAATATTTGTTTGCTGCGTAAACAATTTACAACAAAAGCAAAAAACTTTGTCTAAGAAATTTGAATATACCAACCAAACTCTATCTTGTTTCTCTCCGTTTTATAATTGTCTAATATAGTATGAGCAAGAGAAATGTCTATTGAAATCATTTAGAGGAAAGTTGATATCATTAACTCTAATTGGACCTTTTAATACCAATAAGTCTCTAAAATCTTGATTAACAGTCCCCCATTTTCCTGGATCATAATTTAAAGGTTCATACTCTTTGTGTACATATTCATTATCTTCAATTTCATTTACCAGTTTATTAACTTGGTTACCTTCTTCATTTTCCATATTTTCAAGTCTATCATCGTTATTATGCTCTTCATTCACTACATGTTCAAATTCTTCATCAATTGGTTCATTTATATGTTCCTCATCAACCAAATCTTGAGGTTCAACATTTTCACTAGCCAAATTAGTTTGTTTAGTGTTTTTTAAAAATTTGTCCATTGCACCTTTTTGAGATTTAGTAAATTCTTCAATTCTTTGTTTTTTTTTCTTTTTTCATGTCCGGAATCATATTTTCTAGGAGGCATACTTAAAATATTAAATTAACAATACAAAATTTTAGTAACAAAGTTAAGGAACAATAGTACCTAATTGTTGTAGCTTCGAAATTTTTCTTTTTCTTGAAATCTTCCTTTGTGTACCTAATTTTGAAATTTTCCTTTTTCTTGAAAATTTGAAAGCTTCGAAATTTTCCTTTGTGTACCTAATTGTCAACAGTACAATTAATGAAAAAAAAATTAATCTCAACAACAACAGATAAGTAAAAAATTAATCTCAACAACAACTGTTAAGTAATTACTGAACAATAATCTCTAAATCCTAAAGTCCATAAGGACCATAACTGATAAGTAATAAGTGAAAAATGAAAAAAAAAACAAGAAAAAGAGAACTTAGAGAAGATCTGAAGATGTCGGCTGAATGGAAATTGAAAAATGAAAAAAATGAAAAAAGAGAATCAAGGAAATTGAAAAATGAAAAAAAAAAACAAGAACTGAAGAAGAAGAAGAGAATCAAGGATGATTATTGATTACCTAACTGGCACAGTGGCACTGGCAGCGACGCGCGAAGATGGGGATGGGCGCGGCGGCGCGGCGGCGACGCGCGGCGCGACGGCGATGCGGGCGGCGAAGGTCGATGCGCGACGCGGCGACCGGCGACGCTGCGACTGACTCCGGTGGTCGGTGGTCCCTCTGCTGTGGATTTTGATTCTAGATTAACTGATTAAGAAAGATTTCAATAAGAATCAAGAAGAGAAATGAGGAAATGGAGAGAAAGGTTGAACTTGGGAAGTTGAGATTGAGATGGAGAGAAATCAGGAAAGAAGAAAGCAAAACGTTCACAAATCACTGAAGAAATTATGGAGACGGTTGGTTTCCTTCTCTGTTTGTTTGTTTTGTTTTTTTTTAAACTAACAGCTAAAAAAAAAAATTAAGGGGCCCTAAAAGATCTGGGGGCCCAAAGCAGCCGCTTGGGCTGCTTGGGCCCAGATCCGCCCTTGTATAGAAATTGAACCACATGCACAATGAGTATATGCATCTCTTTTACTGAAATAGGAGTATGTGCACAAATGGGCATATATATATGTATCTTTTACTGAATATGAAGTATGCACAAATATATATATATATATATATATATATATATAGGAAAAGGCTCCGTTGCACACTACCTTGGTGCTCACGGCGTGAACACTACTAGTTCGGGCGTTCAAATCGAAAATCCGAACAGTTCACATTGATCTACACATCTAAATTAGTCTAAATATGTAAAATCAAATTATTTGAAATTCATTTGCCCATCCATCACGCGACTATAAAAACAATGAATTTCAGCCATACAATTTTGTAACACTTCAATGAATGGGCAAATGAATTTCAAATGATTTGATTTTACATATTTAGACTAATTTAGATGTGTAGATCAATGTGAACGGTTCGGATTTTCGATTTGAACGCCCGAACTAGTAGTGTTCACGCCGTGAGCACCAATAGTAGTGTGCAACGGAGCCTTTCCCTATATATATATATATATATATATATATATATATATATATATATATATATTGTACTGAATATGAAGTATGCAGGAATGGGTATATATGCTGAACACCGAAAATAGTACTACAGATATATACAACTAGTACAGAAATTTTATAGCAGCAGGTATTGGTTGCTTGCAACATCTGAAATGCATGAAATGCAACTGTTTCCATATGCAATTAATTGCTAGAAAATGTAATCCACAATGGAAGAGTATATAACAGAAATTACTTGATTTACCAACTCATTAACTCCTATAGTTGTATCTAAAATACAATGGAAAACTGAACTCATTAACTCCGAATTTAATCATATCAATGGATGAGAAGGGGGAAGCCTCAAGGTGGCCTAGAGTGGAGAGTGAGTTTTCTTGCTTTATTTCTGCTTGTGGATTAATTTTGTCTTACCTTGTTAAGATTCGTGCGTGTATACCAGACTTTGTTAGGATCCACCAGAGATGCAATATTTATTGTCAATTTGATAGTGAATCATGGAGAAGCATGTATGAATTTACATACTTTGCATGTAGGCAGTAGGTAGAATCAATTTTCTAAAGTTTTTGTTTGCTTGATTTGCTAATGCACTTTGTTAACTTTGAAATGTGTACTCTTCTCAACAATGCAGTGTAATAACAACAACCTTTATTCAAAATCTTTGGTGCCATTCAAAGCAGTGAAAGCTATACACTGAGAAGTATTTGGTTAATTTGAACAACTTGAGAAGTATTTGGTTAATTTGAACAACTGATAGTTTTTTTTTTTGAAGGAATTGCAAAGTTGATAGTTGATTAATACAGTATTGCATTTGATTATTTAAACTTATTTTGATTGAGTTGTAATTATCTGAAATGTGCAGAAAAGGTCTGAAATTGGTTCGGCAAGTCGAGGAAAACAGGATGTACTGCACACTGCTGGAACTAGTAGCTTCGCTACAGTTCGTGAGAGATTGGTATGTGTTAAGCCTTTTTTTTACTAATGAATATACAAAGATTATAAAGTATCTTATATCTGTGATTTATTAATATAAAGGTTGAGGAACACGGTGCAGACAAGTTTGGCGATCTAGATTTTTTTGACGCGACCCATAAGAAATCAGATGGCCAATTTGTTTCCACAACAGCTGTGATGATATCGGTAATTTTTCTTCATGAAGTATGTGTTCTTTGATTTGTTAAGTCGCTTATAGAAGTAAATAACTTATATAATTTTATGCTAATTTGTAATTTAACAGAGCACTGCCAGAGTCAAGTATGCTGAACTGTCTTCCACAATGGCCCCCTGACTCTACCACATCTGACTTTGACACATTATCACTTCAGCGTCATGCTTTGATCGAAACAAGAGGCCCAGAGCGCCCTGGCCGTGTGCGTGGAATGGGTTTAGGCCTAACGCCTACTGAAGTCTTCAAAGCTCGTGTGTCTAGTGCTGAGGATCCGAGAGACGAGGAGTTACGCTCTCTAAGGTCAGATGTGTCACAGCTTAAAGATGTAGTTGCAGCTTTGGTGAGGCAACAAAATTCCGAACCAGCCATTCCGACACAGGTTAGAAATTGTTTTTTTTTAACTTATTTTATTTAACTTTGAATCACATTTACAAGTATATTTTTCGGAACATACTTGATTACTTTGCTTTAATCTGATATATGATTAAATTATAACCTAATAGTACCAATTTTTTTTTTTGTATCCAACATACAGCTTGTATAAACTATCCTGAGAATCTAGAATTACTCAATTACAACGTTCAATAATTAGCGAAAACAATTCTAGAAACAGAATTCAAATTGCTCAGTAATGGTGGGAGGTTGAAATAGTCTGCACTGACTCAATGCCAACGCTTATATAAACAGATACAAACACATGCAATATATGTGTATAGATTCTCCTTGCATACACCCAGCTGTCAGCATTATTCTATAACCATGTGCTCAACTGCTAATTCCATTCACCATCCATTTTGCTCAAACTCTCATTCTTCTACAGTGTTTTCCCTCGTAACACACACAGATAGATCAAAAGCTCTGAGTTGTTCCGAGTCTTTTTGGTTCTGTCAGGCAACAAATGCATTTGTGTTTGATTGTTAGGAATGTCAGGTATTAGACTACGATAATGCAGATACAATTCGAGGGTATACTATATCTATCCATCGACAACTCCTGCGCAGTGTGACAACGATTGCCAGATTTTTCGAGGGAGGGGGTAGATCTGTTGTTAGTTTGATATCACCACCGGTTTGTTCCCCCCATCTTTGATTGCTAAAGTTTAAGCCAAGCATCCAATATCGATATGCAGCTAGCTGTGGACATAACTTTATTTGGTCCCTATCTCCTTTATATCTGACTCCATGGACCATTAACATTCACCCTTTTGGGTCTATTAGGATTTAATGAAATATTTGGTTTCTAACATGCATTTAGATAATTAGATTGTTGGGTTTTGTATGGATTATTTCCTTGTCATCCCTGATTTTAGTTAAAAATTATGAAACAGGCCATGTGTATATATGTAGCACTTTTGCAAGTGGGGGTTTATAAACAGGTCATGTGATTAGTAAATTATAACCTTTTTTTTTACAATGTGACTTACACAGTTTCATAATAGAGTTCCAACTAATTCAAGTCGGGCAAATCCAGAGAACCAAAGCGAGCATGATGGAAGCAACGACTTAAGGAGGCGTACCAATTAAAAAAATCTACTAATTGCAAGTCATTTTTGGTCTTTTTTTGTGGTGCAATCAGTTTGTATGATCAAACTTGTTAGAACTTTATTGATGTAAACATGGTATATGTATAACTTGATACTTGTGTTATTGTTGTCGACGATTATGAATTTTAAAGAACTTTAAACTTCTGAAGTTGTGTATGTTGATCAGTATGAAATATAATGAATTTTGTCAGCTAAATTTTTTATTGTTCATTTCCATGGGTGTGCGTGTAAAATTTTGAATATAAATTTGGGTTTACTAGCAGCATTTGCATATATTAAAAAATCTGCATATATATACAGATTTTGAATTGTTTTTTTTTTTAAATTCAAAACAACCCCGGCGTTTCCAACAACGCCGGTGAACATTTATAAAAATTATATTATTTCAAATTTTTTAAGAAAAATTATATTATTTATATATATACCCCGGCGTTTCCGAACCGCCGGGGTAGGGTTAATTTCTTTTTTTTTTTTAAATAAAAAACTATACCCCGGCGTTTCCAAACCGCCGGGGTAGGTTTAATTTCTTTTTTTTTAAAAATGAAAAACTGATTTCACCGACGCTTTTAGAAGCGCCAGCCAATGTCTTATATATACCAGCGGTTGTGGAAGCGCCGGGGAAGGTTGGCCAACAATGCCCGGCACGCGCACCACCGGCGGTTGGTGCGGCGCTGCTCAACGTGCCGGTAGGGTATTCACCGGCGTTTATAAACGCCGGTGAAGCCTTTAAAAACCGCCGGTGAAACCTTCTCCGGTTGTAGTGTTTCTTGCAAGGGAAGACTTTGGTAATGAGGGCATCTCCATTTCATGACATCAAGAGTGTGAAGATAGGGTTTCCTAAAAAAAAGGTGGCCATAAGTGAGGTCGACACACATTCTGATGAATTGTTTACCAAAATGACCCACTTTTTGAAAGTATTTACCAAGATGACCCACTTTCGAAAGTATTTACCAAAACAACCCACTCGCTAACTCAGTTAGCGACCTGGGGAAAAACTTGAAGAAAAAAACCAAGTATACATTCGCTAACTCAGTTAGCGACCCTATTTTCACTATTCTCGCTAACTGAGTTAGCGACTGAACAAATTGATAAGTCTGGCATTCCCAGCCCACCAAGCGAAACCGGTGGTTGTCATTGGGAATTCACTTAATACCACACTCGCTATCTCAGTTTCTTCTTCCCCTATATCTCTCCACACTCCTCCCACTCCGAAACTCTAGTAGCCCAAATTTCATCCTCGTTCTACCCAGTTTTTGTGTGGTATTTGTTCATAACTCTTGCTATTTGATTTTTAATTTATTTTGATGTAGGGTTAGATTTAGAATTATGAGTTAATTTGATATATGTTCAACAACAAATTGAGTGTTTTGGTTATACGAATTATGCCTAAATTGTACTAAGTGTGGATGATTTGTACTAAATTTATTTGTGTAATTAATCAAAAATAACCTATATTGTACTAAGTTAGTGTTATTTGCGAAATATTAGTGTCAAGAAAAAGATCAAGTATAGACTCGCTATCTCAGATAGTGATTGTGTTTGTACCACACTCGCTATCTCAGATAGCGAGTGCATGGTTGTATAGAAAAAGAAGAATAAAAATACCAAGTTTAGACTTGCTATCTCAGTTAACGAATATGTTTGTACCACACTCGCTAACCGAGATAGCAAGTGTATTAGCTTGAAGAAAAATATAATTGGGTTTAGACTCATTATCTCGGTTAGCGAGTGTGGTACAAACACACTCGCTAACTGAGATAGCGAGTGTATTAGCTTGAAGAAAAATATATTTTGGTTTAGACTTGCAGTTTAGACTAGCTATCTCAATTAGCGAGTGGTACAAACACACTCGCTAACTGAGATAGCGAGTCTAAACATAATGTTTTTTATAATTCAAGTCAATACACTCGCTATTTCAGTTAGCGAGTGTGGTACAAACACATTCGCTAACTGAGATAGCGATGCTAAACTTAGTATTTTTCTTTACTTTTTCTCCAAAGTGTGGTACAAACACACAAATAACACTAAATACAATATAGGTTATTTTAGGTTAATTACACAAATAAATTTAGTACAAATCATCCACACTTAGTACAATGTGGGCATAATTCGTATAACCAAAACACTCAATTTATTGTTGAACACATTTCAAATTAACTCACAATTCTAAATCTAACCCTACATCAAAATTAAACAAATATCAAATAGCAAGAGTTCTGAACAAATATCACATGAATACTGAGTAGAACGAAGATGAGATTTGGGCCACTAGGATTTCGAAGTGGGAGGAGTGTGGAGAGAAAGGGGAAGAAGAAACTGAGATAGCGAGTATGGTATTAAGTGAATCCCAACCGACACTCGCTAACTCAGTTAGCAACCCTGTTTTCACTAGGATCGCTAACTGAGTTAGCAAGTGGGTTGTTTTGGTAAACACTTTCGAAAGTGGGTCAATTTGGTAAATACTTTCAAAAAGTGGGTCATTTTGGTAAAAATTTCCTTTCTGATCAATAGGGATTCTGTTCAGCTTTTGGAGAAAAATAATGCAGGTGACTAGAGGAATTGTTGAACGATTTGGCCATGAATGGCCAGTAAGTGTTGATGGAAGGCATGCATCGAGGACCCAATCCATTACATTTTAACCAAAGAGAGCATTTCAGTAGCTACAAGTTTCTGAACACTAGTTGCCAGGTGTTATTTACTGTTTCAAGTTCAAGTACAGGTAATAGGGGTGGGTGAAAAACCTGAGTATCAAAATCCAACACCCGTCTATAAAATCAGATTAAAATATCAGAACTAGTAATAAAACAGAGAAACAATCTAAATAAACTTACGACAGAGAGCCCAGGAACGCATAACCCAACAAATAGTAATAAAAAGATTTAACTAAAAATTTCACGAGCTGATAACTTACTGAAATATATATTCTGTTGAAGCAGCCAAAGAAAATTTGTGTTCATTCAGTTGATGGTAGCCACACTGGAGGCATAGAGAAAAGTAACGTCAGTATTAATTTGACTCAAAAGAAAAACTTCAATATTATATTAGTTTAATTTCCTCTGAAGGATGAACCACTCATGCTTATCAATGCATCTGCCCCATTCTGAGAATCAGTTTGATTTTGTGAATCCTTGGTTTAAGACAGCAGCGTGAACAATCTTCTGTACTCGAACCAATTCTCACCTGGAACAGCACAAGAACAAGAGGAGAAATACTAATAGATGATGGGAAGGGCTATCAGATTTCAGCCAACCATTCCAAGAGTGAGCAATTCAGTACAAATCATACACTTCCAAACATAAAGAATTTGTGAGTCAAAAAACTTGTCAAAAAGAGAGAATCAATTCAACACTGGCAGTGAACTGATTGCAAAATAGAGAGGAATTTTCTCAAACTGTCAACAGCACTTGACATCTGCCATCATAATCACTCGGCCAAATGTAAGAACTGCTACAAAGACAAGAAACAAGCTCACTTTTAGCAAGAACCTACTATTTCCTTTATTAAAAAAACAATGAAATAATAATACTAATAATACAAAATAAAGAAAAATAAATAATTATTTTTTTTAAATAAATAAATAAATAAAACAAGAACCTAATTGCCCAACAGTAGATTGTATGTATCAAAAGAACAGTAGATTAAATAACACTAAAGCGGAGACTAACAACCAAAGATACCCACCTTCGGTTGACAATAGAAACTTAGATTGCATGTTAGGAACTTAGGATTGTTACCCTTTGAGAGAATTATTCAAGAAGGTTGTACATTGAACTTTACCAAGTTAAATGCAAGGGCTTCCCAGTTTCAGATTGAAGATGATTCATATATATGTACTTAATGTCTACACTTAGTCCTCAACAAAGCTTGAGATGCACCAAAATGATCAACACAAAAAATGAAATACCAAAGAAACATCTAAGAAACTATAGATGCAAGAGGCGGCACGTCTACATGTAAAGATATATTGAAGAAGGTTAAGAAGAAATTGAGAGTCAAAATAGAGAATCTAAAACCTCTGTCTGACCCCTTCTGCTGTGATTTCCATTTAGTCAAGTTTGGGAACAATTTGACGAATTAATTCTAATATGGAGTACGATCCTCATCTTTTTGTCATAGGCCTATTTGTCAGTGCAGCTCAGACCTGGCTTAATTTTCAACCAAAATCTGGTGCAAAAATTGTATGTATACTTTCCAAACTAATAATGAGTAAAGTTTGGGAACAATTTGACGAATTAATTCTAATATGGAGGACGATCCTCATCTTTTTGTCATAGGCCTATTTGTCAGTGCAGCTCAGACCTGGCTTAATTTTCAACCAAAATTTGGTGCAAAAATTGTATGTATACTTTCCAAACTAATAATGAGTAAGCAAGTCATAGCACACCTGACTGTATGGATTGTACACTGGCAGAATCACTATCAGTAGGCGCTGAAGCTCTTGCCATCTTCTCCTACAATGACATCTATGCCCTGTGCTATGCAAGTCATAATACTACCACCTCATCTTTGTGAATTAAAACATGTTATGAAAATTCTTCATTAAGAGGATAAAAGAAAGTAATGATAAATGAACGTATCCTTGTTATGTATCAATAGGATGTTTCCCAATTTATTAAATGGAGATGAAGACTAATGATTGCAACTCATACAATCCTGTAACAAATGAACGGGTAAACCCTAAAAAGACTATTCAATTCTCCATTAAAAACTCAAAGAAATTTAGTGTCATAAATCATAACCAATAGAACAATATCTCACATTCTCACTAAATTAACAATTCTCTATAGTCTCTACTTATCTGGCTAAACAATTCCAGACCTTCTAAAATAAGAATACATCAGATTTTTATAATCCATCTTTTAATAAGGTTCATTACTCTCAATTTATGCAGAACATTGTAGATTGAGTTGCTGCTTTTCAGTTTTATTTCCAATCTTAACTAAGGCAGCATAGCTTTATGTGACGAAAAACACGTTGACAATGTATTAAAAACTGATTAAAGACTCAAACTAAAAAGGTCAGTGCTGCTGAGTATGAGACTTAAATATTCTGGATGATCAAGGCGGCGGAGGAGAATGTAACAGTAAATAAGATAACTTCATATTTACAAATCTGATAGGCTACAAAGCACACACTTTGTTTTGAAGCCTCCCACTCAAAGATGACATGTAAATAACCACTTCACTGAAAATAGAAAAATGTACAGAATCACTTCACTAACCTGGTTCTATACCTAAGAGAATATACAAAGCTTTTGTACATGCTTTTGTACATGCTTTTTAAGTTTCAACTACCATTTGAATAGTTGAACAAGTGATATCACATCCTGTTCATACAACTTGGAATAACAAATTTCTTCATTTTATCCTTCTCACCCACCCCTTAATCTACAAGTAAAGATATATTGAAGAAGGCTAAGAAGAAGTTGAGAGTCAAAACAGAGAATCTACAACCTCTGTCTACCACCTTCTGCTGTCATTTCCATTTAGTAAAGTTTGGGAACAATTGGACGGATTAATTCTAATATGGAATACGATCCTCATCTTTTTGTCATAGGCCTATTTGTCAGTGCAGCTCATACCTGGCTTAATTTTCAACCAAAATTTGGTGCAGAAATTGTATGAATATTTTCCAAACTAATAATGAGTAAGCCACTCATAGCTTACTTCACTGGCAAAATCACTATCACTAGGCGCTGAAGTATGACAAATGGAAACAAAGGACAAAATATGATGGATTAAGGAGATGCAAATATTAGTAAAGGCAAGATAATCTTTAAAGCACTGGTAGTCGTTGGTCTTCTTTTCCAAACAATGCATAAAGAATTCACGAATTCAGACATACTGCAAAAGCTTCAACAGTACTAATCTTTTCTTTTATTACTTGTGGCTTAAGTGCCCAAAAAGTACAACAAGTGCAATCACTAATAAAGTAGCATACAAAAAAAAAACATGATAGATTAAGAGAGAACTTCCCGTAGCAGCTAATGAGTAGCTCTTTTCGGTAAACTATCAGTCCAGACTGTCACCTCAGCACCTCAGCAGTCCTATGTGCATTTCACAGTAATTTGATTGGTCCAGGTACAAATCGTGGTTGCCACTGCAATAAGGATCTGTTATATTGCCGGTGACAACAGTCATTTTCTTCTTGAATATTCATTTGCAACCAACAGGTTTGCAACGATGGGGTAAGTCTACTAATTCCCAAGTTCCATTAGCCACAATAAAATCAGTTTCACTATTAATAACTTAACTTCTTTCCAGAACAATGAGTCAATAGACGACATAGTAAGGTAGTAACAACAAAAGGTTTTAGAATCCTCCACAATTAAAAACAAAACAAATTCATCTCCTAGGTTTCGTTTCTTTTCTAATTCTCTCACTTTAAGTTCAAGTTGGATGTCTTCAACATCCTCAGAAGAAACACTACAAAAGATGGTTTAGAAACATGTGTTTTAGGTGTTCTATCTTTCATAGAAATATATTCTCAAAGAATGTGACATCTCTAGAAATTAGATTCCATAATAGTATTAAAATCTAAGCCATTCACTTCAGATTTGGGAAATAAGAAATCTATTAGCAAGAAATAACCAAAAAAACACAATCAATAGTTTTGAGCCTAGTTTATGACCATAACTGGCAATTTGGAACATGAATTGAGTTTAACTTGTGTGTTTGCATATGATGCAATCCCAAACCAAAAAAGAAGGTAAAGAGCAAAAATATTAAACACATAACAACTAAATTACCTTAATTCAACAATCAATTCCACATTCTGATGTTCAAAAAGTTCACAAATGAAAACAGTATATTTAAAATATATATATACCGAAGCTACAACTAACTAAAACCTTGATCTTATATTCATGAAATGACATAAATTACAAAATGTTGTCTACAATCAAAACCCTAAATAAATCCAAATAATCCCAAACTAAGACTCCAAACTAAAACCCTAATTTTACCCGTAATCCAATTAAATTTCAAACCGATGTAACGACGATATCGCCTCACAAATTCTGATCTCAATCCAAAAGAAAAGCAAAAGGAATCAGGTGTTAAAGTGAAAACAACAAGGAGGAAAAGAGATGAGACGCTGACCTTTTGTGCTCGAATGACAAAGGGAGACTATCCCGTCATCTTAGTCTTCTTTTGTTCTTTCGTTTTTTGTCTATGATCTTTTCAGAACTTAGAGACGAGACGTTGGCCTTTTGTGCTCGAATGACAAAGGGAGACTCTCTCCCGTCATCTTAGCCTTCTTTTGTTCTTTCATTTTCTGTCTCTGATCTTATGATCTTTTCAGAACTTATTCTTTGTTCTTTTTTCTCCCGGAACGAGAGTTTCTGGACAGAGCTAAAGAGGAGATTATTCTGCTTCATTTTCTTTGCTTTTGGACATTTTTGGGTTAAAAAAATTGATGCCCTTATGGGGGCGATTTAAGGATATTATGGTAACTGGTAAATTAATTAGAAATGAATGGTTAATAACCTTAATTCCAAAGAATTGGATAGGTAAAGAAATTTCTCATTCAATTAAGTACCAACTTTAAAAAAAAAAAACCTCAATTCCAGGAACGAAAGAAGGCAAAGAAACGGTCTTCCTCTGTCATTTGAGCACAAAAGGTCAGCGTCTCAACTCTTTTCTTCTCTATATTTTGCACTTTAACCCTTCATTCCTTTCTTTTTCCTTTTGAATTGAGATCGAAATTTGTGGGGCAAGATCGTTGTTACATCGGTTTGAAATTTGATTATAGTGCATGTAAAATTAGGGTTTTAGTTTGAAGTCAGAGTTTGGGAGTATTTGGATTTATTTAGGGTTTTGAGTGTAACCAATATTTTGCAATTAGTGTCATTTCTTGAAAATAAGATCAAGATTTTAGTTAGCTACAGCTTCGATATAATTTTTTTTTAATATAATGTTTTCATTTGTGATCTTTTTGAACATTAGTGTGGAATTGACTGTTAAATTAAGGTAATTTAGTTGTTACCTCTACATTAGGAGCCTCGAATATGGGTGGTGTCCTTATGATAGATTTCCACCTCTACATTAGGAGCCTTGAATGTTGTGGTCTACCCCTAAAGACCTAACCAACCTCCCTCGATGATGCAAGTAGTTTCCTTGCGCAGAAGATTTGACAAAGCTTTTATACCGGTTGTCGGATTGACGTCAACCATCTCTAATTAGTTGATGCCAAAAGTCAAGAACTATGATAAGACCACTTGGCATCCTCCATATTCTCCAAGACTTTTGGAAAATAGTCTAGAAGAAGGATAAAGACGATACATTTTCTACAACGAATGCAATCTGAGTCATTAAACTTTGTCAAATCTTCTAAAGATAAAGACGATACATTTTCTACAACGAATGCAATCTGAGTCATTAAACTTTGTCAAATCTTCTGAGGCTTGACTCCTCGAGCTATGCAATCTTTGCCTTATGATAGATTTCTACCTCCTAATGGAGCCTCGAATGTGGCGGTCCACCTCTAAGATATAACCAACCTCCCTCTTGGATAACCCATGGAGTTGTGCTCTCTGTGCTTGGTTGATGATTCAAGTAGTTTCCTTCCGCTAAAGATTTGACAAAGTTTTTACACCGGCTGTCAGTTTGACGTCAACTCTCTAATTTGTTGATGCCAAAAGTCCATAACTATGCTAAGACACTTGGCATCCTCCAAATTCTCCATGACTTTAGGACAATAGTCAAGAAGAAGGATTAGGATGATACATTTACTATAGCAAATGTGATCTACTCTTAACTCTATAAGGCACATGTAAGCCAAGAGCCAATCAGTTTGCCTTCCCAAATTAGTTATTATTGTTTTCTCTTCTACTTCTACTGATCTTAAGACTTACTTCTACGAAGTAAACTAAAAAATCAGTTAAAAGTATGACAGGCTTAGTTGGTAAAATGTTTCTACAAATAGATAATAAATGTAAAATGATGTTGATAATAGGTGATTTTCAATGTGGCCAGCCATATTATTGTGGATAATTAAAGCATATTGTGGAATATATATATACCAACCTCCCTCTTGGATAACCCATGGAGTTGTGCTCTCTGTGCTTGGTTGATGATTCAAGTAGTTTCCTTTCGCAAAAGATTTGACAAAGTTTTTACACCTGCTGTCAGTTTGACGTCAACTCTCTAATTTGTTGATGCCAAAAGTCCATAACTATGCTAAGACACTTGGCATCCTCCAAATTCTCCATGACTTTAGGATAATAGTCTAGAAGTAGGATTAGGATGATACATTTACTATAGCAAATGTGATCTGACTCTGAACTCTATAAGGCACATGTAAGCCAAGAGCCAAACAGTTTGCCTTCCCAAATTAGTTCTACTGTTTTTTCTTCTACTTCTACTGATCTTAAGACTTACTTCTACGAAGTAAACTAAAAAATCAGTTAAAAATATGACAGGCTTAGTTGGTAAAATGTTTCTACAAATAGATAAAATGTAAAATGATGACAATAGGTGATTTTCAATTACCAGCCATATTATTGTGGATAATTAAAGCATATTGAGGAATATATATACACAGGATGGTTAGTTAGTATTTATTTCAAATTAACTAACATTTCTACAACAATAAAATGTTACAAGAAAGAACAAATGCATGACATCTTATGCACATTGGTTTATTTATACAATCCACATTAACAGGTGTCTACGATTTTAATTCCAATAGACACTAATTCACAGCTGAATGCATATATTTTCAACTTTCTAAAGATTTTAAATCAAATAATAAACATAGTTGGCAAGAAAATTAACTAGTGACTTATTTATGACATTAGGAACCTATAAATCGAAATGACGATCTAAAGGGACATCATAAGAAATTCACAACCCATTCTATCATTAAGGTTTAGATAATTTGAGAAATACAATGTCATTAGTGTCACAACAGTCCATAATCCATCTAGCATACCATTCATTTTAAAGTAACCAACCATAAAGTGAACAAATTCTAAGGGTATTGGATACGCAATACAAATGCATCTGAGATGTACTAGTCTATAATTGAAAGTTAAAAGAAAACATATGACAAACTTACCTAGAGAGGCATACTTGGATATACCCAAATAGGGGATGACCCAGAAGTTAAAGTAGAACTATCGAATGTAGTTCCATCCAAAGGAATCTCATCCAAAGTATCATTGTCAGAAGATAAAGAAACATAAATGCAGTTGCTTCTTCCTCCCCAACTAAAAGGATTAGCAAGTGACAAGAAGCCATTCCCGACGCCATCCTTGAATAGGCACCAATCTCCTATGCTATCAACCTTCACCCACACACGATTATTCAAATCCAACCTATACACTTGAATCTTCATTGAAGACTGAAACGGTTGGCACATGAAGAGAAGTAACAAGATCCCCCGATTGCACTCCACTAAATGTTGAGAAACAATACAACTCTTAGAGACATTGGATAATCGAACACGCACCTCCATCAAACTTGTTACAGGAGGAACATATTCAAACACCAGCAACGAAAGATCGCTAAGAAGACAAAACAACCCTCCACTAGAAAAAACTAGTAAAGAGTGTATAAAGTGATAAGGCTTGAGCTTGAGAACAGACCAGTCGCCATCGGATGATCCCACCTGCCAAGAAAGAATATGACTGTTCTAGGTCCGTCGCCGACGACATGACTGGAAGTTCCCCGTCTTCTTGGCATCGCGATCTACCTGTGAAGAGTAGAGACACGAAAGGAAGGAGAAGGAGAAGATGAACAGTAGCTAAAATGGCAATTCTATTCATAGCATTTTCAGATACAGGGGGTGTTTATTTATACAGGACTATTACGTGTAATGCACGGGTTTGAACAAACCGTTGGGAATCTGTTGGACTTAATTGAGAAAATTACAGACTCTTTTACAATTATACCCTTGGAAGAAGAATAATCTCCTGAGGACTGATATGCTAACTGATACACTCTCTCAACTAGCTCCATCCAGCTTCCACTCTTGATCATTCATTTACTCAGCTTCATCTTCACCTTAACCCATCTTCAAGAGACATCCCCGTCATGAACAAGCTCTGGTGAGCTTGGAACAATCCTTCCCCCATTTAAAGGAGCATCAATGGTGCTCCGAAAAGAAGGAAATCTGTGATGAATGTCCCAGTAACTTTCTCATGTCGCCTCCAACTCGCTACCATGCTGCCACTGAATAAGCAACTCAGAAATTGCAATACCTCTTCTTGGCACCATACGCCTAGCTAAGACCTTTAATGGAACTGGAAAGGCTTCAATATAGTAAGCAGGAACTTGGGTATGCTGAACAGGGACACTGCCGACATGGGCTTTAAGTTGTGAGATGTGGAACACATTATGAATCTTAGCATTCTCAGGCAATTGAAGTCGATATGCGACAGCATCTATTCTCTCAATAATAGGATATGGTCCATAATAGAGGCTTGACAACTTATGAATTCGATGACCCCCAACCGAAACTTGCTTATATGGTTGCAATTTGAGATAAACCAAATCTCCCACATCAAAAGTTTTATCACTCCTGTGAACATAAGCTTTACGCTTCATTCTCCCTTGAGCTCTCAAAAGATTGTCTTTACAAAGTTGCAACACCATATCCCTGTTAAGTAAGGATTCTTCCATAGATTGCACCCTTGCCGTTCGAGGCACATAGGACAGTAGGGAGGGAGGAGATCTTCCATAAAGCACTTCATACGGAGAAAATTGAGTAGAGCTATGGACATGTGTGTTATAACAAAACTCAGCCCATGGTAGCCATTTTACCCAACCTTTAGGTCTATAAGCAACAAAGCATCGCAAATAAGTTTCCAAAACTCGATTGAGGACCACTGTTTGACCATCTGTTTGGGGATGGAAGGGCGTACTAAGACACAACTTAGTATTTTGAAGAGAAAACAGCTCTTTCCAAAACAAACTTGTGAACACTGCATCACGGTCACTCACAATAGTTCTAGGGAACCCATATAGTTTGAAAACATGAGAAAATAAGGTTGTAGCCACTATTTGTGCAGTATAAGGATGTCCCAAAGCCAAGAAATGAGCAAATTTTGACAATCGATCCACCACTACCAAAATAGTTGTTAGTTCTCTACTCATAGGCAACCCATCAATAAAATCCAAATTAATATCCTCCCATACAGCATCTGGGATTGGCAAAGGTTGAAGAAGACCCGCTGGAGAAGTGCTGAGGTATTTGTTGCGTTGACAAACATCACATTCCTTAATGAAATTTCTCAAATCCTGTTTCATGCCCCGCCAATAAGCCACTTTCTTGAGTGATTGCCAGGTTTTATCTACTCCACAATGACCTTCTTGAGGAGTGGAATGAAAATCAGCAAGGAACCATTGCTTCAATGGGGAATTTGCAGCCAATAACACCCTCCCTTTGTAGTAGAAGACACCATCAACCAGACTATACTTAGTGGTGGAATCATCCAAAAGAGTTTTAATCTGCTCATAATAGGGGTTCATAAGGACTTCTTGCTGTACTAATGTTAACCAACTAGGTTGAACAATTGAAATAGCTGATATGGAAGATCCCGACTCATTAAATTGCCGTGACAATCCTTCTGCAACAACATTATCGTGGCCTTTCTTATACTCAACAATGAATCGATATCCATGAAGTTTTAACAACCACTCATATTGAGCCTCAGTATATAACCTTTGTTCTAACATATGTTTTAAAGGTTTATGATCTGTTTTGATAACAAATTGCCTTCCAAGAAAATATTGAGGCCACTTTTGCACTGCTAACAAAATTGCCAACATTTCTTTCTCATATGTTGAGAGAAATTTCTTCTTGCCCTTCAATTCTTGGCTAAGAAATGCAATTGGACGATTATCTTGCATTAAAACTGCCCTTACACCAGATCCACAAGCATCACATTCAAGTACAAATGGCTTACTAAAGTCAGGTAATCTCAGTACTGGAGGAGTAGTGAGCACTTTTTTAACTTTGTCAAAGGCTAACTGTGCATTCTCAGACCAAACAAATGATCCCTTCTTTGTGAGTTGCACTAGAGGCCAAGTGAGAGAACTATACCCAGCAATAAACTTCCTATAGTATCCCGTTAATCCTAAGAATCCCCGTGAGGCCTTAAGAGTCTTAGGAATAGGCCAATTTAGTATGGCAGTTATCTTCCCAGGGTCGACGGCTACCCCATCAGCTGATATAATGTGACCCAGATACTCCACTTTGTTTACCCCAAAATAGCACTTGCTTCTCTTAGCATATAGCTTGTTTACTTCCAGTATCTGCAAGGCAATCTCCAGATGATGCAAATAAGCTGTGTTGTCTTTGCTGTAAATCAAAATATCATCGAAGAATACGAGAACAAACTTCCTTAGATACGGTTTGAATATGGAATTCATAAGATATTGGAATGTAGAAGGTGCGTTAGTAAGGCCAAAGGGCATAACGAGGAACTCATAGTGTCCCTCATGAGTTCTAAAAGCAGTTTTATGCACATCCTCCGCTCTCATTCTGATCTAATGATAACCGCTACGCAAGTCTAGCTTGCTAAAGATCCCAGCCCCATGTAATTCATCAAGGAGTTCATCGATGATTGGTATTGGATATTTATCTTTAATGGTAATCTCATTAAGACCCCTATAATCCACGCACATTCTCCAACTCCCATCTGACTTATTAACCATGACTATTGGTGAAGAGAAAGAACTATGGCTGTCTTGAATTACCCCTGATTCCATCATCTCTCTAACCAACCTTTCTATTTCATTCTTTTGGTGCCAAGGGTGCATATATGGCCTTTGCGAGATGGGTTTAGCACCAGGAACTAGAGAGATAGCATGATCACAATCACGCTCAGGTGGAAGACCCATGTCTGCGGTAAAAACAGCTTGATACTTCAACAAAAGCCTCTCAATGTTGGCATCCATAGGAGCAAGTTTTAAATCTGGAGGTTCACTTCCTACCATTTGTAGCAATAAACCCCCTTTCATACATTTCAATGACATGCTCATTGATTTAACTAAGGCTAGTTCCCACTCCTTTGGTACAATACCCTTCAACTCCCTTTGCTTGCCATCCCATTGGAACCTTATTCTTTTCTCCTTCAAATTCCACAACACATCTCCTAGGGTCTCAAACCATTGATTGCCCTAAACCAACTGACTAGTATTCATAGGAAGGACGTAAAAATCAGCCACTATTGGAACTCCTTGGCTAAGAAAAGTGACTTCCTCACATAACCCCAAACTATTCAACAACATGCCTCCAGGAAGATTTACTTCCAACTTCATTGAAGTATTCACAGGTAACTGGAGCTTCTTTACTAGCTGAGTATCAATAAAATTATGAGAAGCTCCCATATCCAAGAGTGCACATACTGGAGTTGTTCTAATGGTGCCCTGCACTCTAAATGTTCTTAGAGTATTGCTACCAGTCAGAGTGTTTAATGATATTACTGCAGAGTCTTGATTTGTAGAAGATTTAAGCACTTTTGAAACTGACTCCTTCAATGCTTGCTCACCCACACCTTCATCATCAGTAGATCTTCTTCATCTGAGACTTCACCATCAAGAGCTCCTATGATCCGCATGAAGGATCCCCCTTCTTGGACTGAACAATATAACGATTTTCAATACTTAAACAAACCATAAACTTGATCACAGACAAAGCTACAGAGGGACTATCCTATTGATGTCGTGTTGTGCTGTGCACTTAGTCCTTAATGCAGTGGTTTACATTATATGACACTAATGCGCACTTGTTCAAAGTCTATGCACCCCATACTACATAGGTTGGAGGGCAAGCCCTTAACCGTTCTTCATCTTGTAGGGTTCGATCCCTCGCCATGACTTAATCTACTACGATAACTACAGTAAGTATCCTAGGTGTTCCTTGAGTTATGAGCCCACGTCTAGGCGCCCTGGAGTGAACCCCACGCACTGACACATGACTCATCATGCAGGCATCCTGTGGTCAATTCCCCTCCTACCAAAGACATGGCACCATCTGTAGCCATTAGACCACCCCATAAGCGTCGCCACTGGGATAGTACTCTGGAGTAGTATCCATGCCCTATTCATGACGCATCATGGGACATCCTGTGAATACTCTCACGCCGCCAATCCAATGGCCCTCATACTCATATTTTTCTCTTACGTTCATCACATCTTCACTATGTATCTAATCCTTATATATAATTGAAGGTCAATATTCTAGAATCTAGCATTACTCATTCATCAGTCTTTCCACATCAATCATTAACAATGACCCAAACTTGGTCAAAATATCATAATTCTCTTTTCAACATTTTTCATTCTTGCCGATGTATAGCCATAGCTAAAATTCTAGTCTAAGTCTTCTTTTCATTTTCATAGAAGCAAGCATGTTTGTTCACAAAATTTCACATTTCATCAAGTTCTCTTTTCAACACATTTTCCATGCACAACTTGCATATTCTTTAACCAATTCCTCATTTAATTCTACTCAATAATTATAAGTGGAAATTCTCAATTAATCTTTTTTCAATTCTTTCTATGTTCAAAAAAAGTTCATTAGTTTATTATGGGAATTTCAAAAGAATCAACTTTAAGATAAATTCTTCACTCTCAATTCTTACTCTTATTTCTCATTTTAGAAGTCCACATATTTTAAAATAATAATTTTTGAAGTCAGAAACTTTTCTAACATTTTCTCAATTTTTTTTTTGACTGGCAAAAGGTAGGAAAGTCCTACCTCATAGATGATATATATATATAAACAAAAGCATAGAGTACAAAAGCTGCTGGAGGGAGATGCTCGGATTTTGGGAGGAGTTGAGTTCGAGATGGCATGGCAGTGGACCGTAGAGAGGGCAGCGGACGTCTGTCGTACACCTCTACTAGGGCCACCAACATGATCTCATCCCTCGTCCCCTCCCTTACAACTATCCGAGTCATTCAAATCCCGGAGCAGAAAAATAGAGCATAAAGTAAAGTTTAACAGAGTACAAGTCTTTGGACTTTAGCGCAGTCCCAAAATACAGATAGAGAAAAACACAAGAGCTGAAGACTAGTGCAGCCGAAGTCCTTAGGGTGCATTTCCGCCAGATGCTCCGCCATGATCAGGCCGCATTAAATCACTGTCGCCTGTCCTTCCCAGCTCCTCCATGATTCTAGTCTTCTTCTTCGAAGCATCACATGAATCTAGCCATTGAGAAAACCAGAACTTAGTGTTAGAAATCAGCGATAAGGAGATGTGGAACGAGTCACCGAACTAACCCCCACACATAGTGACAAGGCGGTCCTCAGCCAGCTTCGAACCTGCAACACATAGCCCCAAGGTGAACAGTCACCGAACTAACCCCCACACTCTAGCCAAAAGGGACACAGTGCCCAACTGTTCTAAAGGAGGGCTTAATTAAGCTTAAGCTCTGTCTCGGGGTTTTAGGAAAAATCGAATTTTGAAATAAAAAGCCTCTGCCGAGACTCGAACCCAGACACAAGGGCTGCTGCCGAGCTACAGTAAAGCGCACTGGCGCCCTCCCTCTAACCAGTATGGCCACAGTGTCTAATTGATATGAGAGTAGATAAAAATAGGTTTATCTCGACTCTCTGTTTATCAAAATTTCTTCGTTTTTCAAAAGCTCTTAACTTTGTCTCTTCTTCACATAAAGCCATAAAATTTTCCAGAATACTGTATTTATGTATAATTAATAAACCAGTGCTTTAAAAATATTTTTTTGACATCAAAACATGTATTTCTCATTCTAATTTGTGTTATATGCCTACAATTGCAAATTTTCAATTTAACAACTCTATACCGAATTTTTGCATTACAACTTTATTAAAAGAATATTAATTCCTGTTTCTTTTTCCTCTTTTATCCACAATCACCCAGTGACATGGTTTCATCCTTTGTACTAGTGTCACAATAGTTAAAATAAGCACTAATTACAATTTCATCTACTAATCATTCACAAGCATTTTTCTACAATTAACATGGTTCCAATTTCACATTTTCATAGCAATAAAGCAATTTTACCACAATAAACATGATTTATTACATCTAGCATGCAATTCATCTAGCATTTACTCAATCATCTACCAAGTCCTTTTTAGAGCCAATGTATGGATATCTTATTAGTTTCTTTAGCTTCTTTTTAATCAAAAACTCCTAGCATGGTGTCTAAGATTAAAAGTATAAAACACCCACCTATTTGCAGAAAAACACTACGAAAAGCTCCTAGAATCTCCTTGAGCACACGAGCGGTCCTTCTCCTCCTAGTTTGAGCTACCACAATTGCCTTCTCCTCCTTGCCTAGTGAAATCCGAGCCTTCCTCTACCCTTGATGAAGTGGCCGGCCTCCAAGAAATGAACACACACACAATCTAGAACACTCTAAATCTTTTTTTTTTCTAACTCTCTCTCAATCTTTTTACTCTCTTATGTATCTTCTTTCTTTCTTTTCTCTACAAACTTTTTAGTGTATTTTATGCATACAAGAGGGGGTATGTATACTTTTTCTAAGGTGGGATGGAGGGCCAAGATTGAATTAGATAGTTGTAGATTAGGGGTTAGGATGAGTTAGGGAGTTAGAGTAACCACCCATGAACACAATCCACCTCTCCACTAAGCCACTCCCCCACTCTCTCCTTGACTCCATCCGGCCTAGGTAAAAGAGTGCACAATGCACACTCTAGTGCATACACGTGCCAAACTAGTATCCCCTAATTACAAGTTGTACATGATAAATTAATTGATTGTCTAAAAAATTAATCTACACTACAAGTCATGCTAAATAAAAGAGAAATAGACCGTGGGCTTTCAATTAGTGGGCTAAAACTCCATGGGCTAATTAAAATAATTAAATAATTACTATAGGCTTAAAATAAACAATTAGGCTTTAAACATAAAAAGAGAGATAGAAAATGTTTGTTCATGCTACAAAAATAAATAACTTTATAGAAAAATGCACATGAATTAGTACGTGCAACACACGTAAAATCATAAACTTTCATTTAATTAAAAATAAAGAATCAGGGTATTACACCGGCTGACCACATTGAGTGTCACACCCCACTTCCCAAAAGGAATACAGAATGCGGATATGTGACAAAAACCCAGCGAATGATTTATATCACACATAAGTTGTTCAAGAATCTTTACAACATTTCACAAGATAATCAGAGTCGGAAGCAAAAGATACAACCACGCATGCATAATTGAAACAAGATACCAATAGGAAATTACTTGAAACCAAATATAATAATCTCAAATAATCAAATTCTGAACAAGTCAAATATCATGGGTCACATCGCCCAAATACAAGATAAATATCCAAGTAATCAAGTACATCTTATTCAAGTTCAAGCAACAATAATAATAACAAATAAAGCATAAAATCCAGCACTAGTATCTCATTTCTTCAATACCATGGGGCAGCTGACCATCCTGATCTGCAATTAATAAATTGCAGGAGAAAGGAAACTGAACAAAGTACCCGTCAATGCAAGTTACGAGCCACTTATAATGTAGGATACAAGTATATAGGAAAACTAACTAACAACATGAATATAGGCATGATAACAGAATATAAATTATGGCATGGCATGATGATTAAGTATAATAGCATGTGTCGAGCGTCAAGTAAACAAGTGTCATGTATCAAGTAATCATGTAGCATGTATCAAGTATCAAATCTCATGTATCAGGTAGTCAAGTATCAAGTAGGCATGTATAATGTTCAAGTATCAAGTATCAAGTCTTGCAGTTATTACTATCTAGGTATCACTTCATGCATCCCGGTTTTTACTACATGGTTGCTACAACAAACAGTTTTGCTTTAGATTTCATAGAGGACCATACAGGACAGTGTACTCAGAGACAAGCTCCAAGTATCATGTAATTATGTATCATGTAAACAAGCTCCAATAATCACTAGGTTCTTCCGAGTACACGTTTCTGCACTATCCACTACTAGATCTTTCCCTTAACCCCGGCTTGGTTATTTTATTATTATTAGTGTCCAACAAGCATTTATGTGTACAAAACATATCAAGAATAACATGGCATGATCATGTAACAAGTTCAAGTTCCAAGATAAACATGTGTGGGTACAATATAACATATAACAGGGTAAAACGACTAGCTTTCTAATTTAGGACAGCAAGATAGCGTTGTACTAAAACAGTGATTCCCGCTAATACAAACATGCAAAACTAAAACCGTCGGAGAATCTGGAAAATAGACTTCCGGAAGAATCCAGCAAGTATAAACAAGTCATATGTTGTTTCACAAAATCATAACTCAAAACCGATTTAAATCCAGAAAATACGTTCAGGCAGAATTCAGTAAATCAAATTCTCAGTCAGGAAAACAGCATCAAAACTCAATAAATAAATCCACAAAAAATTTGGGGTATTCCTCTATCTGTCTAGTATCAAAATATAAAGTTCCATAATTTTCCAGTAAGACTAGCTTGGTCAAGTAAAATCAGAAATCATAAAGGAACGATAGTTTGGCAAATCTGAAATTTCCAACACAGCTGTACGAAAACTGTAATATCTCGTAAACCGTGAAACAAAATCCAAATTCGCCATAAGGAGATGAAAATAGACAAAATATACTAACTTTCATATTTCACAGATATTTTTCATACAGTCAAAAGAATCAGGATGAAAATATGATTCTTTGCAGAACAGCGGTAAAATACAGCAAGTACAGTCTTTATAAACAAGCATGAAACGGTATATAAAATTCATCAATAAAATCTGCCAAAATTCTGGGTAATCCCTAGATAAGTATAAAAAAACTGACCAAAGTTATAGATCAAAATAATATGTGTAGCATAAGTATCGAAATAATTTAGTCATCAAAATCACCAAGAAACGAAATCTGAGAAAGATCTACACCTCTGTAGTAAAATAGTCATATCTCACACATACGAAAACGAAATCAAGTAAGGTCAGAGAGGTTTGAAAGAAGACGAATTCCTCTAAAACTCATGTTTTATACTGATGTTAATATTCTGACCTTAATATGGTCTAAATTACTGATCAAGATAGATCATCGACAAAATACAGAATTTCCTCAAAACCCAAAATCAACATAGATCCAACGAAACTTGATCCACACACAACCAAACATGAAATCGAGTCTACCAAGTGTCCAAACAACATGGATTAGGGTATATACAAGTCCACAAAAAGCTAATCACATGGATCTCAACAAATAGTCAAATTCTCACAAATAGTTCACATACATGGTCAAGTCAAGAATGGGTGAAAACCTAGTTGTTTCATGTCGAATTTGTGTCGTGAGTCAACTATGGTCAAATAGCACTATAGAGACAAAACCCAACAAGAATAACACACAAGAGTCGTCTCTAGAACCCAACTACATTATAGGTGGTATTTTTGACTTGTATCATACAAAAGGAATTGGAGTACAAGTTACTTGCCTTAACCGAAGACGAAGAACGATGAAAATCAAGAATAACGGGAACGGATCCCGACAACGAACAAACCCACAAACAAAAATCTACGAACAAATGAATTCAAGCAAACTCGTGCAAAATCTCCACACGAACAAACTCCACAAAGAGAGATGAGCAAGAGAGAGATGGCAACTATGGGGCTTGCGGCCACGGGGTAGATCGGCGCCGGAGAGGGAATGAGGGAGAGATCAAGGGATTATATGGTGGTGGTGGTCGGGATGGCCAAGAGGGGAGATCAGGATTAGGGGGGGTGAGACCGAACGGGATGCAGGTCGAGGAGGGGGGTGCTCGGCCTGGGCTGGGCGTCGGGTTCGGTGCGGGGTGGCGCAAGGGAACAAAGAAGAGCGGCCAGGGTATGAGATGGAGGCTAGGGTTAGGATTAGGGTTTAGGGAGAAAGAGAGGTATATGTATGAGGAGAGTTAGGGTTTAGTATATGAGTTGGGTTAATGGGTAATTGGGTTGATTAGGAGTAGTAATAGGATTTGTTTAATTGGGCTTCAAATAGGATACAAATTGTATAGGATATCAATTAAGATTGTGGATTTAAATTTGGCTTTGGTAGTCAAATAGGGTTCAAACAAAAAAGATTGGAAATAGGGTGAGCAACCACGACCATCACAAGCACCAAGAACAAAATAAAGAGAACGAGACACAAATGAGGAACGAAAAAAATAACAACAATGATCAAGAACAATCAAGGAATCGAAAATAAATCACAAAAGATCAAGAATGAGCCAAAATGAATATATATTGAAAACAATTCTAATATACGGTCCAGAAAAATACAAGAGAGTACAAAATCCAAGAAAGAAGGAAAATACATCAAAAATACGAAAAAAGAAAAACAGGGGTTACATTGAGAGCTTTAAAACTCTCATGATGATCCACCAAGCCTCTGATGCTCTCCTCTGCATGAAATTTCCTGCAACTCTCAAGGGACCAGCAAGGGAGTGGTAATCCCGCCTCTCTCCAGGCACCTTCTTCTTATTAAACCATTAAGGAACTCTTCATCACGTAATCAACTGAAAGACTGCGAAGATCAGGGCCTCCTTGCTCAAGTTAAAGCAAAGAGAGGAAGAACCACTCAAGGACTTTGTTAGAAGATTCACCACCGAATCACGTGCCATCCCTTCTCTCGACTCATCCATTGCACTCGTTGCCTTCGAACACAATATGAGGCATGAATCCCTTAAAGTATCCATTACAAAGAAGGCTCCTCGGGATTTCTCAGCCTTCCTCCAAAGGACCGAGAAATACTCCCGGGTTTAAGATGCTCTAGATGCTCTCATCCTCGGGTTCCAGGGGAGTCCTCCTTCAAGAACAAGTGCAAGAGTGATGATGAAGAGGGAATCAAAAAGTTACAGAAGGATACCACACGTCAGCATTACCCCTCTACAGGTGCACACTTTGGGAATTACACTCCACTCAATGCACATATCCATCATCCTTATGGAGGTTGAGAAGGAAGGGAAATTAAGGCCTCCTCCCAAAGATGGGCTCCTCAGCCAAGAGGAGGCATAGGAACAGGTGGTGTGTGTTTCACAGAGAACATGACACACCACCGATGATGCCAAAGCTCTCAAAGAAGAACTTGAAGGCCTCATCTGATGAAGCTACTTCTCCAAATTCACCCAAAGAAACGACATTAGGAATACTCTTCTGCGGGTGGGGGGGGGGCCAAAAGCTTAGGAGTTCCAGTGACTTTCTCAGACCAAGACTTTGAGGTGTGCAAACGCTGCACTGTGATGCACTAGTCATCAACCTAGACATGGCAAATCATGAGGCGTGCAACATCCTCGTAAACAATGGTAACCCATTAAACGTACACTTCCTAGATGCATTCAAAAAGCTTAAACTCTTCCGAGACTACCCAAAGCCCGCAAGATACACTCTACATGGATTCTCCGAAGTCCCTATTCAGATAGATGAAATAGTCACACTAGATGTAACTGTCTCGTCCCGCTTCCCAAAATACGAAATCACGGGCATGCTACCAAGGCCCAGCAAATGATGTAAGTATTCCAACTCGTATCATTCATAAGCTGTACATATATAACTCAACAATATAATTATGAACACAACCCACATGCAATAGAAATAATTACATAAAGAGAAAATAGAATGAATAATCCTCAAACATAACCATCATTTGGTAACATATAACTTCAGGTCAAAATACTCTGGGATACAATGTATTGAAATGCGGATAAAATGATAACTAGTTTGCTATGGCTAACTAGATAATATAGCAACTAGGATGAAATAAGATAATATAGCAAATAGCAATCTCATCGTGTTCGGATAGAAGGTCTTCTCACTGAGTCCCTCTTGTCTTTCACCATCGATACCTGCATAAACATATCTGAGGTGGTAGGGGGGGTCCGTTAAAGCAAGCTACATACAGCAAGTAGTAACAAGCAGTAAAATACAATACAGAAGAATGCAAGGAAAAGCAGTTCAAATATCGGGATTATATGATCTTGTTAAATACAAGTAATGACAGTGAGATAAAGAAATAACAACTGTGAGGTATAATCAATCGATATGGAATGGTCAATAAACAATAGTCGGTGACAGGATCAATAGTCGATAATCAATGGTCGATAGACAATAGTCAATAATCAATAATGCAAGTGTCGATGTTCGGTGTCAATCTTAGGTCTATCAGTATTTTATTAACCTATCTAATGCACGCAATCTAGTGGTTCATAATAATCAAGTGAACATTTGGACTTAAGTGGTAAAGTCTACAGGATCATGTAATGAGGTCTTCCAATAACAATAAACAACAATCGATAAACAATACATGATAATTGAAATACTGTTGTTAGTAATCCGCATTCAATTGATGACCAATAAACGGTGAACCATGACCGATAACAATGACCGATATAGAAAACACGACCCCCTTCTGAGTACAGTTCCCTATATTGTCCAATACTAAGTCATACCCTTATTATCCCGGCTTGTTATTCTTTTACTATGATCAATCATGAACATGCATGTAACCTCTATACCCATTAATATGTATTTTTTTTCAAGTATTTCTCCGTATTTTAAATTCTTAATTCTTTTAACTATTTTCTTAATTGATTATTTTATACAACTATTTTATAAAAACCCAATTGTTCTTGTAAGCCAACTTCTTATTTTATTTTTATTACCCTAAGCTATTTTTTTTTCTTATAAGCCCAACGATTTAATTATCCATTGTTTTATTATTTATATGATTTAAAATCTAAGCCCACTTGTCTAATGTAACACCCCCAATTTTATTTTTTTTTTGAAAACTACGTCTCCAAATTCAATTCTTTCAATTTCTATATCACTTTAATCATAAACTAAGAAAGTTATATTTCAGGAAAAATTTTGACAGAGTCTCCCCTGTAAATTTTGCCCCGAAACACAAAAAACTTACGGAATTCTGCTCAAAATTCCGTAGCTTACAATCCACATAATATTTTCATGGACTCCCCAGGCCAAAATGAGCAGAAACACACAGGCAATATAATATAATGCTCTGGGGGCCAAACTCATAACGGATTATCAAATATCAATTAAAAACTATAAATTTCTTTAAAAAACGAGGTAAAATCTTAGAAAAATCATTGTAAAACTTACCACAGAGCCCGGTACTCCACGACAAGATGGGTACGGGTCACAAACATACCACACCACCTCACACTATACTCATCATCGTCATATACATGCTTATACACTCATAATACAATTTAAATCATAAATTTTACTATTCCTATAACTAAATAATACAAATTTTTAAAATAAAAGTTTATCCTACCAATCTACGCCTCACCTCTGCACTGATGAGAACCTGCAACAGTGGGGGATCTAGGGTAGTCCTCAGACTCCCCTAACCCCCCAAAGACTAAGGGGTTAGCCATTTCTGGTGTGAGTATAAATTTAAAAATCTAACAAATAAATAAAATTGTATAATGAAAATAATTCAAACTTACAAACATCAAGAAAGAAGATACATCCGGAACCTCTGAACTTAAAAACATCATCAATACGGCTTTAAAATCAAATACTCTTCAAATCTGTGTCAAATTATAAAATTACCCACACTCACACATTCCACTCTATATTTCACATCAACCTCATATTTATCCTTACTTTATATTTGCACACTACGAATTTCCATTCAATCCATTACTTTTCCATTGGAATCCCCTAACCCAAATATTTGTTTCTTCACAATTATCCTCATATTAGCATTTCGCTATTTATATAAATATCACTAACAAGATGCTATTATATCTTTCTTTAATAACAATTTATAAGGATACAAACTCCTATCACCACATACTTTCTGTATTAATCCTTTTCATAACCACTTTCATAGCACAAGTAAGTATTTTATTGAAATATAACAAGTATCAGTTCTTACATATAAGCTACTATCCTCATAATGCCACATTTATTCATGTCTTGGGATACAAATATAAAATCTCATTACACATCGCAATTAACCCACCTTTCATCATATCATTATCATATCACCTTACAGAATACTCATCCTCATCGTATCAAAAGCATGTTTTATAATTCATTCTTATCCCGTTATATCACTTTAGTAATTACTTTTTCTTATAACAATAAATCTTATTATCATTTTCACTTAATCCCCAAACACACTCTGGGGCCACCACATATCACATCCCATAGCCGATAGCTTGGGTAATAATCACTGTACCTCAAACACACAGTTTGGGTAATATCACATCACATCTCAAGCCGATAGCTTGATTATTAATTCACTTCAATCACTTATCATCTTCACTTCCCTTTATTTCTCATTTCTATCCATCATTACCACTATTATATCCACTCACCCCACGAATTATGCCAAGGCAGGTAGTTCCCACTATTTCCACAGAAATAGCAGGCAGGTAGTTCCTTGACACAATTCCAAGGTACAACTCACATCAACTGTATTTTACTTTAATGATCATGCACATAATACCATTACTTCGTATTATTCATAAGAACACATGTCTCTTCTATTATTATCATTTTAAATTAACCACGCACTGCATTTATCACTTCTTTTCATATACTAACTCATAACTCATTTTCTTTCACACTTATTTTATTCACAACTACTTTCTTTCTCATTCACAATTCACAATTCACTTTCCACTTTCTTTTCCACACGCAATTCACATTTTACTATCCACTTTCTTTTCCACGCACAATTCACATTTATTATTAACACTTAGTTATTTTATTAGTTTGTCGACCAGTGAGCCACAGTATCCCAACATACTGAAAGCCGACAGCCCAGTAAACACGCGGCCCGATGCTCACATAGAGTCTTACTCGTCCGAGGCTACGTTTTCCTCCTAGCCGAACTAGCGAGGGAACACAGCACTCCTAGTCCCACTAGGGTGCCTCCTCGCGACGTCTGTCATCGAGGGAAAAAACACATCGCCCCAAGTAAACTAGGTACTTCCTCCCAGCCGATAGCCAGGAGGGAAAAACATCGCCCCAGGTAAACTGGGTTCTTCCTCGCGATGGCTGTCATCGAGGAAAAAACACATCGCCCCAGGTAAACTGGGTTCTTCCTCCCAGCCATTAGCCAGGAGGGAAAAACATCGCCCCAGGTAAACTGGGTTCTTCCTCGCGACGGCTGTCATCGAGGGAAACCGGGCCTCAAGCCGATAGCTTGGGCGATAAAAATCACTTACCCCAAACATAGTTTGGGTCCACTATTCCCAAGCCGGTCCTTGGGCGTTAGGAGGTCTAGCCCAAACCCCCAGGATTGCTGTAGGTACTGGTCAACAAAACCATTTGTTATATCATCTTTTCATCTTATTAAATAAACACAAAGCATCACAGCTTTTATTTGCACAATAGCCACATTCTTGACTTTAATCATGTGAATAAAAACACATTTTATTAACACTTACCATCTCACCTTTTATCTTGCATTTGACGCACATCTGATGTCCACGATATAATTATCATCTCAGTATATCACAGATATACACACCATGTTATTTACTACTTCATTAAATCACCCATAAACATACACCAAGTTATATCGTAAATAAAAGAATTATAAGACGTTAGTCTGTATCGTAAGCGTATCAAAATATATAAACCATCACAGAATAATATCATATTATTGCCCATTATTTCACTTCGAACATAATTAAAATGTAAACATGTATCTAATTATTAATTTCATCCACTATTGCATCACACGTCATATTCATTTATATATATATTACAAATATACCCCACACATGCGGGTGTCCCAGACAAAGGGGCCAAAATCACTTATTTCCTCTAATTAAATCTCATAATATCCAATTATAGCATACTAGGTCATACACCTTATTTCATGCAAGTAAAATCACCTATAAGGGTCTATATGTCCCAAAACATGCCCAAAACATGCATTATAAATACACGAGTTTCCAACACATGATCACAATCACTAATTTCGTCTAATTACATCATATAACCTCCATCCATAACATGCTAGCCCATACACAAGGCTCCGCATATGCCAAATTACCTATATCGGCCTATATACCCAAAAACATGCACGAAACATGCACAGGACGAAAATATGCATAAACAATTCAATACATTTAGTTTTTATACTTCAACACGTCACATTAACCCATAATATAGGTTTTATATACTTAAAATAGTTAATTTCATCACATGTCTCAAAAACTCATTTTGGATCCTTAAAAATCCGTATTTTCAACGAAAATCCATTTTTTGGCATAACTCCCACAAAACATATCAAAAAGGCCACGAAATTTGGCCACAATATAAAATATTCATAAACACAATGTACTCACCTGACGGCTCGAGCAAACGATGTCCCACGTCCGTCCTGTAGCCAGTCGAAGTTCGACTTTTTCCACCTAATTGAAAAATTATAGAACCGATTAGTTTAAAGCTCAAAACTCGACCCACGGACCTCCAAATTTGAATCCGTCTTCACCCACGCATCACAAATGACATATGTAGGCGAGCTATATCGACGGATTTCAAATTCGAACCGCGATGCAAGAACTCACATATTGATCGGAGACTTTCTAATAGAAAAATTTCCTACTTCCTAATTTCTTCAATCCCTTCTCCCTAATTTCTCAAATTAGAGTTAACACCAATAAGGAGACTCATCTACACCTCCGAATTCATCAAATTCTCACCTATATATCGTGCGGGCATTTCACCGAACACCCGGCGTGCACTTTTCGCCTATAATCCATTTCACTCAATTTAATTGAGCTGGAAGCCTATAAAATTCATCCTAAATTCATATTAATACTTTCATAATACTTTACACCCTCATATGCATTTTCTACAATTATTTGGGTCAAGTTTTCTACCCGATTCCATAAACCCTATAATCCGATCTTATGCCAAAATCACTACTCCTCATTTTATTCTAATGGCTCACTACAATTTTTACCACCATACAGAGATAATTCTTATATATATATATATATATATATATATATATATATATATATATATATATATATATATATCTATTTTACAAACCCAAAACCCTAATTTACTAATAACTTGCAATTTCTCTAACAACCCACTAATTTTCCAAATCTTCTACTTCCAACCTCTCTAAATCTCTCTACCAAAATAATCCTACTCCATAAAAATTAATCCAACTCAATTTCATACAATAAAATAGTTAGGGTTTACCTTTTCGAAATTCTTTCAAAAATCCGACACTTCCACGATGTAGAGAACCCTTCAATTAGCCTAGTTCCCAATTTAATTTGGATTTCATGAAGTATGTAAGTGGATTGGATGGGGGAGAGGGGGACCGAAATGGGTTTCGGTCACCCAGGTAACAATCGGGAATGGATGGGGAGAAAGGAAGGAGGAGGAGAAAAGGGGAAGGGGTTTTCTTTACAAATAATAATAATAATAATAATAATTAAATAAAAGCTATTTGCAAATAAACCCCCAATACCTTATAATATTTCAAATAAACACCAACTTTATACTTTAATAATACTAATAATACAAAATACATTAAATCATCTCATAACAATCCTCCAAAATTATAAAATAAGGTAAACAATATTTATTCACATAAAATCTCAACTCATAGTCCCCAATATATCAATAGCACCAATCAACCTCAAATATCCATACCAATATCAATATAAAAATAATAATAATAGAATATAGCTTTAAATTAATTCTCGCCCCTACAAAATATAAAAATGAATATTTCCAGTATTTTAAAATCCGAGGTGTTACATCTAATTATTTAGTGCAAGCCCAATCCTATAATTAAATAAATAAAATTTGTTTTGAGCTCATAGACCAAGCCCACCTCCTATTGGGTCTTGATCCACTATATCAAACCCAACCCCATTGTTGACCAGATCAACAAATCCTTAAAGTTTGAAATTTGAGCCTCTAGTTTCCAGCCCTATAATCCCTCTTCATTATATGGCTGTTTATAACAATCTTAATTACCTTTTAATCTTCTCCTCACAATCAGCCTATTGATTGTAATCTCGTAACCCCCTTGCCCTAAAATCACTCTACTCCTTGTTTTAATATTATTTCTATACATTTATTATAATTTAATCTCTCTCTCTCCCCGTACTCTCTCTCTCCTTCTCTGTTTAAACCCAAACAAAAAAACAAACCCAATCTCCAACTCATCTTCCTCCTTCCTCCCGCCCGAAGCCACCATCGATCACCCTTCGACCATCTCCATTGTCGTCTTCGTCATCCCTCCGCTCAACGCCCAACTCCGACCACCACCTCCATTGTTGTCGCCACCATCTCCACCTCACCTTCTTTTCTATCCCTCTCCCTCAGACCTCCGAAGAACCCGAGCCACCGCCCTTCTCCGATCACCCTTCACCATTGCCCATCCCTTCCTCCTTGCCAGCAGTAGTCGAGCGCCTCCTCCACAACGCCAGTCGCCGCTGCACCGTGTCGCCTCAGACGCGACCACCATCGTAGACCCCTCCTCATCGTCGACTGTTAAACCCATCTCCACCGCAACCGATCCTCGCCATCTTCACCTCTGTCGACTTCCATCGGAGTCGACGTCGCCTCGCCCTCTCTGCCTTTCTCGCATCCACCAGAGAACCCCACCGTCATCGCCGTCCAAGCCACGACATCGTCTTCTCTGTTTCAGCGCAAAAACAGAGCATTCGCTCATGCTCGCTGTCGTGTCGCTTCCCGACCACAGCGCCGCCATCTGCCGCCTATGTTGCCAGTCCACGCTTGCTCCTACCTCGCCCCACTCCTGCCATCGCAACTCTCCCGCGCTCTCTCTCTCTCCCTGTCGATGGGAAGAAGATGCAGTGTGAGTGGTTGATTTTGCCGTTCCGTGTTTTGGTGTAGCGGATCCCGAAGTGGTGTTCGCTGTTTTGGCCCTGATCCGGTGTGAAGAAGCCCATCTATTGGCTATGCTCGCTGTCATGTGTTTTGGCATAGCAGATCCTGGTCGGCTGTTTGCTGTTCGGTCCCGATCCAGTGTATGGATTTGCTGAGTTGCTAGTTTGTTTGCTTGGAATTTCTTGCACATATTTCACACAAAATTTTTGGAGTTCGCCGATTATTCTCCTTTGAATCGTCAAAAAGGCAAGTATCTCTTGTACAAATTTATTTGTTCTAGTACAATCCCATTTGCAAAAACACCGCAAGTATATTATTTTTGACTCCAATTCGCATTCATAAGTCGAATTGATACCTGTTTCTATACCTAATCCGTCTATCTTGTATTCACATGTGATCATGAATACTTTGTTATCATATGCATGACACAGACATAAATAAATACAAACATATGTACTCTTAGGATTATACATATTTATGTGCAGTAATGTTTCACCCATGATAGTAGTTAAATATGAATATGACATCTTGTTCTTGTTGATTAAATTAATAAAAGTAACAAACCGGAGTATAAGGGAAAGATTTAAGTAGTGGGCAACATAGAAGAGCATAATCGAACGGGAGCTCGTGGTTTCCCAATACAATTTGCAAGTTACAAGTTGCAAGATTGAAAATTACAAGTTTACATGTTCACGTTACAAGTTTACACTCTACATGTTCCACATTGCACGTATCTCGATACAATATTGAATGTACATGTTTTCCTGAGTTCGTGACCTATAAAACCCACCACTAAATCTAAACGCAACTGATTGCAAGTAGCAACCATGTAGTAAAAAGATGGATGCATGAAGTGCTACCTAGATAGAATCAAACATTAGACATAAGATTAACACATGCACTTGCATGATCCAATTACATGTCACATGTTCATGTTGACTCGATACTTGTTTACTTGATTACTTGTTTTATGTCACTTGTTCCATAATGCCTTGTTCATACCATGTTTACATATTGCATTTCCTCTATTTCATGACTCTCGATTCCTTGCTCTTTTCCTGTTTTTCTTTTATTTGTTTTATAGATGTTTCCCTTAGCTTGTACCCCCTTGCGGTCCGTAACTTGTATTAACGGGCATCTTCTTGTTTCCCTTTTCTTTTCTTTTTGTTATAATATACTTGCACGCCCAAATGGAGAGTTACCAGAAGGTGTCGCTGACCAAGTGTTCTAGTTTATTGTTTATCATGTTTTCTTTAGTTTGTGTTTTATTTCTTGCAACTCCTTATTGTAATCCGGGCTTGTTTGACCCGTAACTATTTGTATTTCCAGTTGTTGGTTATGTTATGAACTATGTCATGAACTTTTCATTATCATATTGTGAATTTTACATGCCTGCGTGGTTTATCTTGTTATTTTGTTGTTGAGTTTATATGTACAGCTTATGAATGGTGTTTTCGCATCATTCGCTGGGTCTTAGTCATGTGCTCGTATTCCTGTGTTTGGGAAGCAGGGCGTGACAATGCAACTAATGGGAATGGAGTATCTAGACAATATCAAGAAGGTATCTAGAGAGTTGATGAGTATAATTTCTACATGCTTTTATTACTCTTTTTACGCATTAAAATTGTGAGTTCTCGTTTATTTATTTAAAATTTATCTTCTTTCTACTTATTTTTATTTATTTATTTGTTTTTGTAGAAATGAGATAGATAAGTGCAAAAGATGGACGTTTTGGTGAAATCAAGGAAGAAAACAATGATAAAGATTTCAAAAGTTCAGATTGATTTTATGTGGAGATTTCTGGAAAATTCGAGCACTCAAATGTGCATTTTTACAAATTGGTCCATTGAAAAATCAATAGAAAATAATATGGTCAACTAGGGGGTGGCATAGAGTTTTGGAATAAAAAAATTAAAAATAAAGCAACAAGCCACATTGTTGGGAATATTATGGGATTTGATTAGTTAAATGATTAGTTTTAAATCTAATAGATTAATCTTAATCTGTCAGATTTTAATTAACTAATTATATAAACATTCTTGTCTTATAAGTTAATTACTTATCCTATAAAAAAGAGGGCAGCAACTAACTATATAAAGTGGAGGCGGCTGGCGAGTGCGGGAAAAGAGAGAACGGGAAGGCAGCACAGATATCGAGGCAGAGAAAAAAGAAAGGAAAAAAAGAGAATTGCGGCTCAAGAAAAAAAGTTAAAATAAAAAAAGAGAGGAAGAAGGTTGTGCACGAATTTTGAGGAGAAGATTTCAACACTTGCTTTTGAGAGAAATCACAGCTTCAAATTCAGCTCCCAACAACAACTAGTTCTTTCTTCTTCTCTCTTCTATTTATTATTGTTATTATTATGCAATCCGATAAGATGTGTATTAGTTGCAATTTTATCATGAACTAATTTTATTTTTCTAAGACTTCGATGTAGCCTCGTGATATGACTAAAAATGGGATTAAATCGGGACCGTTCAAATCGGGCATTAATCTTAAAACTTACAGGGGCAAAATGGTAAATTCACCTACAAACGGGTCCGAAATGGGAATCAGGTTTCTTCTCCAGGGCCCAATAACCCATGAATGGATCCGTCCAACTGGGAACGAGTCCTAATCCATTACGAGCCAGTTCAAGAGGATATGGAGAAATCCTGATTCGTCCTTATCCTTAGGAGGTGGTTCTAACCACTTCTATCCATCCCACACCGGGGAGTAGAGATTTGTTCTTATCTCGAAACAGATCCCCACGGCGACTATAAATACCTCCCTCCTCCTACCTTTACAAGGTGATCACTCATTGCCAACCTAAAGCTCTTTCATATTCTTTTCTGAGTACTGACAAGAGCGTCAGATGGTTCGTCGCTGGGATCAACCCCGGTGTTTCAAACTTTGTGCAGGTCAACCGGAGGAGCGAGAAGCCAGCCAAACAGCAGTGGAAGTGGTTAGGTTTGACCCATTCGATTCCTCATGAACCCATAAATTCATCTGATTGCCCCCACATCGAAATCAGCGATAACAGATTGGTGCCGTCTGTGGGAAATTGAATAGCTATGCGCCCTACTCCATCAACAAAAGCCGCTCCTAGCTATACCTCCGAAGAAAGGAAAGTCCGCAGCCTCCAATCGTAGGAAAACTTCCATCCCTCCTCCGCCTCCAGGGGATCTTCCTCTGCCTGTCCAACCAGCCCAGCAGCTCGAACAACCGATCCCTCAACCCGTTCAGCAGCCTCAAGGGCCTCAAGTGGCTGTTGGAGAACCCTCTCGCTGAAGTCGCCAAAAGCAACTCTTTCATCAGGTCCATGTCTCCATTCACAACCCTTCCTCCGACTCCATGGCCTCCCATAGCCCTCTAACACCGAAAGATCTACAAGATGTTCTCAACAATGAGCAGAATGAGACAGATCTTCGAATCCGCTTGGACGAGAGGCAGACCCATGATGGGAACCCTCGCCGGGAGCATCAGACGGACTGGTCACCCCGCATGACAGGTCGCAGAGGGTCTAACTCTCCCCGGAGGTGGAGAGAGCCGCCCCAGCATCGCCAGAGAAGAAGCCGCTCTCCGGCCGGCCGTCCTGCCCCCCCAGCCCATCGGGAGGAGGAGGTCCCCGTCACAAGGGAAGAGTTCCAACAGTTCCAGGGAGGCAGTCCTATGAGCACTCAACGTTGCCCCCAACAAAGACCAATGGGCTCCCAGCCCTCGGCGGGCTCCCAACCATCGCCACCGCTCTCCCAGTCCTCATCCGTCTCCTAACCATCGCTGTCGCTCTCCTGGTCCTCGCCGCCGCTCTCCAGTCCTTGGCTGGCTTCGAGCCATCGCCATCGCTCTCCCAGTCCTCGACCGACTCTGACCCATCGTCGTCGCACCTCCAGTCCATGACCTACTCCAACCTATCGCCGCCGCAGCCCCAGCCCTCTCCTACATGAAGACGAGTCTTGGGGCTCAGCGAGGCATGACCGAAGAGAGGACTCGGTCTACCGCCATCTTCACGAGATGGAGAGGCGCCTCGGACAACTCGCTAGAGATGAAGAACAACGGGCGAGGAACCTTCGCCCGAGCAGGCCCCCGTTCTCCTGAACTATCATGGAGGCCCCCGTCCCAGAGAACTTCAAGCCCCCGCATTTTGAGACATATACCGGGGAGTCGGACCCGATGATCACTTTGAGAGTTTCAAAACTCTCATGATGATCCACCATGCCTCTGATACCCTTCTTTGCAAAACCTTCCCAGCCACGCTCAAGGGGCCCGCTCGGGAGTGGTATTCCAGACTTACTCCGGCCTCCATTTTCTCCTTCAACCAGTTCGAAAGTCTCTTCCTCACCCACTTCGTGAGCAGCCGCCGCTCCGAAAAGATAAGCACCTCTTTGCTCTTCCTCAGTCAAAGGAAGGGCGAGCGGCTGAGGGACTACGTTAAGCGGTTCACCGTAGAGGCCAGATCTATCGCCTTTCTGGATCACTCTGTGGCCTCGGCTGCTTTCCAGTCCAATGTCATTAACCCCGATCCCAGGGCATCCCTAGCGAAGAAGCCACCTCGGGACTTCTTGGAACTCCTTCTCAGGAGTGGGAAGTACATCCAAGCTGAAGAAGCTCTCAACCGCCCCACTCTTGGAGGGTCATCTTCCGAGAACAAATGGAAGACCGTTGAAGAAGGAGCTAAGAAGCTCCAAAAAGACAACAGGGGTCAACGCCGCCCTCTTCCCCGCTTCAAGAAGTTCACTCGGCTTAATGCGAGTGTCTCAGCCATCTTGATGGAAGTTGAGAAGGAGGGTCTTCTACCGCCACCCCAAAAGATGAACACACCCGGAAAGAAGAGAAATCGGGATAAGTGGTGCCGCTTCCACAGGGACCACGACCATGACACAGTCGACTGTCAGGCCCTGAAGGACGAGATTGAAGCCCTCATTCAGAGAGAGCAGCTCTCTAGGTTCGTGAGGAAGGACAGAGCCGATCCACCTCTGCCCCTCAAGGGGGCTAACAGGCGAATCGAACAACGTGCAGAGACCCCGGATGTCGAAGCCGAGGCCATCCTGCACCTCATACATGGATGCCCAATGGGGGGAGACTCCAATTCCTCCCGAAAAGCCTTCGTCCGAGAAGTTAACGTCGTACAAAGCCATCCTCCTCGCAAGGGCCTTGGGGTTCCTGTCATGTTTTCTGATAGGGACTTGGAGGGCATCCGCACTCCCCATTACGACACCCTGGTTATAAACCTTCGAATGGCCAATTTTGACGTACGCCGGATCCTAGTGGACAACGGAAGTTCGATCAATATACTCTTCTTGGAGGCATTCAAGGGCCTTTAGATGTCAAGGGATCGGCTCAAGATAGCTGGTTACACTCTTCATGGATTCACCGGGGTGCCGGTGACGATCGAGGGAGTAATAACCCTTGACGTGACCGCTGGCAAAATCCCGGTCACCCGGACCGAGCCAATGGACCTCATGGTGGTAGACGTCAAAGTCGCCTACAACGTCATCTTGGGTCGACCGGGTTTGGCCGCTCTCCAAGCATGCCATCGGCCTATCATATGAAAATGAAGTTTCCTACCTCGACAGGAGTGGGAGAAGTAAGAGGGAGACATGAGGTGGCTCGTAAGTGTTACATGACCTCGATAGGAGGGCCGGTCCTCTCCCTTGAAGCCCTCGAACTCTTTGGAAAAAATTGCATTCTCAGAAGAAGATGCCACCAAGACATTTCAGATCAGCAAGGCCCTTTCCCCCTCCATCAAAGAAGACATCTCTTAATGTTTAAGGGAGAACCGCGATCTTTTTGCCTGGACTGCGACTGATATGCCTAGAATCTCAGAGGCGCTCCTGATGCACCACCTCAACGTTGCCCCGGAAGTTAAACCTGTCCAGCAGAAGCGACGTAAATTCGCTCCCGAGCGCCAGTAAGCGATCAATGAAGAGGTCGAGAAGCTCTTGAACGCTCGGTTCATCCAGGAGGTGAATTACCCCGAATTGCTATCTAATGTGGTGATGGTTAAAAAGGCTAACAGGAGTTAGAGAATATGCATCGACTTCACTGACCTCAACAAAGCATGTCCGAAGGACCCATTTTCCCTCCTAAGCATCGATGCTCTAATCGATGCGACCTCCGGCCACGAGTTCCTCAGCTTCATGGATGTATTCTCAGGTTATAACCAGATCCGGATGTTCCCTCCTGACATTCCGAAGACCTCATTCATGACCGACCAAGGCCTGTACTGCTACCGGGTAATGCCGTTCGGGCTGAAGAACGCCGGAGCTATGTACCAATGCCATGTTAACAAGGTCTTCCGAGACCAGATAGGCCGTAACATGGAAGTTTATGTGGACAACATGTTGGTCAAAAGCATCCGCGGGCAGGAGCATGTCCTTGACCTCTAAGAAGCCTTCGGGGTGTTGAGAAGGCACAACATGAGATTGAATCCAAGCAAGTGCGCCTTCGGCGTCTCGTCCGAAAATTCCTCGGATTCATGGTGAGCTAGATGGGCATAGAAGCCAATCCTGAGAAGATCAAAGCCATACTCAATATGGCCCCTCCCTCCAATGTCAAAGAAGTGCAGAGGCTCACGGGACGCCTCACAGCTATAGGGCATTTTCTCTCCAAGTCAGGGGAAAAATGCCTCCCGTTCTTCAAATCCCTGAGGGGAGCGAAAGGCTTTGAGTGGGGGCAATAACAGCAAGAGTCTTTCGATCAACTGAAGGCTTACCTGGTAACCCCCCACTCTTGAGCAAGCCGAAACCTAGGGAAGCACTCTACATATATCTAGTAACTTCTGAGCAGACACTCAGTGCCGTCTTGGTGAGAGAGGAGAATAAGATGCAATGGCCCATCTACTATGTGAGTAAAGTCTTTAGGAACGCAGAACTCCGCTACTTGAAGATAGAGAATATGGCTTACGCATTAGTCATGGTGGCACGAAAACTTCGCCCCTATTTCAGTCCCATTCGGTGGTCGTTCTTACCGACCAACCGCTGAAGCAAGTTCTCCATAAGTCCGAGACTTCTTGATGTTTGATGAAATGGTCCATAGAGCTGAGCCAGCACGACATCAGCTACCAACTCCAAACTGCTAAGCACAAGCCCTAGTAGAATTCATTGTGGAGAGCATCATTCTTGACCCCTGCGAGTCGGTTGACGAACCCCTGGTTTGGACCGTGTACGTTGACGGGTCCTCATGCGCCGACGGAAGTGGGGCTGGGGTCATCTTGACCGGCCTGGATGGTTTCGTCCTGCAATACTCCCTCTGTGTAAACTTCTATGCATCGAACAACGAAGCCGAATACGAGGCCCTCATACCGGGACTCTGTATGGCTCGCCAAGCTGGAGCCAAACGCATCAAGGTTTTTAGCGATTCACAGCTAGTGGTGAACCAAGTGTCTGGGGAGTACGAAGCGAGGGATGAGCGCATGGCCAAGTACTTGGTGAAAGTCAAAAGGCTGCTTGCTCTATTTGAAGATGCTCAATTGCGACGAGTCCCCCGAGAGGAAAATGCACAAGCGGACGCCCTCTCAAGGCTCGCCTCCTCCTCCCTCCAGGATTTGGAGCAAACCGTATTGATAGAGGTCCTCCTGAGATCCAGTATTGAGGAGGATGTCCTAGAACCGATAGAGACTATGCCCCTAACACTTGGGGAAAATCGGATGAAACCCCTACTTGAGTACCTTAGAGACGGAGTTCTTCCTATAACCCAAGAGAGGCTAGGAGAGTTAGGACCAGAGCCGAGCGGTACACACTCCTTGATGGAGTCATGTACAAATGCTCCTATACTCAGATTGATGGTAGAACCTACCTAAAGTGTCTCTCCCCCGAAGAAGCACACTATGCCCTGAAGGAGGCCCACGACGGGATGTGTGGTGTGCACTTGGGAGCAAGATCCCTCGCCCGTAAAATTTTAAATTACGAGTACTTCTGGCCCACACTTCTTAGCGACTCCGAACAAAACGTCCACCAATGCGGCTCCTGCCAAAGATTTTCTCCAATCCGTCGCCTACCACAAGCCCAGCTCTCCTCCTTAGCAAGTCCGATCCCTTTCGCAATGTGGGGGATGGACTTGCTTGGACCATTCCCCCCAGTGCCAGGCCAACTGAAGTTCCTCGTCGTGGCGATAGATTATTTCTCCAAGTGGATCGAGGCCGAACCCCTTGCAACGATTACGAAGAACACGGTTTAGAAGTTCTTCAGGAAGAACATTATTTGTCGGTTCGGCGTACCTCGTATCCTTGTAACCGACAACGGAACCCAGTTCATAGGGGCAACTTTTTGCAACTTCTGCACCTGACCTCGGCATCCAACAACGGCTCTCCTCGATATCCCATCCTCAATCCAATGGCCAAGCGGAGAATGCTAATCAACAGATACTCTCCGGCCTAAAGAATAGGCTCGATAAATCCACCAAGGGATTATGGGGCTATGAAGCTATCGCACCACGAAGAGGACCCCGACAGGAGAGTCCCCCTTCAATCTAACTTGTGGCTCCGAAGCCATCATCCCCCTAGAGGTCGGCCTACCTTCGTCCCGATTGATTGCCTACAATGAATAGCAGAATGTGAACCAGCTTCGCAACAGTTTGGATCTCATCGATGAGATCTGCGAAAAAGCTTCCATCTGACAAGAGATTTACCGACGTAGGATAACCCAGCCTTACAAGAAGAAAGTCTGTCTCGTCAATCTTAAAGAAGGGGACCTAGTGTTCTGGAAGCTGTCAATGTCTCTTCCAAGCAAGAAGGGCAAGCTAGCGCCCAACTGGGAGGGTCCATATAGGGTCTCCAGAGTTATCCGCCTAGGAGCGTATCAACTCGAAGACCCGAGGGGCAAGAGAGTACCGAGGACTTGGAATGCTGATCACTTGATGAAGTACCAAGAGGGTGTTTAAACACCGCTCCGAGCAACTTCTCCAAGAATGTTCTCCATAAAACATGTTAAAGTTCGGTTTTTTCTTTATCAAAGTGTAATGGTGGCTCGCAACTTAGAAGCGACCGCCTAAGTGTTCTCAATAAAAGTGATCTACTCCTGCAAGTTCTCTATTCTGAGCATTCTAATTATACTACTTTTATGCTAAAAACTCATTAAAACGACAAGCTCGGAGTCCAACACTTGGTTCAATTTCACTTTAAATACTTGATTTTAAGCGAGTACGAAGTGGTTAACCATTCGAAATTGCTCCCATAGCTATTGGTATTCTCTAAACGACAAGCTCGAAGTCTAATACTTGGTTCGATTCCATTTTAAATACTTGCTTGAAAGTGAGTACGAAGTGGTTCACCATTCGGAATTGCTCCCACAGCTGTTGACATTCTCTAAACGACAAGTTCGGAGTCCAACACTTGGTTTGATTCCGCTTTAACTGCTTGCTTCTAAGCGAGTCTTAAGCGGTTCACCATTTGGAATTGCTCCCATAACTGTTGAAATGTTCTAGATGACAAGTTCAAAGTCCAACACTTAGTTCGATGCAACTTTTGCTACTTGCGAACGAGCGAGTACAAAGTATCTCACCATTCGGAATTGCCCCTACAACTATTGACACTTGCAAATGCTAGCAAAACACACTCACAAGTTCAGAAATGAGTAAACTATTTCAATAAAATTTGAGGTACAAGTCTGATTATAGACCAAAAACTCATCTTTACATTGAGATACAACTCATGTGAAACAAAGATGACAAGATTACAAAGATCAGCCATAACCCCTCCTAGGGAGTGGGATACTTCTATTGATAAGAGAGGTCGGCGAGCACCGTGTTGCTGTGGCCTTACTTCTGTGGAGGTCTCCAAACTGGAGAGTCGAGTTGCGTCCTCGGCACCTAAGAGCCTAAGTGTCGCCCCAGCAGATGCTCCGCTCGACGAGCCAGCCACTCTGCTCTGCGCGTCCTCGGGGTACCTCAATACAGGGGGCGAGCGTAGTGCCAACTCATGGAACGACCTCCCCTGAGTATACTCACCTCGGGTGCAGGAAGTGCTTCTAACGTTACTCCCCTCGGAATGCTGTCGTACTCGATGGTTCTCTGCCTCTAGCTCCATGACCCGTTCCCTCAGTGAGTCATCCATCACTTTGATCTTCAGATGAGGCATTCGGCTAGAGCTGCCCCCACGAGAAGCCTCGGAGATAGCCTTCCGAAGGTGCGTGCCTTCAAGCTTTTCATGAGCACTACATTCTTTAACCTCTCTCTCTCGGCCCAGACATCGAATAGAAACTGACGAAGGTACTTGAGTCTCAAGCCTTGGTTGAAGGCCATCAAGGGACACATCTCCTCCCCTTCAGGGGGCACTTCGTGAGCCTTCTCCTCTAGACGCTTCAGCTCGGAGTCTCGACGAGCCAACGTCAGCTTAAGATAGTTCAGCTCCGACTCGGCTTTGAAAAGCCTCTCTTGAGTTCGAGGGAGGCCCGACCTCGCGACCCTTAGACTAGATCAGAGGCGTGATACTTCGGCCATTTGAGACACTTCAACAATTTAAGATGCTTCGGCGATCTAAAAAGGCCAAAACATGAAGATACTGAGTTTAAACAAAAGCTCCTACGGGACAGCTCAGATGCGAAGTACAATACAAGTACAACACTTCGTCAAAATTTTTCATTTTATTAAAGTTCACGAGTACAAAATGCGATGGCCAGTCCGCTACAAGGCGATACAAACAAAAACAAAAATGAAGTCAAGGAGCCACCTCGGGGTGCTACTCCGCACTCTCACTAGGCACCGTCACGAGCGCCCTCTCTGGGTTCGCCACAACCGCCATGTTCTCCTCTTCTTCTTCTTCTTCTCCTTCTCCTTAGCTTCGGCACCTGCTACAACCACCACCTCTTCGCCTTCAATAGGGATGTACAGGTTGTAGCTCGAGCTTTCGAAGTTGGGGATGCAAGCCGTGACGTGCTTGAGCACTCAAGCATAAGACTCCTCCATATTCGTGAGCATATGGGCCTCCACCTCAGCTTGGATCACCCTCGCTGCCTCCTACTGCCTTTGCATCTCCTTGGAAGCCTTCAGGGCCTTCTCCCTCTCCTGCTCGACTTTGGCCTTCTCCTCGGCCACCTTCGACGCTTCCACTGTGATGCGTTCGTTTGCCTTGGCTAAGGCCGCCTCTAGAACGGCGATCTCAGCAGCTCGGGACTTTGAGAGACGTTGCTCAGCCTCGTACATCTTCACGGCTCGAGCACTCTTGGCCCTGGTCCCTGTCGCTTGACGTCTTCAGCTCCTTCTCCTGCTCGACAAACTGCTCTAGAAAGTGACTGAAGTGGCACGTGATCTAAAAGCCGAAGAAAAAAAATGTGAGTGTCAAACGCAACAAATTGAGAAACCCCGAAGACATAACAAGGATACTTACTGACATTTTGTCCCGGGCGATCTCGAGCGCATCGTCGCCCATGGTCCCCGCCTTCAGTGCCGCTCGATCTCTCGGGGTCGGCAGGTGGCACAGAGCCTTCATGCTCATTGCGGCGTCGCTGAGGAAGCCGTTGTGCTTCATCACCCTCCAGTCGGGGACGAAGAGCTTCTTGTACTCCTCGGTCAGGATGGCTTCTGCCTCGGCGGTGGGAGGCGTCGCTTCGAGCGCTAGCGCAGCTCCGACAGAGAATGCTCCGGCAGAAGGGTCGAAAGCCGCAATAGAGGGAAGGGCTGCTTAAGGAGCAGAAGGAAAGGCGGAGACCAAGTCTACAACGAGCATCGCCGCCGAAGGTGCTTGGCCAGCTCAGCCGGACGAGGGCCCCGTCGTCGTCCTCTTCCTCTTCTTATGTCTGATCCCTTTGCGACACCTGCACCTCGCTTCGACAACATAGCTCAGAAATCCATATCGGGGGCCTCTGAAAATGAAAGAGCCGAAGAGGTTGGCACAAGAAGAGAATGATAGCTAAAAGGAAAGGAAAACAACAAATGGAGCATACTAGGGTCGACCGTACTGAGACCCCACCAAAGAGGACCCCCTCGGTTATATCCGTCCAACTCAGGGTCGGAAGACCGACGAGCTTCGAGACGATCTCACCCTCCTCAGTCAGTACAGGGTCGGCCTTCGCCCACATCAGAATGTCCTCCTTTCACCTCGTCGAGAAACCCCACGGCTCGGGACCTCGGATCAGAAGTACTTCTCTTTCTAATGCTTGATGGAGTCCGAATTCTCGATTAGCTTGACCCCCTTCCTCGGAGATAGATAGTATCGGTACTCCATCTTGCTCGTACGGTAGATTCGATAAAGGCTGTGGAGCAAGATGAGCCGAGGCTCTACACTTATAGCTTGTCACTGGAGGATGAAGCCGATGACGTGCCACCACATGTTCGGCATGAATTGGATCGGGCTCAGTGCGTACCATTGCAGCACTTCGGTCACGAACAATGGCAGCGGAAGACAAAGGCCGGCATTCAGCGCATCGTAAGGGAAGACGCACGTGTCGGGCGAAGTCCCCGAGCATGCTCGGAAACCTGGACGAGAGAGGAGCAAGGTGTACTCCTTCGGGATCCTGAACCCCTTCCTGATATGCTGCAGATTCACCTTGGTCAGAACCGAGGGGATGTCATCGACCTCAGAGCGTTCCCTCGGATCATTCTCCTCGTATGTGGCCGACCTCTCATATACAACTTTGGTTAGAAGGTATTCGGAGTACTCCCTCACCTTCCTGAGGTTCGATAACGTGGACGGTAGCCTGCCAAGCGTGCCAGCTCCCCTCACACTTTCCATGATCGTCTCCACGATCGCCGACCCAGATTCGTCCTTCCCTTTGCTTACCGCCGAGGAGACCACTAATGGTCAGTCGCTCTCTTGGTCCGAGGTGGAGGTCTCACTACCCGATGACACTCTAGACATCTTTTTAGATATGAGTTAAAATATAAAATTACCTTGAAGTGACGGCACGGTCGGAATAGTTCACCAAAAAGTTGATCGCCTGGCCAGGACCGTTAGCAGCGCCACTCAAGAGCAAAAAACTAACTGAGAGAGTGAAAGTGAAAGTGAGAAGTGAAGAATGGGGGAATGGTGAGAGGGGGGTAAGATCTTATAACACAGTTGGGGATTCGGGTGGGCTTTCAAATGTTTTGGGCCCCTACAAAGGCCCATTAGAAGCCTAAATGACTAACCCCTTATGATTCGCGCCTGATCTGAGCAACCGAGGCACAGAGCTGCGTATTGGGAAAAAACAACTAACCCCTCGTGATTCGCGCCAGAACTCCATCAGACGGCTCAGATCTCTTCACAAACTTCGAAACCAAAATCTAAGCAACCGAGGCACCGAGCTGCATATTGGCAAAAAATACCAATTCCTCGTGATTCGAGCCTGATCTTCATCAGACGGCCCTGATTGTAGCACGTCACTTGGAACCAAAATTCAAGCAACCGAGGCACCGAGCTGCGTATTAGCAAAAAATCACTCTCTCCTCGTGATTCGCGCCTGGTCTCCATCAGACGGCTCAGATCTCGCTACGTACTTCAAATCTACAATCTGAACAACCAAGGCACCGAGCTGCATATTGGAGAAAAATCACCAATTCCTCGTGATTTGCGCCTGTCTTCATCAGACGGTCCTGATTGTGCCACGTCGCTCGGAACCAAAATCCGAGCAACCGAGGTACCGAGCTGCGTATTAGCAAAAAATCACTCTTTCCTCGTGATTCGTGCCTGATCTCCATCAGACGGCTTAGATGTCGCCACGTACTTCAGATCTACAATTCGAGCAACCGAGATACCGAGCTGCGTCTTGGCAAAAAATCACCAATTCCTCGTGATTCGCGCCTAAACTTCATCAGATGGCCCTGATTGTGCCACGTCGCTAGGAACCAAAATCTGAGCAACCGAGGCACGAGCTGCGTATTGGAGAAAAATCACTCTCTCCTCGTGATTCGCACCTGATCTCCATCAGAAGGCTCAGATCTCACCACGTAATTCGGATATACAATCCGAGCAACCGAGGCATCGAGCTGCGTATTGGCGAAAAATCACTCTTTCCTCGTGATTCGCACCCGATCTTCATCAGACGGCCCCGATTGTGCCACGTCGCTCGAAACCAAAATCCGAGCAACCGAGGCATCGAGCTGCGTATTGGCAAAAAATCACCAATTCCTTGTGATTCGCACCTAATCTCATCAAACAGTCCTGATTGTGCCACGTCGCTCAGAACCAAAATCTGAGCAACCGAGGCACCGAGCTGCGTATTGGCAAAAAATCACCAATTCCTCATGATTCGTGCCTGATCTTCATCAGACGGCCCTGATTGTGCCACGTCGCTCGGAACCAAAATCCGAGCAACCGAGGTACCGAGCTGCATATTGGCAAAAAATTACTCTTTCCTCATGATTCGTGCCCGATCTCCATCAGACGGCTCAGATCTCGCCACATACTTCGGATCTACAATCCGACCAACCGAGGCACCAAGCTGCGTCTTAGCGAAAAATCACCAATTCCTCGTGATTCACGCTTGATCTTCATTAGATGGCCCTGATTGTGCCACGTCGCTCGGAACAAAAATCTGAGCAGCTGAGGCACGAGCTGTGTATTGGCAAAAAATCACTCTCTCCTCGGGATTCACGCCTGATCTCAATCAGACGACTCAGATCTCACCACGTACTTCGAATATACAATCCGAGCAACCGAGGCATCGAATAGCGTATAGGCAAAAAATCACTCTTTCCTCATGATTCGGGCCTGATCTTCATCAGACGGCCCTAATTGTGCCACGTCGCTCAGAACCATAATCCGAGCAACCGAGGCATCGAGTTGCGTATTGACAAAAAATCACTCTTTCCTCGTGATTCGTGCCTGATCTTCATCAGACGGCCCTGATTGTGCCACGTCGCTCAAAACCAAAATTCGAGGAACCGAGGCACCGAGCTGCGTATTGGCGAAAAATCACCAATTCCTCGTGATTTGCACCTGATCTTCATCAGACAGCCCTGATTGTGCCACGTTGCTTGGAACCAAAATCCGAGCAACCGAGGCACCGAGCTACGTGTTGGCAAAAAATCACTCCTCGTGATTCGCGCCTGATCTTCATCAGACGGCCATGAATGTGCTACGTTGCTCGGAACCAAAATTCGAGCAACAAAGGCACCGAGCTGCGTATTGGCAAAAAATCACTCTTTCCTCGCGATTCGCGCCTGATCTTCATCAAACGGCAATGATTTTGCCACGTCGCTCGGAACCAAAATCTGAGCAACCGAGGACCGAGGTGCGTATTGGCGAAAAATCACCCTTTCCTCGTGATTCGCGCCTGATCTCCATCAGACGACCATGATTGTGCCACGTTGCTCGGAACCAGAATCCGACCAACCGAGGCACCGAGATGCTCATGCAGAAAAAATGCCTTCGTAACAGGAGAACCGTCCGATCACTCATAAATCCTCGTCGAAGCCTGATGAACGCCTTAGATTCAACCATGTTATCAAAGCGCTGATCCACCCTCTGATTGTTCAGATTTTTGCACCAGTGATCGATGGATGTCCTAGATCGCGCCACGTCATAATTCCTTGATTAAATCCTTTTTATTTTAATTATAATTCGAATTAATAATTTAAAATTTGAAAAAAATGATTAAAAATTCAAGAAAATTAATTGAAAATTTTAAAAAGTAATTATAAATTCGGGGGGATATTTTTGAGCTCCTGAGTAAATAATTATTTGTTAGAATGATTAATTAGTGCTCTCAGGAAATAAATTATCGCTTTGCAAAATTAAATGAATGATTTGAAAAATAGTTTAAAAATCGGGAAAAATCACCAAAAGTCCATAAGAGCCTAAGAACGATCTTGGGCGTGTTATTAGCTCAGAAAAACACCGTTACTCCTTGAACAAGATTCGAACTCCCTTTAAGAACTCCGATAAAATCCTGTACGCCATTGAAATAGCAAAACTACTCCCCAAAGGCTGTAGTTAACAGTCTTTAGGAGTGGGGGTCTCGTGATATGGGTAAAAATGGGATTAAATTGCTTACGAATCTTAAATCTTACATGGGAAAAATGGTAATTTTACCTACAAACGGGTCCAAAATGGGAATCGGGTTTCTTCTCCAGGGCCCAATAACCCATGAACGGATCTGTCCAATTGGGTACGGGTCCCAACCCATTACGAGCCAGTTCAAGAGGATATGGAGAAATCCTGATTCGTCCTTATCCTTAGGAGGTGGTTCTAACCACTTCTATCCATCCACACTAGGGAGTAAAGATTTTTTCTTATCTCGAAATAGATCCCCACGGCGACTATAAATACCTCCCTCCTCCTACCTTTACAATGTGATCACTCATTGCCAACCTAAAGCTCTTTCATATTTTTTTCTGAGTACTGACAAGAGCATCGGAAGGTTCGTCGCCAGGATCAACCCTGGTGTTTCGAACTTTGTGCAGGTCAACCGGAGGAGCGAGAAGCCAGCTAAACAATAGTGGAAGTGGTCAGGTTTGACCCATTCAATTCCTCACGAACCCACAAACTCATCTGATTGCCCCCACACCGAAATTAGCAGCAACACCTAGTTTTGAGAACACAATTCTAATTTCATGTTATTTTATTATTTTATTTTTTCATGGTTGTGTGTTCAATTTTTCTTCTTAATTTGTGCAATTGCTTGACCAACTATTGTGTGATTAATTGGATCATGGGAATGCCGAGAGGTAACTTGTGATTTAGAATTATAAAATTAAACACCATTGATTGAGCAAAATTAGAGATAATTTATCACGATTAACGTGACCATAAAGAAATCCATAGAACTCAATGGAAATTCTATTAATTAATTTTACATAGAGATATGATGAATTGTTAGTTGGGGATATGTTTGGTGTTGTTCAAGAGAAAACATTGAATAATTAGGGATTTTTTTCTACAACTTGGAAAAGTAGAGTTTTTAATTTCATAGAGTTATGAATTGTATGGGATTAACTAGATGAAATCAAAAGCCCTAGAACTAGTTTTGCTATTAACAAACCATAAATTTTCAGATTTTCATTCTTTGTAGTTAGTTTAGTTTTTCCTTTAGTTTAATTTAGTTTAGGTGCAATTTTATTCAAAATTTTGATTATCCAAATAGTAGTTAATCTAGTAAATTTTGGTACTCAATAAAATAATTAGTCCTTATGGGTTCGACACTCTTTTCATTTAAAACTATACTACTTGTTGCGATTTTGTACACTTGCAAATTATTTCATCAAATGTATCAACAACTATTCAATGCATAATATAGAGTTGATCTATTGATCTATTGTATTAGTTCAATTCATTAAATACGAATAATAACATGTTCATATTTAAGAACATGAAGTTGCGATTCTAGACAACAATATACTACTGTACAAAAACACACTTTTCTGCTGCTACAAAAAGCAAATTCGATTCCACCAGGGGTTCTAGAAAGTAGACTCCCTTCCAAATCCAATTCCTATTCATACGATGCATCTAAGAAAAGTAGCTAGGTCAAATAGTCAGATCTTTACGGGTACAATATTCAAGCAGCAGTATAGGGTCAAGTTGTGAAAGGTCATTAATAAATCTAACAAAACTTATGAATGAACTCCTAATAATGTCCAGTAGTAATCTAGTTAATCTTAGATCTTCATTCCGCAAAAAACATATTATTTCAATTAATTAATTAGGACGATATACTCCCAAACATTATTTTATTAATTAAGATGTTACAGTACTAAAACCTTAATATCTCATAATTTGTAAATCGGTTTACAAAACCAAAAGATGTTTTGGGTTTTACACTCAGAGGGCTACAATTTACATGTATAAAGTTCTAAATTTGGTTATAGAGAACTGAGTCAAATTCTCAGTAAAAGGTCAGGCAAGAGACAGGGTAGAACCGAATCGATGATATACGTTTCGAGAATTCAAATCAATACAGAAGAATTATAATTAAGAGTTGATAATACAATAGATTAGTGAGTTAGAACTACTTGCAAGAGTTCAAGAAACACTTGCCTTTACGACGATTATGAATGTGGGAAGAACGATGGAGCAAAGACGTAGGACAATGCAACAACAACAGCAACTACGGTAGTGAGATGCCACTACGGCAACACAACAACAAAAACGGCGACACTGGTAGCGGACAAAAGCAGAAACAGGTGTTGACGGCGGTACGAACGGTGACGACAGCGCTACGGGTAGCAACAACAGTACGAATGGCAGTAGCGAGGCTCGGGTTGGCTAAAAGTTTGAGTTGCTAGTTGTTCGGGTTCGAGGAAGGGGCAGCATGGCAGTGGAGGGTTGTACAGAGTTTGGGTTTCGAGTTTGGGTTGCGGGAGGAGTAGCGAGGGATGTATGCAGCAAGGGCTCGGTGGTTGGCTATGAAGGAGGTGGAGCATTGGGTCGTTCGATGTTTGAGGCAGCAAGTGGAGGGATTGCTGGCTGTGGGGAGGAGTCGGAGTTGATGGAGGTGGTGTTGTCGATGGTGAAGGTGACAATGGTGGTCGAGATGAAAAAGAGAAGTGCGAGGTGGTGGTGCAAGCTGGTCGGGGTGATTGGTTGTTCAAGCCTTTCAGACTCGGACCTCCACCAAATATGAGCCAAGTCCACCAACTCGATGGCCACCACATCCACTATATCTGCATCTGCCACTCTAGCTGCCAAGAGCAGTTGCTCAGTCCAAATCAACCACCGTCTCAGTGCCTGAAAACTTGTCAGGATGCAGCCTCATGAAGTCTTTGACTGTTCCTGGACGAGGAGGAAGAGCTGTCTGCATTGGCATAGTAGGCAGCAGAACCCGAGCAGCTTCCAAAGTAGCCATCACCAAGTCACTGTGGTTCTACTGCATGTTAATCAGCCGTTCCAACATAGTGGTGACAGCCTCCAGCCCTGGATGCTCATCCTAAAGATGAGAAGTAGAACCCCTATAAGACATAGTCTGCACAAACCAAAAACAATTAGCATCCAAATCAAAGCTGATAATAATTCATTTATGTATGCATGGTTAGGGAAATGTTGAGCCAATCCCAGATCGAGCCAAGCTTGTCTAATATATTAGGCAACTAATACATTAGCCAAACCTAGTTCTCTAATACCACTAAAAACCTTGTCACGCCCTGCTTCCCAAAAGAGAATACGAAATACGGATACGTGACTAAACCCAGCGAATGATTTTCATCATCCATAAGCTGTTCAAGAATCTTTACAACATTTCACAAGAATAATCAGAGTCGGAAGCAAAAGAGTCAACCAAGCATGCATATATGAGTCAAAACCAACAAGAATACTTGAAACAAAATATATTAATCTCAAATAATCCAGATCTGAATAGTTCAATATCCTGGGTCACATTTCCCAAATACAAATAAATCCAAGTACAAGATATAATTGTTCAAAACAAGCAACAAGAAATAATAAAAGCAAAATCCAACACTAATATCTCATATCGCCAACTCCATCTGGCAGCTGATCATCCTGGTCTACAATTAAATAAATTGCAGAAATAGGAAAAAAAAACTCCCGTCAATGCAAGTTATGGGCCGCTTGTAGTGCAGGATACAAATACATGGAAAAACTAAACAAGTAGCATGGAACCGGCATGATATCAAAATATAACAACTAGCATGGCAAGATAAACAAGTGTAAGTAGCATGTATCAAGTGTCAAGTGAACAAGTATCATGTAAACAAGTAACAGGTAACAAGTGTCATGTAAACGAGTATCAAGTATCAAGTATCATGTAATCATGTAGCAAGTGTCATGTATCAAGTAGCATGTATCATGTAGTCAAGTATCAAGTAGGCATGTATCATGTTCAAGTATCATGTTCAAGTCTTGAAGTTATTACTATCTAGGTAGCACTTCATGCATCCCGATTTTTACTACATAGTTGCTACATCATACAATTTCGCTTTAGATTTCATAGTGGACCATAGAGGGCAGTGTACTCAAGGACAAGTATCAAGTAATCTAGCTCCAAGCTCCAAGTATCATGTATCATGTATCACATGTCAAGTTGTGCAAGTGGCTAGTAATCACGTGTCTTGCGTGCAAGTGTCAAGTAATCACGTGTTAAGTATCATGTATCAAGTAATCACGTAGGATTAGTGGATCCCCTTCCGAGTACATGTTTCTGAACTATCCACTATTAAATCTTCCCTTAAACCCCGGCTTGGTTATTTTTTATTATTATCAAACAAGTGCGAGTACAAAACATGGCAAGAATAACATGGTATGATCAAGTAACAAGTATAGGATGAAGAATAAACATGCATAGGTGAAACATAACTCATAAAAGATTGGAACAACAAGAACTCTAATTCAGAATAACAAGATAATACTGCACTAAAATAGGACTCCTATTGCTACAAACATGCAAATCTAAATCCGTCGAAAGGTCTAGAAAATAGACTTCCGGCCAAGTCCAGGGAACATATATAAGTCATAGTATTTCACAAAATCATAACTCAAAACTGATTTGAATCCAAAAAATATGTTCAACCAGAAATCAGAAGATCGTATTCAAAGTCAAGAAAACAGCGTGAAAACTCCATGATTAAATCCACGAAAAATCTAGGATATTCCCCTATATGTGTAGTAACAGAAAATCAAGTTTCATAATTTTCCAATATAAATAGGGTAGTCAAGTAAAACAGAAAACATCAGAATGTACTAGTTTAGTAACTAGTTTAGTAAATCTGAAATCACAAACACTGCAGTACGAAAACAGAAATATCTCACAAACCATAAATCAAAATCCAAATCCTCTAAAAGGTTAATAAAATAGATACAGTAGGCTAACTTTCATATTCAGAAATAATTTAGAAACAGCAAGTAGAAATAGGTCGAAAAATCAAGTTCTTTACTGAACAGTAGTAAAATTCTGCATGTAAAATCTTTATTTGTGAGCATGAAAAGGATTGTAAAACATCTCAAATAAATCCACCAAAATTCTGGGTAAATTCCAATCAAGTCTAGAAGTACAGAGCAAAATATCATATCAAAATAATAATTTAAACATCACAATAAAAATAGATTACTCTTCAGAATTCATAGAAAACAAAATCTGGAAATCTTTCGACACTACTGTAGTAAAATAGACATAACTCACAAACCGTAAATAAAAACTGAGATTCGTCAAAAGGGTTAAAAAATAGACAGAATTCTTTACAAATCATGTTCACAAAATACTTTCAAATACTGACCTTAATATGGTCTAAAATACTGATCAAAACAGAAAAGCCAGCAAAACTAAAAATATCGCATATGCACAAAATCCACTAGTTCGCATAGAACTCATCCAAAACACAACCAAACATGAAATATAGTATACTAGATGTCTAAAAAACATGATATGGGGCATGTCACAAGTCCATAACAAGTCTACCACGAATTACACGAACGAGCACATGATAACACATGAACAATACGCATATACACAACAAGAAGTGGTAAATCCTAGGTTATATCATGTCATGTATGTCGTGAGGCAACTATGGTCAAATCATCACTATAGAGACAATATCAAAAAGGAGATTCACACACAAATTGTCTTTAGAACCCAACTACACTACAGGCGGTATTTAGTACTTGTATTACACAAAGAAAAGAATACAAGTTACTTGTCTTAACCGACGATGAAAATGACTCCAAACAAGAATAACGGGAAAGGATTCCCGAGCAACGAACTCAACAAACATACGAACCAAAAATGAGCAAAACCCACGAACCACGAGCGAACCACGAACGAACGAACTCAACGAACCCAAACGAGCATGCGAACTCAACCGAACACAACGCAACCATGCACACACCTCGAACAACACGCACGGCAGCGGCATAGTAGGATGTTGTTGCTGTTGCTGTGGTGGCTACTGCCGGATGGCAGGGAGGGGAACCAGTGGTGCACGGCACATCGGAAAGAGTCCGGAACGGTAGCCGCTAGTCGACGCAGTGGAACGGAAACCAGGGCGGCACCGAAGATGTGCTGCGATGCTGCTTCACGGTGCAGCAGGGAGACGATGGGCTAGGAGGTGGCCGGGGAATGGTCGGGAGATGAGGAGTAGGGCTTGGACGAAGAGGGTGAATGGGGTGCACTGGAGGTCGGGGTGCACAAGCTCGGAAGAGAGAACGAGAGAGGGTACAGGCGAGAGAGAGAGAGAGAGAATAGCGGCTGCTAGGGTATAGGGGAAACGGGGTGCATGGGTTCTTATATATGGCTGTAGCAAATATGGTTAGGAGAAGGTGGATGGCGGCGGAACAGGGTATAGGGGCTTCCGGGTTGTGGGTATTAAGTTAACGGGTCTGGGTTAGGTGAATAGGTGGGTTTGGGTAGTTAAGAATGGGGTATTAATGGGTATTAGGTTATTTAAGTGTTTAGTGGATAATAAACATGGTGTGGTTAAAGTGGATCTAGAGGTATAGGATTTAGGAGCACAAATGGGTATGAAAAGATCCAAAAATCAAGATAGAGCAAGAACAAAATACTAGAAAAAAATAATAATATAGGGTGGGAACAATTACAAGAAAGAGGATCACAATAATAGCTCGATCTAATGGGACGAAACAAAAGGATGGACAAAGAATCAAGAATTCAAAATAAAAGAGACAAAAAAATAATAATAAAATGAATATATTGAAAATAAAATCCAATATACGGTCCAAAGAGACAGACAACTGAAACAAATACAAGGAAAAAGAAAATACACTCAAAATACATAAAAATAAAAAACTGGGGTTACACCTCCCCTTCAATGTTGTGGAACTTCCTCTAGAGTAAAGCCACTACGCCTCCAGGCCAGTTAACAACTTCGAAAAGGCCCCTAGCTTCAAACATGATGAGACTGGGAACTTGCATGTAAGCAAGACACTCCCCCCAACTGAAAGCACCAATTGTCAAACATATCAGGGGGAGCAAGGACCATACAAGGTCTCCAAAAGTTCGTCCAGGTGCCTACCAATTGAAAACTTGGGGGGGGGATATAAAAAACTCAAAATGTAGAGCACCTCATAAAGTTCAGCAAGAGTGCTTAACACTCTCCTCCAAGTCACCTTTGTTCGAACATGTAATAAATGCCGATACTTATATAGGTCACAATATGGAATAAATGCTAGAAATTGAAGTAGCTATGTAGTTTACAACCTGTAATAAGGGCTTGTAATAAAAGCAACCAACTAGTTCGTCTTTCAATAAAAAGTTCAACATTTCTTTTGAAAATTCTTGTATTACTCCCGCAATCCAAGCAATGAGTTTGGTGCTCAGCTCCTTTTCCGAGCCACATTGGCAACTCACCAACTCGGAGCAATGAGTTAAGTGCTCAGCTCCTCTTCCGAGCAACATTGGCAACTCACCAACTCAAAGCAATATGTTAGGTGCTCCACTCGCTGCTCGAACTCCTCCAACATCTCATCACCTCTTTACAATGAGTTCAGTGCTCCGTTTGCTGCTCAAGCTCCTACAATAACTCATTGGCTCCTTACAATGAGTTCGATGCTCAGATCCTCCTTTGATCTATGCCACCAACTCATCCACTCCAAACAATGAGTCAGGTGCTCAGCTCCTCCTTCGAGCTATGCCTCTAACTCATCAACTCCAAACAATGAGTTTGGTGCTCAGCTCCTCCTCCAAGCTACGCCTCCAACTCATCAACTCTAGACAATGTACTCGGTGCTCAGCTCTTCCTCCGAGCTACGCCAACAACTAAGGTGGGTTTGGAGTCTGGCTAGAGTTGCTCCCATAACTAATCAATCTCTTATACAACAGATTGGTATTTTCGTTTGCAAAATTTGCGTACAAAATATTCAAAAGCATACAACGAGTTAGGTTTCCTACCCTTCTACCTAACTACACCAGAGACTCATTAGCTTCAGGAACAAACTCCCTCGACACCAAGTCAAGAATCTAACCACTCCTTTCACCTGGATAAATGAGGGTACAACTTGGGTGGAGTCCATGTTCTTGGTCCGAAGTCTCTTCACCTGCTTGGCAAGCAAGCAAGGTGAGAGGTATGACTCACCTTGTGACCTGCTTTTAAATAAGCTAGAACTTAAATGTGTTTGGAGTCCATAACCATGGCTTGCATGTCGCTCTAGAAATCTGCACATAATTAGGTTCAGAGCATGACTCACCATTCGATCTGCTCCTATAATGTGTTATCCTCGAAGTTAGCTTGGTTAGAGTCCATAATCGCAGTTGAGTCTCACTCCTAGAAAATTTATGGGCAAGTAAAGCTTGGAGTTTGATTCGCCACCGAGGTGACTGTTAGGTTTCAATGGCAAACACAGATTGAATACACAGCGGAAAGAATTACAAAAATTATTGAAACCTAGCCATGGATCCATGCGAAAACCATAAATCATGTTTAGGAATTATACCTTATGGATGGATCTGCTGTCTCCAAGATATGTTGATCACAGCACTACTATGTTGTAATGCCTCTAAGGTATCCACACGAACGGATCAAAACCAAGCTTTCCTCACGCCGCGGTGCTAGCTGCGGGATGGGGCTGTTCCTTAAGATCTCTCTCTCACAATTTCTGTGACGGCTAGGGTTTTCTCGTGTATATCTTTTCCACAGATATGTATCATATATATAGCTGCAGAAAATTAACCCTAAGAGAGTAATGAGGTTGTTGGGCTCGCAATCCGATCTGGGATAGATTCGTGTGTAGGCCTCTGAACTTTAGTCAGCCCATTTAATCTAATTAAATGTCCAACCGATGTCAGGTGTCCAAGTCCTACTTGGATTCCCAGTTAAATTCATCTTATGAATTTAAATCCCAATTTCGATTCATTCTAAGTGTGTGACCCTGTAAGTTCTCATTACGTTGACAGTATTACTAAAATCATATTCTAGTATTACAAATTGTGAGCGGTATCTAGCAATACATCACTGCTACTCAAGTGACGGGAATGTCAGTGATTAGACATAACCTATCAGTGACAAATGTCACCATGTAGTCTAGTCCATTTGTCTAGATATCTTAATTGACCACAAGGCATAGAGTGTGTCATACTTGTATAGTTCAATCTTTGGTTTCTTGATGTCCGAGTAGACTTACTAAAACAAATGAGCTCAATATCTCATATTGACTCATTTGAGCACGACCATGCATTTTGTAGTCTCCCTCAATCAAGGGGCTCGTAGACATCGCTTCTGTTATGTAAGCGAGACAAATCCTATCTAAGTTATTCACATCCTTCCGCATGATTTGTAGTATATCCAATAGTTGACTTTATAGTCACCTTATTACAGGAAACGTTTGACGACATTAAAATATATAACTTCTCATGTAGGAAACCATAGTGACTTCATGTCAAAGGACTACATATACCATGGTCACTGTGAGAACCGCTTATGACACTCACGTAACGATCCATGCAGCGTTCTCATGGTGGGTCAGTCCAATACATGATTACTCTAATATGTACCCATGTGAAGACTTGATGTCTCATATCCATGACCCGTGAGATATGGTCATCAGTCTATGCACATACTAGTCTCTATGCATTATTGTTGTCCTAATTCACAATAATACTTGACTAAGGACATTTAAGAATAGTGTTCTGATTACAATCAATAGGATCTCACAATCAAGTCGTGCACTTGATATCCCATGGTATTGAACCTACTATTCTAAGGACTTTATTATGCTCATTTAATCACAATAAATAACACAATAAATGAAATGCCTTATATATGAAATAAATATCATAATGCAATGTAAATTAGTAATGTCACACAACTGGCCTCTAGGGCATACACGAATAGTGACTCTTCACAAACTCGTCATTTCCCCTAAGTAAGGTTACGAACTGAACCCTCAGCAACGCTTGCCAAAAACTACCTCAATAAGCCCGATTACGGGACTGACTCCCCCTAAAGCTACTCCCCTGATTAGGAAAAATAAGGGTACACCCCTATCACGCCCTGCTTTCCATTATAAAGAAACATGGGCACATAACTAAGGCCCAGCGAATGATATAAGTATACCAACTCATATCATTCATAAGCTGTACAATACTAGTAAGCTCAACAATGCAATAATAATAATCACATGAACAATAATAGAATACAATAACTAATATCTAAGATACAAGAACACACAGAATAACTCGGGAATATGCAATACAATAACAGTTCGCCACGTTCCCTCAGTATCTCATCATCTGTACCTGTATAATTATTAACTCAAAGAAAGAATGAGGGTACCTGTTAAAGTAAGCTTCGAGCGACAAGTAGTTGTAAGCAGTGAAACAATAACGGACGGTATGACATTAAACAATGAACTGGAACGATATCAGCGGTCAATAAATGATAAACGATAACAAGATCAAACGTTAATAATCAATTGCACAATGGTTAGTAACAATAGTCAATAATCACTGATCAATAAACATAAACATTACTTAATAGTAGGGTCAATAGTCGATAGCCAATAATCAATAAACAATAGTCGATAGTCAATGGACGGTAAAAAATATAGTCAATATTCAGTGATGTAGTGGTCAACGATACAGTGATCGGTAAACAATAGTTGGTAATAAGATCAATAGTCGGTAATCATTGGATCCTGAATCAGTAATCTGGAATCAGTATTCGGTAATCAGTATTCAGTATCGATGTCAATGTTCAGTATCAATCTGATGTCTATCAGTCTTTTATGAACTTATCTAATGCACGCAATCCTGCTTTCCATACCACAGGTTCGGGTGCATACAATCAAATTAACGTTTAGACTCTAGTGGAGAATTCTACAGGGTTATGTACTCGGGTCTTCTTATGACTATAATCAGTGATCGGTGAACATGAACAGTAACTTGAACGGTAAATTTGATCAGTAAACTTGATCGGTAACTTGATTGGTAAATATGTAACACGGGAAACACGGGCCCCCTTCCGAGTACACTCTCCTATATTGTTCACTACTAAATCGTACCCTTTATTACCCCAGCTGGTTATTCTTTTACTTTGATCAGTCATGTACATGCGGTCAGTATAATCAGAAGAAACGGTTGTGATATGCCATTAACATACAATGAATACAATCAGTGGAACAGTTATATCAATAAATATGCAATACATGATAAAGAGTCATTCTATCTATCTATTATATCAGCTCAATTCATTAAATACAAAAATAACATTTTTATATACAAAAACATAACGGTGCAATTCTAGACAGTAATACACTACCGTACAGAAACTCACTTTCCCACCTCCACGAGAAATAAAAACCGATTCCGTCAGAGATTCTAGAAAGTAGACTCTCTGCCGGATCCAACGCATACTTACACGATACATTCTAAGGATAGTAGCTATGTGTATAAATTCATTCTTTACTGGTTTTGTGCACAGTCTCGGTTCTGGAAATTACAACATAACAGTACTAAAACGTCAATAACTTACAATCTATAAATCAGACTGAGAATCCGTAAGATGTTATGGTTTCAAGACTCAGTGTGCTACAATTTCTATATATAAAGTTCTAAATTTTAGTGTCGGAAACTGGGTTGTAACCTCAGAAAAAAAATTGGGAAAATGACATGGAAGAACATTCAAATATTAGATAACATGAAGAATTAACGGTCAAGATTCGAATCAATAACATGGTACGATAAGGAAAACAATGAATAAATAATGGAATTCAATTAGATTTGATATTCAATTCAATAACTATTTTCCAGATTTCAATAAATGTTTTCTTGAACTAGAACAATAAATTGAGTTCAAGAGATGCTTGCATGTTACATGATGAGTGGAGCAAGCGAATGCGACGACAACAACTATCGTCGATAAACAGCAACAATGGAGTAAGAACGGACGACAATGACAAGCACGACGACGACGGCAAGAGAACAACACACAACAAGGTGACAACAACTAGCGGCAAGAATGATGCAACAATAGTGAGCGGGAGGTCAACGGGGGTACAGCAAAGATTAGGACAACGACAGGAGGGCTGTGGGTTGTGGAAAGAAATTGGAATCGTAGTGGGGCTGCAATGAGTTGGTGCGTGGTCGTTCGGGAGTACAGCAGCAAGCGGTGGGGATGGCGAGGAACAGCGAGGTGACCACGGCGATGAGGGACGTCGGTAGTAAGGCAGCAGGTGTCAAATGTAATTGCGGTGGTGAGGGTAAGATGGCAGCAATAGATTCCGGTGGTGAGGGGAGGCAATCGGGATGCAAGGTCGGGAGTGACACAGTGAAGAAAGGTTTTGGGTTTCGGGGAGAATGAAGAAGGTGGAGAGGAAGAGAAAGAGGGTGAAGAGATTAACGAGTGATTAGTACGTAGTTAAGGATTGATAATGTGGTTAGTGGGGAGGAGATTCAAGAGTTGTGCAGTTGAGAGTTCGGGTAGGATTTTGGTTAATGGGCTGGGTTTAGGTTGTAGCACAAAAGAGGATTTATTTTCTTTTTGATTCTATTATAATTTGTCTTAGAGTTATGAGCTTCACAATAAGGTTGGGTTGGGCTATGGCTTACGTAAAATAAATAATTAGACAACTTATAGAATGGATTGAGCTTATAGAATGAAATATAATTTGGGCTTAAACATATAATCAACAAGAAAAGAAGTAGTGTAGAATGAATAGGATATGGGTTTTAACAGAATAATCGAATATTCAAATGAGGGTGATTGTATTCAAAAGAATAGAAAGATTTATGGAAAGTTGAAATGCAAGAATACTGAAGAAAACAAAAATAAAATCTGTGCAATCGGAAACGGGTTTTACAAGCCCATTCCGAGTCCATACCTTCCAAGTCAGTCTCTTTATCTACTTTCCCACAATTAGATAGTGGCTTGACTCACATGAAAGTCTGCTCCCACAATGTGCTGATATCTAGACAACGGGTTCTGAGTCCATAACAATGGCTCACATACTGCTCTAGTAATTTGCACGAAAGTAGATTCAGAGACGACTCACCTTGATCACTCCACAACTCGCTACCCCCGGATTCAACTTGTTTGGAGTACATAACCGTGACCAAACAACCACTCCAAGAAAACTTGTGACCAAGTAAAGTTTGGAGTCCAAGCAGCCATTCGATATGACCCCTACAACTCGTTACCTCCCACAAGCAATGTAACGAGTCTTTCCCCTCTCCTGAGCCACTAATCTCACAACTTGCTCAAGATAAGTTTCCTTAACAAGTCAAGTTACGGGTCCATCCTCTTTAGAGCTATTCCTCCGACCCGCCAGAATAAGGAAGCACCGAGCCTATGGTCCAACTCTTCACTAGAGCTGGCCTTGAAATTCAACAAAATCCACAATCCAACAAATATAGGAGGCAACACTTGAGCCAAGAAAACATTGGCAAACACAAAGGACTTCACAACTCAACAACTCAAGGAAATGAATTTAGTTCTCAATTCTTCTTCTTAGCTACCCAAACAACTCATTGATCCATACAATGAGTTTGGTGCTCCACTCCTTACTTGAGCTCCTCCAACAATACATTCTCCTCAAACAATGGGTTTGATGCATTGTTCGCCTCCTAAGCAACCTTCTTCTTCCACTACGAGTTCAGAGCTTAACTTATCCCTAAAGCCGCTCCTCAAACTGACCTCACGAACGACTCTTCCATAGATCCTAATGCTCTTCTTCACCTCACTCGCCTCTCAAGAGGTCTTCTTCTTCCACAAAGAGTTTGGAGCTAAACTCATCTCTAGAGCTTCTCCCTAAACTCGCCTCCAGAATGGCTCTCCCCTAAAGCCTGGCAAAGCATTTCTTCATAGTTCCTCAGGAGCGAAGCTTCTCTTCGTAGCTCTTCAGGGGGAAATTGCTCCTCTTCGTTACTCCTCCGTGGTGAAACTTCTTTTCTTAGCCTCTTGCAAGCAAAGCTCCTTTTCGTAGCTCCTCCTTGACGATGCACTTCTTCGTAGCACCTCGAGAGAGAAGCTCATCTTCATAGCTCCTCAAGAGCGAAACTCATTTTCTTAGCCCATCGGGAGCGAAGCTTCTCTTCGTAGCTCTTTGGGGGTGAAGAATTTCTTCTTAACTATTCAATTATCTAACCTCATCTCCTCAGCCACACCCGTTGGAAACATGCTTCTATCTGGACTGCACAATCGAAAATATTGCATGCTAGTTATGACCCTAAAGATGGACGATTTATTAACTGACTTATGAAGAGGACTTGTAGATCCTCGAGCACCTTTGCAATGAGGGGTCATACGTTCTAATCGGAACGTTGTAGCATCTAAAAAGTTCGTTATACTACAACTGCATGTAGAAATTCATAAAAAAACACGAAAAGGAGGAAAGGACAGAAAAAAAGATAATGAAGAGAGAGACCAGCCAGAGGCACATGCTTACAACCAGTCAGCATTACGTGTGCCGCATGCCTCAAGTTGTCCCCCAAAAGAAAAAAAATTAAAGAAACGAAAAAGGAGAAGAAAAAATGGGAAAAAAATGCTGACTTTTACTAGTCAATGCTAACTGGTCAACGACCGATGATGTGGTGTTACGTGGGATGCCACATCAGTCCCTCAACACCCTACCTAGTGCTTCACACTGGGTAAGGGTCACACCGGGGTGCATAGCCAATTCGTTGATTTATGTCCAGTAGGTCTTGTCATGCCCCGCTTCCCAAAAATAATACAGAATATGGATACGCGACTCAACCTAGCGAATGATTTGCATCATCCATAAGCTGTTCAGGAATCTTTACAACATCTCACAATATAATCAGAGTCGGAAGCAAAAGAGTAAACCATACATGCATAATTGAATTAATAAACCAACAGAATTTACTTGAAATAAAATGTATTAATCTCAAATAAATCAGATTTGGACAAGACAAAATCCTGAGTCACATTGCCCAAAATACAAAGTAATCATCCAAGTACTCAAAATACATTATTCAAAGCAACAATAATAGTAATACTAATTAATAAGCAACAAATCCAGCACTAATATCTCATTTCGCTAATGCCATCGGGCAGCTGACCATCCTGATCTGCAATTAATAATTGCAGGATAAGGAAAGAGAAAATAAGTACCCGTCAATACAAGTTATGGGCCACTTATAATGTAGCATACAAATACATGGAGAAAGGTAAACAAATAACATGGAATAATGCATCAACAATAATAACTAGCATGAATCAGTAAAACAAGTCAACTAGCATGGTATACTAACAGTACAAATGAATGTGTCAAGTATAGTGTCATATGGCAACTAACAATGTCTAGTAACAGTAAGCTCAATATATCAGTGTAACAGTATAACAGTATCAGTCCAACAGTATCAGTCTAACAGTATCAATAGTATCAGTCTTATGTTCTTACAGTCTTGTGTGTATTACTAGCTAGGTAGCACTTCATGCATCCCAAAATATAACACATGGTTGCTACAATAAACAGTTCCACTTTTAGATTTCATAGTGAACCATAATGGACCAGTGTACTCAGGTATCAGTAACAATAGTAGTAGCAGTAGCAGTAAAAGTAACAGTAACAGTAGCAGTAAAAGTAATAGTAACAGTAACAGTAACAGTAACAGTAACAGTAACAGTATGGAACACTAGTTCCCTTTCAAGTACACGTTTCCATATTTTCCACTACTAGATCTTTCCGTAAGAAACCCCGGTTGATCACTTTTATTATGGTTATCAAAAGACATGATAGTGAATGAAATAGTGTCAAACTAACATGGTATAATCAGTACTAGGTTCAGGGAAACAAATAAATATGCATAGATGATACATGATCACATAAACGAGCAAAACAGTATATGTTCATATTCAGGACAGCATGACAGTACAGTACTAAAAAAGTAATTTACATTACTACAGAAATCCAAATCTGAATCCGTCAAAGAATCTAGAAAATAGACTTCCACACGAATCCAACAATTATATATAAGCCATATAGTATTTCACAAAATCATAACTCAAAACTGATTTGAATCCAGAAATCAGTAAATCGTATTCAAAGTTAGAAAAACAGCATTAAAACATCTCAAATAAATTTAGAAAAAATCTGGGGTAATCTCCTATATGTCTAGTATCAGAATATATAATTTAATAATATTTCAGTAAAATTAGTTCAGTCAACAAAAATCAGAAAACATCAAGAATCGATAGTTTGGCAAATCTGGAATTCCCAACATTGCTGTACGAAAACTGTAATATCTCGCAAACCATGGAACGAAATCCAAATCTGGAAAAGGGAGGTGAAACTAGACAAAATAAGATAACTTTCATATTTTATAAATATTTTTCATACAGTAAAAGGAAATAGGGTGAAAATACGATTCTTTACAGAACAGCGAGCAAAATATAGCAAGTATAGCTTTCATAAACAAGCATGAAACAGCGTACAAAATTCATCAATAAAATCCACCAAAATTCTGGGTAATCCCAAGATATAAATAAAAATAATGTGCAAAGGTTTAGATCAAAATAATATAATTATGACTAGTATCAAAATAGTTTAATCATCAAAATCATCAAGAATGAAATCTGGAAATAGAATACACCTCTGTAGTAAAATAGCCATAACTCACTCATACAAAAACGAAATTGATCAAGGTTAGAGAGTTTGGAAAGAAGATGGATTTCTCTACAATTCATGTCTAATACAAAATTTAAGAATTCTGACCTTAATAGGGTCTAAAATACAAATCAAAACTGATTATCGATAAATACAGATTTTCTCTTGAAAACAAAACCAACATAAACCACACAAAACTCGTTCCAATCACAATTAAATATGGTATAGAGTCTACTAAGTGTCAAAATATCATGAAATAGGGTATATAACATATTCACAACCATCATATCACATGGATCTCATTGAACACATAATTTCACCTAATTATCTCACATATATGAATAGATCAAGAACGGTCAAACCAGTTGTTTTCATGTCGATTTTTGTGTCGTGCGGCCACTATGGTCAAATAGCACAATAGAGACAAAACTCATCAAACATAACACACATACGAGTTGTCTCTGGAACCCAAGTACACTATAAGCGGTATTTTTGACTTGTATCATACAAAGAAATTCGAGTACAAGTTACTTGCCTTAACCGAAGACGAAACGAATACAAAAAATAACGAGAACGGATCCCGAAAATGAACAATCTCATGAACGAAAATCCATGAATCAATGAACAACTCGCACGTGCAAAACTCCAACACGCGCAAACTCGCAAAGCAAGAGAGAGAGAGAGAGAGAGAGAGAGAGAGAGAGAGAGCAATAGGGGTCAGAGCGTCGGCTGGCCGCTTACGCTCCGGTTGCCGCTGCTGGTGTTGTTGGCGCGCCGAACAGAGGCCGAGAGAGGGAGAGAACGATGGATAGAGAGATGGGGAGATGAGGGCACTCAGTGCAAGGTGTGATCATCGATAAGGGTGCGGTCGGGAGGCGGCGCTAGGGCAATGGAGCAATGGGTTCCGGGATGGAGGAATGGTTGAAGGTAGGGGATTAAGTATTGGGGTTTCGGGGTTTGAACAAAGTTGGGGTTTTCGGCAGTAGGGGTTTGGGGGTTGGAGGTTTGCACAGTCAGGAGGTTAATAGGAGGCTAGGGTTTTCAGTAGGGGAAGAGAAAGAAGAGATGGGTTTTTATAGGGTGTAGATATTAGAGTTTAGGAGATATTTGGTATTGGGTAATTGGGTTAATGGGTAGTTTAGGAGTAGTAATAGGATTTGTTCAATTAGGGGTTGATTAGGATCAAATTGTATAGGACTCAAATTAGGATTGTAGGTTAATTTGGCCTTGGTAATCAATTAGGGATCAAAAGCAATAGGATTAGACATAGGGTAACCAACCAAAACACCATGAACACCCAAAAGCAAAATAAAGAGAACAAGAATCCAATAAAGAGAAAAGAACAATAATTGATGAAGAACGAAGCAAAAGATGAACAAATCAACACAAAGAGCTCAAAATGAAACAAAAATGAATATATATTGAAACAACTCCAATATACGGTCCAAGAAAAATACAAGAGAGTACAAATACCCAAGTAGAAGAAAAATACATCAAAAATATGAAAAACGACGAACAGGGGTTACAGGTCTCTTCAAAAAGCATGCCCCAGTTGATGAGAGATCCAGATCTCCTCAAAAAGCACGTCGATGCACTACACCGGGTAAGTAGTGCACCGCATAACTTATGGACCAACTGATCTCCTAAAAAAGCGTGCATCCAATTAGATTAATGATCCAAATCGAGCCATGTCATTAGGTATGATTTAATTTTCTTTACTTAATTATTAATTCATATTAATTAATTAAAATTTTCAAAAAATAATTTAAATTCAGAACAATTAATTAAAAACTAAAGTAAAATAATTATAAATTTGAAAAAGTATTAAAATATTCCAAAAAATAATTATTAATTTACAATAATTAATTAAAAATTCAGAATTTACTTATACAAAGAAATTGACCAAAAAATCCGAAAAAATAATTGAAAATTGGAAAAACTTAGAAAAATCCCAAAAAGTCACAAAAAATTCAGAAAATCTTCAGAATAATTCTGGGCATTTTACAAAGTCATAGAAACTCTGTTAGACCCTGAGCAAGGTTCATCTGTCCTTGAAAGCTTCGATATGTTTTCTAAACCATTCTCAATATGCAAACTACTCTTTGAATGCAGTAAAACTCAGTCTTCAGAAGTGGGGGTCTTGTGATATGAGTAAAAATAGAACCAAATCGGGACTGTTCAAATTGAGCACAAAACCTAAAGCTCTCATGGGTAAAATGGTAAATTTCAACAGATAGAGGCCCGTAAAAGGAAGTAGGGCCTCTTTTACGCCCAACAACTTAAAATAAGCATATCATACTTGTTGCCATAGTACCCCATATCCTCTTCAGAAACAATGTAATCACAAATTATGTTTTCCAAAATTTTCATATCTTCTGAGTTTTCTGACTTGGGCATTAGAGGGTTTCGTCGGGGCCAACACAGTGTTTCCGACTGCTTTGTAGGTCAATCAGAGTGATCACAAGTGTTTCGATCAAATCTAAGCGTTCACACGAGTTAGATTTCACAATCAATATCAGTTTGCGACGGTCAACATCGGCGAAAAATAAAGGTCAAATCTTTTATTGCTTCCATAAAAGAATTCACAATATTTGTTTGCTCCAGCGCTGAAAATAGTAGCCACAGTGCCAATGCAAAATTGATCCAAATTAATCTCTTACCAAAACTCTAACCTTAGGCTTAACTAAACTTATCTTCACACGAGATCTGCCCTACTCAATGCCCTACTCTGGCATCATCTCGGTTACATATCAATCCGATCGACTCAATGACGTCGATCTTTTCCCAATTACATCTTGTTAGGAGCGGCAGTTATTCAGTTGGAAGTTAATTGATACAGTTTGAAGAGGAACTGATACATGGAGATAATCTTGGTATTAAATGGTGGTTGGGTTGTTAATGGGCAGGATTTAGTGGAGCTCGGTTCATGTGAAGATAGTTATTCAATTAGGAGTTAGTTATGAGGAATTACATGTGTTGTATGTAAAATACAGTTCAACTTCTGCATTTGTACATTCTATAAAAAGGGGAAGAATAAGTTGCAAGAAAGGAATCAAGAAACCAATAAAATTCCCAATTCTCTTCTCTCAACTGAGCTTGCTCAAGCTCTAGCTTTCACCAATAGCGAGGAACAAACATTCAAGATCCAGAGGTCCTGACATGGTATCCGAGACAACCATCGGCGAAGGTGATGATCGGGATGTTAGCAGTACTTCAATGAAGGTAAATATGAAGGAGATGAAGAGCCATATGGCAACGGTGCAAAATCAACTAGAGTTTGTTGTTGATCAACTTAAGGTGATGACTCTTAAATGCCATCAAACACTAGCACCTGCAACTCTTGTGATTCCGGCGACCAATCCAACCCCTAGTTCCTAACCCTAAATTCCCTTCTGATTCGAGCAATTGTCCTCAAATTGAAGTTTCCATCATTCTTTGAGGGAGATCCTACATAATGGATTTGTAGTGCTGAACAATTCTTGGAGTTTTATGAGAATGAACATATGCAAAAACTTAGTTTGCTTCATTGAATTTAAAAGGGAGAGTTGCTCAGTGGTATAGGAGGCATATCAAAAATTGAAGAGTCATTACTTGGCAAAAACTCTTTGAAGAGTTGATCACTAGGTTTGGCTCGACAGAGTTCCAAGATTATGAGGGTATGTTGTTGAAATTAAGCCAAAAGAGTGATCTAGAGGGGTATGTGCATGAGTTTGACAGATTGTGCACTTTGTTGAGGATTGGACTGAGAAATATTATCTCACTACATTTGTATGTGGATTGAGGGATTAAATTCGATGGGATGTTAAGTCTTAGAAACCTAAAAATGTTAATGCGGCTACAGGGTTGGCTCGAGGGTATGAAGAGAAGTGTTGTGCACCAAGAGATTCAACAAGGTTCCATTCCAATCCAAAGGAACCTCTTTTACCAGTCCAAGTACTAATTCCAAGAACCAAGAAACTCCTCATTCAATCACAAACTTTCCTAAACCACTAATTCCTCGTGAGCTCAGAGAAATGAAAGCTAAAGGATTATGTTTTAACTGTGATAAAAAATATATACAGGTCACATGTTTAAATAATAATAAAAAATTCATTTTCTTGGAGATGTTTGATGAGGAAGAAAAGGAAAAAGGGAGTTTTGAGGTTGCTGCTGGAATGAGTATGGAAGGTTTTATTCCAGGAATTTCCTACCACGCACTCACAAGATCATCAATCTAGATGTGGCAAAAACTCAAAATTCACCTTTAAAAAGAAAGTTATGATTGCAAAACTCAGTACTCGGTTCATTGTACGAGCAGCTTCGCCACCCATAAACTAAACAACTCGGTGCTCAAATCGTTATCCGAGCAGCTTTGCAAAGCTCAATAACAAAAAAATAGCTCGGTGCTCGGATCATTATCTGAGAAACTTTGTGAAACCCACCCCAAAGTTAAAACATCTCAGTGATCAGATTGTCATCCGAGCAGCAACAGTTTTCCAAGCAGCACTAGTGGATCCGAGGAACATTAGGGCATCCGAGGAGAAATAGGGATCCGAGTATTAGTATGGGATCCAACAAGTACTAGTGGATCCGAGGAGCAGTAGGGTATCCGAGGAGCACCAGGGATCCGAGAAGCAGCATGATATCCTTGTAGTACTAGTGTGTCTGAATACTAGTACGGTGTCTGAGTAGGACTAGTGGATTTGAGGAGCACTAGGGCATCCAATGAGCACTAGTGTTATGGGCAGTAAAGGTATCCAAGGAGCACTAGAGATCTGAGCAGCAAAGGTATTCGAAAAGTACTATGGGCACTAAGCAGCTCGGTGCTCGGATTGTCATCTGAGATGCTCGACACCTCATGGTCTAATCTAGCCCTAGAATTGCCTAAAAATTTGTGCTCTCCTAAACTTTTTATTAATACTTAAAAACAATTATAAATTTAGGAAATTTAATTAAAATTTTCAAAAAATAATTATATATTTAGGGAAATTGTAAAAATTTCAAAAAAAGTAATTATAAATTTGGAAAGCTTAATTAAAAATTCTAAAAAATGATCATAAATTTCAAATTATTAATTGGATGTCTCTAAAATGGTTACTGACCCCAAGAAATCGAGTAAGGCTGCATGCATTTACGAAGGTCTGTATGACCACCTGTTGTCCAAAGCTGAACGAAATAGTCCCCAAAGGCAGTGACTCTCAGCCTCTGGAATTTGGGGGCTTATGATACGAGTAAAATTTGAAGCCACATGATCTCAACTGTAATACCCTAATTCTTTATTTTTAATTAAATGAAGGTTTGTGAATTTCACGTGTATTGTACGTACTAATTCATGTGCATTTTTCTATAAAATTATTTATTTTGTAACATGAACAAATATTTTTCTATCTCTCTCTTCTATATTTTGAAAGCTTAATTAAATTCTAAAGCCTAATTGTTTATTTTAAGCCCATACTAATTATTTAATTATTTTAATTAGCCCATGGGGTTTTTAGCCCACTAATTGAAAGGCCACTAGTTTATTTCTCTTTTATTTAACATGACTTGTAGTGTATATCAATTTTTTAGACAAATAATTAATTTATCATGTACAACTTGTAATCAGGGGATACTAGTTCGGCACGTGCATGCACTAGAGTGTGCATTGTGCACACTCTTACCTAGGTCGGATGGAGTCAAGGAGAGAGTGGGGGAGTGGCTTAGTGGAGAGGTGGATTGTGTTCATGGGTTGTTACTCTAACTCCCTAACAGATCCTAGCCCCTAATCTACAACTATCTAATTCAATCATGGCCCTCCATCCCACCTTAGAAAAGTATAAATACCCCGCCCCCCGTATGCACAGAATACACTAAAAGTTTGTAGAGAAAAGAAAGAAAGACGATACATAAGAGAGTAAAAAGATTGAGAGAGAGTTAGAAGGAAAAAAAAGATTGAGAGTGTTCTAGATTGTGTGTGTTCATTCCTTGGAGGCTGGCCATTTCATTGGAGGAAAGAGAGAGGCTCGGGTTCACTAGGCAAAGAGGAGAAGGCAATCGTGGTGGCTCAAACTAGGAGGAGAAGGACCGCTCGTGTGTTCAAGGAGATTCTAGGAACTTTTTGTAGTGTTTTCGTCAAATAGGTGGGTGTTTTTCTATACTTCTAATCTTAGACACCATGCTAGGAGTTTTTGATTAAAAAGAATGCTAAAGAAACTAATAAGATAACCATACATTGGCTCTAAAAAGGACTTGGTAGATGATTGAGTAAATGCTTGATGAATTGCATGCTAGTTGTTATAAATCATGTTTATTGTGGTAAAATTGCTTTATTGCTATGAAAATGTGAAATTGGAACCATGTTAATTGTAGAAAAATGCTTGTGAACGATGAGTAGATGAAATTGTAATTAGTGCTTATTTTAACTATTGTGACACTAGTACAATAGATGAAACCATGTCATTGGGTGATTGTGGATAAAAGAGAAAAAAAAGGAATTAATATTCTTTAATAAAGTTGTAATGTTAAAATTCGGTATGGAGTTGTTAAATTGTAATTTTGCAATTGTAGGCATATAACACAAATTAGAATGAGAAATACATGTTTTGTTGTCAAAAAAATATTTTTAAAACACTGGTTTATTAATTATACATAAATACAGTATTCTGGAAATTTTTATGGCTTTATGTGAAGAAGAGACAAAGTTAAGAGCTTTTGAAAAACGAAGAAATTTTGATAAACAGAGAGTCGAAATAAACCTATTTTTATCTACTCTCATATCAGTTAGACACTATGGTCATACTGGTTGGGGAGGGGGGGGGGGGGGGGGGGGGGGGGGCAGTGAGCTTTGCTGTAGCTTGGCGGTAGCCCTTCTGTGTGGGTTCGAGTCACAGCAGAGGCTTTTTATTCCAAAAATTCGATTTTTCCTAAAACCCCGAGACAGAGCTTAAGCTTAATTAAGCCCTCCTTTAGAACAGTTGGGCACTGTGTCCCTTTTGGCTAGAGCATGGGGGTTAGTTAGGTGACTGTTCACCTTGGGGCTGTGTGTTGCAGGTTCGAAACTGGCTGAGGCCACTTTTTTTTAAAAATCTGATTTTTTTTAAATACATTTGACTTTTTTTCGTTTTAATATGAAATAAAAATTGAGAAAATGTTAGGAAAGTTTCTGACTTCACAAATTATTATTTTAAAATATGTGGACTTCTAAATTGAGAAATATGAGTAAGAATCGAGAGTGAAGAATTTATCTTAGAGTTGATTCTTTTGAAATTCCCAAACTAAACTAATGACCTTTTTTTTTAACATAGAAAGAATTGAAAAGAGATTAATTGAGAATTTCTACTTATAATTATTGAGTAGAATTAAATGAGGAATTGGTTAAAGAATATGCAAGTTGTGCATGGAAATGTGTTGAAAAGAGAACTTGATGAAATGTGAAACTTTGTGAACAAATATGCTTACTTCTATGAACATGAAAAGCGGACTTAGACTAGAATTTTAGCTACGACTATACATCGGCAAGAATGAAAAATGTTGAAAAGAGAATTATGATATTTTGACCAAGTTTGGGTCGTTGTTTATGATTGATGTGGAAAGACCTGATGTAGGAGTAATGCTAGATTCTAGAATATTGACCTTCAATTATACATAAGCATTAGATACATAGTGAAGATGTGATGAACGTAAGAGAAAAACATGAGTATGAGGGTCATTGGATTGGCGGTGTGAGAGTATTCACATGATATCCCATGATGCGTCATGAATAGGGCGTGGATACTACTCCAGAGTACTGTCCCGGTGTCGACGCTTATGGGATGGTCTAATGACTACCGGTGGTGCCATGTCTATGGTAGGAGGGAAATTGACCACAGGATGCCTATATGTTGAGTCATGTGTCAGTGCGTGGGGTTCACTCCAGGGCGCCTAGACGTGGGCTCGTAACTCATGGAACATGTAATACCCCGATTTTCATTTATGAAAATTATTAATTTTTGCACGTAGTGTGCACGTGCAATTTTTGTAGTATGAAATCTTGTAATTATTTTCATTATGGATGATGAGTATATGTGTGTGTGTATATATATATATATATATGTATGTATATGTGTTCTTTAATTATTTTTATAAAGGCCCATTTTCTTCAAATAAACATAAGCCTTTCTTTTTAGCCCAAATCTAATTTATTTTTGTAAATCATTATTTGGCCCATTAAATAAAGCCCATGAGTTATTTCTCTTCTGATTACAACTTGTAATGTAGGATATTTTTATAAGATTATTTTTATAGAAAATATAATGTACAACTTTTTTTAAAATGGAGAACTAATGAATGCACGTGCATTGCACGTACACGTGCAAAAAAAAACACCATGTAGGCCGGTTTTGGTATGGAGGGAAAATGGAAAAATTGAGTGGAGTTATGGGTGGTGGTTGCCTGATCATGGTTGGTTACTACAACTCCCCCTTGAATCCTAGCCTTTTATTTTTAACTCCTAGATTGATCCTAACCCTTCATTTGCTCCAAATTTTAGTATAAATACCCCCCCTCCCCCTAGCCTAGTTATTTTTATACCCTTCATTTCTCCAAAATCTATATTAGAAAATACATTTGTTAGTAGTGATTTATTAGTAGTAAGTGAGATAAAAGATTGAGAGTTGTGTGTGAGTGAGTTGTGCTTGCACCAAAGGAAGGCCGGCATCACTAGAAAGCTCTCTGGATTGGCATCTTTGAGGCTCGGTTGTGCACATCAAGGAGGAGGAGGAACGCTCTTTTGGCAAGGACTCTTGTGTTAGGAGGTGTTGCAATTTTATTCTCTCTAAATAAGGTGGGTTATTTTTCATGTTTCTAATTAGATAGCATGCTAAAATTAAATTGAAATGATAATGCATGAAAAATATTAATAAGAGTACATTTAATTGGAAAAATGGCTTATTAGTTGCTTGGAATGTTGCTAAATAGATTGTATGTGATTCCATCATCAAATTTAAGTTGTGTGTGAATTATTTATAGCTATGGATTGCTTGAAGTAAAATTCGTTGTTAGCATCAAAAACTAAATGCAAATGTTAGTAGATGAAAATGTTGTTTTATGTGCTTAAATGAACCTTTTTGTGATAATGTGGTAACGAATAACTTAAAATATAATTTGTGGGTTTGTGAAAGGAATATAAACAGAGAATTGATATAGGGAATATTGATGTTAAGTTGGATAAGAAATGTCGAAAAGAAATGTGGTAGTAGTAGCATACAATTTAAACTAATTGTATGAAAAATATGTGTTTAATTATTGGAAAAATTATTTTTAAATTACTGGAGTATTAATTATTATTTGAATAACTATTCTGGAGATTTACAGTAAATTTAGTAAAAGCAAAACTCAAATGAGAGCTTTTGAAACATCGAAATGTTCGATTAAACAGAGAATTGATTTAACTAAAATATAAGTTGTATTCAAGAGAACTTGAGCCTATAGCTCAAGTGATCGGGAGGCCTTTAAATGCTACAGTGTGTGCAGTTAGGTTCTCACAGATCGATGGTTCGATCCTTGATGACACCATGTTTTTTTGTGCATTTAAAAAATTAAACCAAGCTTCAGCCGAGAGTATATAACTCTCCAAAATCCCCTTTATATCGAACAGCATGATTGGCCTAGTGGCCAGAGCGTGCGGCTTGCTTCTTCTTGATCGCTGGTTCGAATCCTGGTTTCGGCCAGAATTAAACTTTGTGGAAAAAATGATTTTTTGGTGGATTTTGATGTCTAAAAATTATGAAAAAAATACTATTATTATTCTAAAATTATGTGTGACTTATGAAAAATAAATCGGGAGTTATTGAAATGAAATAGAGTATATTTTGGGAATAAAAGTGTAGTTAGAACTATGGTTCTACACTTGTATATTTTTGTGAAAAATGCATTTTGCAAAAGAATTGAAATAAGTGCTAGAAAAGATGAATAACAAAGAAAGAAAATATATAAGGTGAAGTGGTGTGAATTATTCTTGTTAAAGAATAGTGTGACAATAATGAGTTGTGAATATTCATTTTGACCATATACTTAGTGATATAATTTTTAATGTGGAAATAAATATTGGATGAAATACATGATGAATGATTGAACTCCATGTATGGTTATTGACTCATGAATAATTTAGAAATCATGTGATTGGAAAAGAGAAATGTTATTGAGTATGAAAACTCAAACATGTGAATTTGTGAATTGAAATTGAAAATTATGGTGTAGCCAGAACTCACCCCGGCAAGTGAAAGTGATGAATTATGATTATTGAAATTGAAAAGACCAGTTTGGGTCATTGTGAAATGAAAGAAATAAGACCGGTAGTAGTGAGAGGGCTAACTCTAAGAGATTGATTTTTTTCATGATTTCATTAAATTAAGAATTAGTACATAGTGAAGAGGTGATGAAAGTGAGAGAAAAACACAAGTATGAGGGCCTCGAGTCTACGATGTGAGAGTGATCCACAGAATGCATGCTTGATGCGTCAGGACATGGCATGGGCACTACTCCAGAATTATCGGGATCTTGGCAATACTTGTGGGATGTTTGGTGACTGCAAAAGGATCGTGTGCCATGAAGGAGGCTGAATTGCCACAGAATGCATGCTTGATGCGTCAAGACATGGCATGGGATTCCCCGCCAGGTTTTCTGTACATGAGCTTGTACTCATAGATCATCTAGGATACTTACTGTAGTTACAGTAGTAGATTAAATCATGACGAGGGATTGAACCCTACAAGATAAAGAACGATTAAGAGGCTTGCCCTCAGACCTATGTAGTATGGGATGCATAGAATCCGAACAAGTGTGCATTAGTGTCATATAATATAAATAATTGCATTAAGGACTAAGTGCACAATCACAACACGACATCAATAAGGTATTCCCTTTAGTTTGATATGTGACAAGTTTGTATTTGTTAAATATGGAAAATCAGTTATACTATTTCCGGCATAGAGAGGACGGCCGTGTATAATGTTCGTCGGTTAAATAAACTGACATACCCACAGTTTTGTATGCAGGGTAAACGACATGATAAAGATTAAAGAAGCACAGATGCTTAGAGACTATTCAAATGTTGATATACTTTTATATAAATGTTGTAAATTTGCTTCCGCTATAAAATGTAAAGTGTAAAGTTTTCATGTAACTTTGATGTAAAGTGAAAAATTTTAATTTCCTTATAAAATTGTACGAAAGAAGTGTAAAGATCCTGTGGAATCTCGAATTCAGTTGTGTTTTGGAATTCGGGGTATTACAGAACACCTAGGATACTTACTGTATTTACCATAGTAGATTAAGTCATGGCGAGGGATCGAACCCTACAAGATGAAGAATGGTTAAGGGCTTGCCCTCGGACCTATGTAGTATGAGGTGCATAGACTCTGAACAAGTGCGCATTAGTGTCATATAATGTAAGCCACTACATTAAGGACTAAGTGCACAGCACAACACGACATCAATAGGATAGTCCCTCTGTAGCTTTGTTTGTGATCAAGTTTGTAGTTTGTTTAAGTATTGAAAATCGTTATACTGTTCGGCATAGTGAGGATGGCCGTGTATAATATTTCGTTGGTTGAAAGCAACTGACGCGTCCGCAGTTTTCTATACATGGTAAAGTGCTTGGCAAGATTAAAGTATGCATGCTGCTTAAAGATTGATTCAAATGTTGTATATTTTTATCCATGTAATTGTTGTAAATTGCTTCCGCTGTATAAATGTAATGTAAATGTAACTCTGATGTAACAAAAGTTTTTAATTCCTTGTAAAATCGTACGAAGAGAAGTGTAAATGTAGTACCCCGTATTTTTAAATATTATTTTTAAGAGTTATAAATAAATTAAAATGATTTTTGGTGATTTAGTAAATATTTTCTGAAGATTTATCTTTTTACACGTACAAAACACGTGCAAATGTTTTCTTGGGAAGTTCAAAGTCAAAATTTATTTTGTGGAAATTCATTATTTATTATTATACTAGATTTGCCCGTGGGCACGTGCCTATGGCACGTCTTCGGAATGATACAACATATGAAAGTCTTATAAACAGTAAAACAACAATTATGTAGCTAAAGTTTGAATAGTAAAATAATAGTTAGTTGTAATAAAAGTCCGTGTTTTCATTAGTATATGTCGAAAAATAATTATAAATGGCGATGTAAAATCCAACTTTTAGAACTTTGAGTGTGAAAAATGATGAAATTTAACTGTTGATGAGATATTTATTATTTTCAATGTAACATGAGCAATAAAAAAATGCATAAAAAATCTGAAAATTTACAAACCTGAAATCTGAAAATATAAATTTCTGAGTAGAGAGAGAGAGAGAGAGAGAGAGAGAGAGAGAGAGATATAAATAAATAAATAAATAAATAAATAAATAAATAAATAAAGGAGTTGTTTAGAGGGATATGAATTTGAGTTTTGGGGGGAGAACTTTTGAGTGGAAAAATATGTTTTGTGAGGTTAGATCTGGACCATTGATTTCAACCCTACTGAATGAAAGCCACTTGATAGCTTTCTTTGTGTTTTATTATATAGATATTATTTGTGAATTTTCTGGATTTTTCTGATATTTATTGGACCTATTTGCAAATATTACAAAAGAAGAAAATTTGTGCAAAATTACCGAATGGGGTGAAAACTCCAAATTTTCGGATTGTTTAGGCTGGCTGGGCCTAATGCCTAGTCAACTAAGGGTTAAAAAGTTTACTTCTTATTTTAATGAATTTGGTTTATTTTACAAGTTTTGATAAAAGAGAATCTTTTTGCAAAATTGCTATTTATAGGGATGAAAATGCAAAATCATTTTCTGGGTTTTCCATATAGTTCCGGCTGCTTCTAGTGGGGTTCTTTTTGATTTTTGAACTCGATTAAATTGGTTTTATCAAGTTTCCAAGTATATGGATCTATTTATGTAAAGTTAAATTTAAAGGGAGTGTTTTTACAAATGTGTTAACCCTAATTCTCTTGATTTCCGGCCTATTTAAAAGGGTGGAGTGCAGCCGTCTTTCGCTGCACAACACAAAGGTTTTATTATTATTATTTTCTTGAAGTTTTAAAGAGGAGATCTTGGATTTCTTGCGAAAGAAGGATTTTGCGTATTGCTTTATTATCTTCATTTGATCTCTTCAACAAGGTGAGTGACATGTTTTGTTTTGTTTTATTTTATGTATGTTGTATATGATGATCTATCTATTAGAAAGCATGCTAGGATTTTTGTATATATGAAGTTTTGAAGAGTAGATAAATTAAAAGTGAATCCTTTCATGAAACTATATATGTTATTGATAATTTAAACCCTAATTTGTTGACTTGAGATTGTTAAAGAACTTAATAGAAATCATGAGTAGGATGCTTTCCTTCATATACTTTCTGTTTTAACTTATCATGATGTCTTGCATTACGATGTTGCATAAAAAATGATAAAAAGATTACCTTCACTTGTGTATAAGTGCATAAACTCTATTGGGAGCTTTCGTTGAGTAGAAATTTGATTAGAGATTGTTTTGATTGCTCATATGCATAGACAAATTATTGTGAACGATTGTGGATAAATTTAATGGCTATTGGATCTAAGAATTAAGTCTTGGAGTTTGAGAAAGAAGTTTAGATTTAGATCTATGCATTATGATCAATTTGGGGAATTTCGTGATTTTGTGAAGTTTTGAGAAGTTTTCAATTGGATATGAATGGTTTTAGTACTAAGATTAAATCTAAATATTTCACTATTTTAATTGATGAGTTTTCAAGTTTTCTTGGTGCACAAACATTTGTTCATATATCTTATTTCGTTGTTTTTGAAGAAATTGGATTTTTTTGTGTTTTGTAGATTTTTGATTGAATCTTAATTATTTCGGCATTGATATGGTTTGGAACATAGTACGAAATTATTTGATGTATGAATAATTCTTAAAAACTCTAGTTTTGATGTATGCACATATTCATGTTTTATTTTGAAGAAATTCATCAAAAAGCTATTTTTATCAATTCAAAGTGGTTTCGATTTGTTTTATGGACTCTTATATACTTTACAAGTCATATTTGAACACATCAGAATTTTACCTTTTACAGATTTGGTTTTTATAAAGTAAAACTCCGTATCGGTTGAAATGTGCACAACTAAAACTGCAGTATGGAGGACTGATAGTCGACCGACCAATGTCGACAGTCGACTGTCGGGGTCTTGGCTGAAGTATTTTTTTGAAGTCTCGAAATTTCCAACTGGATAGTCGACTTGCTTCCTTATACATTCGACTGTCTCTACTCTGAATTAATGTTTTCTTTAAGTGTTGAATTTTTCTGCAGGACAGTCGACTGTCACTGCTCAGATTTGTGTTTTCTTGATGTATTGGATTTTCATGCGGGACAGTCAACTGACCACTTTACACAGTCGACTGGTCTACTCTGATTTATGTTTTCTTAAAATTTTGGATTTTACGCAGAACTGTCGACCGATGACTTTCTACAGTCGACTGCTACTACTTAGATTTTTATTTCTTGAAGTGCTGGTTTTTCACTCTGGATAGTCGACCGACTCCGGTTTACAGTCGACTGTTACTGATATTTTCTTGAGTTATCCTGATATTCTTTAAATGATTGACTGTTTAAAAGTTTTTGGATCTATAACTTACTATTCTAAATATTACCCTTTCTACAGAACATACGTTTTCAAAATGTTTTATTGTTGGGTTTGGATTCTGGAATTTTATAAAAGATTTGGGTTTTGTTGATTGGAGAAGTTTCTTCATATAATCGTTTTGATGATGGATTTGTAAGTTTTGATCTTGATGATATCTCTAGGAGTTGAGTGGGAGTCCTGTGAACCGACAGTTGAGATTTGTTGATTTAGACCAGTTGGGTCTTGGGGTCGTTGTTGAGTATTTAAGTCCGGCAGGATACACTAACTCTAGAGATGGAAATTTTGTGTTTTAATAATAACCAACTTAAGGATAGGCACTAGTGGAGATGTGATGGAACTTGAAAAACGTAAGTATATGCTCTTGGTTTTGTTAGTCCCACGGATGCGTTCCAAGACTGGAGGTTGTTCTATCTCGAGAGGACATTTGTATGTTCGCGTGTCGAGGGTCTGCAGGCCTATTCACGAATGTACCTGGGTGTATCTACACGTCGAAGGCCTTGCAAGCCTATTCGTGGGGTACACGGTTGGGAGGTGATTCTCCGGTTTTTGAGCTATCTTACATGATGCTTGCGCGTCGAGGGCTGTGGTGCCTATTCGCAGAGTATTCTGGATCTTGTTTCCATCACCGTAGTAGGATTAGTTGCATAAAGAGGGATTTAACCCTATAAAGTGGAGATCGATAAGGGCTTACACCGGACCTATGTACTATGGAATGCATAGAATCCGACAAGTATGCATTAGAGAGTCAGCATGTAGCTATTGTGTTTTCTTGACTTGGTTTTATGCTTGTGTTTTCCTGTTTTTCCTACACTTGACACTTAGTCTAGATTTAGTTGATGTTTTCATGTATTACTATTTACTATCTTATATTCCTTGATGTTTCCATGCTTTACTTATTGTGATTTCTCATTTCATTTATTCTTGCTACTAATACATGTTGTTGATGACTTTATGCCTTATATTTTATTTATGTTGTTTTCTCTTATGTCACTCACACCGTTATGGCTGACCCCTGTAGTTTTGGGGGTTAGGGTTATCTCTAGCCTCATGTTTTATAGGTAGGTGCTTATAGCTTGGGATTTGGATGTTTGTGCTAAATTGATATTATAGCTTATGTAAAATTATAAAAGAAAGTGTTGTAAGAAAGAAATTTGTAAATCAAGGTGTTTTGTATTCCGCTGTATTTTGTAAACAATTATCGTAATAAAAGTTGAAATAAAAAATTATCTATGTTTTTTGGCTATGTTTACTATTGCAATTGAAGTTGATACTAGGAATTGTGCCACGTATTTCTGAGATATCATATTGGAAATTCGGGGCGCTACAGTAAAGATCCTGTGGAACTTCGAATTCAGTCTGTTTTGGAATTCTGAGTGTTACAGAGTGGTATCAGAGCCACGCTTCCAAGTAGTACAAATTTATAAGGAACGACACCCTAGAGTGGACAATAGAGCGTGTGTTGAGTATAGAGATTTAAATGTAAGTCACTTACGTTTGTGTTGCTCTATGATTTATGCTTCTTCTTCGAGATGGCAGATCAGTTCGACCCAGCTGGAGGTGATGACTGGTACATAGTTGAGGAAGATTACTACCCCGAGCAAGCTGATTCAGATGAAGAAGATCCTGAAGAATTCGAAGATGAATGGCCTGAGTCCCGAGAGATCACTCCACCTCCGGATTCATCTAATGATTCCTCCGATGAGGAAGAACCAATTCCGAGTAGTCTCATTGTGTCTCTTAAGAGGCAGGTAGAGACTCAGAGGGAGAGAGTGGAGCTGCTGCAGGCACAGTTTGCGAAGTGCAAGGAGAGCATTGCAACTCTCAGTCATCGTGTTTGGGAACTGGAGAAGAGGAAAAACATGTACGATGTACTGAAAGAAGAAGTGGCAGAACTACGGGAAGAGCTTCGAGAAGCCAAGAGGAACCGTAGGAACTAGAATTTTGTGTCTACTTACTGCTTTCATTTGGTGTCAGAAATGTTTTAAATTTGAATGTACAAAGTTTGAAATTCAATGAAATGAATAGTTGATTTAAATTCATATTTCCTACTTTGAATTTAATGGATCTTTTGCATCAGAATATGGCTGGAAGAAGAGCTAGAAACGGAGAAGGTCCAGACTTGGAAACAGAGTTAGCGAGGGTCTATCAGACACTCAATGCCGTTGCCATGAATCAGAATCAGGGGAGGGTGCCTGTGAATCCAATACCCGAAGCAATCAAACTCTTTGAATCATTCAAGCAGATGAAACCACCCGTGTTTGAGGGAAAGTCAGACCCTGACACGGCTGACAATTGGATTCGATAGGTAGAGACTATCTTCGAAGTCTTGGAGACTCCGGAGGGCAGCAAAGTGAAGTTGGCTGCGATGCAGTTCGAGAAGGATGCGGCTGTGTGGTGGCAGTCGATGAAGAAGACGATGGGAGATATTGTTCTTGGCTGGGAGGAATTCTTGGAGGAATTCCGCAGTCATTATTTTCCATCAGACATCCAGGAGAAGAAGGCCATGGAGTTTCTGGCGCTGCAGCAGGACGGCATGTCGGTTAGGGAGTATGAGATAAGATTCACTCAGCTCTCGAGGTATGCCCCCGAATTGGTGATGGATAAGGCGAAGAAGGCTCAAAAATTCGAGCATGGTTTGAGGACAAGTCTGAGATCCCGGATGATACCCCTCGGTAGCAGGAGGTTTGACAAGCTGGTCAAATGAGCTGCAGCCATTGAGGCGGACATGGAGCAGTTCCATGCTGTTCAGAATGGGAGGAACAACTGGAATGTGGGGAAGAGGCCCGCAGTTGCTGAAAATGTCAGGGGACAGCCACTGGCTCAAAGGTTCAAGCCTACAGGTGCGAATGCTGTTCATGTGGCTGGGAGACCCGGGAATACTTGGGTGAGACCTCCTGTGACTTGTTTCAACTGTAGAGAGATAGGTCACTACAAGTCTCAATGCCCAAAGCTGCAGGATGTCGTCCGTAATGGACTAACTCAGCAAGCCTGGAAGAAGCCGTACCAGCAGGGGCAAGTATTTGCCTTAACTGAAGCTGACGCTGATGAAGTGGATCACGTCATCACTGGTATGAGGGAGGATGTTTAGGAGTGTTTTTCTATTGTTTATTTTTCTCGCTTTATATAGTGAACTGTTATGTAACGAGTGTGTGTTATGTAACAGGAGAACTTTATTTGAATAGAAAGAAAGCTGTTGTTTTGTTCGACACTGGACCCTCTCATACCTTTATATCACCTAAATTTTCTAAAGTTTTGGGAGTTGAACCGAAGGTATTTCCAGGCAAGGTCTTAGCAGTAGCTACTCCGTCAGGGGAGACTTTAACCACTGATCGGTACTTTGCAGACTGCGAGATCGTGATTGGAGATAGAATTTTTGGGATTGATCTGATCGAGCTGAATGTCTTGGAAGTCGATGTTATCATTGGCATTGATTGGATGTCGGTGTACAGTGTGAGCATCGAGTGCAAGACCAAGGAAGTAACAGTGAAGGCTCCAGGTGGTCCTGATGTCACTTTCTAAGGGAAGAGGAGATGTTCAATTTGGTGGCTGCTATCAGCAAGAAGAAAGGGATTCTTGTAGAGGTGTAGCAAATTCCAGTGGTTCGGGATTATCCTACTGTATTCTTGGAGGATTTGCCTGGGTTACCTCCGCAGCATGATGTAGAGTTCAGCATCACTATTCAGCCAGGGAGTGCACCCATTTCCAAGGCACCATATAGGATGGCGCCTATGGAGCAGGATGAGATCAAACGGCAGATTGAGGAACTGTTGGAAAAAAGCTTTATTCAACCGAGTGCGTTGCCTTGGGGAGCACCGGTGCTGTTGGTAAAGAAGAAGGATGGTTCGATGAGGATGTACATCGATTACCGAGAGCTGAATAAGGTCACTGTTCAGAAAAAATATCTAATTCCAAGAATTGATGACTTGTTCGATCGTCTACAAGGAGCGGTTGTTTTCTCCAAAATAGATCTTCGATCAGGATACCATCAAGTTCGAGTGAAGACTGAAGATGTGCATAAGACTGCGTTCAGAACTTAACACGGGCATTACAAATTCTTAGTTATGCTGTTTGGAATGACGAATGCACTTGCAATCTTCATGGACATGACGAACAGAGTTCTAAGGCCGTTTATTGATTCTTTCGTCATGGTGTTTATCGATGATATTCTTGTGTGCTCCAAGTCAGAAGAGGAGCACACATAGCATCTAGCAGCAGTTTTAAGGAAGCTTCAGGAGCATGGGTTGTATGCCAAGTTATCCAAGTGCGATTTCTGGAAATCTGAGGTGGCATTCCTAGGTCACATTCTTTCTAAGGAGGGAGCGGCAACTGATCCGCAGAAGATAGAGGCGGTGAAGGATTGGTCAAGGCCTACTACAGTGGAAGAAATCAGGAGTTTTCTTAGGTTAACTGGATACTACATAAGGTTTATTTAGGGCTATGCATAGCTAGCCGTGCCGCTCACTGGTCTGACCAAGAAGAATGTGAACTTCAAGTGAACTGAGCAGTGTGAGGCAAGAGAGGCTGACTACTGCTCCCATTCTAGCTTTGCCTAGAGCAGGAGTTGAGTATGATGTCTACAACGACGCTTCACATCGTGGGCTTGGTTGTGTCTTAATGCAAGAAGGGAAAGTGATCGCTTATGGGTCTAGGCAACTAAGACCACATGAGAAGAATTATCCGACTCATGATCTAGAGTTGGCTGCGATTATCTTTGCCATAAAGCAATGGAGACATTGCGTGTATGGTGAGAAGCTGAATATGTACACGGACCATAAGAGCTTGAAGTACATCTATCAGCAGAAGGATCTGAATCTAAGGCAAAGGAGATGGCTGGAAATACTTGAGGACATTCGTCCAGAGATTAAGTGCCATCCTGGGAAGGCTAATGTTGTTGCTGATGCACTTAGCCACAAGAGTAGTCTGGCTAGTTTGATTACAACTCAGAGGCATATTGTAGAGGAGTTGGATCGGGCTAGTATTGAAGTCATTCTGCAAGGCTTGGGATCGTCTTTAGCTCAGTTGAGGCTTCAACCAACGTTGAATGAAAGGATTATCGCAAGTCAGAAGGAAGATGCAGAGATTCAGAAGATGAAGGAGCCGGTTGGTGCTGGTAAGTTGTCAAAGTTTCAAATCAGGAATGAAGTGTTATGGTTTGGAGAGAGACTGTGTTCCGGATTAAGAAAATTTGCAAGAGAATATTCTTCAGGAGGCACATGCTACTCTTCTGTCTGTACATCCGGGTAGTACCAAGATGTATAAGGACATTAAGCAACATTTCTGGTGGTCAGGTCTGAAGCGGGATGTGGCCGAGTATGTGGTGAAGTGTGAGATCTGTCAGCAGGTCAAAGCCGAGAATCAAAAACCCGGAGGTCTATTGCAACTGTTACCTATTCTGGAATGGAAGTGGGATAAAATCAGTATGGGTTTCATCACGGGTTTGCCCAAGAATTCAAAGGGCAATGATGCGATTTGGGTCATAGTCGATCGACTAACCAAATCCGCTCACTTCTTGGCGATGAAACTCACTTCGTCTATGGACAAGTTGGCTGAGCTATATGTTGGTGAGATCGTCAGGCTTCATGGTGTTCCGTTAACCATTGTGTCTGATCGAGATGCTCGGTTTGCTTTGCATTTCTGGAGGAGTCTTCAGACAGCTCTTGGTACCAAGATGGATTTCAGCACTGCTTTTCATCCTCAGACCGATAGGCAAACCGAGAGAGTCAATCGTATTCTTGAGGATATGCTTCGGTGTTGTATTCTAGATTTTGGAGGTAGTTGGGAAAGGCATCTAGCTCTGGTAGAGTTTGCCTACAAAAACAGTTTTCAGACTAATATCGGGATGGCACCGTATGAAGCTCTGTATGGCAGGAAGTGCAGAACGCCTGTTTACTGGTTAGAGTAGGGGAACGGCAAATGTTTGGGTCTGAGATTGTACAGCAGACCTCTAAAAAGATTGATCTGATCAGGAAGAGGTTGGTGGATGCTCAGAGTAGGCAAAAGAGCTATGCAGAAAACCAGAGAAGGGACCTTGAGTTCGAGGTTAGTAAGGGTGTGATTCGCTTCGGCAGAAGTGGGAAGTTATCCCCAAGATTCATAGGCCCGTACAAGATATTGAAACGGATTGGGAAAACTACTTACCGGTTGGAGTTGCCGTAGGAGTTATCTCAGGTGCACAATGTCTTTCATGTGCCTATGCAGAGAGGGTACATTCCGAATCCAAGTCACCATTTCCCTGAGGTGCCGGAGGGTTTGTAGTTGGATCTGAGTTACATTGAGCTTCCGGTTGAGATTGTGGATCATCAGGAGAAAGTCTTGAGGAACAAGACGATACCGATGGTCAAAATAGTCCGGAGAAACCAGTCGGTTGAAGAGGCTACTTAGGAATCCGAGGAGAGGATGATGAGAGACCATCCTGAGCTCTTTGTCTGAGTTTTATTTTTCTTTTCTCTTCTTTCTTTTCCTTCTTTTTCTTCTTGTTGTATTTCTTTTCTTTTTCTCGCTCTGCATGTGTAGTTCCAGGGACGGAACTATTCTAAGGAGGGAGTTTTGTAATACCCTGATTCTTTATTTTTAATTGAATGAAGGTATGTGAATTTTACGTGTATTGCACGTACTAATTCATGTGCATTTTTCTATAAAATTATTTATTTTGTAACATGAACAAATATTTTTCTATCTCTCTCTTTTATATTTTGAAAGCCTAATTAACTTCTAAAGCCTAATTGTTTATTTTAAGCCCATACTAAGTATTTAATTATTTTAATTAGCCCATGGAGGTTTTAGCCCACTAGTTTATTTCTATTTTATTTAACATGACTTGTAGTGTAGATCAATTTTTTAGACAATTAATTAATTTATCATGTACAACTTGTAATTAGGGAATACTAGTTTGGCACGTGCATGCACTAGAGTGTGCATTGTGCACACTCTTACCTAGGCCGGATGGAGTCAAGGAGAGAGTGGGGGAGTGGCTTAGTGGAGAGGTGGATTGTGTTCATGGGGTGGTTACTCTAACTACCAAACTCATCCTAGCCCCTAATCTACAACTATCTAATTCAATCTTGGCCCTCCATCCCACCTTAGAAAAAGTATAAATACCCCCCCTTGTATGCATAGAATACACTAAAAAGTTTGTAGAGAAAAGAAAGATAGAAGATACATAAGCGAGTAAAAAGATTGGGAGAGAGTTAGAAGAAAAAAAAAGATTGAGAGTGTTCTAGATTGTGTGTGTTCATTCCTTGGAGGCGGCCATTTCATTGGAGGAAAGAGAGGCTCGGGTTCACTAGGCAAGGAGGAGAAGGCAATCGTGATGGCTCAAACTAGGAGGAGAAGGACCGATCGTATGTTCAAGGAGATTCTAGGAGATTTTTGTAGTGTTTTTCGTCAAATAGGTGGGTGTTTTTCTATACTTTTAATCTTAGACACCATGCTAGGATTTTTTGATTAAAAATAATGCTAAAGAAACTAATAAGATAACCATACATTGGCTCTAAAAAGGATTTGGTAGATGATTGAGTAAATGCTTGATGATTTGCATGCTAGTTGTTATAAATCATGTTTATTGTGGTAAAATTGCTTTATTGCTATGAATATATGAAATTGGAACCATGTTAATTGTAGAAAAATGCTTATGAATGATTAGTAGATTAAATGGTAATTAATGCTTATTTTAACTATTGTGACACTAGTACAATGGATGAAACCATGTCATTGGGTGATTGTGGATAAAAGAGGAAAAAAAAACAGGAATTAATATTCTTTTAATAAAGTTGTAATGCAAAAATTCGGTATATAGTTGTTAAATTGAAATTTTGCAATTGTAGGCATATAACACAAATTAGAATGAGAAATACGTGTTTTGATTTCAAAAAAATATTTTTAAAACACTAGTTTATTAATTATACATAAATACAGTATTCTGAAAAATTTTATGGCTTTATGTGAAGAAGAGACAAAGTTAAGTGCTTTTGAAAAACGAAGAAATTTTGATAAACAGACTCGAAATAAACCTAATTTTATCTACTCTCATATCAGTTAGACACTATGGTCATACTGGTTAGAGGGGGGGCTCCAGTGAGCTTTACTGTTGCTCGGCGGCAGCCTTTGTGTGTGGGTTCGAGTCTCGGCAGAGGTTTTTTATTCCAAAAATTCGATTTTTCCTAAAACCCTGAGACAGAGCTTAAGCTTAATTAAGCCCTCCTTTAGAACAGTTGGGCACTGTGTCCCTTTTGGCTAGAGCGTGAGGGTTAGTTCGGTGACTGTTCACCTTGGGGCTGTGCGGGTTCGAAACTGGATGAGGCCACTTTCTTTTAAAAATCTGATTTTTTTAAAAAATACATTTGATTTTTTTTTAATATGAAATAAAAATTGAGAAAATTTTAGGAAAGTTTCTGACTTCAAAAATCATTATTTTAAAATATGTGGACTTCTAAAATGAGAAATAAGAGTAAGAATCGAGAGTGAAGAATTTATCTTAGAGTTGATTCTTTTGAAATTCCCAAAATAAACTAATGAACTTTTTTTTGAACATAGAAAGAATTGAAAAGAGATTAATTGAGAATTTCCACTTACTATTGAGTAGAATTAAATGAGAAATTGGTTAAAGAATATGCAAGTTGTGCATGGAAATGCGTTGAAAAGAGAACTTGATGAAATGTGAAATTTTGTGAACAAATATGCTTGCTTCTATGAACATGAAAAGATGACTTAGACTAGAATTTTAGCTATGTTATACATCGGCAAGAATGAAAAATGTTGAAAAGAGAATTATGATATTTTGACCAAGTTTGGGTCATTGTTAATGATTGATGTGGAAAGACCGATGTAGGAGTAATGCTAGATTCTATAATATTGACATTCAATTATACATAAGGATTAGATACATAATGAAGATGTGATGAACGTAAGAGAAAAACATGAGTATGAGGGCCATTGGATTGGCGGCGTGAAAGTATTCACAGGATGTCCCATGATGCGTCATGAATAGGGCATGGATACTACTCCAGAGTACCATCCCGGTGGCGACGCTTATGGGGTGATCTAATGACTACGGGTGGTGCCATGTCTATGGTAGGAGGGGAATTGACCACAGGATGCCTGCATGATGAGTCATGTGTCAGTACATGCGGTTCACTCCAGGGTGCCTAGACGTGGGCTCGTAACTCATGGAACACCTTGGATACTTACTGTAGTTATCGTTGTAGATTAGGTCATGGCGAGGGACCGAACCCTACAAGATGAAGAACGATTAAGGGCTTGCCCTCGGACCTATGTAGTATGGGCTGCATAGACTCTGAACAAGTGCACATTAGCGTCATATAATGTAACCACTGCATTAAGGACTAAGTGCCCAGCACAACACAACATCAATAGGATAGTCCCTCTGTAGCTTTGTCTGTGATCAAGTTTGTGGTTTGTTTAAGTATTGAAAATCGTTATGCTGTTCGACATAGTGAGGATGGCCGTGTATAATATTTCGTCGGTTGTAAGCAACTGACGTGCCCACAGTTTTCTATGCAGGGTAAAGTTCTTGGCAAGATTAAAGTATGCATGCTGCTTAAACATTAATTCACATGTTGTATATTTTTATTCATGTAATTGTTGTAAATTGCTTCCGCTGTATAAACATAATGTAAATGTAACTCTGATGCAATAAAAGTTTTTAATTCCTTGTAAAATTGTACGAAAAGAAGTGTAAAGATCCTGTGGAACTTCGAATTCCGTCTGTTTTGGAATTCGGTGTGTTACATCAGCACGTGTCATAAAGTAGAAAGAAGAGTACAGTAATTTCATAGCAAGAACATATCTACCAGAAGAATATGGGACGTCTCCCGGCCCATTAATCCAGCTAAATGTCCAATTAGAGCTTGCTTGCTACCCAAGAAGAAGGGAATTTCTAGCCAATCACAGCTGTCAGTCATATCCCCCAAAATCAAGGCCTTTACCATATTAATTCCAAATGAATCAGGTAAAGACACATTTCTGGTCATCTTCCATAACTGATTCCTAGTCTATAAATACCCTCTCCTTCCAGCAATCAAAGGTAATCAATATTTTCTCCATTTAAAAAATTTACTCATTATTCTGGTGACTGACTCAAGCGTCGGAGGGTCTTATTGCGGAATAATTTTCGGTGTAAGACTTCTTCCAGGTTCCCAAACATTTTCAGGCAGTTAGATTCAGATCATGTTCGACGGTCTAGATCGCAGCTTTCTCCCTCAATAAAAGAACTCGTATCTGATTGCTCCCACACCAAAATTAGCAACAACACTTCACTAGAGTTAGGGCAGACATACTGTTAGAATAGAGTGTGATAGGTCATCGCCCACTAACCTTTCGATAGAAATGCTTGTCGAACCTCCTTAACCAAAGAACCTCTTGGCTGCAGCATAATTGGCGATGTACTCGGCCTCCATACTGGGCAAAGCAACAAATGATTGTTTCTTGCTGCACCATGAAATGGCCCCACTAGTTAGAGGGATCGGATATCCCGAAGTGGACTTGCCTTCATCTAAACTAGAACAGATAAGGTTCAGCCTCTTCCAGTTCGGAGATCCAAGAAGCGTGTAGAGAAAGATTCTGAGCCCTAAGACTCGGAACCCATGGCAGTTTTCCACCCTATATACGGAGGATCCATAGGCAGGGAGTCTAACTTCTCTCGAAAGGTGTACGTCCGAGAAGTAAACTTGGTGCACAACTTCCCTCCTGCCAAGAGCTTGGGGGTTCTAGTAACTTTCTTAGACAAAGACCTGAATGGCCTTAAAATGCCTTATCGCGCTAGTAATCTACCTTTGCATGGCAAATCATGAAGTGTGTTGCATCTTGGTAGACAATGGCAATTCAGTGAACATCCTCTTCTTGGAAACTTTCGAAGGCCTCAAGCTCTCCACGGACCATTTTAAACCCGTCGGGTACACCCTCCATGGGTTCTTTGGGGCTCCGGTCCAAATCAAAGGAATAGTCACCTTCGATGTAACTGCGGGAAAGACCCAAACTGAGGCAATGGACTGTATGATCAGCAATATGAAATCTACCACAACATCATCCCTGGCCGCCCTGGCCTAGTGAATCTTCACGTCGTGACTTCCATCGTGCACATGAAGATGAAGTTTCCCACATTAGTGGAAGTGGGAGAAAGTTAAGTGGAGCCAAGAAGCGGCCCATGCTTGTTACACATCTACAATGGGGGCTCGGTCTTCCCCTTGATGCAATAGAACTCCCTCAAGAGAGGAATCTTGACTCCAAGTGCATGAACTAGAAGAGATCTTGTTCTCCCAGGAGGAGCAATCCAACTGTTTCCAAGTGAGCAAAACTCTCTCCCACCCATCAAAGAGCAACTTGTCAGTTGCATTAGGAAGAACCGAGACTTGTTTGCTTGGATCGTCGCTGACATGCCTGGCATCACAGAAGACTTGATTATGCATTGCCTTAGTGCCAATTCGGGAGTCAAGCCGGTCCAGCAAAAGCGCCGCAAGTTCGCTCCCGACAGGCAATATGTAGTCAAGGGAGAGGTCGATAAACTTTTGGTCACCCGCTTCATTCAAGAGGTTAGCTACCCCGAGTGGTTGTCCAAAGTAGTCATGGTGAAGAAAGAAAATGGCAAGTGGAGGATTTGTATCAACTTCACTGATCTCAACAAAGCATGTCCAAAGGACCCCTTTCACTCTCCCCAACATTGATGCACTGATCGATGCCACATCCGGAAAAGCTCCCTAGCTTCATGGATGTCTTCTTGGGACACAATAAGATCTGAATGTTCCCTTCTTACATTCCGAAGACATACTTCATCTCTGGTCAAAGGTTCTATTGATATCGAGTCATGCCTTTGGGGCTGAAGAATGCAGGAGCCACTTACTAGTGCCTAGTGAACAAAGTCTTTAAGAAGAAAATCATTCGTGACATGGAGGTCTATGTAGATGATATGCTTGTGAAGAGCCTCAAGAATAAGGACCATGTGACCGACCTCCAAGATTTCAATGTCCTCCGGAAGCACACTATGAGTCTGAACCCCTCCAAGTGTGCCTTCAGGGGTCTCGATGGAAAAATTCTTAGAGTTCATGGTCAGACAGAGGGGATTCGAAGCCAACCTGGAGAAGATCCGAGCTATACTAGACATGTCTCCCCCGTCTAACATCAAAGAAGTCCAGAGAAATACCAAGTGCCTCTTTGCCATTGAACGCATCCTCTCTAAGTCAGCGGAGAAGTGCCTCCCATTTTTCAAAGCACTATGAGGAGCAAAGGGCTTCGAGTGGGGATGAACAGCAACAAGAAGCCTTTGAACAGCTTAAAGAATATCTCATCAATCACCCTCTCCTAAGCAAGCCCGAGCCAAGCGAGGTGCTATACCTCTACCTAGCCACATTAGATCAGACCCTCAATGTCGTCTTAGTGAGAGAAGATGACAGGATTCAGAAGTTGATATACTATGTGAGCAAATTCCTTCATGGCATCGAACTTTGTTCTTCCAAAAATGGAAAAGATGGCTTATGATTTGCTCATACTTCCAAGCACACTCTATCATGGTTATCACCTACCAACCCCTCAAACAAGAGCTTCATAAGTAAGAGAGCTTTGGGGAACTTATGAAATGGTCCATCGATTAAGCTAGGGTGATAATGGCTACCAACCAAGGACGGCCATCATGGCCCAGGCTTTGGCCGAATTTATCATTGAAAGCACTATCCCTAATCCCTCCGAGGAAGACAAAGGCCCTCTAGTCTGGAGTGTCTACGTCGATGGTTCATCTTGTATCAAAGGAAGTGTTGTCGGGATCATCCTGCTCGGCCAAGATGAGTTCACCCTCTAGTACTCACTCTGCCTCAACTTTTAGGCACTAATAGCTGACCTCCTCTTAGCTTGAAAAGTAGGGGCCGAAAGGTGAACGTGTTCAGCAACTTTCAGCTAGTGGTGAACCAGATCCTGAGGAATACGAGGCCAAGGATGATCGCATGGTCAAGTACTTAGCTTGCATACAGAAGCTCTTACCTACATTCTAGGCAGGGACTGAAGTCACTCGAATCCCCCCCCCCCCCCCCCGCCCAAAAAAAAAAGAAAATGGGAAAGCATATGCGCTCTATAAACTAGCCCCCTCTTACTTTGATGGACTCGATGATACCTTGCTTGTTGAAGTTCTCCTCAAGCCAAGCATAGAAAAGGAAGCATTTCAGCTCATGATTATCACAATGAAGGCACCCGAGGGAAATTGGATGAAAACCTTGGTCGACTTCCTTCCTGCAAATCTAAAACAAGGAAATAAGTTCCGAGTGAGAGAGCAGAAAGGTATACTTTAGCCGAGGGAGTCTTCTATAAACACTCCTACATTCTCATCGATGGCAGACCATACTTGTGATGCCTCTCCCTCAAAAGATGCCAAGTATGCAGAAAGGTACAAGGAATCGGCAGCAGCCACATAGGCAAGAGGTCCTTCACTAGAAAAATTATCAGTCATAGGTATTACTGGCCCTCACTCCTCGACGACACCCCAGAATACATCCACCAGTGTATTTCCTGCCAGAGGCTCTTCCCCATTAATCGGGTGCCCCAAGCCGACCTTAGCTCCATGTCAAGCTTAATCCCCTTCGCCAAGTGGGGAATGGACTTACTTGGACTGTTTTCCCCCGCAACTGGACAAAGGAACATCTTAGTGGTAGCTATTGACAACATCACAAAGTGGATTGAAGCAGAACCCTTAGCATTTATCACCAAGCATAAGAATCAGCAATTCTTCTAGAAGAATATTATCTGCATGTTCGGGATCCTATGAATTCTTGTCACTGACAAGGGAACCCAATTTGCAGCCAAAGGATTCCAAAAATTATGCATTGACCTGGGGAACAAACAGATTCTCTTCCATCTTACATCCACAAACCAACGGCAAAGCTGAGAACACCAATTAACAGATCCTTGATGGCTTCAAGAAGATACTCGATGAAGCTCCCAAAGGGTTGTGGGTCAGAGAACTCCTAAGTGTGCTATGGTCCTACATGACCACCAAAAAGACCCTCACAGGAGAGTCCCCATTCAACCTCACCATTGGCTCCGAAGCATTTATTCCCCATAGTTTGAACAACTTTTCACCTCCTCTACTTCAACGAAGAACAAAACTCGAATGACCTCTGGGAAACCTTGATCTCATTGAAGAAGTTTGCTACGACATATCTATCAGCAAATAGTGGAGAAATTGTACAATAAGAAGGTCCATCCCTACCATAAGAAAGGGGATGTCATCTTAAGAAAGTCAAAGATATCCGACCCACACAAGAAGACAAAACTTATCCCAAACTGGGAAGGACCAAATAAGGTCTCTGAAGTTATCTGCCCAGGGGCTTATCGACTCGAAGACCTGAGGGGCAAGGGGATACCTAGAACTTGGAATGCCAAGCATTTGATGAAGTTCAACAAGGGTACTTAACCCCCTCCACTAGAATTTTAAGATTTGTAACAAGACCGACCTTCATAACGGTCATAGCATGTAAAAAATACAAGCCTCCAAGGTATCCATTTAGATTTATTTTTCAATAAAACTTAGAATTTTCTTTTTAAAATTCTTATAATACTCTCTGGAGGATGACAACTTGTCAACCCCTCGACTAACAAGTTTGAAGTCCAACTCTTTCTTATAGTAGCTCTCGCAACTTGTTAACCCCTCGAATAACAAGTTTGGTGTCAACTCTTCCTTAGAGTTGCTCCCACAACTCATTAACCTCTTGAATAAAAGGTTCAAATCCAAACTCAGGGCTCGAAGCTATTCTCGTAACTCGCTGATAAGCAAGTTCAGAGATTGGCTCATCATTCGAAACTATTCCCATAACTCATTAATCCCTCAAATAACATGTTCAAAGTCCAAACTCATGGCTCGATACTACTCTTGCAACTCGTTGATAAGCAATTTTGGATATGGGCTTGTCATTTGAAACTACTCCCAAAACTTGTTAACCCTACGAACAATAAGTTCGGAGTTCAAATTCATGGCTCAAAGCTACTCCCATAACCCATTAATAAGCAAGTTCAGAGATGGGCTCATCATTCAAAACTGCTCCAAAAAATTGTTAACTCCTCAAACAACAAGTTTGGAGCTCAAACTCATTGCTCGAAGTCTCTCCCGCAATCCTCAAACAAGCAGGTTTGAAATTTGACTCACCACTCAAAACAACTCCTACAACTCGTTAACTCTTGACCGAGCAAATTCGAAGTCCACATGTCCCCTATGAGATGCTCTAAAAAAACATCAAGTCTAGGAGCATAGCTTTCTCTGGAGCTACTCCCACGACTCCTCAACACGAAGAATAACAAATCACAACAAAAGAACAAGATACAACACTTCAACAGTTAGAAAGATCTGTAATTCATATCAAATATCTTATTACAATATTGAGGATATATTTCAAATATCTTGTTCACTTTTACACACAAGACTCTAAGAGCGAAGAATACATCGAACAAACCTACTTTCCCTCCACACATTGATAACTTATGTTCACTCAGGCAAGGAATATTTCGATTGGGAGTCACGGTTAGTCTGAATAGTTTCCTCATCCAAGAGGATTCACCTGGACACCCCAAACAGATAAAAGGAGGGACCGGTCTGACAGATCGAGTTTGAAGGTCACAGCGGCCAGGATGCAGCCTGTAACACCCTGCAAAATTGAGTTATGACAATTTTGCCCACGGGTGTTACGCACATGTATTTTGTACTGTTACGAGTAATATCTGTAACGTATTTTAATATAAATGTTCTACTTATTTCTGCATGTCAATTATTTATACATTTTCCATCTTCTCAAAATTTATTTTTATCCTATTTTGAGTCAACTTAAACATTCATTTTAATCTTTGTGTTTTACGTGCATTGTACGTGCTTTCAATACACGTGTCGATTTCGTATATTCTACCGTTACGTGTAATATTATAAAACTTTCTACGTGTTCAGTTATTTACTTTATAACTTGTTTGAAATTGTTTCATAAATTGAAATTCATTTTTCTCCTATTTTGACTCAAATATATTTTTACACGTGCGGTGCATGTGTTTTCTATGCACGCGTTGATTATATTGATGTATACATATATTGAATTAATGAAACATATTTTATTTTGATTGTTATAGACATTCTTTGTTTTCTTGAATGTATTTTATGTTGGATCCTGTAGGCGAGACAACAAACACTAGAGGGGGGGTGAATAGTGTTAATAAAAAAACTGCGGAAATTTTCTCGGTGCAGTCGACTTGGTTATGAACCAGTCGACTGATATAACCAAAATAAATTAAAAACAATAACTCTGTGCAGTCGACTGATGAATAAGATAGACGACTGAAGGCACAATGAAACAACAACTGCAAACGCCACTGACCAGTCGACTGATAGAGCAAGGAGTCGACTGTCCAGACACTTTTTGCTGAACTTAAATAAACAAGAGTAAATACAAAATCAAGACAATCAATCACAGAGTACACAAGATATATCCTGGTTCGGTCCTCCCGACCTACATCCAGTCCCCAAGCAACCCACTTGAGATTTCCACTATTCTTGAAAAAGATTACAAGAATACCCTACGGCGTTACGACAACAACCTTGTCTAACCCGTAGTCCTTTCTCTCAACCAGAGAAAGCCGACCCACTCTACTACCAAGAGTGAAACAAAACTGACTCTACAACCTAGAGTCAAAAACACTCTCCAACCGAGAGCAAGAGAACAAGAAATACTTTACAGTCAACCTATAGCCTTGTTGGTGTATGTGTTGATGCACGTGGCTACAAAAACAAGGTTGACTTCTATACTCAGTCCAGAGCGAATTCGTTGCTATACTGGACTGAATGTAGAGAACCAAAGAGTACGATCTTGAAAGCTTTATTTCTCAAAAAAATCACTTAGAATTTTTTCTCAAGGATGCTCAGATTTTCAAAGAAAGTTCTGTAGATCTATTCAGTGAGATCTGAACTCTACTTAAAGAGTTTGATCTCCTGGACGTTGGGAGACAGTTACTCCAACTGTCAACCAACGGATCTAAGCTTTTGAGTTTGAAAAATTCGATTTTGAAAAACAAAAAATGGTCAAAAGCTCTAGAACAGTCGACTGGGTTGCCATATGAGTCGACTGATCAGAGTTTGAATAAATTTAAACAGTTTTGTACTGGCAGTCGACTTGCAGAGGCTTAAGTCGACTGATACTCAAAAGTTAAATTTCTTCAAACTGTTTTGACTCTTTTTTTGGGGGGTTTTTAAGAGACACACAATATAAAATTTTGAGTGTGTGTGTGTGTGACAAGGCTTTACATCAGACTAAGACTCAACAAAAAGGTAAGATACAATGTTTTTACAAGACACTATAATTTTGACACAATTGAGCTAAGGTCTTGAGTCTTGAGTCTTGTCTTGAGTGAAGTCTTGAATCTTGTCTGAGTGAAGTCTTTATCTGTAACCTTTGAGCTTGTGCATTTGTTAAGCTGAAATAGTCTTTTGTAGTACAACCTGTAATGTTAGCTGTATAACATAGACACATGTTGCACTGTGTTGTGATCATCAAAATCAAGAATCAACATTCTCCCTCTTTTTGATGATAACAACACAATAGCTGCTAATAAAAGATAATATACAAGCATAGTGAAGACATGCTCCCCCTTTTAAAAACACAAAATGCATTGTCTTAAAAAATGTAACATGTATCAGTCGACTTATCAAAAATGGCAGGCGACTGATCAGGAAACCTTACTTAGAAAAATCATAAGCAGAAAATAAGTACAGATGCAGTATCAGCAGTCGGATGCAGTATCAGCAGTCGACTGACCAGAGAGTTTTCCAATCAAAGTTAACAAATGAGAGGAGTTAATAAATGAGAGGATATCAAAACATAAATAACACAGAAAATAACACAGAGATAAACTGATATAACACAGATATAACACAGATATCTCTCCCCCTTTGTTATCATCAAAAAACACAAAATAACAATCTTTTGCATTAAAAGGAAACTAAGATAAAGTCTTATACAGAAATAAGTCCATTAAGAAAGAAAATTACATAATAGAAAAGAAAATAAAAAGTCTTCAATCTTCTTCATCGGAGTCTTCATCGTCACCTTGAGAAGGAGGATGAAATTGAGAGGTGAAGAGATGAGTGAGGTTGTCAATCTTAGAATCAATGTGGTCTAGTTTGGAATCTAGGTTATGAAGTTGGGTATCTACAGTGGCTGAATGCTTCATAAGATAGGAAACACAGTCATATAAAGTACGAGGATCATCGTAGTTGGCTTGAAGAGGTAGATCAGTAGAGGTAGAAGGTCTAGAGGGTCTAGAAATAGAACCTAAAGGAGCTTGAGAAAGAGGAGAAGACCTAGGGGGTGATCTAGAAGGAGCATCAAGAAGTTTCATTCGTGCCAAACTAGCACGATCGAAACACTCATAACGAGTAACAATATTGGACTCGGAATCGAGATCAATACCAAAAGCTATAAAGACTCTAGTAAGAAGACCTCCAAAAGGTAGAAAGTGAGTGTGGTCTTGATTCAATTTAGAAAAGATGACTCGACCCTAATTGACAGCAATTTTACCAAAAATTGCATATACAGCTTTTTGTAATTCTATAGAATATTGGTCATAACTACCCTTTTTGGGAAGGATGTTATAGACTAATATTCTACCTACAAGCTTAGCAATTGGTTTAATATTTTTGCTTGTCATTGGAGGGCCATGATTGGGTAAGAAGATTTTAGATAAAATAGAGGCATCATCTAAAATAATTTCATCAAGAGTTAATCCTCCATCATCAATACCCAATATTTGATTGATCCTAGTCGGTGTGAGTGTCATTTTGACATTCTTCACAGACGAACGGATTACAACATCCCCATCTGGTTTTTGTACAACTCTCATATTTGTGTAAAACAAATAGATGAGTTGGGGATAATAATTGGGTTGGTTTGATAAAGAGAGAAAATCATAAAGACTACTATTTTGGAACAAGGAAATAAGACTGAAACGATCAAGGTCATTGAAGTTAACAAATCTTCCAGGGAAGATTGTAATGGTACAAATAAGGTACCATTGATCAATGAGATCGGGACTCAAGAGAAATTGAGTGTAGTCTTGAGATGAAGAACTACCCTCATGAGATCTTTTAGATCTTTTAGGTGCCATGAAAAGAGAGAGGAAAGGATTTTACCAAAGAGAAGGAAAGATTAGACCAGAGGCAAGCACCAGCAGCAATGTGAGAGTCGACCACCTTCTTCTTCACTAACTAGGGTTTGGAATTTTGGGTAAAAAACTTGAGATCGGTAAGGGTGAGAAAACGGCTGGTAAAGGGGTTTTAACTGCGAATAAACGGCTAAGATAAAAGAGAGAAGAAATCGATGGTAGAGATTAGAGATCACGAGTGAAAAGAGAGGTGAATTTTATCTCAAAAGACACGATGAATAGTCGCTGAAGACGATTGAGCTCGCGACAGTCGACTGGTAGGGTATATCAGTCGACGGAGTCGAGAAGAAAATAAAAGATTTATGTCTACTAATCAGTCGACTGGTATAGGAACCAGGCGACTGGTCAGATAAAAAATTGATATGTTTAAGGACCAGTACAGTCGACTTACTCAAGAATACAGTCGACTTAACAGAAACAACTTTCAGCAAATATCAATAAAATCACAAATTCCAAGTTCTATCCTTAATTTAATGAAAGTATCTTCTTTAAGGGGCTTGGTAAATATATCTGCTACTTGTTTATCAGTAGAGATAAAGTCTAAAGATATATCTCCTTTTAAAACATGATCACGTAGAAAATGATGTCGAATATCAATATGTTTCGTACGTGAATGTTGAATCGGATTTTTAGATAAATTAACTGCACTGGTATTATCACACATAATTGAGGGTTTCTCAAATAAAATACCATAATCTGATAAAGTTTGTTTCATCCACAAAATTTGTGCACATGCCAAACTTGCAGCGATATACTCTGCTTCTGTGGTTGATAGGGATACGGAGTTTTGCTTTTTACTGCACCAAGATACTAGGGAATGTCCCAAAAAGTGACATGTACCACTAGTACTCTTGCGATCAGTTTTGCTTCCAGCAAAATCGGCATTGCTATATGACAAAAGTTGAAAATTATCGGTGCGTGGATAAAATAAACCATATTCAGATGTGCCTTTAATATATCTTATAATTCGTTTCACTGCTTTTAAATGAGACTCTTTAGGACTAGATTGATATCTAGCACATAAACATACGCTGAACATAATATCTGGTCTACTTGCAGTAATATATAAGAGTGAACCAATCATACCTCGATAGAGTTTTTGATCAACACTCTTACCTAATAAATCTTTGTCAAGAGTAGTAGTAGTAGCCATAGGTGTGGATTTACTACTAGTACTATCCATGTTAAAACGTTTAAGTAGTTCCTTTGCATATTTGCCTTGATTGATAAATATGCCATTTGAGGACTGTTTAATTTGAAGTCCAAGAAAATAATTGAGTTCACCCATGTGACTCATCTCAAATTCATTTTTCATGGTATTAGCAAATTCTTTACATAGATTATTATTAGTAGAACCAAAAATTATATCATCAACATATATTTGTATGATTAAGATATCATTCTTAACTCTTTTGATAAACAAAGTAGTGTCTACTTTACCTATTTCAAATCCTGTTTCTAAAAGAAAAGTTTTCAGACGATCATACCAAGCACGAGGTGCTTGTTTAAGACCGTATAAAGCCTTTTTCAATTTATAAACATGATCTGAAAATTGTTCATGTTCAAAACCTGATGGTTGTTTAACATAAACATTTTCCTTAATAAAACCATTAAGAAAGGCACTTTTAACATCCATTTGATAAAGTATAAAATTCATGTAACAAGCAAAAGATAATAAAATACGAATAGATTCTAGTCTAGCAACAGGAGCATATGTTTCATCAAAATCTATACCTTCTTCTTGATTATACCCTTGAGCAACTAATCTAGCCTTGTTCCTTACAACTTGTCCTGATTCATCTAACTTATTTTTGAATACCCATTTGGTACCAATAATAGTCTGATCAGGAGGTCTAGCATACATCATTCCTTATAAATTGGTTTAGTTCATCTTGCATGGCATTCATCCAATATTCATTCTTACAAGCTTCTTGTATATTTTTCGGTTCAAAATCCGACAAGAATGCTGTATGAGAGATCATATTAACATGTGAACGTGTCTGAATACCATGGGAGATGTCACCAATTATTAAGTCATGAGGATGACCTTTAACTTCAACAAATGACTTTGGTAAAGTTGAAGATATCACAATCGGATCAGTCGACTTGACTTGTTCTTCAGTCGACTGCTTTACTTCAGTCGACTGGTAGACCTTATCAGTCGACTTATCAGTCAGATTAGTTTGTTCTAAGGATTTAATCACATTATCTAAAGGTGATAAATCAGTTTCATCATCTTTATTTAAGGTTGATGAAGGTAAAGATTCATCTAATGTAACATGCATTGATTCTTCAATAGTCATTGTAGACTTATTGAAAATTCTATATGCTTTACTCCTATTTGAGTATCCTAAAAAGATACCATCATTAGATCTAGGATCAAATTTGTCTAAATTATCTTTTGTGTTTAGAATAAAATACTTACAACCAAATGTCTTAAAGTAAGAGACTTTAGGAATTTTATTAAAAAATAACTCATAACAAGTCTTCTTTAGCTTAGGTCTTAGAAGAATTCTATTTAAAACATAACAAGCTGTAGCAACAGCTTCAGCCCAAAAATGCTTTGGTAGATTGCTTTCAACAAGCATAGTACGTGCGCATTCTTGCAAAGTCCTATTTTTCCTTTCAACCACTCTATTTTGTGGTGAAGCTCTAGGAAATGCAAATGAATGTGTTATACCATTCTTATTGCAATATTCTGTAAATGTTTTATTTTCAAATTCTCCACCATGATCACTTCTAATAGTGACTATGGTTAGACACCTTTGATTTTGAACACGTTTACAAAAATGTGCAAATTCCTCAAAAGCATCATTTTTATGTTTTAAAAAGAATGTCCAAGTGAATCTTGAAAAATCATCTACTAAAACAAACACATATCTACTTTTATTTAAAGAAGCAACTCTAGTAGGGCCAAATAAATCCATATGAATTAATTCGAGCGGCCTACTAGTAGAAATTACTTCTTTTGTTTTAAAAGTGGATTTGATTTGTTTTCCTAGTTGACATGCATCACATAACTTATCTTTTTTAAAGGATAGTTTTGGCAGTCCTTTAACTAGGTTATATTTAGATAATTTTGACAGATTTTTCATGTTCACATGTCCAAATCTTCTATGCCATAGCCAAGATTCATTGTTAGAGGCTATTAAACAAAAGTCATTTGAAAAATCAATTGCATTCAAACACAATTCATAAATATTATTTTTACGAAAACCTTGAAAAATAACATTTTGCATAGTAGAATCATAAATCATGCATGCATCTTTTTCAAAAACTATTTTATATCCTTTATCACACAATTGACTAATGCTTAAAAGATTATGCTTTAAACCACTAACCAATAATAACACATTTTCTATAGTTGGGTTAGAAGTTTTACCGACCATGCCAATACCTATGACTTTGCCTTTGTTGTTATCTCCAAAGGTGACGGTTCCTCCATCTATGCTTTGAATGGTGGATAGTAGATTGGCATGTCCTGTCATGTGTTTTGAACATCCGCTGTCTAATATCCAGCGTTCTTTCTTGGGTACCTATAAAAAGTTTAAGGTAAATATGGTACCCTTTTTATTGGGTCCAAAACACATTAGTTTGGGGGAAACCAAACCCATGAAGAGTTTGATCTTCCTCCATAAGCAGGAATATAATAAGTAGAATTACACACATTTAACATATATGAGTTAATATAAGCAATTCTATCATTCTGATTTAGACTGAATGGAACCCATACTAACTTGTTCTGTCCAGTCGACTTAATAGTGTCCTTCAGTCGACTGTTAGTGTACATCAGTCGACTGGCTGATACACTAGGTCGACTTATAAGAGGTTTTGATCTCGTTGAATAAGATCCAATTCCTCTGGACAGACGACTGGTTGTATGGTTCAGTCGACTTAACCGAACGGTAGTCTTGCTTTTATCAACCTTAGGCTTTTCAAAGAAATCATACAACTTGTGTGTAACACTAGAAATAGATGCTGATTTATTTTTACTAGTGTTTACAACAGGAGATTCTTTTACAGAAGATTTTTTAAAACCAAGTCCATATTTTTGACTAGATGTAACTTGATGATGAAGCATATCATTTAAATTCTCTTTGCCTTTGTTAAACTTAGATACGTTCTTTGAAATCTCTTCATAATTCTTTTTGAGAGTTTCAAGATCAGTATCTAAATTTGCAATGCGAGAATTTAAGGATTTTACTTCTTTATCAAGGTTAAGATTTTCTTGATTGAGTGCTTGATTCACTTTCTCAAGATTCTTAACTCTAATCTTTTCTTTCTTTAACTCTTGGAATATTTCATTAAAAGCATCAAGAAGATCTTCGGAATCATAATCATTACTTACATGTTCTTGTGCAGCCATGAAACATACATTTGCCACTTCGTTATTTTCATCCGTTTCTTCTTCTGAAGATGAATCACTATCATCCCATGAAGCTTGATAAGCCTTCTTGTTTTTGGCAAATTTGTTCTTTGAATATTTGTCCTTCTTGAAGTTGGATGATTTTCCCCTGTTCTTTGCATTTTCTAAGGGACAATCCTTCTTCATGTGACCTATTTTATTGCACCTGAAATATGTAGGAGGGTCATTAGAATCTCTAACTTTAGAATTAAACTTACCCTTCTTTAAGAACTTCTTGAATCTTCGAGTGAACATTGCTATTTCTTCTTCATCTTCTTCCTCATCTTCTGAGTCTGTCATGACTTTGAAAGCCAATGATTTCTTCTTTGATTGGTGTGATTCTGTATCCTTCTTTCGATCTTCAAGTTGGACCTCATATGCTATGAGATTGCCAACAAGATTCTCGAGAGAAAGTTGTGACAAGTCATTCGCTTCCTCTATTGCTGTGGTTTTCTTCTCCCATTCTGGAGTGAGTACACGTAAGACTTTTCTAACCATCTCTGCTTGAGTGTAAGTCTTTCCAAGCGCCACAAGAGAGTTTGTGATGTCTGTGAATCTGGTGATCATCTCGGACACAGTCTCATTGTCCTTCATTCTGAACATCTCAAACCTGTGGACAAGAACAGAAATTTTAGACTCTTTTACTTTATTCGTTCCTTCATGTGTTACCTCGAGTGTATGCCAAATTTGATGTGCGGTTGTAGCATTGGATACACGGTTGAATTCTTCCTTTGTGAGTGCACAAAATAAGGCATTCATTGCTTTGGCATTGTTCATGGTCTGATTCTTTTGATCATCATTCCATTGTGCATATGGAATGGTAGGGGCAGTGTATTCCATCTCTGTCATTTGCCATATCTCATAGTTGATTGATTGGAGGTAGATTCTCATTCGGCACTTCCAATAATTGTAGTTCGTTCCATCAAATAGTGGTGGCCGTTGTGTAGATTGGCCTTCATGGTACTGATTTGTATTTGAAGTAGTTGCCATAGCCTGTAACCTTGCTCTGATACCAAGTGTTGGATCCTGTAGGCGAGACAACAAACACTAGAGGGGGGAGAATAGTGTTAATAAAAAAACTGCGGAAATTTTCTCGGTGCAGTCGACTTGGTTATGAACCAGTCGACTGATATAACCAAAATAAATTAAAAACAATAACTCTGTGCAGTCGACTGATGAATAAGATAGACGACTGAAGGCACAATGAAACAACAACTACAAACGCCACTGACCAGTCGACTGATAGAGCAAGGAGTCGACTGTCCAGACACTTTTTGCTGAACTTAAATAAACAAGAGTAAATGCAAAATCAAGACAATCAATCACAGAGTACACAAGATATATCCTGGTTCGGTCCTCTCGACCTACATCCAGTCCCCAAGCAACCCACTTGAGATTTCCACTATTCTTGAAAAAGATTACAAGAATACCCTACGGCGTTACGACAACAACCTTGTCTAACCCGTAGTCCTTTCTCTCAACCAGAGAAAGCCGACCCACTCTACTACCAAGAGTGAAACAAAACTGACTCTACAACCTAGAGTCAAAAACACTCTCCAACCGAGAGCAAGAGAACAAGAAATACTTTACAGTCAACCTATAGCCTTGTTGGTGTATGTGTTGATGCACGTGGCTACAAAAACAAGGTTGACTTCTATACTCAGTCCAGAGCGAATTCGTTGCTATACTGGACTGAATGTAGAGAACCAAAGAGTACGATCTTGAAAGCTTTATTTCTCAAAAAAATCACTTAGAATTTTTTCTCAAGGATGCTCAGATTTTCAAAGAAAGTTCTGTAGATCTATTCAGTGAGATCTGAACTCTACTTAAAGAGTTTGATCTCCTAGACGTTGGGAGACAGTTACTCCAACTGTCAACCAACGGATCTAAGCTTTTGAGTTTGAAAAATTCGATTTTGAAAAACAAAAAACGGTCAAAAGCTCTAGAACAGTCGACTGGGTTGCCATATGAGTCGACTGATCAGAGTTTGAATAAATTTAAACAGTTTTGTACTGGCAGTCGACTTGCAGAGGCTTAAGTCGACTGATACTCAAAAGTTAAATTTCTTCAAACTGTTTTGACTCTTTTTTGGGGGGTTTTTAAGAGACACACAATATAAAATTTTGAGTGTGTGTGTGTGTGACAAGGCTTTACATCAGACTAAGACTCAACAAAAAGGTAAGATACAATGTTTATACAAGACACTATAATTTTGACACAATTGAGCTAAGGTCTTGAGTCTTGAGTCTTGTCTTGAGTGAAGTCTTGAATCTTGTCTGAGTGAAGTCTTTATCTGTAACCTTTGAGCTTGTGCATTTGTTTAGCTGAAATAGTCTTTTGTAGTACAACCTGTAATGTTAGCTGTATAAGATAGACACATGTTGCACTGTGTTGTGATCATCAAAATCAAGAATCAACATTTTACATATGGATATTTATTAGCACGTGCTTTACACGTATTTCTTTTTATGCACGTGCTAATTGTGCTATTTCATTACAAAGTTGTGCACTAAAAAATTTCACTAGGCTAATTATACTAAATTTAAAATGAGTATTTATTAAAAATAAGAATTTAAAATGGAATAAAATAATAAAAGTAAAAATAAAATGAGAAAGTGTACAAAACACGTGCACACGTGCACTCTTTCAAAAATGGCTGCATATAGGAGAGAATAAGGGTGAGTGGGTTTGTGAGTGGTGTGAGTGAGTGGGTGTGTGAGTTGCTAAATCTACACCCAAATTCCCATATAAATACCCCTTATCCTAACCTCAAATAAACACAGAAATAAATTAAACAAAAGAGAGACTCAAGAGAGGGGACTTGCTGTTTTTTTGGCTTTCGGGGTCGGCATAGAGGCTTGCAGGTTGTGCTTATGGAGTCTCTTGGAGCTTTTGCTAAGAGGTTCAACTACTAGGCGATCTTTTTTAGGTAGGTGTTTCTCCAACTTTCTAATATAATTTTATTAGCAGAATGCTATATTGTAGAATATGTATGTGTGAATTGTTAGATGCAAGATAACTTATATATATTGAATATTCATGTTTATATTATGTATTGTTGATTAAAGGTGTGAAGTTATGATATGATAGATTTGGGGGCATTTTCATAAGTTTCTGTTTTAAGTTTTAGTCTCACTTCAGAAAATCATATCTATTAAACTAGATGAAATCTACAGCTAAAATTTTTGTAGGAGTATCTCGTATATGTGAAGAACATCACCTTAAAATTTCATAATATTTGGATTTTGTTTACTATTTTAATAGAATCCAAACTTAGGAATGGTTGGCAGTTTGGCTAGTTGCTGGAAATTTGTATACATTTCGAATTTTGATCATTTCGGCATCTTAGATGCAATATTTTGAGAAATGTCAAAACTAAGAAGTTGAAGTACACTCGTTAAACTTTCTTTAGAGTCTAAGAAATCAATTTTCCATGAAGGAAAAGAATTTATAATGAATTTTATAAGATTGAACAAATGACTGTCTATATAATATTTTCGACCCTACTGTAGATTTCGAAGAATTCAGGGTTATAGACACAATATTTTCATGAAGTATAGAACTTTCCATGATTTTTACAAGTAGCATGAGTGGCAGTTTTCGGATTTTGAACCTACTTTTTTGCAAATAAAATTAGACGAAGTAATTGAGGATGAATTTAGATGATCTTAACTACAAAGTTGTAGTAGACTCATTTATGTATCCTATGAAACTAAAGAATCTATTTTTGGAGTAGTATTGGAATTTATATGATTTTTACAATACCATTGGGTTGACGTCTCATGTTGAACATTCAAATTGTGGATTATATATAGATGTTATTGCCTTGAATCGAAGTTGATGAATAAATAGACTTGGATTATTGGTCAGTGCATGTGGCTTAGGATCTTTAAGATTATAGTTTTGAGTCTTGGTGAGCTCGAATTTGGTAGTATTTACTGTTTTTGAGTATATTAGAGATATAAATTGATTTTGTGGGGAAATATTTTGATGGTAATTTGTACAAACATTTTTGGGTTAATTGCTCCACTTAGATAAAGGATTGAACACATATTTGGAGATTGGATTTGAAGGATTTTAATAGAGATGATTTTAAAAGATATTAGTATATTGGAGAATTAAGGTTTTATGGAAATTGGTACAAATGTTTTGGCTTAAATCCCATATTTGAATTAACAATTTTACTAAATATTTGATAATTATATTTGAGATATTAGAACAGAGAGGATGTTCATTGAATTGAGGCTTTTGAAGTCCTACTTTAACAGTTAGGAAGATTTTATCTAGTTATTTGAGGATGACTAATTGGATGGAATGAATAAGAGATGAATTGAGTATATGAATGAATGAAATTTGTAATTGATTATAAAAGAGGTTAAGATTAACCTAGAAGATCTCTATGTTGAGATTGATGGTTTCTAGGAGCTAAACAAGGCCCGTAATGTCCGGCCATTTTGATAAATGAAATTTTGTGAATTGGTCAATATGGACCTGAATGTTGTTAAGTAAGTTTAAGTCCGGCAGGGTAAGCTAGTTTTAGGCCATGATAACTAAAATTAAATTAAGGACATGCACTTGAAAAAGGAGATGAGATAAGACTTGGGCAAACATAAGTGGAGCGTTTCTATATAGTCGGGCGGTGTACTCTAGGACAATAGAGTCAGTCGAGCAGTGAACTCTGAGACTGTAACTTCTGTGCATCCAGTTGGGCGGTGAACTCTGGGACTGTGATTGCTATGCAGAGCGAGACGAGCCTTAATTAAATTCAGGATTATAAATGATCGGGTGGTGTACTCCGGGATCATGAATAGTCTGTAGCGCCCCGGATCCCCGTTATCGGACATCCGTGACACAACCAGAATCTTTGCCTTCAAATGCATCTCAACACAGTAAATAACACGGAAATTTAAATACTTTTATTACTATCAGAGTTATTACATCAATAATTACAAATATCAATTTGTCCTTGGACAAAGAATACAAATTACATAACTTATTACAACTGATTACAAAGAATATTCAGGCTCCTCCTACGAAGCTGTCAGCTGTCTTCCAGATCGGCAATCGATTGGTCATTGCCGAAACTCTGCTGAGTGGTCTATCTGCCTCCCTGGGACTTGCCTTCCGGCTTGAGCCTTCTGCTGCACGACTCTGATATTTCTGCACCCGTTCGAAGGGTAGGCATGCACACTGTCACCCTACTTAGATGCCCTGCTGGTCTGGCTCTTTTGCCCTCTCGACCCGATATCCAGCACCTAATTAAGTGGGTATATCGGAAATTCTACTGACGCAATACTGATAAGAAAACAGCGATTCTCCAACCATCACGCTCACAATTCATCTTGATTGGAAAATAAACGTTTATCCTGAATTCCTAGTGTTCGTATATGCCATGACCTGAGTCTAATGCAAAAATACAGAGTATAGAACATATGCACTTAATCTAATGTCAGCAAGACTCTGGACACATATGCATCCCATACTACATATGCTCCAGATCAAGCCGTTTCTCCAGTTTCAGGGATTTGAACCCTCGCCATGCAATGCATTCTATTATTGTACACTTCCTATTCCTGATAGTAGAGCATGGCTGAGGAGGTTGCAGATTAATCGGTCTCATCCACTCTACAGTCACTTAGTGGTGTCTCAGTTTGCCACTGATACCCGGTGCCCGGACCCCACTCAAATGCCGAGACGAACCCACAAATACACTACAGAACATCCATTGTGCAAAAGATCCAACATGATCCGTTCGTATCCATCGCATAGAACATGACGACCTCGAAGGTCTAAAACTCCCTATCTACCCGAAAATCGACATCCCGTTCTTACCACGGTACTTCAAGAATAAATAGTGCAAGATACGCACCGTAACACGTATCCCTAACGACAGGAAGAGACAATCCCATGGTTATTACCACCTAGTGCCAACTCTCAGAACGAATCGGATTATAGGGAATCACCCCTAACACCAATTCGGTCCTCAAGCGAAACAATAAAAGAAAACCTAATCAATGCAGTTTACTGAAAATATGTTGTTATCCAAATCACACTCGGTGTCGATCAAACAATGTCGAGCTTGACTGGTCTGTCAATGTACAAACCATCACAGGAATCACATCCACTGATTCCCAATACCTTCACAGGTCATCGACCCAATAACCCCGACCTGTGACCCTCAGTGAGTAGTCCAACGGCGCCCAGAGGATGCAAAACAATTTGAATGAAGGTAAGCACACACATAACCAACAATTCTGAACATTGACAGACTTAGGCATTGAGTCACCAAATACAAACCGATCAGAGGTATAACCCAACTCACTCATGTCCACCATGAGCACTAAGCATAAGAACTTGTTTAAGTTCCAAATGAAATGCTAAAAACAACTTTAAAGCACGATAGCTCATGATTACCACACTGCGGTAAGCAAAGGATCCTCATCAATTGCCCGATAAAATAGTCCAAGAAATAGTAGTAGTTGTGACCCAAGCTACGCTTATCGGAATCCAACATAATTAGACTTTCTAGAAGGGTCGGGAGATCCACTGCAATTCCCTAGTGGACGACTCCCTCAAATTCTTATAGAACTCAACTCCCCGAGTCAACTTAAGCTTGAAGTTTAGTCTAAACAATAGGTTGCTAACTTGCAACGTCCATAACTTCCAGCACACAAGTCGGAATTGCTTGACACTACCTATTCTGGAAGGCTAAGACCCTAGTCTACAACTTTCCAGTTAACCATTTTCTCAAATTCTTCAATTATCTAGACACCATATAAATCTCATATAATTCCATCTGTACGTTCCTTCATGCACTCGCTGCACCTTTCCGATATCATAAAAGTTTGTCCACTGATCGGAATTACTCAATTCTAGGTCCTATGGAAAGATGAGAGTGTCTACTACAAATTCCTAGTTGAACACATTCTCATATTCAATCAGTAAAGTCCTCAAAAACACCAAATTCCATCAGGTGCGCAAACATGGAAAATGTTGATTCTTCAATAAACATGGCTTTGACTAGGCTGGATCTGTCCTAGTCTTTGAAAAGTCATAACTTTTAACCTACAAACTGAAATTAAAAAATTCCAGATGGGTTAGAAAGCTATGACTCCCTACTACAAATCTCTAGTTGATCAAATTCCCAGATTCTTAACAAATCATTCCAGAATTTTCCATCTTCGCAGACTAATCAAATTGTACTCAGTTGAACCTAGTTCACTTTGAATTTCGATAATATATCAACTTTAAGTCCGATGCTCTTGAAATTTGATATTCTTAATCCACACATATACCATTCCATTGTGTCCAAAATTCAAATTCAGATCCATATCACACAATGAGTTATGACTCCTCAAACATAGCATACAAATTCAGCTACTCTTTCAGCAGAGTTTATACCACTATATACGGTTTATTTTTGAAAACTCATCAAATGATCTCTAAAAATTTTAAAATTTGAGAATCATCAAACAGACTCATACCATAAGATACTCCCAAAATCTGAGGATTTGGATTGGGTTTTGCTGGCTTCCGAAATGGGTGTGGAAGGAAGAGAGAGAGAGGTCAGTGGAGAATGGAGAATGGGGAAGGGAAAGGGAGTGTGGGGGAATTTATTTGATTTGGTGTGTGTCTTATACACCCCTACCATACAATATATATATACACACTCCAATTATACATGTGTATGTATTTGTATAATCCACTTTAATACAATTCAATTACATATTCATACAAATATATATATAATGCATACAAGTATTCGTACATATATATCATATACGACCCAATCAAGGTATAAATACATCCATATATGTATATGTACCTCCATATACAAATAAAATATTTATTTGTAAAATAAAATATAAGAATGTATGTTAAAAAATATTGTTTTCCCAAAGATTGTCTCGTTTAAATAATCGGGACAATACACACAATTTAATTGAGAAGATACCCCGAATATACATTGTCGGGTTCAGAAAAACTAATAAATCTGAAATCTCTCAATTAAAATCAATTATTATTAGAAAAATACATAATCACGTGCAATTCTCAACTGTACACGGATTACGATGCAAAATAGCTATATGCTATTTTGCGGGGTATTACATAGTCGGGCGGATAGGAGGCGGATCTCCAATATATTCCGGGATAGAGCGGCACTTGCGGGATCTTTGCACGAGGTGGATTCTGTATAGTCGGACGGTGTACTCCGAGGTTGGAATCCATACTTATGGTATGTCTGAACTTTGTTTTCGTCACCGTAGTAGGATTTCATAACGAGTGATTGAACTCTATAATGAGGAGTACGTTAAGGTCTTGCCCTTAGATCTATGTAGTATGGGATGCATAGAATCCGAACAAGTATGCATCAGTGCATCGTAAGTGTGGATGTCTGTATTAGGCATTAGATCATATCATACACTGACATATTTAGGATAGTTACTTCTCACGTTTTTATTTCGCATTCAAGTTTGTGCTTGCTAAAGTAGAAGAATCATTGTATTATAGCATTACGTAAGTTGTATGCAACTGACGTGCCCACAGTTTCATAGTTATGGGTTTGGTTTTGGCATGGATTTGAAGTCCCTGTGAGAGATGTCACAAGATTGAAGAGCTTTCATTATCATATATGTACTATACTTATTTATTTCCGTTGTGCTAATGTTAAGAACGATATTGTAAATGAAAATATTTTAAATTTCTTGTATTTTTGTACGAATTTGAAATAAAAGATCCTATTTTTTCTACGAATTACATGTATTTGGAATTCGGGGCGTTATAGAGTAGTATCAGAGCCGCCTTCAATAAATAGTACAAAACTATAAGAAAAACAAATTAGGGTGGACATTAGAGGGTGTGTCAGTTTGGAGTCATGAATGTTATAGTTATTGAACTTGCATTCATGATACCTTCCTCATATACATTGATGTGATATTGTATGCGAGCATGTTTTTCTTTGTATCACGAATGCTATGGTTGGTTTGAACCTACATTTATCATACCTTATACATAGACTAACTTTTCTCTTCAATTTTTCTGCGTGAATTTTCCTCATAGTACTTTTCATCTTTAACGTTTAATATTTCTTTTTTCAAAGAATTATTTTCTTATACTATTAATTCACTTGGATATTTATTATTCTATCGATCTTCCCTAGTCATAATCTTTTTAGTTTGACTTACTCATTTTTCTTCCTTAATGTTTTTTACCCTTCTTACTTTCATGCGCTTTTATGTCACTCATTTATTTTGCTACTACTTTTACATATTACATTAAGTTTTAAATTACTACGTATTAAGTTATTATTGCTACTACTATTTTCCTTCATTATTATTTCTATAAAATTTGATTTTTGCATATTTACTTTCATTTTATATATGCTTTGATTTTACGATGCTATAATTTTTCCATCATTTTACATTGTCTTAATCATTTCAATATATTTTTAACAAGATTGTAATATTTTACTTATACAAATGTGACGTACTTCTACACATTATAAATGTTCTTTACCTACTATTTTTGTGTTATATCTTATATTCGGTAATATTGTTATTATTTGCTAGTTTGTTTTGTTATATTTACTTTTCACTATTAATATATACTTATTAATTTTGTCGCTTTATACTTCTCTAACGTACTATGTACACTCACTAATTATATTTTACATTCTTGGTTACTACATATACTTTCCACCGATTTCTATATATATATATATATATATATATATATATATCATCTATTTCCACATACTTACTGTTGGATCCTGTAGGCTAAGCAACAAACACTAGAGGGGGGGGGGGGGTTGAATAGTGTTTATCAAAAATTTATTGCGGAATAAAAAATTTCTCTCGGCACAGTCGACTTAGTGGTGAACCAGTCGACTGATATAGCCAAAATAAAAGAAACTTGAACTCTCGATGCAGTCGACTTATAGATAAGGCAGGCGACTGATGTAACAAAGAGAACAACTAATACAAGACTGATCAGTCGACTGATACGAAGCTGAGTCGACTGGCCAGACAAGTTTTGCAGAACTTAAATAAGCAAAAGTAAATGCAAAGCACAAGATAATCAATCACAGAGTACACAAGATATATCCTGGTTCGGTCCTCCTAACCTACATCCAGTCCCCAAGCAACCCACTTGAGATTTCCACTATTCTTGAAAAATTACAAGAATATCCTACGGCGTTACGACAACAACCTTGTCTAACCCGTAGTCCTTTCTCTCAACCAGAGAAAGCAACCCACTCTACTACCAAGAGTGAAAAAGACACCGACTCTACAACCAAGAGTCAACAACCACTCTCCAACCGAGAGCAAAAGTACAAGAAGAATTTTTACAATCAACCTATAGCCTTGTTGGTGTATGTGTTGATGCACTAGGCTAAATCACAAGGTTGACTTCTATACTCAGTCCAGAGCGAATTCAATGCTATACTGGACTGAATGTAGAGAACCAAAGTGTATGAATTTTGAAGGCTTTGTTTCTCACAGAAAATCTCTTGAAAAGTTTTCACTAGAATGCTCGGATGTATATGAAATCAAGTTGTTCTTTTCAGAGAGATATGAAACTCTATATAAGGAGTTTTGATCTCCTGAACGTTGGAAAACAGTTACACAACTGTCAACCAACGGATCAGAACGTTTGAGTTTGAAAAACTTTGTTTTTGAAAAATAGCAAACGGTCAAAAAACTCTCGAACAGTCGACTGGGTTGCCATATGAGTCGACTGATCAGAGTTTGAATAATTTTAAACAGTTTTGTACTTATCAGTCGACTGGCAAAAGCTTAAGTCGACTGGTACTTAAAAGTTAAAATTCTTCAAACTGTTTTGACTTATTTTTTGGGAGGTTTTTAAAAGACACACATTATGAAATTTTCGAGTATGTGTGTGTGTGTGTGTTGACAAGGCTTTACATCAGACTAAGACTCAACAAGAAATAAAATACAATGTTTTACAAGACAACATAAGATAACACATTTGAACTTGAAGTCTTGAGTCTTGAGTCTTGAATTGAATCTTTGATCCTTGTCTTCTTTATCTGTATCTGTTTGAGCTTGTTTGTTTGTTCAGCTATAATTGTCTTTAGTCTCTGCACTGCAATGTCAGCTGTATAACATAGACACATGTTGCACTGTGTTGTGATCATCAAAATCAAGAATCAACATTCTCCCCCTTTTTGATGATGACAACACAATAGCTGATAACAGTTTATAAATAGACATGCAAGCATAGATTTTGAAAGCTCCCCCTATTAAAAACACAATATGCATAAAAAAAACTTGATATATAGAATGTATCAGTCGACTGGAAAATAGATCAGGCGACTGACCAGAACATGAAAGCATTGTAACAAATATCATAGATGCAGCAAGTATTATCACAGCTGCAGCAGCAGTCGACTGTATCCTTGGGAAGTCGACTGACCAGAGAGATAATTTTGAATGTAACAAATGCAGCACAGATAGAACATAACACACAGAGAAATGTAACACATAGATAAAATATAACTGAGATGCAGCTTTTCTTTCTCTCTTTCTCTCCCCCTTTGGAATCATCAAAAAGCATAAAAGAACAAGATTTTGCATTAAAAGGAAGGTTTAATACATAGAAACAAACTGCATTAAAAGAAAATTACATAAATAATAATAAAAAGAAGTAATATTCAATCATCGTCTTCGGAGTCTTCGTCATCATCTTGAGAAGGGGGATGAAACTGAGAAGTGAAGAGATGAGAGAGATGGGCTACCTCAGAACCAATATTGTCTAGTTTGGAACCAAGGGAAGAAAGATGTCTATCGACTGTGACTGAATGATTCATTAGGTAAGACACACAGTCGTACATGGTTCGAGGGTCATCATAATTGGCTTGAGGGAGAGGTGGATCATCAGATATAGAAGGTTGAGAGGCTCTAGGTCTAGAAGATGAACCTAAGGGAGCTTGGGACATTGGAGGAGACCTAGGGGTGATTGAGTAGGAGCATCAAGGAGTTTCATTCGTGCCAAACTAGCACGATCGAAACACTCATATCTAGAAACAACATTTGTTTCCGACTCAAGATCAACTTTAAAAGCAGTAAAGACTCTAGTAAGGAAACCTCCAAAGGGTAGAAAATGAGTGTGGTCTTGATTAAGTTTGGAAAAAATAACTTGACCCCAATCAACAGCTATCCTACCAAAAATTGCATAGATAGCTTTTTGTAACTCAGTAGAATATTGGTCATAACTCCCCTTTTTAGGAAGGATGTTATAAGCTAATATTCTACCGACAAGCTTAGCAATTGGTCTAAGATTTTTGCTTGTCATTGGAAGTCGAGAATTAGGTAAGAGAATTCTAGACAATATAGAAGCATCATCTAAAATAACTTCATCAAAAGGAATTCCACCATCATCTATACCCAACATTACATTAATCCTAGTCGGTGTTAAAGTCATTTTGATATTTTTCACTGACGAACGGATTAATACTTCCCCATTTGTTCGTTGAACAACGGTCATATTTGTATAAAACAAATAAATAAGTTGGGGATAGTAATTTGGTTGGTTAGATAATGAAAGAAAATCATAGAGACTACAATTTTGAAAAAGTGGAACGAGGTTAAAAGGATCTAAGTCATTAAAATTTACAAATCTTCCAGGGAAGATTTGAATGGTACAAAAGAGATACCAACGATCAAGTAGATCGGGACTCAAAAGGTATTGTGTGTACTCTTGTGAAGAAGAAGTACCCTCGTGAGTTCTCTTAGATCTTTTGGGTGCCATTAGGGTTTTGGAAGGAGACAAGAAATCGAGATTTACCAAGATGGAAGAGAGAGACAGCAGCCAGCAGTCGACTTGAAATCTGGTCGAATTGAGCTTCTTTTTCTCTTGCCTTAGGGTTTTGAAATTGGGGGTGAGATTGGAGATCGGTAAAAGTGAGAAAGAGGGGCTGGTAAAGGGTTTTTAACAGAGAATAGACGGCTAAGATGCAAAGAAAAGATATCAACGGCTGAGATAAGGAGTCACGGGTGAGAAATTGAGCAGTTTTATCTCAAAACTGTGATGAAGACTCGCTGAAAACAATTGATCTCGCGACAGTCGACTGGTAGGGTTTATCAGTCAACTGAGTCGAGAAGAAAAATAAAAATGTTATATCTACTAATCAGTCGACTGGTATATGAACCAGGCGACTGGCTTGATAAAAGAAGTATATGTTTAAGAAAGACAGTTCAGTCGACTTATACACAGAGACAGTCGACTTAGCAGAAACCATGTTCAACAAGTATCAATAAAATCACAAATTCCAAGTTCTCTCCTTAATTTAATGAAAGTATCTTCTTTAAGGGGCTTGGTAAATATATCTGCTACTTGTTTATCAGTAGAGATAAAGTCTAAAGATATATCTCCTTTTAAAACATGATCACGTAGAAAATGATGTCGAATATCAATATGTTTCGTACGTGAATGTTGAATCGGATTTTTAGATAGATTAATTGCACTGGTATTATCACACATAATTGAGGGTTTCTCAAATGAAATACCATAATCTAACAAGGTTTGTTTCATCCATAAAATTTGTGCACATGCCAAACTTGCAGCGATATATTCAGCTTCTGTGATAGATAGGGATACGGAGTTTTGCTTTTTACTGCACCAAGAGACTAGGGAATGTCCCAAAAAGTGACATGTACCACTAGTACTCTTGCGATCAGTTTTGCTTCCAGCAAAATCGGCATCGCTTTAAGACAAAAGTTGAAAATTATCGGTGCGTGGATAAAATAAACCTTATTCAGATGTGCCTTTAATATATCTTAAAATTCGTTTCACTGCTTTTAAATGAGACTCTTTAGGACTAGATTGATATCTAGCACATAAACATACACTGAACATAATATCTGGTCTACTTGCAGTAATATATAAGAGTGAACCAATCATACCTCGATAGAGTTTTTGATCAATACTCTTACCTAATAAATCTTTGTCAAGAGTAGTAGTAGTAGCCATAGGTGTGGATTTACTACTAGTACTATCCATGTTAAAACGTTTGAGTAATTCCTTTGCATATTTGCCGTGATTGATAAATATGCCATTTGAGGACTGTTTAATTTGCAATCCAAGGAAATAATTGAGTTCACCCATGTGACTCATCTCAAATTCATTTTTCATGGTATTAGCAAATTCTTGACATAGATTATTATTAGTAGAACCAAAAATTATATCATCAACATATATTTGTATGATTAAGATATCATTCTTAACTCTTTTGATAAACAAAGAAGTGTCTACTTTACCTATTTCAAATCCTGTTCTAAAAGAAAAGTTTTTAGACGATCATACCAAGCACGAGGTGCTTGTTTGAGACCGTATAAAGCCTTTTTCAATTTATAAACATGATCTGGGAATTGGTCATGTTCAAAACCTGGTGGTTGTTTAACATAAACATTTTTCTTAATAAACCCATTAAGAAAGGCACTTTTCACATCCATTTGATAAAGTATAAAATTCATGAAACAAGCAAAAGATAATAAAATACGAATAGATTCTAGTCTAGCAACAGGAGCATATGTTTCATCAGAATCTATACCTTCTTCTTGATTATATCCTTGGGCAACTAATCTAGCCTTGTTCCTTACAACTTGTCCTGATTCATCTAACTTATTCTTGAATACCCATTTGGTACCAATGATAGTCTGATCAGGAGGTCTAGGAACTAAATCCCATACATCATTCCTTATAAATTGGTTTAGTTCATCTTGCATGGCTTTCATCCAATATTCATTCTCACAAGCTTCTTGTATATTTTTTGGTTCAAAATCTGATAAGAATGCTGTATGAGAGATCATGTTAACATGTGAACGTGTCTGAATACCATGGGAAATGTCACCAATTATTAAGTCATGAGGATAATCTTTAACTTCAACAAATGACTTTGGTAAAGTTGAAGACATCTCAATCGGATCAGTCGACTTGACTTGTTCTTCAGTCGACTGCTTTATGTCAGTCGACTGGGAGACTTTATCAGTCGACTTATCAGATAGATTAGTTTGCTCTAAGGATTTAATCACATTATCTAACGGTGATAAATCAGTTTCATCATCCTTATTTAATGTTGATGAAGGTAAGGATTCATCGAATGTAACATGCATTGATTCGTCAATAGTCATTGTAGACTTATTAAAAATTCTATATGCTTTACTCCTGTTTGAGTATCCCAAAAAGATACCCTCATTAGATCTATGATCAAATTTGTCTAAATTATCTTTTGTGTTTAGAATAAAACACTTGCAACCAAATGTCTTAAAGTAAGAAACTTTAGGAATTTTATTAAAAAATAACTCATAACAAGTCTTCTTTAGTTTAGGTCTTAGAAGAATTCTATTTAATACATAACAAGCTGTAGCAACAGCTTCAGCCCAAAAATGCTTTGGTAGATTGCTTTCAACAAGCATAGTACGTGCGCATTCTTGCAAAGTCCTGTTTTTCCTTTCAACCACTCCATTTTGTGGTGAAGCTCTAGAAAATGCAAATGAATGTGTTATACCATTCTTGTTGCAATATTCTGTAAATGTTTCATTTTCAAATTCTCCACCATGATCACTTCTAATAGTGACTATGGTTAGAGATCTTTGATTTTGAACACGTTTATAAAAATGTGCAAATTCTTCAAAAGCATCATTTTTATGTTTTAAAAAGAATGTCCAAGTGAATCTTGAAAAATCATCTATTAAAACAAACACATATCTACTTTTATTTAAAGAAGCAACTCTAGTAGGGCCAAATAAATCCATATGAATTAATTCAAGTGGCCTACTAGTAGAGATTACGTCTTTTGTTTTAAAAGTGGATTTGATTTGTTTTCCTAGTTGACATGCATCACATAACTTATCCTTTTTAAAGGATAGTTTTGGCAGTCCTTTAACTAGGTTATATTTAGATAATTTTGAGACATTTTTCATGTTCACATGTCCAAATCTTCTATGCCATAACCAAATTTCATTGTTAGAAGCTATTAAGCAAAAATCATTTGAAAAATCAATTGCATTCAAACATAATTCATAGATATTATTTTTACGAAAGCCTTGAAAAACAACATTTTGCATAGTAGAATCATAAATTAAGCATGCATCTTTTTCAAAAACTATTTTATAACCTTTATCACACAATTGACTAATGCTTAAGAGATTATGCTTTAAACCATTAACTAATAGCACATTTTCTATAATAGGGTTAGATATTTTACCGACCATGCCAATACCGATGACTTTGCCTTTGTTGTTATCTCCAAAGGTGACGGTTTCTCCATCTATACTTTGAATGGTGGATAGTAGGTTGGCATGCCCTGTCATGTGTTTTGAACATCTGCTGTCTAATATCCAGCGTTCTTTCTTGGGTACCTATAAAAAATTTAAGGTAAATATGGTACCCTTTTTATTGGGTCCAAAACACATTAGTTTGGGGGAAACCAAACCCATGAAGAGTTTGATCGTCCTCCATAAGCAGGAATATAATAGGTAGAATTACACACATTCAGCATATAAGAATTGATATAAGCAATTCTATCATTCTGATTAAGACTGACTGGAACCCATACTAGTTTGTTCTGTCCAATCGACTTACCAGTGTTGCTCAGTCGACTGTTGGTGTACATCAGTCGATTGGTAGATGCACTAGGTCGACTTATAGGAGGTTTTGATCTTATGGAATAAGATCCACTTTCTCTGGACAGACGACTGGTGGTGTGGTTCAGTCGACTTACCCGAATGTTAGTTTTGCTTTTATCACTGAAATTAACAACCTTTGGTTTTGCAAAGAAATCATACAACTTGTGTGTAACACTAGAAATAGATGCTGATTTATTCTTACTAGTGTTTAAAACAGGAGATTCTTTTACAGAAGGTTTCTTAAAACCAAGTCCAAATTTTTGACTAGATGTAACTTGATGATGAAGCATATCATTTAAATTCTCTTTACCTTTGTTAAACTTAGACACGTTCTTTGAAATCTCTTCATAATTCTTTTTGAGAATTTCAAGATCAGTATCTAAACTTGCAATGCGAGAATTTAAGGATTTTACTTCCTTATCAAGGTTAAGATTTTCTTGATTAAGTGTTTGATTCACTTTCTCAAGATTCTTAACTCTAATCTTTTCTTTCTTTAACTCTTGGAATATTTCATTAAAAGCATCAAGAAGATCTTCGGAATCATGATCATTACTTACATGTTCTTGTGCAGCCATAAAACACACATTTGCCACTTCGTTATTTTCATCCGTTTCTTCTTCGGAAGATGAATCGCTATCATCCCATGTAGCTTGATAGGCCTTTTTGTTCTTGGCAAATTTGTTCTTTGAATATTTATCCTTCTTGAAGTTGGATGATTTTCCCTTGTTCTTTGCATTTTCTAAGGGACAATCCTTCTTCATGTGACCTATTTTATTGCATCTGAAACATGTAGGAGGGTCATTAGAATCTTTACTTTTAGAATGAAACTTACCCTTCTTTAATAACTTCTTGAATCTCCGAGTGAACATTGCTATTTCTTCTTCATCTTCTTCCTCATCTTCTGAGTCAGTCATGGCTTTAAAAGCCAATGATTTCTTCTTTGCTTGGTGTGATTCAGTATCTTTCTTTCGATCTTCAAGTTGGACCTCATATGCCATGAGATTACCAACAAGATTCTCGAGAGTAAGTGTTGACAAATCATTTGCCTCCTCTATTGCTGTGGTTTTCTTTTCCCATTCTGGAGTGAGTGCACGTAGGACTTTTCTGACCATCTCTACTTGGGTATAGATCTTTCCAAGCGCCACAAGAGAGTTTGTGATGTCTGTGAATCTTGTAATCATCTCGGACACAGTCTCATTGTCCTTCTTTCTGAACATCTCAAACCTGTGGACAAGAACAGAAATTTTAGACTCTTTTACTTTATTTGTTCCTTCATGTGTTACCTCGAGTGTATGTCAAATTTGATGTGCGGTTGTAGCATTGGATACACGGTTGAATTCTTCCTTCGTTAGTACACAAAATAAAGCATTCATTGCTTTGGCATTGTTCATAGTCTGACTCTTTTGATCATCATTCCATTGTGCATATAGAATGGTAGGGGCAGTGTATTCCGTCTCTGTCATTTACCATATCTCGTAGTTAATTGATTGGAGATAGATTCGCATTCGACACTTCCAATAATTGTAGTTCGTTCCATCAAATAGTGGTGGCCGTTGTGTAGATTGGCCTTCATGGTACTGATTTGTATTTGAAGTGGTTGCCATAGCCTGTAACCTTGCTCTGATACCAAGTGTTGGATCCTGTAGGCTAAGCAACAAACACTAGAGGGGGGGGTGAATAGTGTTTATCAAAAATTTATTGCGGAATAAAAAATTTCTCTCGGCACAGTCGACTTAGTGGTGAACCAGTCGACTGATATAGCCAAAATAAAAGAAACTTGAACTCTCGATGCAGTCGACTTATAGATAAGGCAGGCGACTGATGTAACAAAGAGAACAACTAATACAAGACTGATCAGTCGACTGATACGAAGCTGAGTCGACTGGCCAGACAAGTTTTGCAGAACTTAAATAAGCAAAAGTAAATGCAAAGCACAAGATAATCAATCACAGAGTACACAAGATATATCCTGGTTCGGTTCTCCCGACCTACATCCAGTCCCCAAGCAACCCACTTGAGATTTCCACTATTCTTGAAAAATTACAAGAATATCCTACGGCGTTACGACAACAACCTTGTCTAACCCGTAGTCCTTTCTCTCAACCAGAGAAAGCAACCCACTCTACTACCAAGAGTGAAAAAGACACCGACTCTACAACCAAGAGTCAACAACCACTCTCCAACCGAGAGCAAATGTACAAGAAGAATTTTTACAATCAACCTATAGCCTTGTTGGTGTATGTGTTGATGCACTAGGTTAAATCACAAGGTTGACTTCTATACTCAGTCCAGAGCGAATTCAATGCTATACTGGACTGAATGTAGAGAACCAAAGTGTATGAACTTTGAAGGCTTTGTTTCTCACAGAAAATCTCTTGAAAATTTTTCACTAGAATGCTCGGATGTATATGAAATCAAGTTGTTCTTTTCAGAGAGATATGAAACTCTATATAAGGAGTTTTGATCTCCTGAACGTTGGAAAACAGTTACACAACTGTCAACCAACGGATCAAAACGTTTGAGTTTGAAAAACTTTGTTTTTGAAAAACAGCAAACGGTCAAAAAACTCTCGAACAGTCGACTGGGTTGCCATATGAGTCGACTGATCAGAGTTTGAATAATTTTAAACAGTTTTGTACTTATCAGTCGACTGGCAAAAGCTTAAGTCGACTGGTACTTAAAAGTTAAAATTCTTCAAACTATTTTGACTTATTTTTTTGGGGGGTTTTAAAAGACACACATTATGAAATTTTTGAGTATGTGTGTGTGTGTGTTGACAAGGCTTTACATCAGACTAAGACTCAACAAGAAATAAAATACAATGTTTTACAAGACAAGATAAGATAACACATTTGAGATTGAAGTCTTGAGTCTTGAGTCTTGAATTGAATCTTTGATCCTTGTCTTCTTTATCTGTATCTGTTTGAGCTTGTTTGTTTGTTCAGCTATAATTGTCTTTAGTCTCTGCACTGCAATGTCAGCTGTATAACATAGACACATGTTGCACTGTGTTGTGATCATCAAAATCAAGAATCAACACTTACTATACATATCATTTTACACTTATCCAATTACTACATTACTATATATATTTTTTAATATAATTATTTATGTTTATTATCCTAATTTACTACACTACATAATTATTGTTCTCATTTGCATTTGTATTTAAGCTCATGCATATATTTTATTCTACTTTTTTTTCTTAATGTTATAAATCATTTTCATTACTATTAATTTTATATGTTCGATATTTAAAATCTATACTTTTTTTTATCGTTGTGATTTCCTACTTCATTTCCTACTTTTACTCTTATTTTTATATCACAGATTTCAAAAAAAAAAAACATAACATCATACTTAAAATTAAACATCCAATTCAAGTACATATGGAAGATTATATTATTCCAATTACCGTTTTGGTGCAACCTGATGTCGAGAGGGAAAATCTGCAATTAGACATCAATGGAGGCAAACTGCAACTGGATGTCGGGAGGCAAAATCTGCAACTGAATGTCCAAAAGGAAAACTGCAACCAGATGTTGTGGAAGTAAATTTGCAACTTGATGTCAACTGTAATACCCCGGATTTCATTTATGAAAATTATTATTTTTGCACGTATTGTGCACGTGCAATTTTTGTAGTATAAAATCTGATAATTAATTTCATTAGACAATGAGTATATATATATATGTGTGTATGTGTTCTCTAATTATTTTTATTAAGGCCCATTTTCTTCAAATAAACATAAGTCCTTTTATAGCCCAAATCTAATTTATTTTGTAAACAAAATTTGGCCCATTAAATAAAGGCCCATGAATTTATTTTCCCTTTTAATTACAACTTGTAATGTAGACTATTTTTATAGATCATTTTTGTAAAAAATAAAATAAAATGTACAACTTTTTATATGGGAAACTAGTAAATGCACGTGCATTGCACGTACACGTGCATGGGGCACCTTGTGTGGCCGGTTTTGAATGGGAGGGAAAGGGAAAAAGAGAAGTGGAGTTGTGGGTGGTAGTTGTTTGGATCATGGTTGGTTACTACAACTCCCCCTTAAATCCTAGCCTTTTATCCTTAACCCCTAGATTGATCCTAGCCCTTCATTTGCTCCAAAATTTAGTATAAATACCCCCCCCCCCCCCCCTTAGCCTAGTTATTCTTGCACTCTTCATTTCTCCAAAAACCTATAATAGAGAATACAATTGTTAGTAGTAATTTATTAGTAAGAAGTGAGATAAAAGATCGAGAGAGAGGGTGAGTGTGTGCTTGCAACAAGGGAGGCCGACTACTACACTACTAGAAGCTCTCGGGTTGCAATCTTGGAAGGTGGTGTGAATATTTGCAAGTGTACAAAATCGCAACAAGTAATATAGTTAGTGAATAGAGTGTCGAACCCACAGAGACTAGATATTTTATTGAGTACCGATATTACTAGATTAGCTACTATTTGGATAATCGAAATTTAATAAATAAAGAAAACAATTAAAAGAAAAATCTAACTAACTAAATTAATGGAGAGGGAGCGGAGTCTGAAAATTGTAATTTGTTAATGGCAAAATTAATTCTAGGGCTTTTGACTTCACCTAGTTCATCCCACACAATTTATAATTCCTAAAAATATTATTTTTCCAAGTTGTAGACCGAAATCCCCAAATTATTTAATGCTTTCTCTCGAACAACACCAAAAATATCTCCAACTAACAGTTTGACACATCTCTATGCAAATTTAATTAATCGAAGACTCATTAAGTTCTGTGGATTTCTTAACGGCCACATTAATCGCGGTAAATCATCTCTAATTTCGCTCAATCAATGGTGTTTAATTTTTATTGTTCTAAATCACAAATTACCTCTCGGTCTCTCCATGATCCAATAATCATACAAAAATTGGCCAAATATTTGTAAGCATTAAGCACAAAAATCAAACACACAACCATAGAAAAATATGAAATTGTGTTCTCAAAACTAGGCTACATCTAAACCCTAGAACAATAAATTTAGTTCATAATAAAAATATTGCAATTAACAAAATTGTTCAAGGATTGCATATTAAAAATTAGAGAGAAAAAATAGATACAAAAATAGACTGTTTTGTAATAAAATTTGCAAACCGAACAGCCGAAAAATTGCGCGGAACAATAAGTCCTTTCTCTTTCTGTCTTGAAGTCGGAGCCAGCAGAGTTACGTCAAAGATACTGTCAGATAGAAGCCACGTCAGAGGAGGAAAGACAGCAGGCAGCTGTCGCGTCAGTCTGGGATTCCACGCCGGCTGCTTCTCCTTTTTTCGCTTCGATCCGAAATCAAGAAACAGAGAGAGAGTTGAGCTCTCTGCTCTGTCTCTCTCTCTCTTACTATTAATTTTATTATTATTATTTTTTTTTCTGTTTATTCTCCGGTCGCGTCAACTACCAACTCCCTTCCAGTCCTTCATTCTTTTCCAACCTGTTATTATATAGGATAAATTAAGATAGGATTAGATTAGTATAAAAATTAGGTTTAGTTTTAAATTTAAAGTAATTAAGATAATTATTAATATTAAAAAGATAACTATTTAGAATTTTAAGATTATTATTAATCCTAAGTTACCAATTTAAACAAAACCTATGAATATTTTATTATTATTATTATTATTATTATTATTTTTAATACAAAATTTTATTCTAACCTTTACTTGATAATAATATTTCTATTTTGCTTTTCACAAGGTCAAAATATAAAAATTAAAATTCAACAAATTAATAAAAATTAATAAAACATTATGTTTGTTTTGTTTGTTGATTTTCTCCAAAAATAATCACTTTTTGCATTAAAAATCTAATTTCCTCAAAAATACTTAATTAATTGAAATCTTAGGAAAATAAGATAAATTATAAATAAGATATATGAAAACAAGCAATTTTAATGGGTAAATGAATACAAATATTTGTATAAAAATTAGACACATCAAATACCCCCAAACTTAAGATTTTGCTTGTCCTCAAGCAAAAAGTAGAATCATGAAAAGGGAAAAATAATCAAGAGTCGACTCAACCCATTACACTAAGAATTCTCATCATGTAAGCATTAAAATTGCAATTAAAAACATAAACAATAGCAAATAAAGTAAAAACAAGCATACTCACTTTCTCCAGTGCAATTATCTATTCATAACTCCAAACCCAATCATATTTGTCATGTCATTAATGTAATTATAGTATGTAACAACTCCATCTGTGATTATCCCTTCTCACTACTGCAAACCGAGTAGCAAACTAGAGTTTTTTTTTTCCCTCTTCTCTGAGTTGTCACTTGCCTTTTGACGCGAATGCAAAACATTTGTGATGAATTCACCCGGTTACTCAACAAGTCACAAACTTAGAGTGCTTTGCATACTCATATTTCAAGTTGCCGTTTGACGTAAAAGTAAACATTTGTGATGAATACCCCTAGTTACTAAGCAACTCAAAAAATTGGAGTAGGTTGACTTTATTCATAAATATTTTTTTCATTATTACTCTATTTACTTAAACTCTGTTTAGGACTAGATCAAAGGAGATAATCACAAGAAAAAGTATCACATTTTTTTTTTTATGTATAATAGCATGACCCACACAATTTTGTAAGGAATTGTAAATGTCAATAATCCTAAAGTAAATAAGTATGCTTACTCTTGCTTTATAAGAAATTGTTTATCCCAAAAAAATTTATTTCAATGCTTATCACAATAAAGAACCCAAAAGTGTAAAGATGAATCAAATTGAAATCCTTTTAATTTTTTGTTTTTCTTTTCTAAAAAATAATAATAATAATTTGTAAACCTTCCCCCCAAACTTGAATATCACATTGTCCTCAATGGGAAAACAAAAAGAAAAACAAAGAATGCAAAAGTTCAGAATTTCTTCCCTGATTCGTCTTAAATTTTCTGCACGCGCAGGGTTCAGTATTTTGGCGATATCTAGAGCTGTAGATATCCCAATGGGCTGAATTTTTTTTTGTTGGAAAGCTAAGACAATTGTCTACAATATCTCTTTGAATCACTTTTCCATATTCTGACTCCATACTGCTCAAAAACAGCCATCAATGAAAGTGTAAAAAAACAGCTCCGCCCCGGCGACTTCCAAATTATGCAATCCTACAAAATAAAATCAAAAATTAAAAATAAAAATAAACAAAAGGAAAAATCTAACCTAAATGCAGTAAAAGAAAAACATGGGTTGCCTCCCAAGAAGCGCTAAATTTTAAGTCTTCAGCCAGACGTGGGGGTGAGATGGTTATATAACGCCAAGATCCAACAACATTAGCACATCTTTTCTAATTTTTCTCTTCAGATGTGGATCAGGTTCAAGCTCAAGTTTGAGGCGTTTCCTGCATGATGATGATGTCTTTGATTCCCCCGCCTCTTTAAATTTATGCTGCAAAAATGAATAAATAGAGGGTGCAGCATCCAAATATATAACATTTTCAAAAATATTTTCTTTTTCAGTTTCAAATGTTGCTGTATTTGTTGGACATACTTTGTTTGGCAGCTTTTCAATTTCGACACTATGTTTCTCGCCCACAATTAAATCAATTTTACTTACTTGACAATACGACTGTTCTTTAGGAGGAATTTTTATGGAATTAAAAACATCATACATTACTTGCTCATGTTGAATTTGTTCCTCCACAATTTGTTCAATCTCACTTTGCTTTTCAACCACATTCTGTTCGCCATTTCCTTCTTGTGGTTGCTCAATTGTCCTCCCACTGCTTAGTGTTATTGCTTTGACATCCTCCATGGAGTTGACAACTGTGTCGCTTGGTAATATTTCTGCAGTTCTTTCATTTAAAATATTTAAAATTGGATCAATTTGTACCTCCTGATTTTGGATGGAAGCCGAAGATGAATTTGCAACATTTTGAATTGCCAAATCTACCTTTTGTATGTATTGATCTGTCTTTTGTATGTATTGGTCTAACTTCTGCATGTGTTGCATGAACACTTCTTCTAATGTCGGCTTCTTTTTTCGCTGTGGAAAATTTTGAGGTGGTATAACTGCTCCTTGATTGTTGTTCCAAAAAAAATTGGGGGTGTTTCTCCATTCTTGATTGTATGTGTTTGCATAATGATTGTTTTGCATTTGAAAATTTGACACAAAATTTTCATGTTCAGCATTTGATGGAGCAAAAGGGTTCCCCACTTGGCAATCTATACTTGAATGGTTTCCTGCACAAAGATTACAAATGATATTAGAATGAATAGCATTAAAATTCAAAATTTCTACTTGTTTAGATAGAATATCATTATTTTCATTTAAAGTAGAAAATTGATCAAATTTAAAAACTCCAGCCACTTTTCTTGGCATTGCTCTCTCTGAAGACCACTGGTAATCATTTGATGCCATCTCCTCTAAAATCTCATAGGCTGCTTCGTAAGTTCTGCTCATGAGTGCACCACCAGCTGCTGCGTCAACCATAGATCTATGTATAACTCCCAAACCATTATAGAATATTTGCATTTGCAGCCATTTCGGTAGCTCATGATGAGGACACTTTCTCAATAACTCTTTAAACCTTTTCCATGCATCATACAAAGACTCGGTCTCAAATTGAGTAAATGTGCAAATATTATTTCTTAGCTTTGCGGTCTTTGCTGGTGGAAAATACTTGGCTAGAAACTTTTGTGCAAGTCCCTCCCAAGTAGTAATACTACCGGGTGGTAGATAATGTAGCCATGCCTTCGCCTTATCTCGTAGGGAAAAAGAAAAGAGTCTCAGTTTAATTGCATCGTCTGATACACCGTTGTGCTTAAAAGTGTCACAAATTTCTAAAAAGTTTGCAATGTGAGCATAAGGATCCTCGGGCGGTAATTCCCAAAATTGAACAGTCTGTTGAATCAATAGAATCATCTCTGGTTCAATCTCAAAATTGTCAACTTCAATAACCGGCTTCTTTATGCTTGATTCATAAATCGAGGGCATAGCATAGTCTCTCAAAGGCCTGTTTTCCTCGTTTGCCATTATAATTTTCTTATATGTCCTGAAATGTAAGTATTAAAAAAAATAGAAAAACTAAAAAAATAAAATAAGAAAAATAAATGAAAGTAAAAGTAAGTCAAAAGAGGTAAAATAATAATAAAATACAAAAAAAGTCCAAACTAGTAATAATCTAGCAATTTTCAATATCAATAAAAGAATAACTAGTCCCCGGCAGCGGCGCCAAAAACTTGGTGTGAATATTTGCAAGTGTACAAAATTGCAACAAGTAATATAGTTAGTGAATAGAGTGTCGAACCCATAGAGACTAGATATTTTATTGAGTACCGATATTACTAGATTAGCTACTATTTGGATAATCGAAATTTAATAAATAAAGAAAACAATTAAAAGAAAAATCTAACTAACTAAATTAATGGAGAGGGAGCGGAGTCTGAAAATTGTAATTTGTTAATGGCAAAATTAATTCTAGGGCTTTTGACTTCACCTAGTTCATCCCACACAATTTATAATTCCTAAAAATATTATTTTTCCAAGTTGTAGACCGAAATCCCCAAATTATTTAATGCTTTCTCTCGAACAACACCAAAAATATCTCCAACTAACAGTTTGACACATCTCTATGCAAATTTAATTAATCGAAGACTCATTAAGTTCTGTGGATTTCTTAACGGCCACATTAATCGCGGTAAATCATCTCTAATTTCGCTCAATCAATGGTGTTTAATTTTTATTGTTCTAAATCACAAATTACCTCTCGGTCTCTCCATGATCCAATAATCATACAAAAATTGGCCAAATATTTGTAAGCATTAAGCACAAAAATCAAACACACAACCATAGAAAAATATGAAATTGTGTTCTCAAAACTAGGCTACATCTAAACCCTAGAACAATAAATTTAGTTCATAATAAAAATATTGCAATTAACAAAATTGTTCAAGGATTGCATATTAAAAATTAGAGAGAAAAAATAGATACAAAAATAGACTGTTTTGTAATAAAATTTGCAAACCGAACAGCCGAAAAATTGCGCGGAACAATAAGTCCTTTCTCTTTCTGTCTTGAAGTCGGAGCCAGCAGAGTTACGTCAAAGATACTGTCAGATAGAAGCCACGTCAGAGGAGGAAAGACAGCAGGCAGCTGTCGCGTCAGTCTGGGATTCCACGCCGGCTGCTTCTCCTTTTTTCGCTTCGATCCGAAATCAAGAAACAGAGAGAGAGTTGAGCTCTCTGCTCTGTCTCTCTCTCTCTTACTATTAATTTTATTATTATTATTTTTTTTTCTGTTTATTCTCCGGTCGCGTCAACTACCAACTCCCTTCCAGTCCTTCATTCTTTTCCAACCTGTTATTATATAGGATAAATTAAGATAGGATTAGATTAGTATAAAAATTAGGTTTAGTTTTAAATTTAAAGTAATTAAGATAATTATTAATATTAAAAAGATAACTATTTAGAATTTTAAGATTATTATTAATCCTAAGTTACCAATTTAAACAAAACCTATGAATATTTTATTATTATTATTATTATTATTATTATTTTTAATACAAAATTTTATTCTAACCTTTACTTGATAATAATATTTCTATTTTGCTTTTCACAAGGTCAAAATATAAAAATTAAAATTCAACAAATTAATAAAAATTAATAAAACATTATGTTTGTTTTGTTTGTTGATTTTCTCCAAAAATAATCACTTTTTGCATTAAAAATCTAATTTCCTCAAAAATACTTAATTAATTGAAATCTTAGGAAAATAAGATAAATTATAAATAAGATATATGAAAACAAGCAATTTTAATGGGTAAATGAATACAAATATTTGTATAAAAATTAGACACATCAGAAGGTTCGGTTGCACATCAAGGAGGAGGAGGAGCGTTCGTTTGGCAAGCTCGCGAAGGACTCTTTCGTTTAGAAGGTGTTGCAAAATCATTTATCTCCAAATAAGGTGGGTTATTTTCTATATTTCTAATTAGATACCATGTTTAGGTTGATTGAAACGATAATGCACGAAAGAAATTAATAAGAGTACACTTAATTGGTAAAAAGACTTGTTAGTTGATTGAATTGATGGTAAATAGATTGCATGTTATTTCGTCAAGAATCTTAAGTTGTATGTGAATCGGTTGTAGCTATGGAATGTGTGAATTAAAATTTGTTGTCATTATCAAAACTAAGTACAAATGCTAGTAGGAGGAAATTGTTGCTTTATGTGCTTAGATGGACTTTCGTGATAATGTTTAGAATGAGTAAATTAAAATATGCTTTTGGGTTTATAAAAGGAAGACAAACAGGAAATTAATGTAGAAAATATTAATATTAAGTCGTATGAGAAATGTCAAAATGAGATATGGAAATAGTAGTATACAATCTAAATTAATTATATGAAAAATATGTGTTTAATTACTGAAAAAATTATTTTAAATTACTGGAGTGTTAAATTATGTTTAAATAGACATTCTGGAGATTTACAGGAATTTTAGTAAAAGCAAAACTAAAATAAGAGCTTTTGAACATCGAAATGTTCTAATTGAACAGAGAGTTAATTTAAATAAAATACGAGTTGTAGTCAAGACAACTTGAGCCTATAGCTCAAATGGTCGGTGAGCTCTTTAGCGCTAGAGTAGTGCGGGTGTGTTAGGTTGAGGTCACTGGTTCGATATTTGAGAACACCATTCTTTTTATGTGCGTTAAAATTAAACCAATTTTCAGACAGAGAGTATAAAACTCTTTGACTTCTCCTTGTATCGATGAGCGCAAGTAGCCAGATGGCTAGCGCGCGTGGCTGTGTTCTCTTGGGTCGTTGGTTCGATTCCTGGCTTGGTCAGAACGTTAATTTTTATGAAAAAGTGATTTTTTTGGGTTTCTTGATGTGTAAAAATTCCGAAAAAAATACTATTATTATTTTAAAATCATGTGTAACTTATGAAAAATTATTGGGAGTTATTAAAATGAAATAAAGTGTATTTTTGAAAATAAAAGTGTAGTTGGGACTATAGTTTTGCACTCGTATATTTTCGTAAAAATGCGTTTTGCGAAGAAAGTGAAATAAGTATTAGAAAAGGAAAAATTAGAAGAAAGAAAGTATATGTTGTGAAGTTTTATATGAGTTATTCTTATTAAAGAATAGTGTGACAATGGTGAGTTTGTGAATATTCACTTTGACTAGATATTTTTGTGATACGATTTTAATGTGGAAATAAATATTGGTTATGAAATACATGATGTATAATTGAACTCCATGCATGGTTATTGACTCGTGAAAAATTTAGAAATCATGTGATTGGAAAAGACAAATGTTATTGAGTATGACAATTCAAATATGTGAACTTGTTAATTGAAATTGAAAATTAGGGTGTAGCCAAAACTCACACCGGCAAGTAAAAAGTGATGAAATATGATTATTGAAATTGAAAAGACTAAGTTTGGGTCATTGTAAAATGAAAGAAATAAGACCGGTAGTAGTGAGAGGGCTAACTCTAAGAGATTGATTTTGTTCATGATTTCATTAAGAATTAGTATATAGTGAAGAGGTGATGAAAGTGAGAGAAAAACACAAGTATGGGGGCCTCGAGTCTACGATGTGGGTGTGATTCACAGTTTGTCTTCACGATGCATCGTGACATGACGTGGGCACTACTCCAGAATTATCGGGATCTTGGCGACGCTTGTGGGGTGTTTGGTGACTGCGAGAGGATCGTGTGCCATAAAGGAGGCTGAATTGTCCATAGATAGTCTTCACGATGCGTCGTGACATGATGTGGGATTCCCCTCCAGTTTTTCTGTACATGAGCTCGTACTCATAGGACATCTAGGATACTTACCATAGTTACAGTAGTAAATTAAGTCATGACGAGGGATTGAACCCTACAAGATGAAGAACAATTAAGAGGCTTGCCCTCGGACCTATGTAGTATGGGATGCATAGAATCCGAACAAGTGTGCATTAGTATCATGTAATATAAATAACTACATTAATGACTAAGTGCACAATCACAACACGACATCAATAGGGTATTCCCTTTAGTTTGATATGTGATAAGTTTGTGTTTGTTAAATATGAAAAATCAGTTATACTGTTTCCGGCATAGAGAGGATGGCCGTGTATAATGTTCTTCGGTTGAATAAACTGAAGTACCCACAGTTTTGTATGCAGGGTAAATGACATGATAAAGATTAAAGGAGAAATGATGCTTAGCGATTATTCAAATGTGGATGTACCTTTATATAAATATTGTAAATTTGCTTCCGCTGTAAAATGTAAAGTGTAAAGATTTCTTGTAACTCTGATGTAAAATAAAAAGTTTTAAATTCCGTGTAAAATTGTACGAAAGAAGTGTAAAGATCCTGTGGAATCTCGAATTCAGTGTATTTTGAAATTCGGGGCATTACAGAGTGGTATCAGAGCCACGCTTCACACTAGTACAAATTTATAAGGAACGACACCCTAGAAGTGGACATTAGAGTGTGTGTTGAGTTTAGAGATTTAAAATGTAAGTTACTTACATTTGTGTTTCTCTATGATTTATGCTTCTTCCTCCCTATTTCTATGATGGCTGATCACTTCGACCCTGCTGGAGACGACAATTGGCATATCATAGAGGAAGATTATTATCCTGGACAAGCAGATTCCGAGGAAGAGTACTACCCAGGACAAGCAGAATCCGACGGAGAGGAATGGTCTGAGTCCCGAGAGATCACTCTACCTCCGAATTCATCTGATGACTCTTCTGACGAAGAAGAAGAAGAACCAGTTCCAAGTAGTCTTGTTATATCTCTTCAGAGGCAGGTAGAAACACTGCGGGATAGAGTCGGACTATTGGAGGCTCAGTTGGCAAAGCGTAAGGATGATTTCGCAGTTCTCAGTCATCGTGTATGGGAACACGAGAAGAGGAAAAATATGACCGATGTGCTGAAGGAAGAAATTGAAGAACTACGGGTAGAGCTTCGTGAAGCCAAGAGGAACCGTAGGAGTTAGACCATTGTATCGTCTACTGCTTTCATTTTGATGTCAAAAATATTTTAAATTCGAATGTATAAAGTTTGAAATTCAATGAAATGGAAATATTGACTTAAAAGTTCATGTTTCACACTTCGAATTTAATGGATTTTTTGCATCAGAACATGGCTGGACGAAGAGCAAGAAATGGTGAAGGTCTGGACTTGGAAACGGAACTAGCGAGGGTCTATCAGACACTCAATGCCGTGGCCATGCATCAGAACCAAGGAAGGGTACCTGCGAATCCGGTGCCCGAAGCAATCAAACTCGTGGAATCATTCAAGCGGATGAAACCACCGGTGTTTGAAGGAAAGTCAGACCCTGATACGGCTAACAACTGGATCAGGCAGGTAGAGACTATCTTCGAAGTCTTGGAGATCCCTGAAGGCAGCAAGGTGAAGTTGGTGACTCTGCAATTTGAGAATGATGTGGTTGTGTGGTGGCAGTCGATGAAGCGTACGATGGGAGGTATTATTCTTGGCTGGGAGGAGTTTTTGGAGGAATTCTGCAGCCATTACTTTCCTTCAGACATCCAGGAGAAGAAGGCCATGGAGTTTCTATCACTGCAACAAGGTGGCATGTCAGTTAGGGAGTATGAGACCAAATTTACTCAGCTCTCAAGGTATGCTCCCGAATTGGTGATGGATGAGGCAAAGAAGGCTCGTAAGTTCGAGCATGGATTGAGGCCGAGCTTGAGGTCCCGGATGATACCTCTTGGTATCAGAAGGTTTGACAAGCTGGTCAAACGCGCGGCAGTCATGGAAGCAGACATGGAGCAGTTTCATGTTGTTCAAAATCGGAGGAACAACTGGCAGTCTGGGAAGAGGCTCGTAAATTTTGGAAATTTCTAGGGTCAACCATCAGCACAAAGGTTCAAACCGACAGGGGCGAATGCTATCAATGTGGTTGGAGGACCCGAGAACAAAGTTGTGAGACCTCCTGCGGTAAATTGCTACAACTGTGGTGAGACGGGACATTACCAATCTCAATGCCCCAAACCACGAAATGGTAATCACAATGTACCAATGCAGCAGACTGGGAAGAGATCGTACCACCAAGGACGCGTATTTGCCTTGACCGAAGCTGATGCCGATGAGGTAGATCATGTTATCACTGGTACAAGGGCGAATGTTTAGAGGTTCATGTTGTTTCTTTTTTCCATTTATTTAGTGAACTGTTACATAATGAGTGTGTATTATGTAACAGGAGAACTTTATTTGAATGGAATGAAAGCTGTTGTTTTGTTCGATACTAGATCCTCTCATACTTTTGTGTCTCCTAAATTTGCTAAAGTGTTGGGAGTTGAACCAAAGATTTTTTCAGGCAAGATCTTAGCAGTAGCTACTCCATCAGGAGAGACTTTAAACACGATCAGTACTATGCGAATTGCGAGAAATGATTGGGGACAGAATCTTCGGAATTGATCTAATCGAGCTAACTATCTTGGGAGTCGATGTTATCATTGGCATTGATTGGATGTCGGTGTACAGTGCAAGCATCGAGTGTAAGACCAAGACGGTAACAGTGAAGGCTCCAGGTGGACCTGAAGTCACTTTTTAAGGGAAGAAGAAGTGTTCTAGGTTGGTGGCAGCTATCCGCAAGGAAGAGATTCCTGTGGAAGTGCAAAGGATTTCTGTGGTTTGGGACTATCCGACTGTGTTCTTGGATGATTTGCCTGGGTTACCCCCACAACGTGATGTAGAGTTCAGCATCACCATTCAACCGGGAAATGCACCCATTTCTAAGGCACCGTATAGGATGGCTCCAGTGGAACAGGATGAGGTGAAATGGTAGATTGAGGAACTGTTGGAGAAAGGCTTTATTGAACCTAGTGCATCACCTTGGGGAGCACCAGTGCTTTTGGTAAAGAAGAAGGATGGATCGATGAGAATGTGTATCGACTATCGAGAGCTGAATAAGGTCACTGTTCAGAAAAAGTATCCTATTCCCCAAATTGATTACTTGTTCGATCGTCTACAAGGAGCAGCTGTTTTCTCCAAAATAGATCTTCGATCAGGATATCACCAAGTTCGAGTGAAAGTTTAAGATGTGCACAAAACTGTATTTAGAACTCGACATAGGCATTACGAATTCTTAGTTATGCCATTTGGAGTGACGAATGCACCCGCAATCTTCATGGATTTGATGAACATAGTTCTGAGGCCGTTCATTGATTCTTTCATCGTGGTGTTTATCGACGATATCCTCGTGTATTCTAAGTCAGAAGAGGAGCACACCGAGTATCTGACAGTAGTTTTGAAGAAGCTGGAAAAGCAGGAGTTGTATGCCAAGCTATCCAAGTGCAATTTCTGGAAATCTGAAGTGGCATTCCTAGGTTACATCCTTTCTAAGGAGGGAGTGGCAACTGATCCTCAGAAGATAGAAGCAGTGAGAGATTGGGCAAGGCCTACTACAGTAAAGGAAGTCAGAAGTTTTCTTGGATTGACTGGATACTACAGGAGATTCATTCAAGGTTATGCTCAGTTAGCCGTACTGCTCACTAGTTTGACCAAGAAGAATGTGGACTTCAAGTGGACTGAGCAATGTGAGGCAAGCTTTCAGGAGTTGAAAGAGAACCTGACTACTGCACCTATTTTGGTTTTGCCTAGGGCAAGTGTTGAGTATGACGTTTACAGCGATGCTTCACATCGTGGGCTTGGTTGTGTCTTAATGCAAGAAGGAAGAGTAATCGCTTATGGGTCTAGGCAACTACGACCGCATGAGAAGAATTACCCGACTCATGATCTAGAGTTGGCTGCGATTATCTTTGCCTTGAAGCAATGGAGACACTACGTGTATGGTGAGGAATTGAACATATACATGGACCACAAGAGTTTGAAGTACATATACCAGCAGAAGGATCTGAATTTGAGGCATCAGAGATGGTTGGAAGTGCTTGAGGACATGCGACCTGAGATCAAGTATCATCCTGGAAAAGTTAATGTTGTTGCTGATGCACTTAGTCGCAAGAGCAGTTTATCCAGTTTGATTATAACTCAGAAGCATCTGATGGAAGAATTGGATCGAGCAGGAATTGAAGTTGTCTTGCAAGGATTGGAAGCATATTTAGCTCAGTTGAGGCTTCAGCCTATATTGAATGGAAGGATTATTGCAAGTCAAGAGGTTGATGCTGATATCTTGGAGATGAAGGAGCGGGTTGGTGCTGGCAGGTTACCCGAATTTCAAATCAGGGTTGGAGTGCTGTGGTTCGGAGAGATAGACTGTGTGTTCCAAATTAGGCAGACCTGAAAGAGAGTATTCTTCAGGAGGCGCATGCTACTCTTTTGTCGGTACATCCTGAGAGTACTAAGATGTACAAAGACATCAAACAGCATTTCTGGTGGTCAGGTTTGAAGTGGGATGTGGCTGAATTTGTGGCGAAGTGTGAGGTTTGTCAGCAAGTCAAAGCTAAGAATCAGAGACCCGGAGGTCTATTACAGCCGTTACCTATTCTGGAATGGAAGTGGGATAACATCAGTATGGATTTCATTACGGGATTGCCCAAGAGTCCTAAAGGCAATGATGTGATTTAGGTTATAGTCGATCGACTAACCAAGTCCGCTCACTTTTTGGCGATGAAACTCATTGCTTCGATGGACAAGTTAGCTGAGTTGTATGTTGGTGAGATCGTCAGGCTTCATGGTGTTCCGTCAACTATTGTGTCTGATCGAGATGCGCGGTTTACTTCGCATTTCTAGAGGAGTCTTCAGACAGCTTTGGGTACCAAGATGGATTTCAGCACTGCTTTTCATTCGCAAACCGATGGACAGACCGAGGAGTCAACCGTATTCTTGAGGATATGCTTCAGTGTTTTGTACTTGACTTTGGAGGTAGTTGGGAAAGGCATTTACCTTTGGAAGAGTTTGCCTACAACAACAGTTTTCAGACTAGCATTGGGATGGCACCGTATGAAGCTTTGTATGGCAGGAAGTGCAGAACGCCTGTTTGTTGGTTTGAAGTTAGGGAGCATCAATTGTTTGGGCTTGAGCTTGTGCAGCAAACCTCTGAAAAGACTGATCTGATCAGGAAAAGGTTGGTAGAGGCTCAGAGCAGGCAGAAGAGCTATGCAGACAACCGGAGAAGGGACCTTGAGTTTGAGGAAGGTGACTTCGTCTTTCTGAAAGTATCGCCCAGTAAAGGTGTGATTCGATTTGGCAAGGGCGAGAAGTTAGCCCCGAGGTTTATAGGCTCGTACAAGATATTGAAAAGGATCGGGAAAACTGCTTACCGGCTTGAGTTACCGGAAGAGTTATCTCAGGTGCACAATGTCTTTCATGTGTCTATGCTAAGAGGTTATATTCCAGATCCGAGTCAGCATTTTCCTAAAGTACTGGAAGGTTTGCATTTGGATTTTAATTAGATCGAGTCTCCTGTCGAGATTGTTGATCGTCGAGAGAAAGTCTTGAGGAATAAGACAATACCGATGGTCAAGGTAGTCTGGAGAAACCATTTGGTTGAGGAGGCTACTTGGGAGTCTGAGGAGAGGATGTTGAAGGATTATCCTTAGCTTTTTGCATGATTTGTATTTTCTATTTTCTTGTGCTTGTTGTGAGTGTTTTGTTTCTCGCTCTTGACTGTAGTTCCGGGGACGGAACTATTCTAAGGAGGGAGTGTTGTAATACCCCGATTTTCATTTATGAAAATTATTATTTTTGCACGTATTGTGCACGTACAATTTTTGTAGTATAAAATCTGAAAATTATTTTCATTAGACAATGAGTTTATATATATATATATATATATATATATATATATATATATATATATATATATATATATATATATATGCGTATGTGTTCTCTAATTGTTTCTATTAAGGCCCATTTTCTTCAAATAAACATAAGTCCTTTTACAGCCCAAATCTAATTTATTTTGTAAACTAAATTTGGCCCATTAAATAAAGGCCCATGAATTTATTTTTCCTTTTAATTACAACTTGTAATGTAGACTATTTTTATAGATCATTTTTGTAAAAAAAAAAAAGTACAACTTTTTCTATGGGGAACTAGTAAATGCACGTGAATTGCACATACACGTGCATGGGGCACCTTGTGTGGCCAGTTTTGAATGGGAGGGAATGGGAAAAAGAGAAGTGGAGTTGTGGGTGGTAGTTGTTTGGATCATGGTTGGTTACTACAACTTCCCCTTAAATCCTAGCCTTTTATCCTTAACCTCTAGATTGATCCTAGTCCTTCATTTGCTCCAAAATTTAGTATAAATACCCCTCCCCCCCCCCCCCCCCCCCCCCCCAAGCCTAGTTATTCTTGCACTCTTCATTTCTCCAAAAACCAATGGCAGAGAATACAATTGTTAGTAGTAATTTATTAGTAAGAAGTGAGATAAAAGATTGAGAGAGAGGGTGAGTGTGTGCTTGCAACAAGGGAGGCCAGCTACTACACTACTAGAAGCTCTCGGGTTGCAATCTTGGAAGGTTCGGTTGCACATCAAGGAGGAGGAGGAGCGTTCGTTTGGCAAGCTCGCGAAGGACTCTTTCGTTTAGGAGGTGTTGCAAAATCTTTTCTCTCCAAATAAGGTGGGTTATTTTCTATATTTCTAACTAGATACCATGTTAAGGTTGATTGAAATGATAATGCATGAAAGAAATTAATAAGAGTACACTTAATTGGAAAAAGGACTTGTTAGTTGATTGAATTGATGCTAAATAGATTGCAAGTTATTTCGTCATGAATCTTAAGTTGTATGTGAATCGGTTGTAGCTATGGAATGTGTGAATTAAAATTTGTTGTCATTATCAAAACTAAGTACAAATGCTAGTAGGAGGAAATTGTTGCTTTATGTGCTTAGATGGACTTTCGTGATAATGTTTAGAATGAGTAAATTAAAATATGCTTTTGGGTTTATAAAAGGAAGACAAACAGGGAATTAATATAGGAAATATTAATATTAAGTCGTATGAGAAATGTCAAAATGAGATATGGAAATGGTAGTATACAATCTAAATTAATTTTATGAAAAATATGTGTTTAATTACTGAAAAAATTATTTTAAATTACTGGAGTGTTAAATTATGTTTAAATAGACATTCTGGAGATTTACAGGAATTTTAGTAAAAGCAAAACTAAAATAAAAGCTTTTGAACATCGAAATGTTCTAATTGAACAGAGAGTTAATTTAAATAAAATACGAGTTGTAGTCAAGACAACTTGAGCCTATAGCTCAAAAGGTCGGTGAGCTCTTTAGTGCTACAGTAGTGCGAGTGTGTTGGGTTGAGGTCACTGGTTCGATACTTGAGAACACCATTCCTTTTATGTGCGTTAAAATTAAACCAATTTTCAGACCGAGAGTATAAAACTCTCTGACTTCTCCTTGTATCGATGAGCGCAAGTATCCAGATGGCTAGCGCGCGCGGCTGTGTTCTCTTGGGCCGCTGATTCGATTCCTGGCTTGGTCAGAACGTTAATTTTTATGAAAAAGTGATTTTTTTGGGTTTCTTGATGTGTAAAAATTCCAAAAAAATGCTATTATTATTTTAAAATCATGTGTGACTTATGAAAAATTATTGGGAGTTATTAGAATGAAATAAAGTGTATTTTTGAAAATAAAAGTGTAGTTGGGACTATAGTTTTGCACTCGTATATTTTCGTAAAAATGCGTTTTGCGAAGAAAGTGAGATAAGTATTAGAAAAGGAAAAATTGGAAGAAAGAAAGTATATGTTGCAAAGTTTTATGTGAGTTATTCTTATTAAAGAATAGTGTGACAATAGTGAATTTGTGAATATTCACTTTGACTAGATATTTTTGTGATACGATTTTAATGTGGAAATAAATATTGGTTATGAAATACATGATGTATAATTGAACTCCATGCATGGTTATTGACTCGTGAAAAATTGAGAAATCATGTGATTGGAAAAGACAAATGTTATTGAGTATGACAATTCAAATATGTGAATTTTTGAATTGAAATTGAAAATTAGGGTGTAGCCAAAACTCACACCGGCAAGTGAAAAGTGATGAAATATGATTATTGAAATTGAAAAGACCAAGTTTGGGTCATTGTAAAATGAAAGAAATAAGACCGGTAGTAGTGAGAGGGCTAACTCTAAGAGATTGATTTTGTCCATGATTTCATTAAGAATTAGTATATAGTGAAGAGGTGATGAAAGTGAGAGAAAAACACAAGTATGGGGGCCTCAAGTCTACGATGTTGGTGTGATTCACAGTTTGTCTTCACGATGCATCGTGACATGACGTGGGCACTACTCCAGAATTATCGGGATCTTGGCGACGCTTGTGGGGTGTTTGGTGACTGCGAAAGGATCGTGTGCCTGAAGGAGGCTGAATTGTACATAGATAGTCTTCACGATGCGTCGTGACATGACGTGGGATTCCCCTCCAGTTTTTCTGTACATGAGCTCGTACTCATAGGACATCTAGGATACTTACCATAGTTACAGTAGTAAATTAAGTCATGACGAAGGATTGAACCCTACAAGATGAAGAACGATTAAGAGGCTTGCCCTCGGACCTATGTAGTATGGGATGCATAGAATCCGAACAAGTGTGCATTAGTATCATGTAATATAAATAACTACATTAATGACTAAGTGCACAATCACAACACGACATCAATAGGGTATTCCCTTTAGTTCGATATGTGACAAGTTTGTGTTTGTTAAATATGAAAAATCAGTTATACTGTTTCCGGCATAGAGAGGATGGCCGTGTATAATGTTCTTCAGTTGAATAAACTGACGTACCCATAGTTTTGTATGCAGGGTAAATGACATGATAAAGATTAAAGGAGAAATGATGCTTAGCGATTATTTAAATGTGGATGTACCTTTATATAAATGTTGTAAATTTGCTTCCGCTGTAAAATGTAAAGTGTAAAGATTTCTTGTAACTCTGATGTAAAATAAAAAGTTTTAAATTCCGTGTAAAATTGTACGAAAGAAGTGTAAAGATCCTGTGGAATCTCGAATTCAGTGTATTTTGAAATTCGGGGCGTTACATAAACAAGGCAAGCCTGCAATTGGACACCAACGAGGCGAACCCACAACAAAAGATATTTTTATACTTTAATAACCCCTACTTATATTTATATATATATTACTTACCATTATTTCATTTTTGTATTAGTTTATACCATTTTATAATGTTTTAGAACATAGCTTATACTACTTCAACTTTATTATTTATAATACAGATATACTAATATACGCATTTAATTAATTATTTTGCTATTTATATTTGCTTCTACATCTATCATATATGTGTTATTATTATTTTATTTATTTTTCAATCTACTAGTTACTATGAATTATTTTATTACTTCTTATTTTTATACAATTCCTTTTCTAAATTTTATTGCTAACCTATCTTCGATATGTTTGCTACTCATATAATATGATTTTTATTATTTATACTTTCGTTTACTATCTACATTTTATTTCTATCCCAATTAATATTATATATTATTTCAATTATATATTGCTACTTTCACCTTTTTTTTGTTTCTCCAATTTCTTACTACTTCCATGTTATAGTATTGTTGTTTCGTCATATAGTTTTTAAGTATATTTACGTACAAATATTATATATATTGATTTACGTGCTATACCTGACAACTTATATATATTTTATATATACTAATCTTTATTCAATAAAATTATTATGTAACTTTTACAAATAAAAATTTTATGATATTATTTTTTCTACTATTATACTTATGTTAGATTGTTAAAACTTTTGTTAACAAAATTTCACACTTATATATTTTCAGATTTTTATCCAACGTCATTCTCTTAAATTGATAATTCCATTTTTATCTCATAATATATAGAACTAGTTCAGTTTGCGATTTTAATCATTCTACCACTTATTACTTTAATAAATTTTGCTTACTAAGCCTATTAATAATTTATTAAAGTATGTATTTGACAATGCTTCTCTTTATTCTTTCCAATTGCTTTGTTTTCCACTTTCAATCACAATTAATGACTTAATTTATATTTCCCTTTTTATCTAATACTTTATCTAATATTATTTTTGTATGAGAATTTCTTTCAATCTATACTATCTTTTATGGTCACGATTATTTTTCTGCTATTTTTCTAGTTTTTCTTGTTTTGTTCTTATTAACTTTAATACTCATAATTTTCTTACATAAGTTTACATTGTTTTCCATATTACATATCTTTATACTACATTTCTTTTCTTGGTATTGGCAGCTTTTCTCTATACAAAAATGATTTTTTCTTTGGTGTGTACAAGATTAAACTTTTACCCTAGTAAATTCTGCGGACAGAACTGTTCTAGGGGGGGAGGGAGGGAGACTGTAACACCCTGCAAAATTGGGTTATGACAATTTTTCCCACGGGTATTACACACATATATTTTGTACTGTTATGAGTAATATCCGTAACGTATTTTAATATAAATGCTCTAGGTATTTCTGCATTTCAATTATTTATACATTTTACGTCTTCTCAAAATTTATTTTTATTCTATTCTGAGCCAACTTAAACATTTATTTCAATCTTTGTGTTTTTACGTGCATTGCACGTGCCTTCAATAAACGTGTCGATTTCGTATATTCTACTGTTACGTGTAATATTATTAAACTTTCTACGTGTTGAAATATTTATTTTATAACTTGTTCAAAATGGTTTCATAAATTGAAATTCATTTTTCTCCTATTTTGACTCAAATATATTTTTACATGTGTGGTGCACGTGTTTTCTATGCATGCGTTGATTATATTGATGTATACATATATAGAATTAATGAAACGTATTTTATATTTTGTATTACGACTGTTATAGACATTTTTCATTTTCTCGAATTTATTTTATATATGAATATTTATTAGCTCATGCTTGACACGTGTTTCTTTTTATGCACGGGCTAATTGTGCTATTTCATTACAAAGTTGTGCACTAAAAAATTTCACTACGCTAATTATACTAAATTTAATATGAGTATTTATTAAAAATAGGAATTTAAAATGGAATAAAATAATAAAAGTGAAAATAAAATGAGAAAGTGTACAAAACACGTGCACACGTGCACTCTTTCAAAAATGGCTGCATATAGGAGAGAATAAGGGTGAGTGGGTTTGTGAGTGGTGTGAGTGAGTGGGTGTGTGAGTTGCTAAATCTACTCCCAAATTCCTATATAAATACCCGCTATCCTAACCCCAAATAAACACAAAAATAAATTAAACGAAAGAGAGACTCAAGAGAGGGGACTTGCTGTTTTTTTTGGCTTTCGGGGTCGGCATAGAGGCTTGCGGGTTGTGATGGTGGAGTCTCTTGGAGCTTTTGCTAAGAGGTTCAACTACTAGGCGATCTTTTTGAGGTGGGTGTTTCTCCAACTTTCTAATATAATTTTGTTAGTAGAATGCTAGATTGTAGAATATGTATGTGTGAATTGTTAGATGCAAGATAACTTATATATATTGAATATTCATGTTTAGATTATGTATTGTTGATTAAAGGTGTGAATTTATGATATGATAGATTTGGGGGCATTTTCATAAGATTTTGTTTTAAGTTTTAGTCTCACTTCAGAAAATCATATCTATTAAACTAGATGAAATCTATAGCTAAAATTTTTATAGGAGTATCTCGTATATGTGAAGAACATCACCTTAAAATTTCATAATATTTGGATTTCGTTTACTATTTTAATAGAATCCAAACTTAGGACTGGTTGGCAGTTTGGCTAGTTGCTGGAAATTTTTATACATTTCAGATTTTGATCATTTCGGCATCTTAGATGCAGTATTTTGAGAATGGTCAAAACTAAGAAGTTGAAGTAGACTCGTTAAACTGTCTTTATAGTCTATGAAATCAAATTTCCATGAAGAATAGAATTTATAATGAATTTTACAAGATTGAACAAATGGCAGTCTGTATAACATTTTCGACCCTACTGTAGATTTCAAAGAATTCAGGGTTGTAGACACAATATTTTGGAGAAAGTCATAAATACAAAGTTATAGTAGACTTGGATACCTTTATTTTGATCTAAAGAACACAAAGTTTCATGAATTATATAATTTTCTATGATTTTTACAAGTAGCATGAGTGGCTGTTTTCATATTTTGAACCTACTGTTTTGCAAATGAATTAGACCAAGTAATTGAGGATGAATTTAGATGATCTTATCTACAAAGTTGTAGTAGACTCATTTATGTTTCCTATGAAACTAAGAAATCTATTTTGGAGTAGTATTGAAATTTACATGATTTTTACAATACAATTGGGTTGATGTCTCAAGTTGAACATTCAAATAGTGGATTATATATAGATGTTATTACCTTGAATCGAAGTTGATGAAGAAATAGTCTTGGATTATTGGTCAGTGCATGTGGCGTATGATCTTTGAGATTGTAGTTTTCAGTCTTGGTGAGCTCGAATTTGATAGTATTTACTATTTCTGAGTATATTAGAGATATAAATTGATTTTTGGGGAAATATTTCGATGGTAATTTATACAAATATTTTTGGGTTAATTGCCCAACTTAGATAAAGATTGAACACATATATGGTGATTGGATTTGAAGGATTTTAACAGAGATGATTTCAAATGATATTAGTATATTGGAGAATTAAGATTTGATGGAAATTGGAACAAATGTTTTGGATTAAATTCCAGATTTGAATTAACAATTTTAGTAAATATTTGATAATTAGATTTGAGATATTAGAACAGAGAGGGTGTTCATTGAATTGAGTCTTTTGAAGTCCTATTTTAATAGTTTGGAAGATTTTATCTAGTTATTTGTGGACGACTAATTGGATGGAATGAATAAGAGATGAATTAAGTATATGAATGAATGAAATTTGTAATTGATTATAAAAGAGGTTAAGATTAACCTAGAAGATCTTTATGTTGAGATGGATGGTTTCTAGGAGCTAAGCGAGGCCCGTAATGTCAAGCCATTTTGATAAATGAAATTTTGTGAATTGGTCAATATGGACCTGAATGTTGTTGAGTAAGTTTAAGTCCGACAGGGTAAGCTAGTTATAGGCCATGATAACTAAAATTAAATTAAGGACATGTACTTGAAAAGGGAGATGTGATGAGACTTGGGAAAACGTAAGTGGGGCAGTTCTATATAGTCGGGCGGTGTATCCGGGACTATAGATTCAGTTGGGTGGTGTATTCCGGGACTGTAATTGCCGTGCATTTAGTCAAGCGGTGTACTCTGAGACTATGATTGCTATGCGCAGCGATACGAGGCTTAATTAAATGATCGGGTGGTGTACTTCGAGATCATGAATAGTCGTGCTGATAGGAAGCGGATCTCCAATATATTTCGGGCTAGAGCAGCACTTGCGGGATGTCTGCACGAGGTGGATTTTGTATAGTCGGGCGGTATACTCCAGGGCTGGAATCCATACTAGTGGAATGTCTGAACCTTGTTTTCGTCACTGTAGTAGGATTTCATAACGAGGGATTGAACCTATAATAGGGAGTATGTTAAGGGTTTTCCCTCGGACCTTTGTAGTATGGGATGCATAGAATCCGAAAAAGTATGCATTAGTGCATCGTAAGTGTGAATGTCTGCATTAGGCATTAGGTCATATCATACACTGACATGTTTAGGATTGTCACTTCTCACATTTTTGTTTTGCATTTAAGTTTGTGTTTACTAAAGTAGAATCGCTATATTATAGCATTGCGTCAGTTGTATGCAACTGACGTGCCCACAGTTTCCTAGTTGCAGGATTGGTTTTGGCATGGATTTGAAGTCACTGTGAGAGAAGTCACAAGATTGAAGAGCTTTCATTATCATATATGTACCGTACTTATTTATTTCCAATGCGTTGATGTATAGAACGATGTTGTAAATGATGTTTTAAATTCCTTGTATTTTTGTATGAATTTGAAGTAAAAGATGTTGTTTGTGCTACGAATTACATGTATTTGGAATTCGGGGCATTACAGAGCCCACCCTTGGTAGATGACATGCTTGATTACTCAACCACTCCACTCTGGATGTCCCTGGGTTCCTCGACGTTGCTCGAGCGCCAGTGGACAACTCTTGGGGTGTAACACCCCGAATTCCAAAATACAACTAAATTCGAGATTCCACAGGATCTTTACACTTCTTTCGTACAATTTTACAAGGAATTTAAAATTTTTCACTTTACATCAGAGTTACAAGAAATCTTTACACTTTACAGCGGAAGCAAAATTATAACATTTACATAAATGAAAGTAAAACAATATTTGAATAATCTCTAAGCATCAGTTCTTATTTAATCTTTATCATGCCATTTATCCTGCATACAAAACTGTGGGTACGTCAGTTTATTCAACCGATGAATATTATACACAGCGATTCTCTCCATGCCGGAAACAGTATAATTGATTTTTCATATTTAACAAACACAAACTTGTTCACATATCAAACTAAAGGAAATATCCTATTGATGTCGTGTTGGGATTGTGCACTTAGTCCTTAATGCAGTTATTTACATTACATGACACTAATGCGCACTTGTTCGAATTCTATGCATCCCATACTACATAGGTCCGAGGGTAAGCCTCTTAATTGTTCTTCATCTTGTAGGATTTAGTCCCTCGTCATGACTTAATCTACTACTGTAACTACGGTAAGTATCCTAGATATCCTATGAGTACGAGCTCATGTACAGAAAAACTGGAGGGGAATCCCACGTCATGTCACGACGCATCGTGAAGACTATCTATGGACAATTCAGCCTCCTTCATGGCACACGATCCTCTCGCAGTCACCAAACAACCCACAAGCATCGCCAAGATTCCGATAATTCCGGAGTAGTGCCCACGTTATGTCACGACGCCTCTCTCGGTCAACGCAATTTAAAAAAGAGAACATCATGAAGACAAACTGTGAATCACACCCTCATCGTAGACCAGAGACCCTCATACTTGTGTTTTTCTCTCACTTTCATCACCTCTTCACTATGAACTAATTCTTAATTTAATGAAATCATGCACAAAATCAATCTCTTAGAGTCAGACCTCTCACTAATACCAGTCTTATTTCTTTCACTTCACAATGACCCAAACTTGGTCTTTTCAATTTCAATAATCATATCTCATCACTTTCACATGCCGGTGTGAGTTTTGGCTACACCCTAATTTTCAATTTCAATTCACAAATTCACATATCTGAGTTGTCATACTCAAGAACATTTCTCTTTTTCAATTACATGATTTCCACCCTTTTCATGAATCAATTATCATACATGGAGTTCAATTATACATCATGCATTCCATAACCAATATTTGTTTCCACATAAAAATCATCTTACGAAAACATCTAGTCAAAGTAAATATTCGTAATATCACCATTGTCACACTACTCTTTAGCAATAATGACCCATATAAAATTCACATTTATATATTCTTTCTGTCAATTTTCCTTTCTTAATACTTATCTTAATCACCTCGTGAAAACACACATTTTTATGAAATTATACGGGCAAGAAACCATAGTTTCGAATACAACTATACCTCCAAACACACTTTATTTCATTCCAATAACTTCCAATTTATTTTCATAAGTTGTATATGATTTTAGAATAATTACGGTATTTTTTCCGGAATTTTTATACATCAAGAAAACTCTCAAAATCAATTTAAAAAAATATAAAAATTCTGGCTAACACCAGAATCGAACCCGCAACCTCAGAGAAGACAGCCGCACCTGCTAGCCACTAGGCCGAAGGCGCTCAGCAATATGAATAGGGAGATAGAGAGTTATATACTCTCTGTTCGAGTGTTAGTTAATTTTTTTTTAAACCGCACAAAAAGAATGTGGCCTCAAGGTATAGAACCAGCGACCTCAAGACACGCGCCGCGCTACTGTAGCGCCAGAACGCCAACCGACCACTTGAGCTATAGGCTCAAGTTGTCACAAATACAACTTGAATTCTATTTAACTCGAGTCTCAGTTTTATTAAAATGTTTCGATGTTCACAAGCTCTTATCATTGTTTTGCTTGCACCAAAAACCATGTAAATTTTCAAAACGTATATTTTAACTTAAATTAACACCCCAGTATTTTTAAAATAATTTTTTTCAGTAATTTAATACACATTTCTCATACAATAATTTAAATTGCATACTACTCGCTCCTTAGTTCAAATTTGACATTTCTCAAATACAAATTGGTATAAAAAAATTCACATTATAAATATAATTCCTTGTTTTTTCCTCTTTTGTAAACCCAAATGCATAGGATAATTTTATTCATTTGAAACAATATCACGATAGTCCATTTAGCACATAAAACAATAATTTCATCTACTAGCATTTTGTACTCAATTTTGACATTATCAACAATCCCAATTCAATATTTCCATAACTACAAGCAATTTGCACACAAAATTAAGATTCATGACAATTTAACATACAATCTATCAAGCATTAATCTAATCAACTAGCAAGTCCTTTTTCCAATTAAGTGTACTCTTATTATTTTCTTTCATGCATCATTACTTCAATCACTCCTAGCATGGCATCTAAATTAGAAATATAGAAAACCACCCACCTTATTTTGGAGGGAAAATCACACAACTACTCCTAAACGAAAAGCCCTTCTCCTCCTAGATTGAGCTTGCCCACACGAGTGCGTCTCCTCCTTGCTTGATGTGCAAACCGAAAGCACCCAAGTGATGTAACCGGCCTCCTTGCTTCTAGCACACACACTCAAACTCTCAATCTTTTATTCTTATTTCCTACTAATAATCTACTACTAATAATTGTATTCTTTCACTATAGGTTTGGAGAATGAAGAGTGCTAGAATAACTAGGCTAGGGGGGGTATTTACAAAAAATTTTGGGACAATTTGAAGGCTAGGATTGATCTAGGAGTTAAGAAACAAAGGCTAGGATTCAAGGGGAAGTTGTAGTAACCAACCATGATCACAAAAACTACCTCCCACAAACTCCACTCTCTTTTCCCTCCTAGTCCATATCCAGCCATGCAAAAAGGTGCACTAACACGTGCACGTGTGATGCACGTGTTCCCATAGTCCCCTATTTTAAAAGTTGTACATTTTATTTTTTATAAAAAAATCTATAAAATTGTCTACACTACAAGTTGTAATAAAAAGAGAATAAACTCATGGGCTTTTATTTAATGGGCCAAAATAGCTTACATTTAAAATAAATTAAGTTCGGCTCAAAATAAAAGAATACTTATGTTTGTTTAAAAATAGGCTTTGGGTAAAAATAATAAAAGACATATATATATATATATATATATATATATATATATATATATATATATATATATATATACTCATTTGTCTATGAAATGAAAATAATTATAAAATTTTATACCGCAAAATTGGACGTGCACAATACGTACAAATTAATAATACAAAATAGTAATTCTCATAAATGAAAATTCTGGGTATTACAACACTCCCTCCTAAGAATAGTTCCATCCCCGGAACTACAGTCAAGAGTGAGAAACAAAACACTCACAACAAGCAAAAAGAAATAGGGAAAATACAAATCAAGCAAAAAGCTCAGGATAATTCCTTAACATCCTCTCCCCAGACTCCCAAGTAGCCTCTTCAACCAAATGGTTTCTCCAGACTACCTTGACCATCGGTATCGTCTTATTCCTCAAGACTTTCTCTCGACGATCAACAATCTCGACAGGAGACTCGATGTAATTGAGATCCAATAGCAAACCTTCCAGCACTTCAGGCAAGTGATGACTCGGATCTGGAATATAACCTCTTAGCATAGACACATGAAAGACATTATGCACCTGAGATAACTCTTCCGATAATTCAAGCCGGTAAGCAGTTTTTCCGATCCTTTTCAATATCTTATACGGGCCTATAAACCTCGGGGCTAACTTCCCACCTTTGCCAAATCGAATCACACCTTTACTGGGCGATACTTTCAGAAAGACGAAGCCACCTTCCTCAAACTCAAGGTCCCTTCTCTGGTTGTCTGCATAGCTCTTCTGCCTGCTCTGAGCCTCTACCAACCTCTTCCTGATTAGATCGATCATCTCATAGGTTTGCTGCACAAGCTCAGGCCCAAACAACAGACGCTGCCCAACTTCAAACCAACAAACAGGTGTTCTGCACTTCCTGCCAAACAAAGCTTCGTACGGAGCCATCCCAATACTGGCCTGAAAACTATTGTTGCAGGCAAACTCTACCAAAGCTGGATGCCTTTCCCAACTACCTCCAAAGTCAAGTATACAACACCGAAGCATATCCTCAAAAATACGGTTGACTCTCTCGGTCTGCCCATCGGTTTGCGGATGAAAAGCAGTGCTGAAATTCGTCTTGGTACCCAAAGCTGTCTGAAAACTCCTCCAGAAATGCAAAGTAAACCGCGTATCTTGAACAGACACAATAGTTGACGGAACACCATGGAGCCTGACGATCTCGCCAATATACAATTCAGCTAACTTGTCTATCGAAGCAGTGAGTTTCAACACCAAGAAGTGAGTGGACTTGGTTAATCGATCGACTATAACTCAAATTGCATCATTGCCTTTAGGACTCTTGGGCAATCCCGTGATGAAATCCATACTGATGTTATACCACTTCCATTCCGGAATAGGTAACGGCTGTAATAGACCTCCGAGTCTCCGATTCTTAGCTTTGACTAGCTGACAAACCTCACACTTCGCCACAAATTCAGCCACATCCCGCTTCAAAACAGACCACTAGAAATTTTGTTTGATGTCTTTGTACATCTTAGTACTCCTAGGATGTACCAACAAATGAGTAGTATGCGGCTCCTGAAGAATACTCTCGTTCAGGTCCGACTGATCCGGAACACATAGTCTATCTCCGATCCACAGCACTCCATCTCTGATTTGAAATCCAGGCAACCTGCCAGCACCAACCTGATCCTTCATCTCCAAGATATCAGCATCAACCTCCTGACTTGCAATAATCTTTCCATTCAATGTAGGTTGAAGCCTCAACTGAGCTAAGGATGCGCTCAATCCTTGCAAGACAACTTCATACCGGCTCGATCCAATTCTTCCACCAGATGCTTCTGAGTTGTAATCAAACTGGATAAACTGCTTTTGTGGCTAAGTGCATCAGCAACAACATTAGCTTTCCCAGGATGATACTTGATCTCAGGTCACATGTCCCCAAGCACTTCCAACCATCTCCGTTGCTTCAAATTCAGATCCTTCTGCTGGTATATGTACTTCAAACTCTTGTGGTCCGTGTACATGTTCAATTTCTCACCGTACACGTAGTGTCTCTATTGCTTCAAGGCAAAGATAATCGCAGCCAACTCCAGATCATGAGTCGGGTAACTCTTCTCATGCGGTCGTAGTTGTCTAGACCCATAAGCGATCAAAACATCTAGTCAAAGTAAATATTCGTAATATCACCATTGTCACGCTACTCTTTAGCAATAATGACCCATATAAAATTCACATTTATATTTTCTTTCCATCAATTTTCCTTTCTTAATACTTATCTTAATCACCTCGTGAAAACACACATTTTTATGAAATTATACTGGCAAGAAACCATAGTTTCTGTAATACCCTGATTTTTCAATTAATGAAAAAATTATTTATTTTGCACGTAGTGTGCACGTGCAATATTTTTGGGTAATATTTTTATCAAGATGAGTAAAGATATTTCAAATTGTGTTTTTAATTACTTTATACAAAAGCCTTATTTTAATTAGACTAAAAAGCCTTTTTCTTAAAGCTCAAAATGTAATTTATTTATTTTACTTTAAAATAACTATTTTGGCCCATAAACTAAAGCCCATGGACTATATTTTTATACAACTTGTCATGTAGAATACAATTTAAAAGACTATTTTATTTTTATACAAAATTAAATGTACATTTTTTGGACCTAGTTGCATGCACGTGCACTACACGTACACGTGCAAAATGCATGCCTTCTTCATGGCCGGTTGTGATTTTTTGGAGGGAACTCAAAATTTGAGTGGTGATCATGGTGTGGTGGTTATTTGGATGTGGGTAGTTATTGCAACTCCTACTCTCATCCTAACCCTCCATCCTACAACCAACCAATTGATCCTAGCCCTTCATTCTATTTGATTTTTAGTATAAATACCCCCCCCCCCCCCCTGGCTAGTGATTTTGTGCTTAATATTCTCTTCCAAACCTATAGTCTAATAGCATTATCTAGTAGTAGTTTGTGAGTTAAAAAGATTGAGTTGTGAGTGGGATTGTGCTTGCATTCTACCAAGGAGGAGAGGGCCGGCTATTCAAGGAGGAGCTTTCGGTGTGGTGCTTTTGGAGCTTGTGTGCGCGCGTCTAGGAGGAGGTGCACTCGTTTGCAAAGAACTTTTGTTGCTAATTGTGTTTTTCTCTCCATACAAGGTGGGTAAATTTTTTCTATTTCTAAAGTAGGATTGCATGCTAGTTTAATTAGAAAAATTGAAGCATGAAAATGATTAAGATGAGCACACTTTAATTGGGAAAAATGACTTCTTGAATGATTGAGATGTGAATATGCAAATTGATATGTGGTTCTATCAATTGAGTTGTTTGGGAATTGATTAGAATCATGGATTGATCAATAAAAACACATTTATTACTATCAAGAACTACACACAAAAGTTAGTAGTTTGATTTTTACCATTTCATGTGTTAAATAGATCCTTTGTGTTGATATGGGCATGAATAAAATTCAAATATGAGTTGTATGTTAGATAAATGATTAAAATCAGAGGATTAAGGTGAAAATGTATTGATAAAAAGATTAGAATACTACAAGGCGAAGAAATATCAAAAAGAGAAGAAATGTAGTGTTAGAATGTATAATTTGAATTAATGGTTTGAAAATATGTTTTAATTATTACAAAAATTATTTTGCTCATACTGGTGTGCAAATTATGTGAAGTAGTAATAATCTGGAGTTATACAGTATTTTTATGAAGATCAAATGAAATTGGGACTAGTTGAACATCGAAATGTTCTAATTAACAGAGAGCACGGGTTAAATGGAATTGAAATTATATTAATGACAACTGAGCGCGTAGCTCAAGTGGTCATATGGTGTGGTTGGGTTCTCTGTGGTGATCAGTTCGAATCCCTGTGGCGCATATATTATTTCACATTTTTTTTGTAAATATAAGAATCACCGACCGAAAGTATCAAATACCCTTTGTCTCCTCTTTATAGCGCTTAGCGCATATGGCCTGGTGGTCTGTGCTGTCGGCTGTGACTCAGTGGTGCTGGGTTCAATTCTTGCTATCGGCAAGAATGAAAAAATTGTTTTTTTTTTGGGGGTTTTAAGTGTCCAAAAATTATGAAAAAAATATGGTTATTCTCCTAAAAATATAAGGGACTTTATAAAAATGATTTGGGGATTATTTGAATGAAATAAACTATGATTTGTGAATAAAAGGCATAAATAGAACTATGGTTCTAGATATATACTTTGTGAAAAATTACAACTTACAAGAACAAGTTGAAATGAAGTATTAGAAGATGATTTGGCAAAAAGAAACTTTGTTGTGTGACATAATGCAATTTATTCTCACATGAGAATAATGTGGAAAAATATGAAGTGTGAATATTTGTTAGTGATGTAAATTTCCAAGTGAATGTGATAATTGATAAAGTATATGAAATTCATGTATAGTCATGGACTATTGAACAAGTTAAAAATCATGATTGGAAAAGAGAAATGCTATTTTGAGTATGATAACTCAACATAATGAATTTATGAATGGAAATGCTCATTTTGGAAATTGTGAATTGAAAATTGAAACAAAAGAGTAAAGTCTCCCCCGGCGTTGGAAATGAAATGAAATGAAATTTGAAAGGAAAGACCAAGGTTGGTCATGTTGAAATGAATGAATAAGTCCGGATAGTGGAGAGGCTAACTCTAGAGCTTCGATTTTTGTTCATGATTCTAATAAAAACTAAGGATTAGTGCATAGTGAAGATGTGATGAAAGTGAGAGAAAAACACGAGTATGAGAACTAGGGTTTACGGTGCGGGTGTGTGAGCCACAGAATACATGCTTGATGAGTCAAGACATGGCGTGGGCACAACTCAGAATGATCGGACTCTAGCTACGCTTGTGGGATGTTTGGTGACTGCAAGAGGATCGTGTGCCATGAAGTGAGGCTGAATTGCCACAGAATGCATGCTTGATGAGTCAAGACATGGCGTGGAATTCCCCTCCAGAATTTTCTGTACACGAGCTTGTACTCATAGATCATCTAGGATACTCACCGTAATTACAGTAGTAGATTAAGTCATGGCGAGGGATTGAACCCTACAAAGATGAAGAACAATTAAGAGGCTTGCCCTCGGACCTATGTAGTATGAGATGCATAGAATCCGAACAGGTGTGCATTAGTGTCATGTAACATAATTAACTGTATTAAGGACTAAGTGCACAATCACAACACGACATCAATAGGGTAGTCCCTTTAGTTGATTTGTGACAAGTTTGTGTTTGCTAAATATGGAAAATAAGTTATACTATTTCCGGCATAGAGAGGATGGCCGTGTATAATGATCGTCGGTTGAATAAACTGACGTACCCACAGTCTTATATGCACGTAAATGGCATGATAAAGATTAAAAAGGAACAAATGCTTAAAGATTACTCAATGTTGTTGCATACTTATTTTCATTGTTGTAAAATTTTACTTCCGCTGTGCAATGTAAAAATGTAATATTGATGTAAACTCTGATGTAAGGTGAAAAGTTTAAATTTCCTTGTAAAATTGTACTAAAAAAAGCAGAAAGATCCTGTAGAACATCTCGAATTCAGTGTATTTGGGATTCGGAGCGTTACAGTTTCGAATACAACTTTACCTCAAAACACACTTTATTTCATTCCAATAACTTCCAATTTATTTTCATAGGTTGTATATGATTTTAGAATAATTACGGTATTTTCTTCGGAATTTTTATACATCAAGAAAACTCTCAAAATCAATTTAAAAAAATTTAAAATTTCTGGCTAACACCAGAATCGAACCCGCAACATCAGAGAAGACAGTCGCACCCGCTAGCCACTAGGCCCAAGGCGCTCAGCAATATGAATAGGGAGACAGAGAGTTATATACTCTCTGTTCGGGTGTTGGTTAATTTTTTTTTAAACCGCACAAAAAGAAGGTGGCCTCAAGGTATCGAACCAGCGACCTCAAGACACGCGCCGCGCTACTGTAGCGCCAGAATGCCAACCGACAACTTGAGCTATAGGCTCAAGTTGTCACAAATACAACTTGAATTCTATTTAACTCGAGTCTCTGTTTTATTAAAATGTTTCGATGTTCACAAGCCCTTATCTTTGTTTTGCTTGCACCAAAAACCATGTAAATTTTCAGAACATATATTTTAACTTAAATTAACACCCTAGTATTTTTAAAATAATTTTTTTCAGTAATTTAATACACACTTCTCATACAATAATTTAAATTGCATACTACTCTCTCCTTAGTTCAAATTTGACATTTCTCAAATGCAAATTGGTATAAAAAAATTCACATTATAAATATAATTTCCTGTTTTTCCCTCTTTCATAAACCCAAATGCATAGGATAATTTTATTCATTTCAAACAATATCACGATAGTCCATATAGCACATAAAATAATAATTTCATCTACTAACATTTTGTACTCAATTTTGACATTATCAACAATCCCAATTCAATATTTCCATAACTACAAGCAATTTGCACACAAAATTAAGATTCATGACAATTTAACATACAATCTATCAAGCATTAATCTAATCAACTAGGAAGTCTTTTTTCCAATTAAGTGTACTCTTATTAGTTTCTTTCATGCATCATTACTTCAATCACTCCTAGCATGGCATCTAAATTAGAAATATAGAAAACCACCCACCTTATTTTGGAGAGAAATCACACAACAACTCCTAAATGAAAAGCCCTTCTCCTCCTAGATTGAGCTTGCCTACACGAGTGCGTCTCCTCCTTGCTTGATGTGCAAACCGAAAGCTCCCAAGTGATGTAGCCGGCCTCCTTGCTTCTAGCACACACACTCAAACTCTCAATCTTTTATTCTTACTTCCTACTAATAATCTACTACTAATAATTGTATTCTTTCACTATAGGTTTGGAGAATGAACAGTGCAAGAATAACTAGGCTGGGGGGGTATTTACACAAAATTTTGGGACAATTTGAAGGCTAGGATTGATCTAGGAGTTAAGAAACAAAGGCTAGGATTCAAGGAAAAGTTGTAGTAACCAACCATGATCACAAAAACTACCTCCCACAAACTCCACTCTCTTTTCCCTCCTAGTCCATATCCGGCCATGCAAAAAGGTGCACAAACACGTGCACGTGTGATGCATGTGTTCCCACAGTCCCCTATTTTAAAAGTTGTACATTTTATTTTTTATAAAAAAATCTATAAAATTGTCTACACTACAAGTTGTAATAAAAAGAGAATAAACTCATGAGCTTTTATTTAATGGGCCAAAATAGCTTACATTTAAAATAAATTAAGTTGGGCTCAAAATAAAAGAATACTTATATTTGTTTAAAAATAGGCTTTGGGTAAAAATAATAAAAGACATATATATATATATATATATATATATATATATATATATATATATATATATATATATATACTCATTTGTCTATGAAATGAAAATAATTATAAAATTTTATACCGCAAAATTGCACGTGCACAGTACGTACAAATTAATAATACAAAATAATAAATCTCATAAATGAAAATTCAGGGTATTACATGGGGTGTTTCCCAATGACTAGGACAAATTGTTCTCCATGTTTGCAATCCCCCCAGCTTCACCTCTAGACGATAAATCACTAACTCCCTCAACAAAACTTCCTCCATGCGACTACCTCTCCCCACTGAGTGGGGCAAAACGAAAAACCTATGGGATGATCCCCAAACTGGAGAGCGATCTCTTGGTCCTTTTTTAGCAACACCACCTTCAAATTCTTGTTCCCGAGCATGGCCTCATGCAACCCATCACGACAACGGACGAATTCAACATCATCTCGGTTAGTGCAATCTTCAAGCGAGCGAGCTCCAACTCTGCCTCATATGACACTTTGAGCAAGTGAGCGAGCCCTAACACGGTCACTCCTAACTTCTTACAAAGGAGAGCCACCTCGGCGACTCGGGGTCCCCCTCGATGTACACAACAATCTGCAATATAAACAAACGAGTCACGATGAGCACAAAAACACTTAGCCTTAACTTCAAATTTTCAAATTTCAAACAAGACAAATAAAGAGTTTACTTGAACACAAAACGATTCAGCAAAAAGTAAATCTTCCATTGATAAAAAAAAGAAGGGTACATAGCAGTGGCTAGTCCACCATTCAACAAAAAATACAAAGATTATATATATGTTCAAACCTTATGGGGTAAGGGCACCTCTTTGCCTGTGACGGGAGACTTTGGTGGTTCACTTGTCCCCGTCTTCCCCTCCGAAGGAGCGGAGGTATCCTCCTCCCTGCCAACTTGGGCGAATCCACCGACCCACCCCTTCTATTCTTGACCTTCCCCTCCCCTCCTTGAGGAGGAACATATACCCAAAACCTCGATGGCTATGACCATGTCGAGGGCCTATTTCTGAACGACCTCCAGCTCATCCCTTTCCTTTAGCAACATTTCTCACTCTGCGGTGAGCGAAGTCTCCTTCTCCACCGAGGCATCGAGAGCCACCTTAGTGTCGAAACACTCTTTCTCAACCCTCTCAACCCTGCTCTGGAAGAGCCTCATCTCGTACTAGTGTTGGCACTTCATCTCAACTACATGAAGAGTGGTCTGTAAAGAAAAAATGCCAAGGACTTAGAAAAAATTCGGCAACTAGAATAAGAAAAGGCGAAGGGTCCGGCTACTCACAATACACTCGACCTGGGACCATTTCAAATAGTTGAACCCTGAATGTCTCGAGAGCCAGCTTTGCCCAATCCTGGGGTGGAGCGAAGTTGTCCTTCGCCTCGACTGCAATCCTAGCCTCGATAACTGAGTCAGCGACCACCTTCCAGTCAGGCTTGTATATCGGATCCAAAGCGGTGGAAACTTCTGTCACCTTCCGTCACCTTCCAGTCAGGCTTATTGTAACCCTTATTTCCGCAGATACGTATTTCCCAGGTATTGTTCAGTATTTTGGATATTTATAAATTTATTATTGTTAAACTCGTTTTGAATTTATTGATTAAAGCTTCTCCCTAAACAATAGTTGTAATTATTTTGAGTAAACCTTGTCTCTATTTGTACTTGATCGACTCTTTTCATTTTAAACTCAAATAAAATAAATATTGATATTACTGTTTGGGCTATTTTAACAAATTACTATTTATATATATATACTGGTATTATTCCGACGATTGCTATTATTTTTGTTGGTATCTTTATTCATATTGTCATTATTATTACTAATTGTTATTACTAGTATTATTATTTTTATTTACATGGTTATTTCTATTCTTATTGTTACTGTGAATATTTATTGTTATTATTGATTGTTGAAACAAATCAATTCTTATTTAATATTTGTGTTTATAATTATTTTAAATTATTTACGTGGTACAAATTGTATTTTGTTATGAATCATATTTTGTCGGTTATCTCATTCTTTTGCATTTGGGTTTATATTGATCTTTATATTCATATATAATGTATTTTTATCTTATTGGATCCATACCCAGATACTCAAATACCCAATACCCTATCTTTTCCTATAAATACCCGAATTAAAACCAAAACCCTAATATTAACCCAGCCGCTTAATCCCTTAATCCCTACTGTTTTACCCCAACCTCACGCTACTGTTCATCCATCAACCCCTGTCATCGTCTCCGTCCTCCGCCATCATCCTCACCCCTGTCTCCTCTTCATCACCTCACCATCCCCGCCATCGCCCAAGCCCAAGACCCACCGCAACCCAACTCACCGAGACCCAATAACCCATCTCGCCTTCGCCATTATCCATCGTGAGTTCCCATCGCCGCCTTATCTTCGCCCTTACCGATCACCCCTTCATCCTCCGCAGAACCCCATCGATCTCGTCACCGCCATTGAGCCTCGAAGTCGCGTTCGCCATTGTTCCTTTGTTTTCGAACGAAAAACAAAGCTCCGCTCTTTCGTCGAGGCCACCGGCATTGCGTCGCTTCCCAACCAGTCGCCGCCACACGTCGCCGCTGCCAGCGTCGCGAGCTCCTCGCCGCTTGTCTCTGCTGGGTCGCGTTGCCGAAGTTTCACGCCAGTTCTCTCTTTCTCCGTCGAGAAGAAGGAGACGAAACGTGATTGGTGCCCTTCGCTGTTTGGTGTTGTGTGTGGTTGGATTCCGAAGTGTTGTTCGCTGTTTTGGCCCCAATCCGGTGTGGAGCGACAATTCTATTGGGCAGATCCGTTGTCCCATGTTCTGGCCACTGGGATCCGAAATTGCCATTGCGTGTTTGGGCCAGATCCGGTGGGGAAGATCTCCTATTGGCTGTTTTTGGTGTTTCGTGTTCTGTGCGCAGCAAATCTAGTTTGGTGTTCTGTGTTCTGGCCGATCCGGTATGAAGTTCTTTTGGCTATTGCTGATTGGTTCTTCGCGCATATTTTTGGGAGTTTTGGCCCGGAATTCTGATCCCGTTATTCCTATATTTAATTTTATCTGCAATAACAGGAAAGTCTCTTCTTGAACCCCTTTCATCATTTGTGTTCAAGATTAATTGATCTCATGCAAGTAGATCCGTCCCTTTTATTATCAAAAATCTATTTTGACAATTCTGTTAAGATTATCTAGGGTTTACACGAGCTAACCCGACATACTCTTAACTTCGTGCTATCTCCTTGAACTTTAACCCAGTCCCCAATATTTCATGCATATGCACAATTAAAATAACTAGATTTGTACTTAGAACTGCTTGATGAAATGGACATGAATGTACCGATTTGGTTTTAATTGATGAATTGACACCATGACTGTAATAAATGTACCTTGAACCATAGAAATTGCATGTTGACACCTAGGATTCACTTGATTATAAATTGCATGCTTGATGTGATCATATGAATTAATTATTTGCCTATTCATGATAAGATATTTGCTAGACTGCTGTATGTTTCATTTTGAAATAGATTTTTGACTATGCTAGAGACATATTCTGAAAGAACTTACTAAACATAAAATATATCCCCCTATGTCTAGATAATTTTTCCCTAGTCTGAATTTAAATTCCAATATGTCATTTGTTAGTTATCATCACTTTTCTGCAACTGCGTTAGTAATTTCAGACCCATAAATTCATGCGTTCTTTACTGTTCTATATTTTATTTGACCATGTTAATAGTACAATAAAAATCTGAAATAATTTAGCCTAGACGTAGACATGTATAGGTATCACCCAGAATTTTTGTAGATTTTAATAATGAATTCTCTGACCCCGAAACAATTAGTTGAACACAACCTACTGCATGCTGTCTGAACTTAAAATCTGGTTAGAATAGAGTTTTCACCCTAGTTCTTATACCTTTTATATACCTTAATTATACTTGCTGGAACCGTGTGGAAATCTACTTTCCAGATCTTCTGGCGGATTCAGATTTGCTTTCTTGTAGTGACCTTAATCCATGTTTTAGTATAGCAAGGTCATGCTGTCCTGATCATGTGATATGGGTGTAAATGACTTGTGTGCTTCATGCTTTATCAGTAATGCTTAGAATTAGTCACACATAGTAATGAAAAACATTGATACCTTCTTGCATGCTCACATAAGATTAAAATAACTAATAAAAAGCCAGAATATCATGGGCTGACTAGGTAGTGAATAATCGAAAACTATACTCGGTCGAGCCCTACTGCTTGAACTGCACTGACCGATACTGATGGCCATAAATACAACCCGATAAACACCGCTCGAGAAACACTGATACTGAACATGAAATACGGATTACTAGGCCGAGTATACAGATCGAGAATTCACCATCAGTCTAAAATGTTCACGGTGTGTTGCGCGGAACCTGTAGTATGGGATGCAGTAGTACGTACACTAGATAGGATAATAAAATACTTAATAACCTGCATTTACTGCCTGATCCTGACATCCCGCATTATATGCGTGATTTACTGTAGACCTTTGATATTTTACCTGCCTTTGCTTTGCTCTTTGTCTTTGACCATGTTCCTTTCCTTTGATATTCATGCTTTCCTTTATCCTCTGTTTTCTCTACTTACTGCCCACGACTTGTTCTAAGGGCTCTCTTTTCTCTCTTGTTTAGATCAAGTATTAACAGGTACCGAAGAAGCAATACCAGAAGACATTGGTGAGCAAACTCTCTGAAGAATGGAGCTGAATTGTTAGACTACTTAGCTATCTTTTATTACTTGCTTATTGTATTTCTTTTCATTATACTTTGTATTCTTGGGCTTTATGATCCAAAGTTGCTTTATCCCAAATGTTGGATTATTATTTAGTGAATTTATTTCATGATTATCTTTGAGTTTATTTATTGTTTATGTGATTATATTCTTGCCTGCGTGGTTGTTTCTCTTGTATATTATTGAGTTAGACTGGTACAGCATATGGATGATGTATAACATTCACTGGGCCTTCATTACGTGCTCGTATTCTCGTATTTTGGGAAGCGGGGCGTGACACTTATAGATCGGATCCACAGTGGTGGAAACTAGTACCTGTGCCAAGGGAAAAGAGGGGGGAGGGGGCTCTGGACCAACTCGATGACGACGAGGGCTACAGGGCTCTGAGGGACCCTCGAAGGTTTGACTATTTTTTCCTTGGCCACCACAACTCGTCTTCGAGCCATCCAATTTCTTCCTCACTAATTCGAGCCTCCGAGCAAAGACCTCTTCTTCGTTGAACATGTCTGCAAATGAAATACAAGTTAGACAAAGAGTTGAATATAAATCAAAAGATTACTACAAGGAAAACCTACTAGGGTCCGTTGGACTCAACCCCACTTAATTATGTGCTTCTCCTTCTTCTCGGTCCACACGACTGCCCCCAGTCAAAACAATTGGTTGAAACCCTCTAAATCTTCCTTCATATACTCACTATCCTTAGGGACCTTGACTTTCCAGACATTGAACTCCCTCTGCGTGACTGCATGGGGATACCTCGTGGTCGGCACCACAAACCACGAAATACTTTGTCCTCCAATCCTTGATAGAATTAGGGGTGATCCTTGACCATGTGCTACTTGGTCCAAGGAGACAAGAAATATCAGCCCGAGCCCACTTGGAGAGAGCATAGACTGAAGCATCACAAAAAAATTCTCAGACTCAGTTCCACGTCCCTCCACCCTCATAGCAAAAGTAAGCTAACCATGTGCTTCCATGATTTGGGACCCAGCTGCATCGAGCTCACCCCGAACCAGTTCAACACCTCCTTGATGAAGTGGTGGATCGGCATACACAGGCCCGATTAGAATGCATCGTAGAGGAACATACAGAACCCCATAGCAAGAAATGTGGTGGGCCGGATGCCGGGTCCGGGGAGGAGCTTGAACTCTCTCGGAGTAAAGAAAACATTCAGAATGGTTAAAAGATCTACCCCTGACTATATGCTAGGCATACGATCAACTTCAACAAGCTGTCCTACCAGGTGAAGGTGGTCGATCCCCAAACCTGATCAGATCCTAAAGATCATGGGGGTACACCCGAGTGAGTATAAGGTCTGTAAAATGAGGACGATCCAAGCTGTGGCCGTCCAAGTACTCATTAGGCTCTACCTCCGCCATCAAGTTAGCCTTGGAAAGGATTAACTTATTTTTCTTTCCCCTCAGAGATTTAGGAGGTACGATCTATATCTAGACGTCATCCTCCTCACCAAGGAGAGATACCTCCACTACGTCTTCTTCCTAAGAAGACAACCTCTGAACCTTAGTCCCTTCTTCAGACAATGACGCTCGAGACTCTACCTCCACCACCTATTAGGAGTGGGCTAACTCTGTCTCACTCTCTTCCCGGCCAGATGTCAAGGCCGAATCATTGGACTGGATCCTAGACATTATTTGGAAAAAATAAATTACCTAGAAAAGAAACGGTGAAACTAATGACAGTTGATATAAAAAATCTCAATGAAATCAAAAAATTAGATAGATAAAGCAGTAAGGAGAGAGAAAGCTCTAAGGGAAAAATGGCCAAGTAAAGAGAAGAATGAAGTGGATGGAGGTTTATATAGAGCTGAGGGGAAACAATCTGGAGAGACGCCTCAATAACCACAAGCAATGACGTCCATCGTCCATGCATCATCTATCCAACCTTAGAACCAAGAGGTGTGCGAAATGCCTTGATAACGATGTTGATGATGTGGCTTGCCTCGAAAATTATAGCAATGACACAGCATGCCATGTCAATTACATTCATGACGTGGCACCACATATGCCATTCGGATGGCCACCCACGGAGAATTTTAGCTAAGTGTGAAGAACAGGCTGAACCGATACCCCAACACTCTACAACGTCTATCTTCATAGGTTAAGTGCTCGATGTGTCATTTGATCCCTCTCCAAAAAATTACTATCTAATGCCTATTTTCATAGTTTCATGCCCCTTACCAAAAAATGCATATCTTCATAGGCTTGATGCCCGATGTGTTGTTCAAGCCCCCTCATAAAAAATGTCTATGTTTCATAGGCTCGGTGTTCAATGTGTCGTTCAAGCCCCTCACTAAGAATGTCTATTTTCATAGGCTCAGTGCCCGACGTGTCACTCGATCCCCCTACCCAAAAATGCCTTGTTTCATAGGCTGGATGCCCGATGTGTCATTCGAGCCCCCCACCAAAAAATGCTTAATTTCGTAGGTTGGGTGCCCGACGTGTCGTTCGAGCCCCTCACCATTGTCTGACATGTCGTTTGAAACCCTCGCTAGGAAATCGCAAAAACTAAAGCTTGATGCTCGGCTCATCCGAACCCCCAAGGGTTGACCAAGAAGATCACCTTAGGGGTCGGTGCTCGAGTCATTAGAGTGTCCTAGCCACATGCAAAAAGGGCCTTCAGATCTCGTCGAAATTCGTGCTCTCCTTTGACTGTTGATAAAAGTTCCAAAAACAATTATAAATTTGGAAAAAATGATTTTTTTTTTTTGAAAAATAATTAAACTTTGGAAATTTAATTAAAAGTATAGTAAATCCAAAAAAAGTTACTGAAGATCTACAAAATGGCAGTACCCAGAGGAGTCTCGAGCAAGATTCAAGTAGTCCCCGAAGCTCTAGTAGGCTCTCCCGATCACCCAAAAAATGGCAAACTACTCCTCGAAGGCTGCAATACTCAACTTTCAGGAGTGGGGGGCGTATGATATGAGTAAGAGCCGCTAGATCTCCGTACACATCTTAAAGATTCTCAATGATAGTACAATAATTTCACATCAGTAGCAGGCCTACCAGAAGAACATAGGCCATCTTCAGGCCCATCAGCCCAACCATATCCACAATAAAGACTTATTTACAGCCGAAGAAAGGGAGAATCCAGCCAATTACTACTGTCAGTAAAATCCCCAAATAAGGAATTAAATAACTAATTAGATCCCCTAACCAAGGGAATCTTAAATCAAATCTTGAGAGATACCCTTCCATTTCTTGTTTATCTTCCATAACTGATTCATAACCTATAAATACCCTATCCCTTCAATCAGTCAAAAGTAATCAATCTTTTGCCACTAAAAACTCATCACTTTTATTTTTGGGTTATTGACTTGAGCGTCGGATGGTTTTTCACTTGGACCAACCCCGATGTTCAGATTTCCTGCAGATTTGCCAGTGATATGTTGGTGTATTCCCTAGAGGCTAATTGTGTCTTGACATTACTAGTTTACATTGCATCATGATATTTACTTTCTATTGATGCCTTTTTTTATTGTGAATTAAATGAACATAATAAAGTTCTTAGAATAGTAAGTTCAATGTCATGGGATATCAAGTGCATGACTTGATTGTGAGATCCTAATGACTGAAATCATAACAATATTCTTTAATGTCCCTAGTCAAGTATAATTGTGAATTATAACAACGATAATAGATAGAGACTAGTGTGTGTGTAAACTGATGACCATTCTCATGGGTCATGGATATAAGATATCAAGTCTTCACATGGGTACATATTAGAGTAATAATGTACTAGACTAACCCACCATGAGAACATTGCATTAATCGTTATGTGACTGTAATAAGCAGTTCTCACAGTGACCATGGTGTACATAGTCCTTTGACTTAAAGTCACTATGATTTCCTATATGAGAAGTTATATGTTTTAATACCGTCAAACGTTGCATATAATAAGGTGATTATAAAATCGACTATTGGATATATTACAAATCTTGCAGGAAGTTGTGAGTGACTTAGATAAGATTTGTCCCTCCTACATAACAAGAGCGATATCTACGGACCCCTTGATTGAGTGAGACTACAAAATGCAGGGCCGTGCTCAAATGATTCAATATATGATACTGAGCTCATTTGTTTTAGTAAGTCTACTCGGACATCAAGAAACCAAAGATTGAACAATACAAGGGTGACACGCTCTATGCCTTGTGGTCAATTAAGATATCTGGACAAAATGATAGACTACATGGTAGCGTTGGTCACGGATAGGTTATGTCATATCACTGGCATTCCCGTTACTTGAGTAGCATTGATGTATTGCCATTATTTGTAACACTAGAATAGGATTTTAGTATTACTTTCAACGTAATGGGAACCTACAGGGTCACACACTTCGAATGGATCGAAATTGGGAATTAAATTCATGAGCGGTAACCAATTAAGACTTGGACCCCTGACATGGTTGGGTAATTAATTAGATTAAATAGACCAACTAAAGTTAGAAGAGCCACACACGAATCTGACCCAAGTCAGATTGTGAGCCCAACCGCCTTACCACTCTTTTAGTGTTGATTTTCTGCACCTATATATACGATATATTTCTGTGGAAAAGACACAGGAGAAAACCCTAGCCATCATAGAAATTGTGAGAGAGAGATCGTGAGGAACATCCCCTTCCTGCAGCTAGCACCATGGCTTGAGGAAAAGCTGGATTTGATCCGTTCATGTGGATACAGTAGAGGCACCGCAACCTTTGCAGTGCTATTATTGGCATATTTTGGAGACACCAGATCTATCTTTAAGGTATAACTCTTAAACACGATTTATGGTTTTCGCGTGGTTAATGGCTAGGTTTTGATATTTTATGATTTTTTTTCCGTTGTGTAAACTGTAATTGTCCTCGAAACCTAACACGATATCTCAGCTTTCCAACCCAGATCCAAGCGCTCTTAATAGTTTAAACTCAAATGAAAGAGACATAAGCCATCCTAAATTCAAATCTCATCGACAGTCCGGATTGTAAGTTTTCTCTTTAGAAAAAAATTCATTATCTAATTGCTCCCACATCAGAAAAAAGCAGTAACACCTTTCGAGAGAGTTATTGCGTTTCTATATAGTAGCAAACTTTATAATTCATTCTAGCCTATAATATTTGTTGATATTGTTAGACTTGGAAACTGAATGTAATACTCCTTTGATGGTTGATGATCTATTTTTCCATTAATGGTACTCTCATAGCTATTTGAGGTGGGAGGATTTACTGATTACTATAAGTAAATGTGTACGACAGTGGTCTGCTACCGTCTCTTTACTCTAACTGCTAGGGTGCATCATCTTACAAAAATTCAGTATGGTACAGATAAACTGAGGAGGTATGCATAAAAGTATTTGCCTCAATGAATAATTCTAGAATCCCGTCAATTTTCTGGATTTGGAGAAGCGCTGATTTTCAAGAATGGAAATCCTATAATTTGTTTGGAATCTCTTATGATAGTCATACATGCCTTAAATGTAACTTGATGCCCGATAGTTGGATAGGCATGCCCTTACATAAGAACTATATCACCCCTATATTCTGTGAAGTACAACATGCTCATTCAATGAAAAAAAAATGAACGTTCACTTATATGTATACGAAAGGAATATTTTTCGTTTTGCTCTGGACTCTAATTTGCATTAAGATTAAGGATAGGCTAAAGGCTAAATAAAGATTCTTTTTGGATTCCCAAATTTGAAAAATATCATATCCATTTAGTTTGAGCAAAAATATAGATGACTTAGAAAAGTTCTCCACCATGAACTTTGTACCGCGCAGATTATTCTTCGGTCCCAACTCCTACAACTTCTCTAATCTATCATTTAGTTGTATCCTAGGCCCCTCCAAACTGTTTACCAGTTTAATAGTGTGTTATATTTGGTGCCAATTGATAGATTAATTATAATTGATAACTTTCTCAAAAAATCAAGGTTGTGTTTGATTCGTTGTTTTAAAAATACTTAGTATTTGGAAGAGAAAAATTAAACATTTTTTTTTGTGGTGATTTTCGGAAACAGAATATTGTTTGGTAAAATATTTTCATAAAATAAAAACTAAAGTATAAAAGGCGTTTTGGATTTTAAAAAAAAATTTGAGAATTTTTTTTCTAAAAAGAAAATTTAAAAAACTTTTGGATAACCTGTTTTAAGGAGAAAAAAATATAAATACAATAGGTAACTTACAGAAGGAAATAAGGATATATATATATATATATATATATAAACCAAGTGCAACAGAAGAGTTCATAAAAGCAACAACCACATAAGAGCATCCACAGTCATTCGATGTAAAAAATGGCAAAATGCATATTTTGACGATCCATTTTGACGAAATGCTGCAGTCGTCAAAAAGCAAAAAATACATAAATTCGTTAAAAAAGAAACAGACGAAACATGATGTTTCGTCTGTCATTAAATAATAATATATACAGGCCGAAACTTAGAAAATATTAATAAAAAATACGGGACGAAATGAAAAAAATTGCAAAATAACTAAGGAAGTTTTTTTGCAAAAACAATTTTTAAAAATAGTTTGTAAAAAAATTTACAAAAACAATTTAACAATTAGGAAAAATAAATTTAAAAATTGCAAAAACAATTTAAAATTTTACAAAACTAATTTTAAAAATTATTTTTAAAAAAAATTGGATTGGGATGAAACATGATGGGAAGAAACATCATGTTCATTCCCACCCTTAAATTCATTTAACCAGTTATTTTATTTGGTTTTTTTTTTTTTTTGCTTCGGATGTTTCGTCCGAACAATTAAAAATATAATTAAATAATCCAGACGAAACATGACATTTTTCTATTTCGAATGCTATTTTTCCCTTTCTACTGTAGCTGAATTACAAAAAATTGGCAAAATAGCTCACGACTGTGTGCGCTACAGTACACAAAAATGGCAAAAATGGTAAAAATGGCAAACAAGAAAACGACTGTGGATGCTCTAATAGAAGATTTCACAAAAACCAACAGCCAAAACAGAGCTAAGGGACACCAAGAATTGCAGCAACAACATAAAGTACAGTGAAAAGCAGTAAATGAAAAGCAGGAACATTAAAACCCAACATCCAATCCCTCCGCTCTCGCAAACAAAACCAACAGCAACCAACTAAACAAAACAGAGCAGCACAACAACAGCAAATATTGATATACAATATCCAGCGCCACAAAAAAAGTCCCAAGCAGCGCCAAAACAACAAACACCAATAGCCAATACTGCAACTAAACACCCAAGCATCATAGTTTGTATACAAACCAACCTACAGGAAATTAGTTTGAAGCAGCAACGCATCCATGTAGTTCTCAAACCAAGCATCATAGTTTGAAGCAGCAAAGCAAACACTAAACAAACCAACCTATAGGTAAATTACATAACATATTTGGCACACAAATATACAAACACAAATAACACGATATCATGTAGTTCTCAAACATTAATTAATAACGAACAATTAAATTCAAACCGGAAATATATTGTTTAGTACAACACAAATAAATACATAATAAAATTGCTCATGAATTGAATAAAGACAAATAAAGACATTAGCATTTTGAGTATTATAAATTACTCAATTTCGCCCAGTCTTCCATGTTGGAAGCACTAGTGTTGTTATTCATATTATGCAAATAATGCGAGTCTGTTGTCTACTTAATAATATATAAGAAAATATCATAAAGATAAAACACATAGTATGCTATTATAAAGAATATATAGATGATAATCCATTTTCAAACCCAGCAAAAATATAATATGCTATTATAAAGAAAACTGAATCCGCAAACAATAAGTTAAAATGGATAGACAAGTTTCTCATAGTATGTCAGTCAGAAGAAAGAATGTCAACCTCAGGTAGTCTTGCAGCAAAATGTGTGAATTAATCTGGTCGTATGTTCTTCAAAATGTTATCAAGAAGATATAGTGATAGCAACTTCAGCCCACTACGAACCTGCAACAAACAACTTAAGTAGATGATACGAGATACAACAAGAATGCTCCACCAAAGTAATCTGGTAATGTAAACTGCTTGATAATTTCAGAAAATGTACAAAGCGCTCATGACATGATAGTTAATTGTTAAGATTAAAAAACCCAGAAACAATGAAAGCAAAGCAGACAATTATCTACATTCAGTTTTCTATATATAATCCTCCAAGTTAGACAAGGCTTACAAATTATAAGATGACTAGGTTTGCCCGTTGACACGTGCCTACGGCACGTCTTCGGAACGGTGCACCTGGTTTGATTATATAAAATAGTTTTAGAAGTCCAGCAAATTAATTGAAGTAGGAAACATATTATATGAGAAAGCAGCATACCTAGCATACCTACATTTAAGCTCAACCATCTCCTTCTTAATCATTAGCTTGAACTTATCTGGAATGCATATAGTTTGTTAGAAACACTGCATAGTATTTTTTTTAACTTCAACATCACTTTTAGATGTTTGTAATAGTTATGCAAGGACATGATCATATAGGTTTTATAGAGCTTACTCTAATTCCATAACCACTAGAGCATGTCTAAATACAATGGTAACATAAGTGCAGGTGTGAATGTAACCCTCATTCCCGCTAATAAGTAATTTTCCGTGCATTTCTATATCTTGATTATTTAAAATTTATTATGTGCTAAATTTGCTTCAAATTTTTATTAAAGTGTTTTCTAAATCAAAAATTATATTCATTTCGAATCACGGGGTATTTTGATCTTACTTCATATTTCTTATTGATCGAATATTTATATTTGAGTCTAAAGCATATATATTATTATTATTAGATCATTTTAATCTTATTATTATTGTTATTACTTTAATTGCGGTTATTATCTTTATTATTGTTATTATTGTTATTATCATTGTCTTTATTATTGTTATTAGTATTATTATTTTTATCGTTATTATTATCATTGTTTTGTTTTAAGCCCGAACATGCTCCTTTTATATGTATTCTATTATCTGGTTTAATGTATATTTAAATGTATATTTTAAAAAACCCTATAGTCTATTTTCTTATTAGATTTAAACCCTATACCCAATAACCGAACATCTCTCATTCTATTCCCTATATATACTAACACACCCTAAAACCCTAACCTACCCTAACCCCTAACCTAACCCTAGCCACTAGAACCCCCTACCCCCTTTACTGTTCAACCACCCCCCGATTGTTCCCTCCCCTTCCCCGCGCCTATGTCTCTCTTGACCCATCTCGCCCCATCCTCAGTCATCCTCGTCGTCCTCCCTCCTTCACCTCTGCCCTGTCGTCGCCCCCATCTCCTCGCCATCGTCTCATTGCCACCATCCCGCCCTCAACCTCTGCCTCCACCCACCTCGTGAACCCATCGCCCCGCCATCAATCTCATTGTCTTCCGCCACTAGCATCGTCATCACCTCCAATCCCCGTGCCATCACCTTCCCCGCAACCCGTCGTCTCCGCCACCCTGCCACGGCTTTCGACCTCGCCCTCTTACCCTTCCTCTGTTTCGAAATGAAACAGAGCAACCCACTTCGCCCGTCACCGCATCTCCTTGAGCTCATCTCACCCATGCTGTCGACCTTCCACCTTTCCTGCTGTCGCACCTCCTCACCTCATCGCCGACCAGCACCACCCCTCGACTGCCCCCGTCATCCCGAACCTCTCCTTCACTGTTTTGGCGCCAAACCCATTACTGCATCTCTCTCCGGTGCCATCTCCGGTGTAGTACCCCATATTTTTAAATATTATTTTTAAGATTAATAAATGAATTAAAATAATTTTTGGAGATTTAATAAATATTTTTCTGAAGATTTATCTTTTTACACGTGCAAAATACGTACAAATATTTTCTTGGGACGTTCAAAGTCAAAAAATATTTTGTGGAAAATCATTATTTATTATTAGATATTATTTGTTAATTTTCTGAATTTTTCTGATATTTATTGAACCTATTTGCAAATATTACAAAAAGAGGGACTTTTGTGCAAAATTACCAATTGGAGTGAAAACTCCAGATTTTTGGATTTTTGGGCTGGGTATAATGCCGAGTCAACTCAGGGTTAAAAAGTTAACTTTTTGTTTTGATGAATTTGATTAATTTTACAAGTTTCGATAAAAGATGATCTTTTTTGCAAAATTGTCATTTTGAGGGGTGAAAGTATAAATTTATTTTCTGGGTTTTTCAAACAGTGCCAGATGACTTTATGATGGTTTTTTTTTGTTTTTAAATCTCAAATAAATTGGTTTTATCAAGTTTCCAAGTATATGGATCTAAATATGTAAAGTTATATTTTAAAAGGAGTATTTTTGCAAATGTGTTCAAAACCCTAAAAACCTATATCCCGGCCTATTTAAAAAGGGTGGAGTGTAGCCATCTTTTGCTGCACAATACAGAGGATTTTATTATTATTATTATTTTTTATTTCTAATGAGAAGATTTTGGATTTCTTGCGAAGGAGGGATGTTTCTTGTTCTTCATTATCTTCGTTTGATCTTTTCAACAAGGTGAGTGACATGTTTTGTTTTGTTTTGTTTTATGTATGTTGTATGTGATGATCTATACATTAGAAAGCATGCTAGGAGTTTGTATGATGATATGTAAAGTTTTGATGAGTAGATGAATTAAAAGTGAATCCTTTCATGAAACTATGTTATTGATAATTGAAACCCTAATTTGTTGACTTGAGATTGTTAAAAAAACTGAATAGAAATCATGAGTAGGATGCTTTCCTTCATATACTTGCTGTTTTAACTTATCATGATGTGTTGTATGATGATATTGCATAAAAGTGGATAAAAATATTACCTTTACTTGTATATAAATGCATAAACTCTATTTGGGGGCTTTTTGTTGAGTAGAAACTTGATTAGTGATTGTTATAATTGCTCATATGTATGGACAAATTATTGTGAATGATTGTGGATGAGTTTAATGGCTATTGGATCTAAGAATCACGTCGTGGAGTTTGAGGAGGGGGGGTTAGATTTGGATCTATGCATTATGATCAATTTGGGGATTTCGTGATTTTGTGAAGTACTGAGAAGTTTTCGATAGGATATGATTTGTTTCAGTACTCAGATTAAATCTAAATATTTCACTATTTCTAGTTGATGAGTTTTGAAGTTTTCTTGGTGCACAAACATGTGTACATATATTTTATTTCGTTGTTTTCAAAGAAATTGGGTTTTCGTGTGTTTTGATGGAGTTTTGATTGGATTTCAATTATTTTGGTTCTGAGATAGTTTTAAACTATTTACTTCTCTTATCGATTGATTTTTGAAGTCTAAACTGATGTTAAAATTCGTATTCGAACATATATGTATATAAGTTGTTGTTTTGAAAGATTTTTGGGTAAAACTCCTATTTTGAGATCATGATATATTTTGATGTGTTTTAATAACTCCTATATGTTATACAAGTTACAATTAATTATCTCAGAAAATTAGTTCTTCAAATTTGTGATTTTTACAAGTGGAATCGTATATCTGTTAAAACATGCACAACCTTTAAACTGCAGTCTGGATGATTGACAATCGACCGACCAATGTCGACAGTCGACTGTCGAGGTCTTGGCTGAAGTATTTTCTTGAGTCTCAAATTTTCCTGCGGGACGGTCGGCTGACTAACTTATACAGTCGACTGTCTCTGCTCTGAATTAATGTTTTCTTTATGTGTTGGATCTTCCTGCGGGACAGTCGACTGTCCAGATTACACAGTCGACTGCCGCTGCTCTAATTGTGGTTTTCTGGGGTCTTCGGAATTTTTTGCGGGACAGTCGACTGTCACTATACTGCTTGATGTTTTTCTTGAGTTTGGGTTTCACGCGGGACAGTCGACTGACTACCCTATGAAGTCGACTACTACTGCTCTGACTGATGTTTTCTTGAGTTTTCTGATATTTCTGTGATCGATTGTTCCTTCAATATTATGTTATTTCAAAAGATGTTATACTACAGATTTAAATGTTTTATAGAGATTTATGTTGGAACTTTAAATGTATTCTTTCGGACCTTATTTGAGTTATACGTGTTTTCAAAGGAATTGATGTTTTGTGATATCCAACAACTTAAAAATATGATTTTCAGTTATTTAATAAATTTAATATTTATTTGGATTCTGAAATTTTATAAAAGATTTAGGTTTTGTTGATTGGAGAAGTTTCTTCATATGATCGTTTTGACGTCGGATTTGTGAGTTTTGGTCTTGAAGATATCTCTAGGAGTTGAGTGGGAGTTTTATGAACCGACAGATGAGATTAGTTGATTTAGACCAGTTGGGTCTTGGAGTTGTTGTTGAGTATTTTAGTCCGGCAGGATATACTAACTCTAGAGATGAGGATTTTTAGGTTTTAATAATAACCAACTTAAGGACAGGCACTAGTGGAGATGTGATGAAACTTGGGAAACGAGAGTATATGCTCTTGGTCTATTTAGTCCCAACGGATGCATTCCATGACTATTTGTTGTCCTGTCTCGATAGGACATTTGTATGTTCGCGTGTCGAATATCTGCAGGCCTATTCATGGAGCATGCAAGGGTGCATTCGCATGTCGAGGCTTGGCAGGCCTATTCACAGAATGTATCTGGTGTATCTGCACGTCGAGGGCCTTGCAAGCCTATTCATAGGGGTACACGGATGGGAGGAGATTCTCCAGTTTTAGAGCTATTCTTACATGATGCTTGTACATCGAGGGCTGTGGTGCTTATTCCCGGAGTATTCTGGATCTTGTTTCCATCACCGTACTAGAATTTGTTGCATAAGGAGAGATTTAACCCTATAAAGTTGAGATCATTAAGGGCTTGCACCGGACCTATGTACTATGGAATGCATAGAATCCAACAAGTATGCATTAGAGAGTTAGCTTATAGCGATTGTGTTTTCTTGACTTGGTTTTATATTTGTGTTTTCCTATTTTTCCTACACTTGACACTTAGTCTAGATCCACTTGATGCTTTCATGTATTACTATATACTATCTTATATTCTTTGATGTTTTCATGCTTCACTTATTGTTGTTTCTCATTTCATTTATTCTTGTTGTTAACACATGTTGTTAATGACTCTATGCTCTATGTTTTATTTATGTTATTTTCTCTTATGTCACTCACATCATTATGGCTGACCCCTGTAGTTTTGAGGGTTAGGGTTATCTCTAGCCACATGTTTTATAGGTAGGTACTTATAGCTTGGAATTTGGATGCTTGTGCTAGAATGATGTTATGGCTTGTGTAAATTGTAAAAGAAAGTGTTGTAAAAGAAAGTTTTGTAATTCAAGGTGTTTTGTATTCCGCTGTATTTTGTAAACAAGTGTTGTAATAAAAGTTGAAATAAAAATTATCTGTGTTTTTTTGGCTATGTTTACTATTGCAATTGAAGTTGATGCTGGGAATTGTGCCACGTATTTCTAAGATATCTTATTAGAAATTGGGAGTGCTACAGAGATTGGTATCAGAGCATGCTTCAATAGTAATAATAAACATGGTGTAAAAAATGAACCTAGGTGTGGACATTAAAGCATGAGTACCTAGGTGTGGACATTAGAGTGTGAGTTACACATAGAGTTAGAACATGACGTTTTGGTTTGGGGTATGCATGGGGTTTTGCCATAGGGTATTGATGTGAATGTGAATTGTGTTGTGATGCTCTAACTTTACCTTCATTTAGTAGTATTCAGTAGAATGGCAGGTCCCAAGACCAGAAATTGTGGTAATGGTGATAGGGCTGAAGGTTCCCATGGAGCAGGACATGACCTTGAGACTGAGATTGCCAGGGTGTATCAGACCTTTAACACATTCATGGCAGCTAATATGGCACAGAATCAGAATCAGAATCAGGGGGCAGGACCAGTGTTTGTTAATGCTGATCCTATCAAGCAAGTTGAGTCCTTCAAGCGGATGAAGCCGCCTATGTTTAAGGGGCAGTCTGATCCAGATAGGGCTGATGATTGGATTAGATAGATGGAGATGATCTTCGAAGTCTTGGAGACCCCAGCAGTCAATAAGGTGAAATTGGCTGCGATGCAGTTAGAGAAGAATGCTGACATTTGGTGGTAGTCGGTGAAGAGGATGTTCGGAGATCAGCAAGTGACTTGGGAGGCTTTCTGGATGAGTTCAGGGACCATTTCTTTCCTCTGGATATTCAGGAGAAGAATGCAACGAAATTCTTGAACCTGCAGCAAGCCAGCATGACAGTGCGCGAATATGAGACTAAGTTCGCTCAGCTGTCAAGGTATGCACCGGAGCTGATTGTTGATGAAGCGAAGAAGGCCAAGAAGTTTGAGCAGGACTTGAGGCCGAATTTGAGGTTAAGGATGATTCCTTTAGGAATCAGAAGATTTGATAAGCTGGTCAGGAGAGTAGCTATGATAAAGAAATATATGGACCAATTCTAGAAGAAGCAGGAGACCTAGAACAAGAATAAGAGGCTAGCAGATAGTCAGAGTGGAAAGGAGTTCCCAGCGAAGCAGGGCAAGTTCAGCAGGCCAGTGCAGAAGGTGCTCGCAGTTCAAGGCGTGACTTGTTTCAACTGTGGAGAGGCAGGTCATTATCAGGCAGCATGCACCAAGCCTCAGAGGGCACAGGTTTTTTATCGGGGTGGTCGTGAAGGGCATCTCAGACCAAACTGTCCGCAGTTGAAGAAGGATGGTGCAGGTGGAGGCAAGGTTTAGAGGCAGGGGCGAGAGTTCGCATTGACTGAGGAGGATGCGAGTAACTCAGGGATGTGATCCGAGGTGTGCAAGAATTTTGAATTCATTCATTTATGTATTAAGTAAAACTTTGTTTGAGAATAAATTGGAGATTTGAGTATCGTTCTCAAGGTAACAGAATTTGTTTTGGGTTAATGGAATAAAAACAAAAGTTTTATTTGATACTATTTTCTTGCATACATTTGTGTCGCCCAATTTTTTCTAGTCTTAGGTGTGGTACCTAAGGTGTTTCCAGTTGGAGCCTTGACGGTGGCAACACCCTCAGGGGAAGGATTGATTGCTGATCAATATTACGAAGAATGTGATATTGAGAGTGGTGGGAGATCATTTGGCATTGATCTCTTTTGAGCTGCAAGTTTGAGGTAGCTTTCTTGGTCTTGTCCTTTCTGAGGAGGGAGTGGCCACTGATCCTCGGAAGGATGAAACCGATGGTGGAAGGTCAGAGCTGGATGTAGAGATTCAGAGGTTGTTATAGCAGGTTCCCGATGGCAAGTTATCAGAGTTGCGGAGCGGAAGGTTTTTCCTAAACTATTGTATGATTGTGTTCTTTTGTATGGTTGTGCACTTTGAGTTGAATTGTATTTCTTTTGTTAGATTACATTATATTGTGTGATTGTATTTCTTAAACTAAGTTTCCATTTATGAGATTTCAATTTCTTTGCTTATTTTTGTTTGGACCCTATTAGTAGTTATTCTGAGGATAGAACTAGTCTGATGAGGGAGTGATGTAGTACCCCGTATTTTAAAATATTATTTTTAAGATTAATAAATGAATTAAAATAATTTTTGGAGATTTAAAAAATACTTTTCTGAACATTTATCTTTGTACATGTGCAAAACACGTACAAATGTTTTCTTGGAAGGTTCATAGTCAAAAACTATTTTGTGGAAAATCATTATTTATTATTAGATATTATTTGTGAATTTTCTGGATTTTTCTGATATTTATTGGACCTATTTGCAAATATCACAAAAGAGGGACTTTTGTACAAAATTACCAGCTGGAGTGAAAACTCCAGATTTCTAGATTTTTGGGCTGGGTATAATTCCTAGTCAACTCAGGGTTAAAAAGTTTACTTTTTTTTTGATGATTTTGATTTATTTTGCAAGTTTCGATAAAAGAGGATCTTTTTTGCAAAATTGTCATTTTGAGGGGTGAAAGTGTAAATTTGTTTTCTGGGCATTTCAAATAGTGCCGGCTGACTTTATGATTTTTTTTTTTGTTTTTAAATCTCAAATAAATTGGTTTTATCAAGTTTCCAAGTATATGGATCTAAATATGTAAAGTTATGTTTTAAAAGGAGTATTTTTGCAAATGTGTTCAAAACCCTAAAAACCTATATCCCGGCCTATTTAAAAAGGGTGGAGTGCAGCCATCTTTTGCTGCACAATACAGAGGATTTTATTATTATTGTTATTTTGTATTTCTAAAGAGAAGATCTTGGATTTCTTGCGAACGAGGGATTTTTCTTGTTCTTCATTATCTTCGTTTGATCTCTTCAACAAGGTGAGTGACATGTTTTGTTTTGTTTTGTTTTGTTTTATGTATGTTGTATGTGATGATCTATAGATTAGAAAGTATGCTAGGAGTTTGTATGATGATATGTGAAGTTTTGATCAGTAGATGAATTAAAAGTGAATCCTTTCATGAAACTATATTATTGATAATTGAAACCCTAATTTGTTGACTTGAGATTGTTAAAAAACTAAATAGAAATCATGAGTAGGATGTTTTCCTTCATATACTTGCTGTTTTAGACCTAGGAGTTGTTCCCGGGCAGACTCAAAAAATAGCTTTTCCAGCTTCTGTAATATTAGGGAAGCAAGATGTGCTGTATGATGATATTGCATAAAAGTGGATAAAAAGATTACCTTTACTTGTGTATAAATGCATAAACTCTATTTGGGGGCTTTTCGTTGAGTGGAAACTTGATTAGTAATTGTTATAATTGCTCATATGCATGGACAAATTATTGTGAATGATTGTGGATGAGTTTAATGGCTATTGGATCTAAGAATCACGTCTTGGAGTTTGAAAGGGGGGGGGTTAGATTTGGATCTATTCATTATGATCAATTTGGGGATTTCGTGATTTTGTGAAGTTTTGAGAAGTTTTCAATAGGATATGATTGGTTTCAGTATTGAGATTAAATCTAAATATTTCACTATTTCTAATTGATGAGTTTTGAAGTTTTCTTTGCGCACAAACATGTGTACATATATCTTATTTCGTTGTTTTCAAAGAAATTGGGTTTTCGTGTGTTTTGATAGAGTTTTGATTGGATTTCAATTTTTTTGGTTCTGATATAGTTTTAAACTCTTTACTACTCTTATCGATTGATTTTTGAAGTCTAAACTGATGTTAAAATTCGTATTCGAACATATATGTATATAAGTTGTTTTGAAAGATTTTTGGGTAAAACTCCTATTTTGAGATCTTGATATGTTTTGATGTGTTTTAATAACTCCTATATGTTATACAAGTTACAATTAATTATCTCATAAAATTAGTTCTTCAAATTTGTGATTTTTTCAAGTGGAATCGTGTATCGGCTAAAACATGCACAACCTTTAAACTGCAGTCTGGAGGACTGACAGTCGACTGTCGGGTCCTGGCTGAAGTATTTTCTTGAGTCTGTAATTTTCTTGCGGGACGGTCGACTGTCTCCCTTATACAGTCGACTGTCTCTGCTCTGAATTAATGTTTTCTTTAAGTGTTGGATTTTCTTGCGGGACAGTCGACTACCCAGATTACAGAGTCGACTGCCGCTGCTCTGATTGTGGTTTTCTAGAGTCTTCGGCTTTTTCCGTAGGACATTCGACTGGCTAAAGTATGCGGTCGACTATCACTGCACTGCTTGATGTTTTTCTTGAGTTTGGGTTTCACGCGGGACAGTCGACTGACTACTCTATGAAGTCGACTACTAATGCTCTGACTGATGTTTTCTTGAGTTTTCTGATGTTTCTTTGATCGATTGTTCCTTCAATATTATATTATTTCAAAAGATGTTATACTACAGATTTAAATGTTTTATAGAGATTTATGTTGGAACTTTAAATGTATTCTTTTGGACCTTATTTGAGTTATACGTGTTTTCAAAGGAATTGATGTTTTGTGATATCCTACAACTTAAAAATATGATTTTCAGTTATTTAATAGATTTAATATTATTTGGATTCTGGAATTTTATAAAAGATTTGGGTTTTGTTGATTGGAGAAGTTTCTTCATATGATCGTTTTGATGATGGATTTGTGTGTTTTGGTCTTGATAATATCTCTAGGAGTTGAGTGGGAGCCATGTGAATCGGCAGATGAGATTTGTTGATTTAGACCAATTGGGTCTTGGGGTTGTTGTTGAGTATTTAAGTCCGGCAGGATACACTAACTCTAGAGATGAGGATTTTTGTGCTTTAATAATAACCAACTTAAGGACAACACTAGTGGAGATGTGATGGAACTTGGGTAACGTGAGTATATGCTTTTGGTCTGTTTAGTCCAACGGATGCGTTCCAGTACTATTTTTTGTCCTGCCTCAAGAGGACATTTGTATGTTCGCGTGTCGAATGTCTGCAGGCCTATTCATGGAGCATGCGGGGTGCATTCGCTTGTCGAGGCTTGGCAGGCCTATTAACGAAATGTACCTAGTGTATCTGCATGCGGAGGGCCGTGCAAGCCTATTCATGGGGTACACGGATGGGAGGTGATTCTCCAGTTTTAGAGCTATTCTTACATGATGCTTGTGCGTCAAGGGCTGTGGTGCCTATTCGCAGAGTAATTTGGATCTTGTTTCTATCACCGTAGCAGGATTAGTTGCATAACGAGGGATTTAACCCTATAAAGTGGAGACCGTTAAAGGCTTGCACCGGACCTATGTACTATGGAATGCATAGAATCCAACAAGTATGCATTAGAGAGTCAGAATATAACGATTGTGTTTTCTTGACTTGGTTTTATGATTGTGTTTTCCTATTTTTCCTACACTTAACACTTAGTCTAGATTCACTTGATGCTTTCATGTATTACTATATACTATCTTATATTCTTTGATGTTTTCATGCTTTACTTATTGTTATTTCTCATTTCATTTATTCTTGTTGTTAATACATGGTGTTAATGACTCTATGCTCTATGTTTTATTTAAGTTGTTTTCTCTTATGTCACTCATACCATTATGGCTGACCCTTATAGTTTTGGGGGTTAGGATTATCTCTAGCCTCATGTTTTACATGTAGGTGCTTATTGCTTGGGATTTGGATGCTTGTGCTAGAATGATGTTATGGCTTGTGTAAATTGTAAAAGAAAGTGTTGTAAATGAAAGTTTTGTAATTCACGGTGTCTTGTATTCCGCTGTGTTTTTTAAAAAAGTGTTGTACTGAAAGTTGAAATAAAAATTATCTGTGTTTTTTTGGTTATGTTTACTATTGCAGTTGAAGTTGATGCTGGGAATTGTGCCACGTATTTCTAAGATATCATATTGGAAATTCAGTGCGCTACATCCGGCGAGCCACCCCTGTCCTCCTTCTCTCTCGTCGACCCCCGACCTCCCCCGACCGCCGCACACAGCCGCCATCGCAGTGCACAGCCACTGTGTGACTTGCTGTGTGCTTTTGGGATCCAGTATTGCTGTTTGCTGTTGGTCTTGATCATGGGCCGTCCGATCGACCCGATCTTAATGATCTCACCCTAATGATCATTGTTTGCTGTTTGAGAAGAGGGTGGGATTGATCTTGTGTTTGGTGTTTTGATCTTGTTGTTGGTGTTGTGGATCCGATCGGGTGTTTGTCGTTTTGTGTGAGCGTTGCATGTAGCTCGCACGTGTTTCCGTGTTCGTGGTTCGTCCCACGAGATTCTCATCCCGTTATTCTTTATATTCAAATTAACTGTCAATAAGGCAAGTCATTGTCCTCTTGAAATGTACATAGTATCGAATTCAACTTTTATTGAAATTCTTGCAAGTAGATCCTATTTGTTATCATATCGTTGTATTGACTATCTTCGTTGGGTCTATTGAGGGTTTACACGAGCTAACCCCAATATTTTTGACATCGTTTCACTTTTGACTTCAAAGATTGAATATTTCATGCATTCATGTAGAATTGATAATAGGGTTACACATGTAGTCACGACACAATGAATTGATTGTAGAAAGAATTGCTAGGTTGTATGTTTGATTGATCGATTGTTAATTGAGTGATGTTAAATTAGTGTATATGTATATTCTTAATTTTATTGATCATGTTTTGACACTCATCATGCTGATTGTACAATTTATTGACTAAAGAATTGATACCCATCATGTTTAATTAAATTATTTTATGAATAATACCCTAAAACTTGTATATTGCTTGCTGGCCTGTATGTTGACTGCTATTTTTGAACCAGTAAATGAACTTAAAATGAATAATTTTCTGAATAAGAATTTTAGCCTTATCTTTCTAATTTGCAGAACATCTTGAATTTCTAAATTCCGAGTTGTGTAGCAAAAGTTATGACCGTTTTACCACAGCTGTGTTTTTACTTTCAATTTTTCAGATTCTTATATCTTTTATGTTTAAACAGTAAAAAGGTTGATCAAATGATAAAATTTTGCTCTAATAAATTCCAAATTGTTACTTAACATGTTTAGGAGTCTAGAAATCTATTTTATGAATTTATTATTGAGTTTTTGCTGATTCTAAAATTATAATAACATGATGTCAAAATTCTGCCTGAACATGAAATCTGTAAAGAACAGTGTGTTTGACCAGCTACTGTTGTCGTATTTTGAAATTTAAATATGAGTTGGAACCGTGTGGAAGTCTAGTTTCTAGAACTTCAGAAGGATTCACTTTTCGATTTATTAAACAGCGGGAAACTGCATTTTTGTACAGACTACTCTTGCTTTCTAGAATTTTGTAATTCGGTTTTTAATAGATTAATTATTCCTATATCGCAATGTTGCGTGAATTAATATATGTATGTTGTATTGCATGATCTGTAGCGCCCCGAATTTCTAACATGATATCTTAGAAATACGTGGCACAATTCCTAGCATCGACTTCAAATGTAATATTAAACACAGCCAAATACCAATAAAATTTTCACCTTTCATTACATTAATCTTTACATAGCACAGCGAAATGCAATACACCTTGAATTCCAAATTTCTTTCTTACAACAATTTCTTTTACAACAATACATAAATCATTACATCTTTTTAACTCAAGCATCCAAATCCCAAGCTACAAGTAATCACCTGTAAAATATGAGGCTAGAGATAACCCTAACCCCCAAAACTAAAGGGGTCAGCCACAAAGGTGTGAGTGACATGAAACAAGAACAAGCAACATAAATAACCATAAAATCTGGAATCATAAACAACACGTACTACAGTCAAGAATAAATGAAATGAGAAATAACAAGGAAAACATGAAAAACATCAAGTGTAGCTAGGCTAAGTGTCAAGTGTAGAAAACAGAAAAACCACATGCATGAAACCAAGTCAAGAAAACATAATTCTATATGCTGACTCTCTAATGCATACTTGTTGGAGTCTATGCATCTCACTCTATATAGGTCCGGTGCAAGCCCTTAACGTCTCCACATTATAGGGTTTAATCCCCCGCTATGCAACTAATCCTAACACGATGACTACTACGAGATAAAGATAAACTGTGAGTATTAGCCCATGCCCCGATAATTTCGGAGGTCAATCTCTATCCACAGATAATTCCGGAGACTATTTCACTCACACCTGGGAATCTTCAAGAATACCCCACACTGCAAGCGATGGCACCTCATCACACGAATACCACATGTGCGTCGCCTCGACCCCGATAATTCCGGAGATCAATCCCACACCACAGGTAATTCCGGAGACTATTTCACTCACACCTGGATAATTTCGGGGATTATCTCACACCGCAAGCCATACTGAGGTCCATAACCCATGTTCTCGTTCATCATATCACCACTAGTGCCTGTCCTTATCATTTAGGTTATTTAATTACTTTACGAATCTCCTAGAGTTGGTGTACCCTACCGGACTTAACTCAACAACTAATCAACTAAAATGCCTCGACAGACCCAAACATAATTATCTCAACTGCCGGTATACTAGGGTCACACACACCCTCTAGAGACTCACACCCAATATCTAAACTAATCTTCCGACATAAATTGCTCAGTTAAACCACTTGTACACATATGTTCAGTAGGAGATAAAGTATAGAGAGTAAGTTATAGATAAAAAACATTTAGAGAATAATTCATTTAAAAGAAAATTCAATGACATAAAGATATATCAGTATCAGTCAACTAAAAAAGTCATCGGTCGACTGCCCAGAGAGAAAATCCAATAGCTTTGAGGAAATAATTCTAAGTAATATAAGTCGACTCAAAAAGGTCTTAGGTCGACTGTCCGGAGCGATAAATCCAATAATCATTAAGAAAATAATTCTAAGTATAGCAGTCGACTGTAAAAGGTCATCGGTCGACTATCCAGAACGAAATTTTAAGAAAAATTAGAAATCACCGCAGTCGGGTCGCGATGGTCGACTGTAAAGTCACACCAGTCGACCTGCAGACTGCAGATTTTGGTTGTGCATATTTGAACTGATACATAATTTTACTTCATGAAAACGATTGCTACAAAATGCATATTTCTTATTTGATCAAATACAACTTGTAGGATTTATAATAGTCCATAAAAACTAAATCAAAACTACTTGAATTTATAAAAATAGCGATTTGTTAATTTCTTTCGATCAAACATGAATTGTGCATATAATTAAAATAGAGTTTTCTTAAAAATTAATTGTTCATTGAAATAGCTTCATATTCAGATCCAAACCATATCAATACCGAACTCTCTAAATGATCCCCAATTTGGAAATATATACTTTCTCAAACTCAACTTGATTCAAAACTTCGAACTTCAAACATGATCTCTTGATTCATAAACTCTTTCTCCAAATTTCTCAACTAATTCACTATTATAACTCGAAACATAATCCATTTATAACATTGCCATATCGAGATTCATTCATCCAATACTCAAAAGTGATAAAAAAAATTTATCTTTATCAGATTTATGCATAAAATCCATCATATTCAATCAATCCAACATTAATCCTAAAGAAATAGCCTACCCACATACAATTTCATTCATAAACTACTAGAGTTTCACAAGATCCAATTTTTCATCCATCCATCCAATTCATCACGTACATATTCATACTCAAACCCTAAACATGCTTTCTTGTAGATGAAATTCAACATCTAGAACAATCAAAGCAATTATATCACTCGCATAAAACATACACAAAACAAAAGAAAACAACCAAGCCACTCACATACAACATGCCTAAAATAAAACACAACAAGCCACTCACATACAACATGCACAAAATAAAATAAAACACAACAAGTCACTCACCTCAAATGACAAAATCTAACAAGAAAAGTCTTTCTTTCGCGAAGTCCAAAATCCCCTCCTTAAATCTTCAAGAAATAATAAAACCTTTGGGTTGTGCAGCGAAAGACGGCTGCACTCCACTCTTTTATATATATATATATATATATATATATATATATATATATATATATATATATATATATAGGCCGGAATAGGAGAATTAGCGTTTTAAACACATTTGTAAAATAACCCTTTTAAAGTATAACTTCACATAAATAGATACCTACACTTGGAAATTTGATAAAACCAATTAAATTGATATTTAAAAGCAAAATAAACACTTTATTTCCAGCTGGCAATGTTTGGAAAGTCCAGAAAATAGTTTCGCACCTTCATTCTTCAAAATGACAATTTTGCAAAAAGATCCTTCTTTTCGTAATATATGCAAATAGGTTTAATAAATATCAGAAAAATCTAGGAAAATTATAAATAATCTCAAATAATAAATAATTATTTTCCACAAAATAAATTTTGCCTTTTGAACTTCCCAAGAAAATATTTACACGTGTTTTGCACGTGTAAATATAAATTTTCAGAAAATATTTACTAAATCCCCAAAAATCATTTTAATTCAATTATAAATCTATAAAAAATTTATTTAAAAATATGGGGTACTACATCACTCCCTTCTTAGAAGAGTTCTGTCCTCAGAACTACTGCTAATGGGGTCTAAAATAAGAATAAACAAGGAATTTGAAATTTCATAAATGAACCATAATTCAAAACATTCACATAGGAGGACTGAATCAAATAAAAGAAATACAGCTCAATCCAATAGTGCAATCATCCAAAGAAATGCCATCACATAAGCAAGATACAATCATACAAAAGCTCAGAAAAATCCTTCTACATGTGATCCTCTGGCTCCCAAGTAGCCTCCTCGAACTGCTGATTCCTCCACAGCACCTTGACCATAGGTATCACTTTACTCCTAAGGACTTTCTCCCTACGGTCAACGATCTCCACAGGTTGTTCCTTATAACTCAAGTTCACCTGTAGACCTTCAGGGACCTCTACCAACTGATGACTCTGATCCGGCACATACTTCCTCAACAATGACACATGGAACACATCATGCACCTGTGCCAACTCCTCTTGAAGCTCCAACCTATATGCTGTCTTGCCAATCCGCTCCACAATCCTATATGGCCCAATATACCTTGGCACCAACTTGCCTCCCTTACCAAATCTGATCACTCCTTTGGTCGGAGACACCTTGAGGTAAACTGCATCCCCAACCTCAAACTCCAAGTCCCTTCATCGAGTATCAGCGTAACTCTTCTGCCGACTCTGAACTTCAACCAATCTCTTGCGAATCAGCTCAATCTGCTCTGACGTCTGCTGCACGATCTCAGGACCAAACATCTGTCTCTCACCAACCTCGTACCAACAAACAGGTTTCCTGCACCTCCGCCCGTACAAAGCCTCATACGGCGCCATTCTGATACTTGCCTGGTAACTGTTGTTATAAGCAAACTCAACCAATGCCAAGTATCTCTCCCAGCTACCACCGAAATCCATAACACAAGCCTTCAGCATATCTTCCAGCACTCGATTCACCCTCTCAGTTTGACCATCGGTCTGTGGATGAAAAGCGGTACTGAAATTAGTTCTGGTGCCCAAAGCTGCTTGTAGGCACTTCCAAAACCTTGAGGTGAACCTTGCATCCCTATTGGAAACAATCGACACAGGAACTCCATGAAGTCTCGTAATCTCACCAATGTACAACTCAACCAATTTCTCCAACGACCAAGTAATCTTTATGGCCAGAAAGTGAGCCGACTTAGTCAAATGGTCCACAATAACCCAAATCGAGTCATTGCCCTTCGAACTCCTCGGCAAACCCGTGATGAAATCCATACTGATATTCTACAATTTCCACTCCGGAATGGGAAACGGCTGCAACAAACCTCCCGGTCTCTAATTTTCTGCTTTGATCTGCTAACAAATCAGACACCTTGCTACGAAATCTGCCACATCCCTCTTCATACCAGACCACCAAAGTGTTGTTTGATGACCTTGTACATCTTTGTGCCTCTAGGATGTACTGACAACAAGGTACTGTGTGCTTCCTGCAAGATACTCTCTTTCAAATCTGCATTATCCGGAACACACAACCTCTCACCCATCCATAGAACTCCATCTTGGACACGAAACTCTGATAGCCTGCCTTCTGAAACCTGTTGCAACATCTTCTGAATCTCTGAATCTAATTTCTGACCTTCCACATTCCTCTCTCTCAAGGAAGGCTGCACTCTCAACTGAGCCAAAGATGCCCCCAAACCCTGCAGCACTACTTCGATACCTGCCCGATCAATCTTTACTGCCAACTCGCTTCGAGTAGTGATCAAACTTGATAAACTACTCTTCCTGCTAAGTCCATCAGCTACCACATTCGCCTTGCCCGGATGATACTTGATCTCAGGACGAATGTCTTCCAATACTTCCAACCACCTTCTCTGCCGAAGATTTAGATCCTTCTGTTGATAAATGTACTTCAGGCTCTTGTGGTCAGTGTACATGTAGACCTTCTCACCATAAACATAATGCCTCCACTGCTTGAAGGCAAAAATAATAGTTGCTAGCTCCAAATCATGCGTCGGGTAATTCTTCTCATGCGGACGTAATTACCTTGAACCATAAGCAATAACCTTACCTTCTTGCATCAGGACACAACCCAAACCTCTGAGAGACGCATCACTGAAGATATCATAATCCTTCCCAGCTTGAGGCAAAGCTAAGATAGGTGCAGTAGTCAACCTCTCCTTTAACTCAAGGAAACTCGCCTCACACTTATCAGTCCATGAAAATGCCACATTCTTCCGGGTTAAACTTGTCAAAGGAACTGCAATCTGAGAATAACCCTGGATGAATCTCCTGTAGTAACCAGCCAAGCCCAAGAAATTCCTGACTTCCTTCACAGACGTTGGCCTGGGCCAATCCTTTACTGCTTCAACTTTCTGAGGATCAGTGGCCACTCCCTCCTTAGAAAGGATATGACCAAGGAAAGCTACCTCAAACTTCCAAAACTCGCACTTCGACAACTTGGCATACAAGTTATGCTCCTGCAATTTCTGTAATACCGCTGTCAAGTGCATAGAATGCTCCTCCTCCGACTTCGAATACACCAAAATATCGTCGATGAAAACCACTACGAAGGAGTCAATAAATGGCCTCAAAACCTGGTTCATCATATCCATGAACACGGCCGACGCATTCGTCAACCCGAATGGCATCACCAAAAACTCATAGAGCCCATGACAAGTCCTGAAAGTTGTCTTACTCACATCTTCCTCCCTGACTCGAACCTGATGATACCATGATCTCAAATCAATCTTCGAAAACACTGCTGCTCCCTGAAGCCTGTCGAACAAATCATCAATCCGTGGAAGTGGATACTTGTTCTGAATAGTCACCCTATTCAACTTCCGGTAGTCAATGCCCATCCTCATTGACCCATCATTCTTCTTGACTAACAACACTGGCACACCCCACGGTGAGGAACTTGGCCAAACAAGCCCCTTGCTCAACAACTCCTCAATCTGCTTCTTCAATTCGTCTTGCTCTACAGGTGCCATCCTATATGGAGCTTTAGAAATCAGAGCACTCCCCGTCTGAACATTAATGCAAAACTCCATATCTCTCTGTGGTGGTAATCCTGGCAAATCTTCCAAGAACACCTTAGGAAAATTTTTGACAACTGGAATGCCTTTGACTTCGTTTGGAATCACCATCTTGGATACCATTGCAGCCACCTTCGGAACCTTCTTCTTCTCTTGGAAAGTCACTGCGGGACTACCTGGTGCTTTCACCAACACCTCTTTCTGCTTGCATTCAATTGTGGTATCATATATTTCCATCCAATCAATGACCACGATCACATCCACTCCTAAGACATGCAGCTCAATCAGATCAATGCCGAATAATCTCCTGCCAATCTCGATATCACAGCCCTCGTAATATCGTTCAGCGATCAATTCTTCACCTGACGGCGTTGCCACCGACAATACCTTTCTTGGAAACAACTTAGGCTCCACGCCTAAGACCTTAGCAAAATTAGGCGACACAAAAGTATGGGAAGAACCAATATCAAATAAAACTTTTGCCTTTATTCCATTAACCAAAACAATCCCTGTTACATAAAGAATGATACTCAAACTCCAATTATTCTCAAATAAAAGTTTTACTTATTACATTGATTAAATAAAATCAAAACTCTTGCATACTTTGGATCACATCTTCCGAGTTATCCGCATCCTCCTCGATTAATGCGAACACTCGCCCTTGCCTCTGGAATTTACCTCCACCTGGACCATCCTTCCTCAACTGCGGACAATGAGACTTAGAATGTCCCGCCTGCCCACACTGGAAACAACTCTGCTTCGCCAACTTAGGACACGCTGACCTGTAATGACCTGCCTCCTTACAATAGTAACAAGTCACTTCCTGAGTTGTGGGTGCCTTCTGCACTGAACCACTGAACTTGACTTGCTTCGCTGGGAATCACTTCCCAGCTTGACCTAATGCTGGCCTCTTATTCCTGTTCCAGGTTTCTTGCTTCTTCTGAAACTGATCCATGTCTTCCTCTGTCATAGTTGTTCTCCTGACTAGCTTGTCGAACCTCCTTATGCCTAATGGAATCATTCTCGAACTCAAGTTTGGCCTCAAGCCCAGCTCAAACTTCTTGGCCTTCTTCGCCTCATCAACTATAAGCTCCGATGCATACCTTGATAGCTGCGCGAACTTGGTCTCATACTCTCGCTCGGTCATGCTGCCCTGCTGTAGATTCAAGAATTTTGTCGCCTTCTTTTCCTGAATATCCAAGGGAAAGAAACGATCCCTGAATTCTTCCAGAAAAGCCTCCCAAGTCAATTGCTGGTCCCCCAAAGTTCTTTTCACCGTTTGCCACAAAACACCAGCGTCCTTTTCCAATTGCATAGTGGCCAGCTTCACCTTATTGGCTGCCGGAGTTTTCGAGACCTCGAAGATTGTCTCCATCCGTCTAATCCATTCATCAGCCTCATTTGGATCAGACTGCCCCTCAAACACTGGCGGCATCATCCTCTTGAAGGACTCAATCTGCTTGATAGGATCAGCATTAACCAATCCTGGTCCGGTCCCGTAATTCTGATTCTGGTTCTGATTCTGCGCCAAATTAGCTGCCATTAGTGCATTCAACGTCTGATACACCCTGGCAAATTCGACCTCGAGATCAACTCCAAATCCTTGGGAACTTCCAGCTCCATCACCATTGTTACCAACCCTGGATCTGGGTCCAACCATTCTGAATACTGCAAAATGAGGAAAAAGTTAGAACACCGCAACATGATTCATATCCACATCAATACTCCTTGGCAAAACCGCAACCATACCCCAAAAGTAAAAACATCCTGTTTCAGTTCTATGTGATACTCTCTAATTTTCACACCTAGGTACTCACGCTCTAGTGTCCACACCATGGTTATTTTTATACCATGTTTATTATTATCATTGAAGCATGCTCTGATACCAATCTCTGTAGCGACCTGAATTTCTTATATGATATCTTAGAAATACGTGGCACAATTCCCAGCATCAACTTCAAATGTAATATTAAACACAGCCAAATACCAATAAAATTTTCAACTTTCATTATATTAATCTCTACTTAGCACAGCGGAATGCAATACACCTTGAATTACAAATTTCTTTCTTACAACAATTTCTTTTACAACAATATATAAATCATTACATCTCTTTAACTCAAGCATCCAAATCCCAAGCTACAAGTAATCACCTGTAAAATATGAGGCTAGAGATAACTCTAACCCCCAAAACTAAAGGGTTAGCCATAAAGGTGTGAGTGACATGAAACAAGAACAAGCAACATAAATAACCATAAAATCTGGAATCATAAACAACACGTACTGCAGTCAAGAATAAATGAAATGAGAAATAACAAGGAAAACATGAAAAACATCAAGTGTAGCTAGGCTAAGTGTCAAGTGTAGAAAACAGAAAAACCACATGCATGAAACCAAGTCAAGAAAACACAATTCTATATGTTGACTCTCTAATGCGTACTTGTCGGAGTCTATGCATCCCACTCTACATAGGTCTAGTGCAAGCCCTTAACGTCTCCACATTATAGGGTTTAATCTCCAGCTATGCAACTAATCCTAACACGATGACTACTACGAGATAAAGATAAACTGTGAGTATTAGCCCATGTCCCGATAATTTCGGAGGTCAATCTCCATCCACAGATAATTTCGGAGACTATTTCACTCACACCTGGGAATCTTCGAGAATACCCCATACCGCAAGTGATGGCACCTTATCACACGAATACCACATGTGCGTCGCCTCGACCCCGATAATTCCGGAGATCAATCCCACACCACAGGTAATTCCGGAGACTATTTCACTCACACCTGGATAATTTCGGGGATTATCTCACACCGCAAGCCATACTGAGGTCCATAACCCATGTTCTCGTTCATCATATCACCACTAGTGCCTGTCCTTATCATTTAGGTTATTTAATTACTTTACGAATCTCCTAGAGTTGGTGTACCCTACCGGACTTAACTCAACAACTAATCAACTAAAATGCCTCGACAGACCCAAACATAATTATCTCAACTGCCGGTATACTAGGGTCACACACACCCTCTAGAGACTCACACCCAATATCTAAACTAATCTTCCGACATAAATTGCTCAGTTAAACTACTTGTACGCATATGTTCAGTAGGAGATAAAGTATAGAGAGTAATTTATAGATTAAAAACATTTAGAGAATAATTCATTTAAAAGAACATTCAATGATATAAAGATATATCAGTATCAGTCGACTAAAAAAGTCATCGGTCGACTGCCCAGAGAGAAAATCCAAAAGCTTGAAGGAAATAATTCTAAGTATTATAAGTTGACTCAAAAAGGTCATAGGTCGACTGTCCAGAGCGATAAATCAAGTAATCTTTAAGAAAATAATTCTAAGTATAGCAGTCGACTGTAAAAGGTCATCGGTCGACTGTCCAGAATGAAATTTTAAGAAAAAATAGAAATCGCAGCAGCCGGGTCGCGACAGTCCATTGTAAAGTCACACCAGTAAACTGTTGACCTACAGACTGCAGATTTTGGTTGTGCATATTCGAACTGATACATAATTTTACTTTATGAAAACGATTGCTACAAAATGCATATTTCTTATTTGGTTAAATACAACTTGTAGGATATATAATAGTCCATAAAAACTAAATCAAAACTACTTGAATTTATAAAAATAGTGATTTGTTAATTTCTTTCAATTAAACATGAATTGTGCATATAATCAAAATAGAGTTTTCTTAAAAATTAATTGTTCATTGAAATATCTTCATATTTAGATCCAAACTATATCAATACCAAACTCTCTAAAGATCCCCAATTTGGAAATATATACTTTCTCAAACTCAACTTGATTCAAAACTTCGAACTTCAAACATGATCTCTTGATTCATAAACTCGTTCTCCAAATTTCTCAACTAATTCACTATTATAACTCGTAACATAATCCATTTATAACATTGCCATATCGAGATTCATTCAACCAATACTCAGAAGTGATAAAAAATATCATCTTTATCAGATTTATGCATAAAATCTATCATATTCAATCAATCCAACATTAATCCTAAAGAAATAGCCTACCCACATACAATTTCATTCGTAAACCACTATAGTTTCACAAGATCCATTTTTTCATCCATCCATCCAATTCATCATATACATATTCATACTCAAACCCTAAACATGCTTTCTAGTAGATGAAATTCAACATCTAGGAACAATCAAAGCAATTATATCTCTCGCATACAATACACACAAAACAAAAGAAAACAAACAAGTCACTCACGTACAACATGCACAAAATAAAATAAAACACAACAAGTCACTCACATACAACATGCACAAAATAAAATAAAGCACAACAAGTCACTCACCTCAAATGACAAAATCTAACAAGAAAAGTCTTTCTTTCGCGAAGTCCAAAATCCCCTCCTTAAATCTTCAAGAAATAATAAAACCTTTGTGTTGTGCAGCGAAAGATGGCTGCACTCCACTTTTATATATATATATATATATATATATATAGGCCGGAATAGGAGAATTAAGGTTTTAAACACATTTGCAAAATAACCCTTTCAAAGTATAACTTTACATAAATAGATCCCTACACTTGGGAATTTGATAAAACCAATTAAATTGATATTTAAAAGCAAAATAAATACTTTATTTCCAGCCGGCACTGTTTGGAAAGTCCAGAAAATGGTTTCGCACCTTTCATCCTTCAAAATGACAATTTTGCAAAAAGATCCTTCTTTTCGTAATATTTGCAAATAGGTTTAATAAATATCAGAAAAATCTAGAAAAATTATAAATAATCTCAAATAATAAATAATAATTTTCCAAAAAATAAATTTTGCCTTTTGAACTTCCCAAGAAAATATTCGCACGTGTTTTGCACGTGTAAATATAAATTTTCAGAAAATATTTACTAAATCCCCAAAAATCATTTTAATTCAATTATAAACCTATAAAAATATTATTTAAAAATACGGGGTACTACATGATCCTAATGTGTTATTGTGACCATTCTAATCGTCCTACTTCATGTTACCATCCTACTGTTCCCCTATTGATACTATCGTTCACCGAAATGTCTATTAATTGTATATTGTATTGTTGCATTGATAAAATAATTAATAAGCCGGGATTTAAGGGATTGACTGGAGTAGTTGATGATGTAGTGACTGTACTAAGAGGAGGGGGCCATGTTTTCCTAAATATTGCTCCGGCTATTATTTTATCAATTGATTGTGGAGCGCTGACTACGGCACCCTATTCTATCGTGTATTATATCGTTGCCGATGACCGTACCGTGCACCGAAAGGTGAATATTTATTATCGTTGCCGAGTACATGATCTATAGAATCTTCCACTTAATTCTAAAACGACATTGATTGTATCCATCGAACCTGTAGTATGGGATGCAGTGGTACATGCATTAGTTAGGATTAAAATGATTAATAGACTTAAGAATTGATACAACGTCGACACTGCATATTGTTCCTTATTGTTCCTATTGATATCGAATGTTGGCTAAGTGTTATTGTTATTGATCATTGATTATTGTTATCGAATATTGAATCAGTGTTTATAGCCATTGTATCAATTACCGTGATCTTGATTATTAATTATCGTGCCATGTTATTGATTCCTATTGATCCATTGAAATCATTGTTATACCATTATTTCATTGTTCCCTGCTTTCTCAACTTGTTGTCCACAACTTGCTCCAAGGACAAATTTTCTCCTCTTTTTAGATGAAGTATTTACAAGTGTTGATGGAGAATTGCCTGATGGATTGGGAGAACAACATTGGTGAAGGAATTTATTGCATCACCACTTAATAAATATTTTTTTTGCCATGAAGACTTAATTATTGAACTATTGTTATTTCATTGTATTATGGGCTTTTGACCCGAATATTGCTTTTATTTGTTCCCAGATGTTGGATTATTATTGTACTTGGATATCATATATTGCTCCATTTCAAGTATTATTGTTCATGAGATTATTATTATTGCCTGTGTAATTATTCTGTATTGATTATATTGTTGAGTTGATCGGATAAACAGCTTATGAGTGACGTTAGTCATTCACTGGGCCAATGTCATGTGCTCATATTCCGTGATTTTGGAAAGCGGAGCGTGACAGTGAAGATTTCTACAATACCAATAATCTAAACATTTGTTTGTCTGAGACTCAGTTTGCAATAGAAATACCTCTCATTATTATTTCAACCACAATGTAATACATGAAGTTCTCAAAACTCTAATCTAAATTAATCATTTCTTTTATCTCCACTTTGTCTCCCCATTGCACCATTATATAAAAAAATCAAAATGGATCAATATCAAATTTACTTTAGCTGTCTTTCTTGAGTGGAGAGTTTGCACCCTTCACTAGTAAACTCCATTCATCCCAATCCTATATATCCAAACATACACTAAAAGTTCTTATATGTTATGTTATCCATGGTTTCTATTAACCAGTGAAGGGAACACTTCACGATAGTATATTCACTTGTAGTAAAGAAATTAATGTTGCATATTTGCCAAGTTATTTTAGGTTGCTGATCGGCTTACCTGTCATGCTATGGTTTGGAAGCCCAAATTGAAGCCGCCAAATAATCCATCTCTCACTTTCATACACCTTAAATCAAAACCAATAAAAAAACTCATCAAATAAATTACCAAATTAAAAAATTTTAAATCCAAAAATAAAACAATCATACCTCTCTAAACTTCAATCCCATGCACACACAAATGTCAAGATAGCAAAAAACTGAGTAATCCCCTGCACACACATAATTAAAAATTAGAATGAGAATTCGGTTAATGAGATAAAATTAGAGTCTCCGCATCGCATGTAGATGCTCTCGATTCGGTGGAGGGGAGTTGCCGATACGGAGTCACTTGATATTCGCGCTCAATATGGTGGAGGGGAGTCGCCGAAACGGAATCAGCAGCGGATCAGATATCGGCGATGACCTCTTGATTGGGGTTCGACAGTGGATTTGGATTTGGATTTGCTTTGAGATTCGCTCTTGAAAGGTCGATGGAGGCTTCGCCAATGGAATGGAATCGAAGGTTTAAGAAAATGGTTTTAGGGATTTGGAGTCAGCGGCTTAAAAACCCTAGGGGAGAGAGTGTGAGAAATTGGAGCTCTCTGGTTTGGGAATAGAGGGAGCAAACTGATATGAATTCGAGAAATAGAGAGGGAGAGAGAAATAATTAAATAAATAAAGTAGTTGTTTTGGGGAGGGGGGGATTTAATTTTGGGGAAAAACTTTGGGGGGGGGGGGAGAGAGAATGTCTTTTGGAGCTTAGATTTGGACCATTGATTTCCTTACTATTGAAGGAAAGTCACTTGATAGCTTTTCTTTGTATTTTATTATATAGATAATGAACAAAATGAAGTATAATTTTGGGGCCTAGGCACCAATACTGGACCATTCACAGTCTCTTTATCATGTATTAATTCTGGGAGAGGTGACACAACATGCTAATAATTGGCTAGAGAGCTTGTAAAACTTCTAGTATAACTGTGTCAGAATGTGAGCCACTTAGGCAAAATTACTTTCCAAGGATGCAAGATAGGGATTCATCAAGAATTGATGTACCATAAAACCCATACCAAAATACACTTATTGTCAATCCAACAAAAAATGCATAAAACACATAGTTCATAAACAGATTTTATCATATCATTCACCAACAGTAAATTCTGATTGACAAACATAAAACACATAGTTGATTGTAGTCATAAACCACATAGTTCATAAACATAAAAAAATATGAGAAAAACAACGAAACTGAGATATAGTTGACATAAAACACAGTCAAAATTTAATAATAGTGCAATAAACTTATAACACAGCAGTGTCATACATTTAAGAAGCAAACACCTCACCAACCTCCTTCCCTACTCCACCAAACTACTCATCCAGCAGAACCTAAGCTCATCGTCCATTGAGATGGAGGTTTCGCGGTAGACAGCTTGCTTGGCAAACATATCTAACAAACTGAGCAGGCTGAATGCCTGACATGGTTTTAATTATCTTTATACAGTTAACCATCGAGTAAGGATCCTCTGCAACTTGATGTCCTTGATGTTGTGCAACTTGGAATTTTAGCACCTCGACCTTTGCTAGTGACGCTGAGGTAATTGCATCCATACAAATATCCATCCTTGAAGTCCTTGGGATTTTTGTTGGTCGACCTCTTGATTGACCAGAGCTTCTTCGAAGATTCCCTTTGCCAACTGGTGCATCATCAGCCCCATCATGTAATTCAACTTTAGATATACTGGGGTTGGTGAATTCATCACCGACTGTAATACCCCATATTTTCTGAAATATATATAATATGTAAATATATATGATTTGAAAATATATATATATAAAAAGAATTTGGGGTTGTCCTATAGAATTATTCCATGGGAAGGATTTATACAATCCGGTATTGAAGGAAAAAAGAAGCCCACGGTAAAGAGAATGCACAGAGTGTATGTGCTGTTTGATTTGTTTGGTTGGTTGATGATGACGTCACCAACAGTTGAGATGTGGGAATTATATAAAAAGATTTGAATGCTTAAATGGTTTGATTTCGGTATATAAAAAGGATTTGAATACTCACGGTTTGAATTTGAGAAGAAAGATTGAGAAATATAGTCCCATATTGGAAATGTACAAAAAAATAATTTGAGTATAAATATAATTGCCTATGATCAAGAGTCACCTAATTGGCTAACCACCTTTTGAGAGGCAGCCTGTGGTGGGCAGTTGTAATACATAGTATCTAATTTGTTTTCTAAAAATAATAAAAATTTGTCTGAGTATTGGGGCGGGGCATTACAAATGGTATCAGAGCCGACTTTCGACACCGGGTATAGAAGAGGGCCTCAGCATGATCCACGATGTTGAGAGTCATTTATCTCCGGGGTTGGGTATATTCTGCGGTATTGAGAGTCATTTATCTCCGGGATCAGGTAGGATCTGCGGTGTTGAGAGTGATTGATAGCCGGGTATCCGATTTGCGGTGTTGAAAGTGATTGATCTCCGAGATCGAGGACGACGCTACATCGGCTAGAAAGGCGGATCCTACACTAGATATGTGCCCCGTACTCAGCGAGGACGCTGATTTCTAAGGTGGGGTGTATGTAATACCCCATATTTCTGAAATATATATAATATGTAAATATATATATATATGATTTGAAAATATATATATATAAAGAATTTGGGGTTGTCCTATAGAATTATTCCATGGGAAGGATTTATACAATCCGGTATTGAAGGAAAAAAGAAGCCCACGGTAAAGAGAATGCACAGAGTGTATGTGCTGTTTGATTTGTATGGTTGGTTGATGCTGACGTCACCAACAATTGAGATGTGGGAATTATATAAAAAGATTTGAATGCTTAAATGGTTTGATTTCGGTATATAAAAAGGATTTGAATACTCACGGTTTGAATTTGAGAAGAAAGATTGAGAAATATAGTCCCATATTGGAAATGTACAAAAAATAATTTGAGTATAAATATAATTGCCTATGATCAAGAGTTACTTAATTGGTTAACCACCTTTTGAGAGGCAGCCTGTGGTGGGTAGTTGTACTACATAGTATCTAATTTGTCTTCTAAAAATAATAAAAAAATTGTCTGAGTATTGGGGCGGGGCGTTGCAGTTGTAAATAAAGGACGATCAAGCTTCACACCCCCCATAAATTGAGCTTCGTAAAAACCGGCTTGGACCAAGTACGGAGCAATACGGGGGTCCATGGAAAGAACTACGTGCTTCCACAAGTTACACTTCTTTGCGGACCCATCCCACACGGCTTGTGATCTATGTATGGATTGCAACGCGAGTACACTTGAGTCCACCGATCCTGGAGGTGTAAGTCCAATCGAAGATGACGGACCGGTCTCGGCGGATGAAGAATGACGGCCACCAACCTACACGAACAAATACAAATCTTGTTATTATTGATGTAATGTTACATATTCGTATTTAAACTTATAATAATAATCGATCTTATCTCTGTAAATGGTTCGCTACTAGCGCTACCAAAAGGGCTTCTCGCACACCTCGTTCTATGCATTTTCTCTATCAACAATAAACATAAGGTTAATTGATAAGTGTTTTAGTCATTTCTCTATCAACAATAAGCAAAACGAAAATGTGGAAAACCACACAAACAGCAACGAAAAATTTTGAAACTTTTCAAGTGGGTCTGGCTCACTCTACACAAGGCAACGCAACTTGTATAATCGAGTTTCGACTCACGGTTCGCGAGATACGACCGAGTATCGCTTTATTTTAAGAAAATCCAAAATATAGCGATACACGGCCGTATCTTGAAAATCATGAGCCGAAACTCAATTCTATAAGTTGTGTTGGCTTATATGGGGTGAGCCCGACCTACTCGCAAAGTTTCATAATTTTTTGTTGCCATTTGTAAGGTTTTCTACGTTCACGTACTCAAATTATCAAAAAATAGTTGTTTTATTTGTTTTTAGTACAAAAACGTATAAAACAACACAAACAGCAACAAAAAATTCTGAAACATTACGAGTAGGTCGGGCTCACCCCACACAAGCCAACGCAACTTGTAGAATTGAGTTTTGACTCACGGTTTGCAAGATACGGTCATGTATCGTTTAATTTCAAGAAAATGCAAAATAAAGCGATACACGGCCGTATCCACAAACCGTGAGTCAAAACTCAATTCTACGAGTTGCGTTGGCTTGTGTGGGGTGAGCCCGACCTACTTTAAAAGTTCCATAATTTTTTGTTGCCGTTTGTGAGGTTTTGTACGTTTACGTACTCAAACTATCTTCTTTTCAATATTTCGGATAGAGCCAAATGGCTCCAGCCATCAAAATATATATATATATATATAAACAGTTGAGTTACAGAAAAATATACAAGAGTTTACAAGATGTAAAACAAAAAGGAGACTACAAAAAAAGAGTACAAAAAACGGATAAGTCGCACGCAATTAAGAGATCTGCGAGCTAAAAGAAGAACAACTCCGAGACGGGCAGCGGAGCAAAACAGCCAGAATAACATCGCAACTAAAGGAGCTAAACACCAATTCGCATCAAAACGGAGCGAAGACGCCCACAAGGCTAAAGTCCGCAAAGAAAGAGGAGCTGCAACGTGCAGGAAGTACGATCCAGGAAGACGCAAACCTTGAAGACATGCGCAAAAATTGTGTAACAAATCCAAAAGACAAAACGAAGACTCAGGAGGCAAACAGCCCCACCCGAAGGCACCAAACACAACCTGCATAGAAAAGAAAAGAGAAAAAAACACAGAATACCAGACGCACCACTAAAACTCACAGGAAATAGTGTATGACACCATTCACGCAACAGAATGTGAAGATAGGAGGAGAGAAGGCACACCACAAAATATGGTATGATGAGGCTAAACGAAAAGAAACAGACCCATCAACTCAGAAAAACATAAGCAACACCAAAAATGCAATACCCCAGAATACCAGCAACGAGAAGGTCCGAAACAGAGCAAAACCTCAGGTGTGCCCAAGAAGAGGAGCCGACTCAGAAGCTGCTTTCTTCGCTAAAATACGAGCACTCATGCAAGTTGGTGCGTTAGAGAAGAGTTTCTTATTGTATTTACGCTTAGCGGGGGGAGGATCGACCTCCACCAAATGGAGCGAAATCACACTAAGGTCTGGCATGCTCGCCTCAACTTTGTTTAGGCGAGAAGAGGATAAGAGGAAACTGGAAGAAACTGAAGATGATAGTGGGATGGAATTAGTCAGAAAAGAATAACGGGAAAAGGAAGACTTACCAAGAATTGGTTGATGAACGTGCCCATTTGCACTTCGAAACCAATAATGGCAAGACCCTAAGGATTTAAACAAAGCAGACTGCTTATCCAGACTCTTACTCGCCGAAACCCTCACAGCTATAGTATGGGAACGAGGCTGAGAAGTACCCAACCGAGGAAAGGTAACAAAATCCTTGAAAATCGAGCGAACCTTAAATAGGCTAGCAAAATTAGGATACTGAGTAGTGGTTACCGAAGCACCAAGAGCAGTGGCATAAGTAGTGGGGTTCGCCGATGGATAAGGAACCGCTACCGGGGAGTCAAAATTCTTTTCAGACTCAAAACTACTCTTCCTCACGAAGCATGCAAGAAGCTTGCCCCTAAAGAGGGGATAGGTGATTAATGAGCGGCAATTGGCCGGTAAGGATTTAGCCAATACAAAAAACTTGTCCAAACTCCTAAACAACGTTGGCATCACAGATTTAGCTAGGGGACGAGCCTGATAAGAACCCAACCGAGGAAAGGAAACGAGTTTCGTATGAACCGCTCGATCCTGAAATAGAATAGCAATATTAGGAAGCTGAAGCGTGACCAGGGAGTCACCATAAGCTTTGGAAGAAGTAGTTGAGTTCTTAAAAGGATAAGGAACTACTACCGAGGAGTCAAAATCCTTTTCCAACTCCAAACTAACCTTTCTCGCCAGGCATGCATTAAGCTTGCACTTTAAGAGCGGATAGTTAAGAAAGGAGAGGAGTTTGTCCGGTAAGGGTTTGCCTCTCGGAAATCCAAGGAGTTTTTGAAGGGAAAAATATCGCCTACGCAAGTGACCAAACTTGTCACAGAAGAAGCATTTCATTTTGTTCACGCACCCTCGTTTAAAATGCCCAGGAAGGACACACCTGAAGCAAACCAGGTGCGGATCAGATCTACAAGAGGAAAGGGGAGTAGGGGATATGGGAACGCAACGAGAGCAACCAATTTTAAAGGGCTTGTTTTTTTTAAGGACCTCAACCCAAGACAGGCATAAAGAGACCATGGCCCAAGACCCGAGGATGGAGAGAGCTAAAGGATACCCGAGCAGGGTTGTGGAAACTTATACTGAGAAGATCAGTAACTACAGTAAGTGCTAGAACAAAGAAGATAACGGATCGCAACCGATCCAGGATAAAACACTAATGCAACTCATTGCACAGGATCAACCCAAAATCACGCACCAGGGGATCGGAAGGATCCAAATCACAGTGAATCTGAACTCACAAAAGTTCAAAACGAGAAGTTAAGAAGAAGCCTAAACACACAAAAGCTCAGCCCACCACCGGGGGATCCAAACGGCAAAGCAGTACTCGGTGGGACAAAAACTTCCACCGCTCCAAATGGCCTCAAGATTCTTTCACGGATGGTGGAGGAACTGAGATCCAAACACAAATCTCACCCCGAGCCAACCACCCCAAACCAGGGTGCGAGACGACCCAACACAAAAAAACTATAAAACACACCCGAACTTACAGCGCAAGTGGAGCAGCGCTGAGGCACTGATAACTCTGATCGCGGCACTGAGTAGGGACCGCCAGCTAGAAGGGAAGCGAAAACCCTTCCTATCCAGCAAGAATGGAAAACGACCAAATCGAGATGGGGTTGGAGAGGCTAGCGAGGTCTCAACTTAAAAGAAGAGAGTAGAGGAGGAAAAGGCAATGGGGAAGGGACGATTGATCTGGATGCTGAGAAGGAGCTGATATGAAATATCACCCGAAAGAGACCTGAACTAAGCTTCCTCCCACTTCCGAGCCTCCTGTACACGCCTGAAGGGAATCCAAAACCCCTCAGAGTCAGAAAACGGGAAAACTAAAAAAACTGATATGGGTTTGGAGAAGATAGCGAGACCTCAAACTTTAATGAAGTGGGTAGAGGAGGAGAAGGCAAGGGGACAGGGGATTTGGACGAAGAAGAGGAGCTTTTTCAGTGGTTTGAAAATCGCCTACGGTTTATAATATTTGAAAACCTACAGTTTTTACGTATGAACTCAAATTATCAAAAAAAGTTGTTTTAGTTGTTTTTTGTACGTAAATGTATAAAACCTCACAAACGGTAACGAAAACTTTTGAAACTTTGCGAGTAGGTAGGGCTAACACCACACAACACAGCTTGTAGAATTTAGTTTCGACTCACGGTTTGCAAGATACGGTCGTGTATCGCTTTCATTCACGAATAAGAATGGAAAGCAATAAACAGCCATACGTCACAAACCGTGAGTCGAAACTCACTTCTACAAGTTGTGTTGGCTTGTGTGGGGCGATTCCGACTAAATCACAAAGTTTCGTAATTTTTGAATGTCATTTGTACGGTTTTCTCACATAACCGTTCACAAATTGTTTGAAGTTATAATTGTTGTTGTTCGAAATACGTGAGAAAACAACACAAACGGCATAAAAAAATACAAAATTTTGCGAGTTGGTCAAACTCACGTAGCACAAGCCAACGCAACTATAAGAGTTGAGTTTCGACTCACGGTTTGCGAGATACGGCCGTGTATTGCTTTATTTTGGTTTTTCTTCACCAAAAGCGATACACGACCGTATCTTGCAAACCGTGAGTCGAAACTCAATTCTACAAATTGTGTTGGCTTATGTCGTGATTCCGACCCACTCGCAAAGTTTCAAATTTTTTTTTACTGTTTACGTGGTTTTACTAATATCGAACAATTAAAAAATATGGCTCGATCTACAATTTGAGCGAACAACTACGTCTACAATTTCACCGCCTAAACACATCAAATGACTACATACAAAATATTACATCTAGAAAATTAAGCAACACAATAATCAATTCAAGTAATTAGAAAACATAAAAAAATAAAAAACAACATAATTACAACTACAAGGCCAAGGATTTAGTCAATATCTTGCACAACTACAAATTTCCCCAATGTAGGTGTTGTCGCCGAACTAGGATTTCCACTTCCCAATTTGTATTCAAAGATTGGACGAGGAGGGGTTCCGAAGATTGGAGTTCCGAAGATTGGGGGAGTTCAAAATTTGTGAACTGAGATTGGGAGTGCGAGAAGTCGTCTCTAAGAACGGAGCAGCAACAGTAGACGACGGCGGAGGAGTTTGGGAGACCGTTGGAGTTAGGGTTTCTTTGGGTTTCGGGAAGTGCTTTGGAAGAGAGAGAGTGGGAGAGAGAGAGAGAGAAAGAGAGAGAGAGAGAGAGAGAGAGTGGGAGAATATTGAGAAAGCGAAGTGAGAGAGTCACGGGCTTTGGGTTTGGGAGACGACGGGTTAGGGTTTCAGATCGGTGAAGAAGAGAGATAGAGTAAGGAGAGAGTGAGAGAGAGGTCACACTTAAAGAAAAAGAAAATCTTACTTAGTCCATCGTTGCCAACGACAGGATAAGGTATATGTTTTAACAAAAAATATAACTTACCACATCGTTGCGACGGCGGACTAAGCTATATATTTGTAAAACAAACTTGACACTGTACGAGAAAGAGAGTAAGTGTGAGAGAGAGTTAAGCGTTGAAGGGGTAAAATAACCATTCTGTAACCACCCCGAATTCTAAATAAGTCTGAATTCGAAGTTCCACAGGATCTTTACAATTCACTTCGTACAATTTTACAAGAAATTTAAAATTTTTATACAATAATGTTTACATCAATGTAGCGGAAACAAAATACAACATAATACATGAATAGAATAACAATTGAAACATTTCTTTAAGCAGCATTCTTTCTTTAATCCTTTCATCCATTTTATCCTGCATAGAAACTGTGGGCACGTCAGTTGCAGACAACTAACGCTAATATATAATACATCAATTTCTCTTACTTGGAAAGCACAAACTTGATCACAAACAAAGCTAAGGAGGGACTGTCCTATTGATGTCGTGTGTGCCAGTGCACTTAGCCTTAATGCAGTTATTTATATTTCATGACACTAATGCACACTTATTCGAACCTATGCATCTCATTCTGCATAAATCCATGGGCGGGTCCTTAACCGTACTTCATCTTGTAGGGTTGGATCCCTCATTATGAGTTTAATTACTACGGTAACTACAGTAAGTTCTTAGATGTTTTATGAGTTACGAGCACATGTCCACACAGCCTGGAGGGGAATCCCACGTCATGACATGACGCTTCATGTAGACAGCCTATGGACAATTCGCCTCCGTCATAGGACGATGGCACTACGTAGTCACCAAGAACCCCACAAGCATCGCCATGATCCCGATAATTCCGGAGATGGATTCATGTCATGACATGACACATCATGTAGACAGCTTGTGAAAACTCTCACACCGTGAATTCGATGTCCTCATACTTGTGTTTTTCTCTTACTTTCATTACATCTTCACTATAGTGTTGTCCTTAAATATTTGAATCATGAGTAAATTAACACCCTAGAGTTAGCATTTCCTCTACACCGGTCTTAAACATTAATTGATAATAACGACCCATTCTTGGTCTTTTTCTACAATATTTATCTTCAAAAATTCATTCACGCCGGTGTAAGAACTTAGCTATACTCTAGATTTTTAACATCTTTTAATGTTCACAAAAAATTGAGTGTTTATACTCACAAATTCTATAATCCATCATGATATTTTTATTTCATTTTCTATGCACACTTGCATATATTAAAACACCAAATTTTATTTATTGACTTACTCCAATTCCATATCGAAAATCTCAATATTTGATTTCTACACAAAATTCTTTACATTCAAAATTTTTCGGGGCCAGGTTCGAACCCACGACCTCCGCCCATGCTACAGTGACCAACTCAGAGCACACCTGAAAACCAAGACGCCCAACAATAGCTAGTGATTAATGATAGACTCAAAGTCTTAAGTACTGGTCTTCAGTAGTTTGGTAAAAAAAATCAAATTGTAATAAAAACAGAGCCTTTCAAGACTCGAACCCATGAAGACAGGTACTATACAAAGCACCCTAACCTCACACCGAAAGCCAACACTCCCAAACACATTTTCTGTTTCGAAGAGGAATTGAAAAGACATTGTACTTTCTGTCTGTTTGTAAATTTCCTTTACAAAATCTCGATTTCTCAGTTAGTTTCTATCTTTCAAATCAAAACTTCTTCCAGAATAATTTCTTTAAAAATACAGTATAGCAGCAACTTTATAAAACTCTTATTTTTGACATTGTGATTAATTTTCTTTCCAATTTGTGTTTAAAGAATACATTATCGACTTTAAAATAAAACTATGGTTCCTTCTCAAAAACACTAATATAAATTTCTTTTCCCACAACCCATTAATATATATTCTTGTTCTTTTTTCAATTCCACATAAGTTCTAGCATCACATCATCATTACATAATTGAAATAACAACTAAGCCATTTAGCAACTAACACATATCAATATTCATTCATCTCAATTAACAACTAAGCCATTTACTAAGCAAAATTATCAAATTAGCATGGTTCATTAAAATAGATATTCTAGCATGAAATATTGATATAGCACAATGATAAATTCACTAATCTCAAATTCATTCTACAAATTTTCGTATATTAACCATCACAATTTTCTCTTTTTCCCTACTAGTCTCTTTAAGCAATCACATGGCAAATTTTTACTATTTTCTCTAGCATATTCATAATTTTAACCTACTATATCTAGATTAGAAGTAGAGAAATTGCCCACCTCTTGAAGAACAAATGAGAATTCTTAAAGAAAAACTCCTTGAAAGCACGATTGTCTTCCCTTCTCCTTGATCCTAGCCGCGAGCCTTCTCTTCCTAGCTTGTGCAAAACCGAGCCCCTCCTCCTTGTACTATGCCGGCCTCCAATTGCAAGAACACACACAACTCAATCTTTTCTCACACAAACTCTTCTCTTTCTCTTTAAAAAAATTCTAAGTGCAAATAATAAAGAATGACAAAGTGGGCTATTTATACACAATTCATGAACAAATGAAGGGTTGAGATGTGTTTAGATGAAGGGCTAAGATGCATTTGGGAGTTAGAAGAACCACCCACTAGCATGCAACCACCTCCCACTCTCTCCACTCTCCATGAATGGCCGCCCTCCCCTTTTTCTCCATTGCACGTGCATGTGCAATGCACGTGCCCTCACATGCACACCTATAGTTAAGTTTGTTCATCAATTTGTTACAAGACAAGTCTACCATACAAGTTATTTTAATTATTAAATGAATTAACTAGTAGGAAAGTTAGGTGGGCTAATTCTATGTGCTTTTAATTAATTTATTTAATTTATTTTGGGTGGGCGAGAATTAAGTTATTAGGCCTAATATCCTATAATAAATAATAAGAGGCTTTTTAAAAGACAAATGAAATAGTTGTTCATGACATAAAAAATAATTTTAAGGCCAATGCATACATTAATTTGCACGTGCAAAACACGTGAAAACAAATAGAAATTTTTATATTTAATTATATGAAAATTCAGGATGTTACACATTCTACCCCTCCGAAACTTAAGTGAGATGGGGGGTGTTTGGGACGGGGTGACCTGAGCCGTTGGATCAGATCTTTGATCGATCCAACGGCTCAAATCGTTGTTTGCAACGGGTATATGCAAACATACCCATGTGTAATATATATATATATATATATATATATATATATATATATATATATATAGGCAAATGCTCCATTGAAAACGGGTTTGTTTTCACGGGTTGGAAAACAGCGATCTGAGCCATTGGATCACTCTTGATTGTGATCAGCGGCTCAGATCGCCTCCACCCATCACCCAATATCACTTAAGTGACGGAGGGTTATTTGGAAATTTCGTTCCAAATAACTCTTTGCCTGATGCGCTCTGAAAAACTGATATAACCTAGGCTGTTGTTCCCAACAACGGCCTAGGTTAATTCATTTTTTTTAGAATCCATGAGGCGAAGAGTTATTTGGGACGAAATTCCCAAAATAACCCTTCGCCACTTAGTGAGAACGGGTGATGGGCGGCTCAGATCTGAGTCGTTGATCACGATCAAGAGTGATCCAATGACTCAGATCGCTGTTTTTCAACCCGTGAAAACTAGACCTGTTTTCAATGGAGCATTTGCCATATATATATATATATATATATATATATATATATATTAATAATAATAATAATAATAATAATAATAATACATATGATTAGATGTATATACAATATACGTATACATACAGACATATTGATACATACATACTGATATATAATAGTAATAATAATATATAATAGAGAAAAGTGTACCCTAATATAGAGTATGAGAAAATTTTCCTCATACAAAGTGATTATACTCACTTGGTGGTGCCCTTATGAAAGATCCACTCTGTTCATCATGTTTATCATACTTATGGATGTATGTGTAGAAAAAATCAAGTGATTTGGAGGTCATTCACTCATGCATCATGTGGTTGAAAAATGAACGATTTCAACAGTGATACAAATCGAACCACAAATTAGACCCACATGATGCATGGGTGAATGCCCTCCAAAACACTTGAATTTTTCTACACATACATCCATTAACATGATAAACATGATGGACTTGGATCTTCCATAAATGCCCCACCAAGTGAGTATAATCATTTTAAATGAAAAAATTTTCATCATACAAATATGTGGCTCACATTACTCTATACTAGAAATGCACGTGCAACGCACGTTCTAATTAAAGAAAAATTGTATAGTAAATACTAAGACAAAATTTGGCTTCAAACCTGAGACTTCCCTTTACTCATCACTCTTTACAAATTAACACAAATTTTTATTTTACATGAATGACACTTTTGTAAATAATTATGTCGTACATAAATTTAAATTTTGAAGATATTATGGTAACTAACAACAGTTGAGTAAATAAATGATTAATATAACTCCCACTTAAAAATAAATGGTTGAGATCAGATGGTTGAATAAATGTCTACAAATAACAACCCCAACTCTCCCATTATAATATTAGAGATAATATATAATATGTAATAATAATATACTCTATAATAATATATACATATAATATTATATACCTACATAATGTATACATATATACATATACATATATATAGGTATACACTGTTGGTTTGAAAATGAAAACTTATCACAGAAAACATTTTTTTCTGTTTTCAAATAACTTATTTTAAACATAGCTTGTGAAATTTAAAATTGAGTTTTGCAAAAAATTTGTATACAAACAAGACTGCCCTATGTTCTGATTAAGTTTTGATTTTAAAAACTGAAAACTATGTTTAAAACCCAAAAACAAACGCAGCCTAATTCTTTGGTGGACAATAATACAAGGGGTTGAGCAAACATGTGCATACATTTGATACTAGTTTTCCATCTAATATTTCAAAACAAGAATCAGATCAAGTGTTCTTATTTGTTATTACAACTTCCTAAAAAATCAAGGTGGCTAAACAAATTTGAATGTGCAAAAATTCCCATGTCCTCGTAGATATATAGATGAGTATTTGGGAAAGATAAATAGTACAACAACTAAGTCAAAACATGGAAAAGGACGACCTCTGAAACCAAGGGGCTCGGATGGAAAGAACAAAAAAACTTGTAGCTAATAAGCTCTCTTTCTCACAACAGGAGCTTTTCGAGCTTCCTTTTTACTGGCAGTGGTTGAACCTAATGGAGTCATTTCTAGAGCCAACTTGTATAAATCCTTCAACCTGTAGAAAACAGATCATGAGTATGAAATTGAATTAGCAACATCTGATGTAAAAATAAAGTAGATATTTACGTATAAAATTTAAAATTACCTTGGCATACTGATAAAGAGAAGAATGACAGATACTCCAACAATTAGAGGGAAAACTGGAGCTGCTGTTAATTCCTGCACATATATGGACGAAAAATTAAAGAAAAATGTTAATTCCTGCACATAAATAAATCCCTTCTCTTTCCTGTTTCTATTTATTTAAGAATCTATTTATATAATAAAACACAAAGAAAGATATCAAGTGGCTCTTCTTCAATCCCCCCAAAATTAAGGCCCAGATCTAATCTCACAAAACACATTTTCCCTCCAAAAGTTTCCCCCCAAAACAACTCCTTTATTTATTTAGTTCTCTCTCTCTCTCTCTCTCTCTCTCTTCTCTCTCTCTCTCTCTCTCTCTCTCTCTCTCTCTCTCTATATATATATATATGGAAACATGGACTTTTATTTACAACTAATTATTGTCATACTATTCAAACTTGAGCTACATAATTGTTGATTTACTGTTTACAAGGTTTTTCATATGTTGTATCGTTCTGAAGACGTGCCGTAGGCACGTACCCATGGGCAAATCTAGTAATGCTATAAAACACAAATACATAAACCTAATATATGATAACTACAGAATTATATGTGAGGTAACTTTTCTGTACAACTTTGTTCATTTGTTCAAGTTTGCTAAAGATTTTAGACCATTACCCCTTCACATCTATCCAAGCTCACTGCATGTTATATTCACTTCAGACATGTTTTAAACACATCACGGACACTGATATGGACGTGGCCTCATCTGGGCCATCGGATCTCCTCAGATTTCGCTCCTTGTGATCATTAGGTCAGATAGGTCCAACAGGCTTCAATCAGTTCAGGCCTATTAGTTAACGGGTCCGACCCGGTCCATATAAACCAGAGTCCCGTTAGCCCCTGCCTATAAATATCAGACCCCCTCCTTCATTCAAAGGTAATAAACTTTTCCCCCCCTTGCAACCCCTATTTTTCTATTTTGGACTTTTATTGTATTTTTTATTTTCTTTCTTGATTATTGTATCTGGATTCTTTCTATTATAACATTCGCTCTTATTGGGTTCTTTTATTCCCTTTTGATCATTCCGTTATCTTTTCTGCTATTTTTGGCTCATTGCAAATTTTTGCACTTCATATTTTGAGTTTGAGTTATTCCGCTGTGTTCATCCCATTGATTTATAGTTGTTCACCTCTTTTTGGAGCCTAAACCTGTACCCTAAACCCATTAACTAGCAATTTCTTAACCCCCTATAAATACCCAAAACCACAATTTCTTAACCCCCTATAAATACCCTATTAATTAACCCTAATTATTATCCTTATTCTCTCTCTCTCTCTCTCCACCGCTTTCTCTCTCCCCCATCCCGCTCATCTTGTTCATCTTCAAACCGAACCCACTCACCGCTCAAGCCTTCACCATCCGATCGCCTCTCCGTCCACCACCATCGACCCCTCACCCTTCCCTCGTCGCCCTCGTCACTTCCGACCATCCCCATCACCATCTCACTACCCGTCGTCTTCACTCCTGTTCAAACCCATTAAGCCATAGCCATCCGATCGACACCACCGCTTGTCACCAACGCCTTCGCCTCTCCGCTGTCCCCCGCAACCACTGAAGATCCCCCTGCCTCGTCGTCATCGTCGAAGCTCCGAAACCCCGCCCTTCTCGCCTCCTCTGTTTCAGAACGAAACAGAGTTCGCTCGTGCCGCCGTCCCTTGGTCGCTGCATCGGTTTCCGACCGCTAGCGCCTCGCCGTCGCCACCCTTGCTCTCGCCGCTGTCGTCGCTCCCCGACCACAGTCGCCATTTCCCTCCCCCGCCGTCTCTCTCGTTGTCGCATTGTAGAAGAAGTACAATGAGTGCTTTGGGTGTTTGCTGTCTCACGGGTGTAGGGGATCCCGTTGCTGTGTTGGTGTTTTGGATGGGATCCACTGTTTGGTTGGTTGCTATTTTGGTTGTTTGGTGTTTTGCACGTGGCTTGCACGTGTTCCCGTGTCCATGGTTCGTCGCCCGGGATTCTCATCCCGTTATTTTAAAATATTCGAATCTACTAATTAAAAGGCAAGTCTCTTATTGAACTAGTTATTTGTTTTGTTCAAGATTTCTTTGATCTTTGCAAGTAGATCAAGTCCTTTGTATTATACTGCTATTTGAAATTCCGTTAAGTATTGAGGGTTTACACGAGTTAACCCGATATATTCTTAACATCATGCCTACATCTTTGATCTAAAACCTAGTCCCCCTTGAATCTTGCATATGCACAATTACATGAAAAATAACTAAATCCATGTTATAGAATTGTTTGATAAATTGGATATGTTAGATTGAGTTGAATTGACGAATTGATTACCATGTCTGCGAAATTGCATCTTGAAACTAGAAACCTGCATGTTGAACATTTAGCATCACTTTGATTACTAATTAGCATGAACTATATGATTGTATGATTAAATTGTTGCCTATTCACATCAAAATAAATTATGGACTGCTGTTTGTTTCGTTTTGTATCAGACTTTCGACCATGTTGTTGTTGTATTTTGAAATAACTTTCTGAACAAGAATTATAGCCCCATGAATCTATTTTCCAGAACTTTTAACGGATCTGAATTCCGAGTTATAATCTATTAGATATCAGTATTTTAGTACAGCTATGTCAGAAATTTCATATTCACAAATTCATGCTTATCTTTCTGTTTCAGAATTAAATTGAACATGTTAACAGTAAAATAAAAATATGAAATAAATTTGGCTGAATCTAGACATGTGTAGGAACCACCCTGAATTTTTGTAGATTAATTGACGAGTTTTCTGACCTAAAACATATAGGTGAACACAATTTATAACTTGCTGTCTAAACATAAAATCTGAAAAGAATAGAGTTTTCACCCTAGTTTCTGTAACTTGTATATGTCGTATATATATTTGCTGGAACCGTCAGAGAGTCTAGTTTCTAGAATTTTTAACAGATCCGGATTTGCTTTTCTGTAGTAGCGGTAATCTGTGTTTTTGTACAGCAACGTCATGCTGTCCAGATTGTGTGATTGTGTTAAATTAATATGTTTGCCTCTTGCTTTGTCTGTAATGAGTAGAATTAGACACACCTAGCATGATACAACATTGACAGCTTGTTGCATGCTCACATAGGATGAAATAAAATAATAACAAGCCGGGGGTATTATGGGATGACTTGGTAGCGAACAATCGAAAACTGTACTCGGTCGGGCCCTACTGCTTGTACTGATGGCCATAAAATACTGCTTGATAATCGCTGACATTGAACATTAAACACTGATTACTGAGCCGAGTACACGAACCGTGAATTCACCATCAGTCTAAAGTGTACACTGTGCGCTTTGTGCCGAACCTGTACAATGGGACACACTAGTACGTACACTAGATAGGATTAATAAAATGATTAATAACCTGCATTTGACATTTCATGCTTGATCCCGTATACTGTCACTAATATTGAACTTGAATTGAAACCATTAATTAAATGCATGATTAAACATATACCCTTGACATTATTGTCATTCCTTGACTTTGCTATTAACTTTGATCCTGCCCCTTTCCCTTCGATATATCATGTTCCTATTATTCTCTGTTTCCTCTACTTGCTGTCCATGACTTGCTTTAAGGACATTATTTTCTTTCTTTTTAGATCATGAGTTTACAGGTACTGGAGGAACAATACCGGAAGAAATTGGTGAGCAACAATTTTAGAAGATGGAGTCCAAGATTAGATTGCTTGATTTATTTTATTGCTAGACTTATTTTTATTTGAACATTGTCTTGGTATTATACTTTGTTTTTGGCCTCTACCTCTCTCCTGCTACTCCAGAGCCGCTCCTACAGTCGAGGATCGGATCAACGCCAGTGTCGTGCCTTCCGCTTCACAAATTAAAAGAACTCACCTGTTGCCCCCACACCCAAAAACAAACAGCATTAGACACTAATCGTCCTACTTGTTTGTTTCGAGGTGGGGGGGGGGGGGGGGGGGGGGGGGGGGTTTGGCGTTGGAGAAACTATCAAAGTCTGATTTCAAAGACAGACAAAACAGGTGATTTCAAAAAGCATGTGACTCTCATTATGACTTTCAAATACAATCCTAATGTGAATTTGAAATCACAATTCAGATTCTACTTTTTTTGGGGGGGGAAAGTGTTATTTGAAATCACACTGGTTGAAATTTAGAACCATATGGTAAGGGGTGTGAATGTGTGATTTTGCAACAAGAATTTGAGAGCCATTTATGGTGAAAGTTAAATTTAAAAGTCCAGAAAGCTAGGATGTTTAGAAAGATCACCATGATTTTGAAGTATTGTTTGACTAGAAAGTGCTCTAGTAGTCTAATGGTAAGCCTCTTCACTCGTGAGCAAGATATTGGTGGTTCAAACCCCACTCGCACCAATCCCTTACTATGGGATGAGAGCGAGTGTGCATCGGGTGGATGTGTGGCTATAGCCTTGTTGAAAAGAAAAGAAAAAGAAAAAAAAACACTTTGAATCCTCTCCCACTGACACTAAACTTCAAAAACACCATGATTCTCAAGTTGTGGTTCCAAAGTTCTTTGTGATTAACAGTTTAACACCCCATTAAAGAACTGTTGAATACCTGTTTGTGATGGATTTCCTTAACTGTATATTTGAGAGGACCCACATGAACTTGTGGCCGATTGCACAAGTCAACCTCAATTATCTCAGATTGAAAATTGTGGGTATTTGATGGAAGGCCGGATTGGAGCTGCACAAGGTGCTTTCCCTTAGGCAAATCACGAATCTGGAAGTAGTGTGATAGGGGCAAAGGAAAGACTGATTCAACTTTTGATGTGTCGCTTGCCGATTTTATTTCCACAAAGAGATGTTGTTGCAGTAATTCAAGGTTAGTTCCTTCCACATGGCCACTTAAAATGGTGATCTCTGGCCGCTCAAATACAACAAAATTTACATCTTTGATATCTGCAGATCCAACCTGAAAGCAAAAAGATGCAGCAGCACATAAATACAAGAAACTAGCTACTTGAAATCAGAACAATATTCACTACTTCAAGTAGAATTTTTTGAATATTTATCGTAAGGAACAAATGAAGATCAAATTAGTTTGCCCAATTAAAATATCTGGAAGTCCTATTTACTTAATTTATTTACAAGTTGCTATATTTAATATTATGTCTATTTCATTGTATATATTCTACACTTAATATTGTTTTAATTTTTTCTTTCATCGGAAAAGGGACCAACTTCATTCTTACTATACTTTATCATTTTCTTAAAGACAATAAAGCCAGCCCTTAAAGAACCAAAATGATTATGCAGTTCTCCTAAAACTAATATAGATTTCCAGAAAATTGGCAATGGTGCACAGAGGTAAAATTTTGGCCCTTCTCTTTTCGACTCTTAGAAATAGATATGATCACGACAATTTGAACCAACTGATAAAGACTTCAACCCCCTCAATTCTAGTATCTATCTGTCAATAGGAAAGTATTAAATAAATAAATAAATAAAATCTATCAATATGAAAGTTTTGAACGTTGGTGAGAAGCTCACAAAAATATCTATTTACAGAGACCTCCCTCCCAGAGGTCATGGAAAGATCACCTTGTGCAGTGGCAGACATGTATTAAACAGAAATGCAGCAAATGAAAAATCTGCCTTCTCTATATTGTGGCCAATTTAGAAGTTTGATTGCGATGTAACAGATGTGGAATCAGAAGTTGCAAGATGAGCAATCATTACTAGATGATTTTGGAGGCCTGGAATTGGTAATTACTTGGATGTTGAATTAACTAGAGCAAAGTGATGTTATGAGCCATGCTGCAGTAGAGCACGTTCATGGGAGTAAAGCCCAAGCAAGGGGCATAGAGGCCTAAGGGAGCCAGTACCAAGCACAGGCATTTGGAAGATTATATCACATATGGCATGTGGATTACACGTGCTAGGAAGGAATGGTAGGTATGCGGTTTCAGCTCAGTGCATCAACATGTTTGTTGGAGAACATGAGAAGCATCAATGTGCAATTGAAGTTGACAAGTTGTAATGTGAGCGAAATCTTCTATAAATAGTAGCAGATGCTCGTAAAAAAAAGAATTGATAACAAATGATGCGGTTTGTTTTTGGGGGGTGGCTGCACCGGGTGTGAGTTCTCTCAATTTGTAATTTTACGGGAGTTTCGGTACTGATGGTACGCCCGACCCTCAGCCGAGAGAACGGCTCGGGAGTAGGCGGGAGTGAGGTGGAGGTCAAATGCTCGGCTCGAATCAGGAGGCTCGGTTCGGATCTGAATCCAGAGGTCTCATGTACCTGCACTTGGCCTAGGAACACCGGGGTTGATCCCGGTGGCAAACCCTCTGACAGTCTAATTAGTCACTGAAGAGTAACAGTAACTAAGGTTTTTAGAGGGGAGAGATTAATTAGCTTTTGAAGGGGGAGAGGGCCTAGTATTTATAGGCAGTGCAAAGCGGTCTGGACCGGTTTGGGCCGTGTCTGGACCCGGTTGCCCGTAGGCCTGACGTGGCAGAAGCCCGTGAGGCTTAGGGCTGACCTGGCTGACCTGATAATCGGGGGCGAATGACTTTTGAGGAGATCCTGTGACCCAGGAGGGGCCACGTCATCTGACCCATATCAGGAGCCCCCCACTCCTGGAGGGCTGGATAATTCAGCCGTGCAGGAGTGGTTTCTTGCCTCTATAGGAAGAGCGAAGTGGTGTGTACGGTGAAGAACGGAAACTGTATCTTCCCGCAGAGGTCCGTGGGGTAGGATGAAGGGGATCCCCTCTTGAAGTCACGAGAGGTGACGGGTGCAAAAGAGTCGGGGCTCGGTTTGCTGAGCGTCGAGAGTCGGCAGGTGAGTCCCCCTCACTTGTTGGAAAAGCAAGGGAACGTCCAGATCTGTGAGGTAGGAGGTCTTCTTGCCAAGCGTCGAGGGTCGAGAGACGAGCCCCTCACTTGTTGGGAGATAATTTGGGGCTCGCGGTGACATCTGAGCGTCGACCCCGAGGTCTCTTGGCCGAGCGTCGAGGGTCGATAGACGAGCCCCCTCACTCGTTGGAAAAGCAAGGGGACGTCGAGATCTGTGGAGTAGGGGGTCTTCTTGCCAAGCGTCTAGGGTTGCGAGACGAGCCCCTCACTGGTTGGGGGATAATTTGCAGCTCGCGGTGATATCAGAGCGTCGACCTCAAGGTCTCTTGGCCGAGCGTCGAGGGTCGATAGACGAGCCCCCTCACTTGTTGGAAAAGCAAGGAAATGTCGAGATCTGTGGAGTAAGGGGGTCTTCTTGCCGAACGTTGAGGGTCGGGAGACGAGCCCCTCACTTGTTGGGAGATAATTTGGAGCTCGCGGTGACATCTGAGCGTCGACCCTGAGGTCTCTTGGCCGAGCGTCGAGGGTCGATAGACGAGCCCCCTCACCTGTTGGAAAAGCAAGGGGACATCGAAATCTGTGGAGTGGGGGGGTCTTCTTACCGAGCATCTAGGGTCGGGAGACGAGCCCCTCACTAGTTGGGAGATAATTTGGAGCTCGCGGTGACATCCGAGCGTTGAGTCCCAAGCCGTTGGGAGAAACTTTTCGGGGCTCGCGGTGACCTCCGAGCGTCGAGGCCCAAGCTGTATAGTAGAAACTTTTTGGGGCTCGTGGTGTCATCCGAGCGTCGAGGCCCAAGCCGTTGAGAGAAACTTGTGGCTCGCAGTGACATCCGAACGTCGAGGGCCAAGCTGTTTAGGAGAAACTTTTTGGGGCTCGCGATATCATCCGAGCGTCGAGGCCCAAGCCGTTGAGAGAAACTTTTTGGGGCTCGCGGTGACATCCGAGCGTCAAGGCCCAAGCTGTTTAGGAGAAACTTTTTGGAGCTCGCGGTGTCATCCAAGCGTCGATGCCCAAGCCCTTGAGAGAAACTTTTTGGGGCTCGCGGTGACATCCGGAGATCGAGGCCGAAGCTGTTTAGGAGAAACTTTTTGGGGCTCGCAGTGTAATCCGAGCGTCGAGGCCCAAGCCATTGAGAGAACTTATTGGGGTTCCCGGTGACATCCGAGCATCGAGGCCCAAACTGTTTAGGAGAAACTTTTTGGGTCTCACGGTGTCATCCGAGCGTCGAGGCCCGAGCCGTTGAGAGAAACTTTTTAGGGCTCGCGGTGACATCTGAGCGTCGAGGCCCAAGCCGTTGAGAGAAACTTTTTTGGGCTCGCGGTGTCATCCGAGCGTCGAGGCCCAAGCCGTTGAGAGAAACTTTTGGGGCTCGCGGTGACATCCGAGCGTCGAGGCCGAAGCTGTTTAGGATAAACTTTTTGGGGCACGCGGTGTCACCCGAGCGTCGAGGCCCAAGCTGTTGAGAGAAATTTTTTGGGGCTCGCTGTGACATCCGAGCGTCGAGGCCGAAGCTGTTTAGGATAAACTTTTTAGGGCTCGCGGTGTCATCCGAGCGTCAAGGCCCAAGCCGTTGAGAAACTTTTTGGGGCTCGCGGTGACGTCCGAGTGTCGAGGCTCAAGTAGTGTTGGGAGACTTTTGTAGGAGGAACTTGGGTGAATAAAGGTGAAGTACCCGAGAAGTTGGGAGACCCTGTGCACCGAGCCACCGAGGGTAAGAAGGTACTTTTGCACTCCAGGCTGACGTCATCAAGATCTTAGTGGCCGTTAGATCTTGATGATGACGATCAAACGGCCAGATCTCTTTGTAGAATTCAAGGAGTTCCATCTGCGCTTATAAATCTCCCTCCCCTCCCCCCACTTCTTCACTTTGCTGTCATCCCCTTCACAACAGAAATCTCCGTGCACACCGCCAGCGACCACTTTTCGTTTATCTTTGTGTTCTCCGGCGAAACAGGTTAGTATTTTTGCTTTAATATGTCTCGCTCTCAGTCCGGCTCCGAGGCAGGCACTTCAGGTCGTGCCGAGGAGGAAGTTCACTCGTCTTCGATATCTTCCGCTGCATCCATTCATCAAAAGGGTGCTGAATTGGGGGAAGCTGAGCCTCGTGCAATACGGTCCCAACTCTTGGAAACACTTAGTGTGTTTTATTTTGAAGTGTCAGGAAAAAGGAATCACGCCGAGGCTCACATACTTAGCTCATCTTGGGAATGAGCTCGCTTGGGGACCAGGAAGAAATGTTTTATCTCTTGCCACGCCTTCATAAGAAAGTGATGCACGGACATCCGGATTCTATAAAGGGGTGGAAGGAGAAGTACTTTATAGTCCGAAGCAAAGAGCCTTGGAAAATTCCCACAGTTTGGAATTTCGGAAAGCCGAACCACAAGCCGCCGAAGCGAAGAGACTTGGCCGAAAAAGAGTGGGCGAAAGTTGATAGGATCGTGGAGGGGCATAGCATCGGGTGGCCTCGCATCACGGAGCTGCACCTTGCCCGAGCCGGACTGAGCCCAGCCGACCCTTGTATGTTTTTGTTCCTATTTCGTTTTTCTTTCAGCCTTCGCGTTAACATGTTTACTTTTCCCTTTTGTAGGCGGCCAAAAGGATGGCCGATATGGCGAAGAAGGCCGCCTCGGGGGTGGGGACCAGCCAGGCCGCGACCCCAAGGCCCGAGGAGTCGGCCCACAAGAGGGCGAAGAAGCACTACCACCACTCGTCGAGGTCGACGAGAGAACCGGGGGCAAGCTCCGGTAGCAAAAAGGTTGCCGAGGTCGCGAAGGGGCCTCTCCCACCACTTCGATCGAACGCCGAGGAGATGGTGGGTCGCCAAGCCATGAGGCCGTATGCCCCTGACTGGGGGTCAAGGCGGAGGATACACTCCTCGAAGGCCCAGTTGCAGTGGAGGTGGAGCACCTCGCTACGGAACGGGATCGCATGAACCTGGTGGTGGAGACGGCCGATACGTCTTATATGCGGTTCGCGCAGGCCCACCTTGCGTAAGTTTTCCTTTTGCGCTTCTGGTTTATCTTGCGAAAAAATCTTCTAACTTGATCCTCCTCGGCCAGGCGATGCAGCATGCGCAGCACTTTCACAAGTGCCTCGAGAAGGAGATCGTCATCGAGAAGAAGAACGCCGAGCGCTACCTTCGGGAAGTCACTCAGCTGAAGGACGAGCTGATGGCGGTGGAGTCTGCCCTTGCGGTCGCCCAAGCCCAGCTGGTCTCGATCACGGAGCATCATGCGAACGAGCTGGCGCACTTCAAGGCGAAGGCCAAGAAGGAGAGTGAGGAGGTGGCGATCGCCATGGCGGACACCCTGATCGCCTCGCAGAATGAGGCTTATAACAAAGCCAGGGAGCACATCCTGCAGATCTATCGGGACCTTCGGATCGGCCATCTCCACTATGGGTGGCAGTTCCCCAAGCTTCCGTTGACGCCCCGTGGCGTGAAGGACGAGGAGCAGAAGGATGCTCGACTAGAGGTCGGGGACGACCAAGGTGACAAAGAGGTGTCGTCCCCCTCCTAAACAGTAGTCTAGGAATTTCCTTCTCCCCTTTTTTTGTAATTGCCGAATGCGGACTGGCCACCGCTTTTTTCTAACTAAAAAATTTTTGAATTTATAAACAGATAATTTTTTGGCCGATGCTCTATGACTTGTGTTTTTTCGCCTTTTTGGTGACTTGTTTTCCCCATCTTTTTGATAGACGTATGAGGCCCTCGGCGCCGACCTTGGTTCTGCCGAGGTCTCCTGGGTCTGAGCTGGGCTGGGGGCCATGGAGAGGGTTCTGGCTTGCCGACGTAAACAGGCTCGGGATCGAGAGGCCGCAGTGAATTACTTTATAAACAAATCTAGAGAGCTCAGCCTGGATGACGCTCGCCTGAAGAAGGCCATAGCCGACCGAGACTGGTGGGCAGTTGAGACGAACTGGTCGATCTCGAATGCCTCGAGTAGGCGATCGGCTTCGGAGTCTTTTCTTCATGAGAGGCTGTGTAGAGAAAGAGTTGAAGATCCGTAGGCTGAAGCTCATGCTAGGCACCGGTCTGGTCGAGGAGGCGAGCAATTTCGTGTTGGGACCTTCTCCGACCTTCTTCTTGGAAACGGCCCAACCTGCCGATGCGGAAAGCTCCATTGCTGGGGTACCCTTGCTGGCCGGGCTGGCCTAGCGCGCGAAGGATCCTGTGGGAAGCACCGAGTTTACGTTTTAAGTCGAGTGATGAGTGATTTGTAAGCTTCTCATTGTATTGTGTGGCCGTTTCTGGCGCTCTATGAGTAATAAAACTTCGATTTCTTTTCTTTGATAATTTGCTAAGCGAGACCGGTAGGGTCGTAACTTGAGGCTCTTATCGAATGGGGCTTCGCTTCAGGTCGGCGCCGAGGAAGAAGCTACACTTGGGGGCCGAACCGCTACACTTCAAAGGTAGCCTTCAACAAAAGACGTTTCGCCTTCCGATAAAAATTAATGGTGATGCTTCACCTTCCGCCGTTTGGACTTCCCGATGTAATAAATGCGCTGCTCAGGTGGCTATATAATCCCCATCTCCTCATTGTTTTTCCATCAGCAACTGGCGGTGACTCATCTGTCACCCGCTGACAATTCGAGGTTTCGGCTCCGAGGGTCATTGACCCCGACCTGTCAGCGGGTGAGAGGTGGGTCGACCGTGGAGATGGATTTTGGTTGCCTGCCGAAGGCGAGCGCCCATAAGTGGAATTTTTGGCCGAGGGTTCCGGGTCGGTGGCTCCCCTGCCACCCTCGAACAATTTGGGAGTTCGACTCTGAGGGCCGTAAACCCCGAGTTGTTCGCAGGTGATAAGTGGATCAACCAATCGGTCCGGGGACTTAGCGAGAGTCCTGGGTCGGTGGCTCCCCTGCCGCCCTCGAACAATTCTGGGTTTTGGCTCAGGAAGTCGTAAACCCCGAGTTGTTCGCGGATGAGAGGTGGGTCAACCAACGGTCCGGGGCTCGACATTTGCCGAAGCCGAGCGCCCTAAATCTAATGAAAATTTTTGGGGTGGGCGTGGTTGAAGGTCGTCGCCGAGCGTAAAGGCCGCATGGCTTGAAAAAGCTAAGGCCTTGCTCGAGGTCGACACCGAGCCCTCATGCGCGCTCCATGGTAGATAGTATAGGTGTAGCCGAAGGTCATCGCCGAGCGTATAGGCCTCAGGGCTTGAAAAAGCCCAGACCATGCTCGAGGTCGATGCCAAGCCCCCATACCTTAGAGAAGCTAGTTATGAGCGTAGCTAAAGATCGTCGCCGAACGTAAAGATCACATGGCTTTGAAAAAAGCCAAGGCCTTGCTCAAGGTCGATGCCAAGCTCCCATACCTGTTCTCAGGTAGATAGCACGAGTACAGCTGGCGGTCATCGCCGAGCGCATAGACTGCTGGGCTTGAACAAGCCCAAGCCATGCTCGAGGTCGATGTTGAGCCCCCATACCTTAGAGAAGCTAGTTATGAGCGTAGCTGAAGGTCGTCGCCGAGCGTAAAGATCGCATGGCTTTGAAAAAAGCCAAGGCCTTGCTCGAGGTCGACGCCAAGCCTCACACCTGTTCTTGGGTAGATAGCACGGGTGTAGCTGGCAGTCATCGTCGAGCGCTTAGGCTGCAGGGCTTGAACAAGCCCAAGCCATGCTCGAGGTCGATGCCGAGCCCCCAGAACTTGGAGATGACTTTCGGCGGCTCGCAGAGCCGTCCGAGCGCCGAGCCCCAAGCTTGTAAAAGAAGTTTTTGGGACTCACGGTTTCTTCCAAAGGCCGAGCCCCAGGTTTGTAAGGAAAGCTTTTTGTTGCTCGCGGTTCCTTTCGAAGGCCGAGCCCCAGGCTTGTAAGGGAAGCTTTTTGTGGCTCGCTTTTTCTTCTGAAGGCCGAGCCCCAGGCTTGTTTTTAAGAGAGCTAATACGAAGCCGAAGCTTGTTTTAAGAAAGCTGGCATATTTACAACATATTTTGACTTTACAAAACAAGACACGACGTGCCGATTACATTTTTTATAATTTACATGGGATATCTGTAGAGGCTAAATGATGAGGACATCAATTTTAGTTTAGGATTTTATTTCAATACCATATTTGTTTTTGACAATTATATATGTAATCTTTTTTTATGCATTAGAATATTTTTGAAATTTTGAGAATATTCTGAGATTTGTATCTTGATTTGTTTTGAGCCTATGTATAGGTCTTGAGATTAATGAGAAAGATATGCCATTGATGATCAAAAAATTATTGTATTGAGTTTTGCTCTTCCCGTCTCTTTTTGTGTGATACAATTGAGATTCAATTATTAGGGTTTATGATAAATCCTAATACAATTTTACGGTTAGTGATTAACTTTAAAATCTACCCCCAAATTAAAAATCCCCCAAATTCAATACAAAAAAAAACCTAATCCCTAATTCCCCTTTCTCTCTCTCCATCGTCTTCTTCCCCTACCCCCGACCCCGACCCCGACCCCGACCGAAACCCTAGCACCCCACTTCGTCACCCCCGTCGACCATCCCCTTCAACGCTACCCCTAATCCTGTCGTCACCCCACAGCCACCTCCATAAATCAGCCCCTCCTTCCCTCACCCTGCCGTCGACCACACTCTGAAACCCCCACCAAACTCCAACCTCCAATCCTCCTTCCTTCCTCGTCGACTTCCAGTCTTCGACCCCCCACTTCCACCTCCCGATTTCACCTCCGATCGAAACCCTAGTTGCGCCTCGCCCTACTGCTCTTCCCTTTCTAGTCGACGACCAGCGCCGCAGTCAACCGCCCAGTCGTCGACGCCATCGCCTAGACCCGTTGCCGTCCGCCGCCCCCTTGGCCCTTGCTCCTCTTGCTGCGGAGCCCCTCTCTTGCTGCCATTGCTACTTCTATTGTGCTCTTCGCTGCTGTTCAACCCAAGATCTACGTTGAGTCTTCGAACCCTCGGTATACTCTTTCCACTTTTAAATATTTGTATTCTACTGCTCTATTATCTATTATATTATCTGATTTGTTTGTCGTCCAAAAAAATAATGGAGATTGAGTGTTCCACTTGCTTGATTAGAGTACGAATCAATATTAAATCTTTTACTTGCTAAGAACACTTAGGAATTTAATTATTGATTGTTATAATTGAATTATTAATTGGGATTGTTAAACGTGATTCAGTTCTTGAAAATCCATCAAACCAATTAATTGTTTAAAATTTCTAACTTTAATCCGCATTACGTGTTGGTAAAATTAATCCATTAAAAATCTTAGAAATTCTCTATTTAGAGTTAGTTTTACATCACTAATCCTCCCCTTCGAGGAATTTGATGAGGTGCTCTGCGTTCCAGGGCCCTTTGACCTTACCCTCCGGATTGGTGAGGCGATACATGCCCTGGCGTACGACCTCAGAAATTTTGTACGGACCTTTCCATTTTGGGGCCAATTTCCTATTTTGGGCGGGGCTAGACACCGCCAGCTTTCGGAGGACGAGGTCCCCCAGCTAGATGTCGGTGAGACGCACCCTTTTGTTGTAGAACCTTTCGATCCTTTGCTGGTATGTGTTTCTTCTGATGGCAGATTTCTCCCTGACCTCGTCTATGAGGACCAGGTCGGCACGTAGCTATGCCGAGTTGCTTGCTTTGTCGAAGGCCATGATCCGGGGCGAATGAAGCCCGATCTCAAGGGGGATTACTGCCTCCGCGCCGTATGTTAAGATTGAATGGTGACTCTCCCGTGGAGATTCTCTTCGTCATTCGATGGGCCCAAAGAACGCTTGGCAACTCATCGACCCATAACCCCTTGGAGAAGTTATCAAGTCATTTCTTGAGACCGTCGAGGATCTGGCAATTTGCATTCTCAGCCTGGCCATTCGACTGTGGATGGCATGCCGAAGAGAAGCGCTGCTGGATCCCGAGATCCTCGCAGAACTTTCGAAAATTTTTACCCGCGAACTGAGTCCCATTATCTGTGATGAGTATGTGTGGAATCCCAGATCGGCAGACGATGTGTTTCCAGAAAAATTGTTAGGTTGTTGCTCGGTGATCGTGGCCAGGGACTCGGCCTCGATCCACTTTGTGAAGTAGTCGATTGCTACTATCAGAAACTTCCTTTAGCCCGTTGCCTTCGGAAATGGGCCCACCAGATCCATCCCCCACATAGTAAAGGGGGTCGAACTGGCCAGGGAGCGGAGGTTTGCTTGCGAAGCACTTTTCACCGAGGAGAACCTTTGACACGAGCCACACTTTTGACCCGAGCTAGAGCATCTTGCAGCATTGTGGGCCAGTAGTACCCATGATTCAGAGCCTTTCGCGCAAGCGATCAGCTTTCCATATGGCACCCGTCGATTCCTTCATGAAGCTCCTTGAGAGCGTACTTTGCTTCGTCGGGGGTTAAGCATCGGAGGTAGGGCCTTCCGTCCATCGTGGTGTACAACTGTTTGAAGAGGGTCACGCTGATCATGGCGAAACTCTCTGAACGGACCCTAATCCGCCTTTCCTCGGCTCGATCTTTGGTGAGTTCTCCTTTGATTTGAAATTTTCCTGATGGGAGTGGTCCAATCGTCAGGCTGAGCTCCGTCTTCTATACAGAGGATCTCGGGGAAGTCGATGCTTGGCTTCAGGAATACCTCGATCAGAACAGTGCGGTCGAGACCTTCGAAGGACGAGGAGGCTAACTTTGGCAGGGCGTCGGCCTGAGCGTTCTGCTCTCTGGGGATCCTTAAGACTGCAGACTCGTCAAAGGAGGCCAAGAGCCACTGGACCACGGCTAAGTACCGGATCATCCGATCATCACGGGTCTCATACTCTCTGGTGATCTGATTAACCACGAGCTGAGAGTCGTTGAAAGCCATGATCTGTCTGGCGCCTGCCTGATGTGCCAGGGTGAGCCCGGCGATCATGGCCTCGTATTCGGCCTCGTTGTTAGAGGCTGAAAAGTTGAAGCGGAGGCAATATTGAAAAAGGAAATAGTCAGGTCCTCACAAGATGATGCTCGCACCACTCCCCGCTTCGCAGGAAGAGTCATCGACGTAAACTTCCCACGTCTGGTCGGCCTCCCCACTTTCGGGTTGCTCAAAGATGGTGCATTCTGTGATAAACTCGGCGAGGGCCTACCCCTTGACGGTCATTCTTGGCTGATAGCCGATGTCGTATTGACTGAGCACGATCGACCATTTGACCAGTCGGCCGGAGCTCTCGGGCTTGTAGAGTACGGCCTTCAGAGGCTGGTCTGTGAGGGCCTGGATCGACTGCGCCTGGAAATAGGGGCGGAGCTTCCGCGCGGCCATAATCAGGGCGTATGCCACCTTCTCCTTTTTTGCGTATCCGGTCTCGACTGTGAACAGAACCTTGCTCACATAGTACAGTGGCTTTTAGACTCCTGTCCTCTTCTCGAACAAGAACAGCACTGAGCACATTTTCCAAAGCCGAAAGATAAAGCCAGAGGGGCTCGCCTGGTTCGGGCTTGCTGAGGAGAGGAGGATTGGCGAGGTACTCCTTCAATTGGGCGAACGCCTCTTGCTGCTGAGTACCCCACTCGAAGCCTCCTGTTCCGCGTAAAGCTTTAAAGAACGGGAGACTTCTTTCCGGATTTGGAGAGGAAAGGACCGATGGCCGCCAGTCTTCCCATGAGCCTCTGGACCTTTTTGATGTTTCTAGGAGGGGCCATGTCTATTATGGCCTGGATCTTCTCGGGGTTCGCCTCGATGCCGCGCTGGCCGACGACGAACCTGAGGAATTTTCCTGACCAGACGCCGAACGCACACTTCGCCGGATTGAGTCTCATATTGTGGGACCGAAGGACCCCAAAGACTTCTTCTAGGTCGGCGACGTGATCCTGTCCCCGCTGACTTTTGACTAGCATGTCGTCGACGTACACCTCCATGTTGCGACCGATTTGATCTTTGAAGACTCGGTTGATGAACCTCTGATAAGTGGCTCCGGCATTCTTCAGCCTAAAGGGCATAACCCGGTAGCAACAAAGACCTTGGTCGGTGATGAAGGACGTCTTGGCTATATCAGGGGGAAACATTCGAATCTAGTTGTAGCCTGAGAAGGCATAAATGAAAGAAAGGAGCTCGTGACCCTACTTTGTGTCGATCAAAACGTCGATGCTGGGAAGAGGGAATTGATTTTTGGGGCACGTCTTGTTGAGGTCAGTAAAGTCTATGCAGATCCTCCAGCTCCCGCTCGCCTTTCTGACCAGTACGACGTTCGCCAGCCACTCAGGGTAGCTGACTTTTTGTATGAACCGGGCAGACAAGAGTATGTCCACCTCCGCTTTCACTGCCTGCTGCCTCTCCAGGGTGAAATTACGTCGCTTCTGGACGATCGGCTTCGAACCGAGGATCACGCTGAGTTTGTGCATGATCAGGTCTTCGTAGATCCCGGGCATATCAGAGGGCTTCCAAGCAAAGAGGTCGACATTGCGGCGAATGCAATCGATCAGGTCGGACTTGAGGTCAGGCACAAAGGATCAGCTCACGCGGAACCACTTTGACATGTCCCCTGTCTCGAACGAGACTTCTTCTAGTTCGTCCGCCGGCTCCGGGTTCGGGCTGGCTCCTTTCGGGCTGCAGTTCGACGACGTCTAGGGGGAACACACCGCCACCGATCGCCGTCATATAGCACGATCGTACTGCTTCTTGGTTCCCTCGGACAACCCCGACACCTGATTCGGTGGGGAATTTCAGCTTTAGGTGATAGGCCGAAGGAACAGCGTGGAGGGAGCAGAGCCCTGGTCGGCCGAGGATGGCGTTGTAAGCTGCCATGACCTTCACAACCAAGAAGCCATCGACTTGGGCCGTCTGTGAGGAGTCGTACCGGCGGTGACATCCAAGGGCACGATCCTTTCGATCGGCACGGAGACGCCGGAGAACCCGTGCAGGGTGTACCCGGCTAGCTACAGCTTATCTAGGGGGAGCTTGAGGTTCTCAAATGCTTCTAGGAAGTGGATGTTCACCGAGCTCCCGTTATCCACGAGGATCCGACGGACCTCGTAGTTCGCCATGACAAGGCTGATGACGAGCGCATCGCAGTGCGGAAGCCGGACCCCCTCCAGGTCTTCCCCTGAGAAGGAGATAGGGAGCTGCTGAAATTGGGGGGAAGGGAGACCCCGGACGGCGTTTACCTCTCGGACGAATGCCTTGCGGGAAGTGCTGGACTCTCCTCCCATGGGCCCCTATGGACGCAATACAGGATGGCTTGACCTTCGGTCTCTTCAGGCTCGGGGTTCCACTCGGGATGCGGTTTGGGGGCGTGAGGAGAAGGCCTCCGGTTCCTCGTGTCTCTTCGTCCCGGGCGTCTTCCCGTGTGAATTCCCGGAGGTACCCTCGTTGGATGAGGGCCTCGATTTCGTCCTTCAGGACCCGGCAGTAGTCGGTATCGTGCCTGTTATTCCGGTGGAAGCGGCAGTAGAACCGCTGATCCCTTTTCTTATTGTTGGTCGGTCACGAGGACATCTAGACAAGGTCCTTGTCCTCGATTGCTAAGAGGATAGCCGACACGTTCTATGTCAGTGGCGTGTACCTCTCGAAGCTCGTCGGCCTTGCGCTTTCCCTTTCCCAGGACCTCCTTGGTGTCCTCGGAATTTAGGGCCTCTTCGGCACGGATGTACTTTTCGACCCGATTGAGCAGATCAGGAAAATCGAAGGGAAGTTTCTTCACCAGGGATGCCTTCAGCTGGCCGTGTCGGACGTTGTGCCTGAACACCGCCGAGGCGACCCTAGCATCGAGGGAGGAGACCGGCCTCGCCTCCGTGATAAACCTCCGGACGAATTGCCGGAGCGACTCCCCTTCCTTCTGCCGGAGGTCCAGTAGGGACGCGCTCGTCTTCTCGGCTTTTCTGCTGGTCACAAAGAGGGCCAGAAAATTGGCCTCCAGCTAATCGAACGAGTAGATCGAACCGGGGACGAGCTTAGAGAACCATTTCCGAGCCGGACCCTAGAAGGTGGCAGGAAAGGCACGGCATAGGAGGGGATCCGAAGCGTTGTGAATCATCATGAGGGTCTTGAAACTCGCCATGTGATCAGCATGATCACCCTCGCCATCATAGGTCTCGAACTGGGGAGGTCAAAAATTCCGAGATATTTTAGCTTGTAGGATTGCAAGCGGAAAAATGAGGTCGGGTCGGCCTATGACCCTGAGCCGGTCTCGCACCGCCGTCGCCGAAGTGGTCGAGGTGATTCTCCATTTCCTAGAGGCGTCTTAGGACGTCATCGCCGTACTCTTGCGGGGTTGTCAGGTCGCGAGACGCGCTGGCTCCAGTGTCCGACCATGCGTAAGAGCGGTGGAGTGTCTCGTTGGCAGGGGTCTCTAGGATGGCCTCCAGAATCTCGTTTCGAAAGTCCTAGAACTCACGGTGGGTGACCGGAGCTCGTTCGGCCGGGCCACGTTGGGGTGGCGGCCTCCGGTCGATGCGGCTAGCGCCAGTTCCCGCCCTGGGGACGAATGCCTGGGATGGTTCGAAGCCAAGTTGGAAGCGGCCCCTCCCCTAGTTCCCCCTAGTTCGACTGGCTTGTTGGTTCTGGATGACCCAACGCAGGTCGGGTACGACCGAGCGAGAGGCGCCCAACTCGGATCCGAGGCTGACCCTCGGATTGTTGGATCCATGAGTGTCGGCGGGAACGTCCTGAGGAGGAGCGTCCTGACGACGTGTAGAGGTGACAGCTCTTCTGGGCTTTGGTGCCATGTGAGCTCGGATTGACGGGATGCCGTTAATGGCAAGGTTCGAACTGATGTCCGTACCGAGTCTTCCCACAGACGGCACCAACCTGATGCGGTTTGTTTTTGGAGGGTGGTTGCACCAGGTGTGAGTTCTCTCAATTTGTAATTTTGCGGAAGCTTCAGTACTGACGGTATGCTCGACCCTCAGCTGAGGGAACGGCTCGGGAGTAGGTGGGAGTGAGGTGGAGGTCGGATGCTCGGCTCGGATCTGGAGGCTCGGCTCAGATAGAAGCTCGTATCCGGAGGTCTCGTGTACCTGCACTCGGCCTAGGAACACCGGGGTTGATCCCGGTGGCAGGCCCTCCGACGATCTACTTAGTCATTGAAGAGTAACAGTAACTAGGGTTTTTAGAGGGGAGAGCTTGATTACCTTTTGAAGGAGAAGAGGGCCTGGTATTTATAGGCAGTGCAAAGCGAGTCTGGATCTGTTTGGGCCGGGTCTGGACCTGGTTGCCCGTGCGCCTGACGTGGCAGAAGTCCGTGAGGCTTAGGGCTAACCTGGCAGACCTGATGATTAGGGGCGAACGGCTTTTGAGGGGATCCTGTAGCCCAGGAGGGGCCACGTCATCTGACCCATATCAATAAACATTCCAAATTTTCCCTAATATCATCTTCGTGTTCTACGTCTGCTTTGTTATGCTCCTTTCTAACTTCCTCATTTCTTGCTATCAAATATTATTGTACGAATCGGAGAAACAAGAACCATATCAATCTCCAGTGAGTTACTACTATATAAGTAATTCTAATTGTCAACTGTTAAATTAAATAAATTCCAGTAAAGAACTTTTGCGTTAGAACTTATAACCTAAGGCACTGTCTTGACTGTTCTGCAACAACAATACACTAATTTTGAACTTTGAAGATTAGTAAATTCGTTCAGTACGATGACATATTCTAGTCTCCTTTTCCATGTTAAATTAACAAACTAAGGCTTCCAACATTTCACAGATTTTGTGAAAGCAAAAAAAAAAAACGATACTGATAATATTTATACCTCAATAGCAAGAGAATCTGGGGAAGCCCGTTCAATTCCGACAGCCCCGATATCATCCTTAGAAACTACTTTGATTAAGTAAGTTGTGTCAGGAAGAAGTCCTCTCAGACGGAAATATCCGGAGCCATCCGTTGTTGCTTCCTCATAATAGCCTTTGGATTCTGAACGAGCCTCCACATAAACACGTTCTTTTGGCTGGCCCGACAGTAATGATACAGTACCCATCACACTGTAAAGGGAAGTTATTTCAGATAAAATAACAAAAGCTACCATACAATTAGATATCACTGAAGGATGAGAAAGGTAGAATTTAAGGGAATATAAATAGGTATAAGAACAAGCTTGTCAACACATATGCCACATAGATTCAGTTCAGAATTGCAGCAAACAGAACAATTGGAACTTTTCAATTGCACCTATATATTTTTAATGCACAGAAATCTCATATTACTTTTAATCATAAAATCCATTTGTCCATCATCTCCCGAACTGAATATTTTTGCTTCATTATACAAATAGCGCAATTGGTAAAAGAGAAAAGGTGGAACCTGTAAGCAACACGTGTTGCTTTGTAAACAACCGCTTTAGACTCCCCAGACTCCAGTTCTATTGCCACGGCTGGAGGGGAAAAAGAATATTCCTGAAAGTAAACCCATGAGTAAGTTGGGGGAAGAAAAGCCACTTCGATTATTGGAATAATAACAGGGTAGATAGAGTAAGTTGGGAAAGAAAAGCTACAATACTAAGTTGGATTATAAAAGTTGATAAAGTACTACTTTGATAAATGGAATAATAAAAGGGTAGATAAGGTTGGATTTACTGTTAGATACTAATACCATTAAAAATTCTGAAATTTATAGTGAAATGCATATAGAATTAGGATTTACATTTAGAATCTTCTTATGAAACCATATGAATACGTATGCTAAACACCTCATTGGGATTGTAGTTCAATGTCAGAGCACCTCTCTATCAAGGCGAAAGCAGCAGGTTTGAGCCCCTTCAGTCCCGAATTAGGATCTGACGAATTTTTCAATTCATTTCTCTATTTTTTGCAAAGGGAAGACAGGGAGCAAAATCCTGATGCAGGAAGAAGATTTTGATTTCTTTTGTTTTTGTTCTGCATTTGTCATAAAACAAATACAGGAATTTTCAGCCACTAGCAGTGATAAAGGAGAGACACATGTAGATTGGTACGACCGGTAGTATTTCTATATTCATACTATATTCAATTCCGTGTTTTAAGTTGAAGAGATATGATACTGCAAGTTCATTACCTGGGCAGAGTGGTTTTCACGTTAAAGCACATCCTTTCCAATTCCTACTTTTTTAGGGTATCCTCAATTATGAAAACAATCTAATTCATTCTCAAATAAAACATCCAGTTGAGATGGCATGCCAAATTAATCCAGCATGAATTTTAATAGCTGAGGCATCATCTGTATCTTTCGACAGTAAATTAAATATTTTACCGAAATCCTACACCTACAATAACATGAATCAAAACATGGAGAGAGTACACATGCAGTACTAAGGGGGGGGGGGGGGGGGGGGGGGGGGGGGGGGGGGGGTTAAAGCACCTTTAACAATGGGCGTAGGTAAAAACTTCCTGGAAACAAATTGTCAAAGCTGAAAGCTCCACCAACACCACTAACTGAGTTGTTCCTGTAACCATCTTCGCCACTCAAAGAAAATAGAACAGAAGGGAACAACTCTCCAGCTTCTCCTCCATCAATACTGACTACAATTTGACTAAGTTTCTGACAAGTAAATGAATTATGTGCCAATTGTTTAACATGATAGCCACGCTGTATCAAAGAAAGAGGGAAAAGAAAAATCAGATAATAGACATAATAAAACAGATAAGATTAATATATATATACACACATAAAGATGCTGTCAAACCTTTGATGCTTCAATGTTGTAAGTTGTATCATCATACAAAGGACCAGCAACAAAAGAACCATCATCTTGTGTCTCTGTTGTTAATACCAAATCTCCTTTATGCAAAGGAGCATTGCTGCTCTCACCAGCAGCCAGAATTCTTATATTTACACCAGAAAGAGGAGGAGATACTGATCCTTCAAGATATAGTCCTAGCCGCCCATTAATTATTGGAACAGTAGCTTGACAGCCATCAAAGGTAACAGTTACCTGTCAAATTGAAAAGGACAATATGACTGATTGCAACAGATGACACTTTAGTTGGTGGAAGAATATATAGAAGTGCAATTCTACTTACTTGACACTGTCTTGGATAAAATAAGACCTTTTTTTCATGGATAGAACTGCAAGAAAAGAAAATTATAGATCAAATAAATATAGGACATCAGAGCGTTCAGATTCTAGAGGAAAAATATAAATACGGTTTAAACATAGAAAGAACTGTCTACCCCATGTATTACATGTAGCCATAGTTGACGAATTGGTATAAGAATGCTGTATCATTTCTCAATGTTTATCATATCAGACATTGTATTGTACTGTATTGTACTGTATTGTATCATATCGTATACCCTAAGATAATTTGTCACATACGCAAGTAGTTATGTAATTGAACATACCTTCATATATCATTGGAATAAGAGAAAATGTGGACCATTAAACTATTGATAATTCAGTACACTGCTACAAAATTGCAATAGCTACAATGCTTGTATGACTCCTCAACTCTAACTAATTAAATAGATCAAAACAAAAACATTAAATAAACAAATCATCTGATCATAAATCCAAATACTGAAAAAGCAGATACAACCTCAATTTTATTGTCTAATTCAACATGAAACATGATAGAAACAAATCCATTACCAAAGAAAGTAGTGTTTTTTCAATGTATGTAGCCAGTTGCAGAATTGGGACAAGTAAGGTGCATCAGTTATCTATATTGATCATATCATGTAACACCCCGCAAAATTGAGTTATGACAATTTTGCTCCACGTGTGTTACGCACGTGTATTTCGTACTATTACGAGTAATAGTCGTAACGTATTTTCCTACTTATTTCTGTATTTCAACTATTTATACATTTTTCGTCTCCTCAAAACTCATCTTATCCTATTTTGAGCCAACTTAAACATTTATTTTTAATTCTTGTGTTTTTACGTACATTGCACGTGCTTTCAATACACGAGTTGATTACGTATGTTTTACCGTTACGTGAAATATCCGTAATATTGTTAATATACATATTCTACGTATTTTGTATTTTGACTGTTTTTGCTCTCCCAAATTTAATTTTGTATTTTGCACGTGCATTGCACGTAAAATATTATGCATTTTAGTCCCTAAAATTTTCTAAAGGTTATGCACATTTTTATTCCATTTTATTTGTCACATTTGTATTATTTATTTTTAATAAAAACCCTTAGGCCTAAAGTCTATTTTAAAGCTCACTAGAAATTAGAAAATTAAAAAGAGAAGCTCATGATTTTATTCTACATTTTAAATGTACACTTTAAATCCTACACACTTGTCATGTAACAAACACTTACAAATGGATTAATAACAATTAATTAAAAGATTGAGAAGTGTGTGCACATTGGGTGCACGTGCACGTGTTGTGCACCCAAGAGTTGGCCTGCCTTTAAGAAGAGGAGAAGTGGTTTGTGAAGTGGATTGTGAAGTGGGTTGTGAGAGTGGGTGATTATGTGGGTAGTGGGAGTCTTTTCATTCACCCAATAACCCTATAAATGCCCCTCCTATTGTATGAGCATTTCACACCAGATCAAAAGAAAACAAAAGAGAGAAACGAAAGAGAGGCTTGCGGTTTGGCTAGAGAGAGAGAGGAGCTCGACTTTGCTAGGAGGAGAAGGAAGAGCTTTTGGTTGGAGATTTGGAACAATTTTTCGAGGAGTTTTTTCTCTCAATTTTCATCAAATAAGGCGGGTGTCTTTTCTTGCTTTCTAATTGTGTGTAGGATGCATGCTTAGGTAATTTATGTTAGAATGGTAGATATAGCATGAGTTGTTTTATTTTTATTTCTTTTATGTGATGCATATTGTATTTTAATGGTTGGTAAATGTGGAAAAATGCATGCTAATGGAAAAATTATAGTGAAGAATTGCTATGTAGTCAAACTACAATTTATATTAGAGCATTTTTCATAGTTGTCATGCAAATTGTAGTATACTACGATTGGGTTTTGTAGATAAATTATAAATGTATGTTAAGGAGGTTTAAGTTGTGCTTTGTTTTGTGGTAGATTACAAAATTTTATAGAGAGAATTTCCCCATCTCAAATAATGTTAAAAAAGAAAAATACAATCATGCTCATGGTTTTAAATCTCGGATTTCGGACTCGTCTCGGCAAGGGATGTTTCGTCTCGGATCGGAGATATCGGAGGAGATCTCGGAGAAATGTGATCATATCGGATGTTCATTTCCTATACTCAATAAATATATTGTTTTGCTACTAAATAAGATATTATATGTCCTACATGTCATTTAGCATATAAAATAGTGTATAATGTAACTAATGACATGAATCAATCAAGGTAAATCTTCGCATAATTTAACAATAATATAGAAGAGAATGTAATATAAGTATATAACTAAATTAAATTTGCATTGATTTGAAAAAATGTATTAGTTAATAAACTTACTTGACTCTGCATATATACAAACAATAGCGATACGAAATCCTCACATTGTTTTAGCTTAAGGTCCTATATTGAAAGACATATATGCAAAAAGTAAATAAAAAAAAACATTTTTTTAATATATTCACAATAACATTTGTGTCTATTTCGGCTAATATTTCGCCAATTTCGGCAATATTTCGGCCGATATTTCGGTAATTTCGGCTGAAATCTACACATTTCGGTCTAAAACGATGTAGAGTATAAAATATGTGATTTCGTATCGGCAAGCTAGCCGAAACGAAATTTCGGCCGAAATTTCGGCCGTATCGGAGAAATTTAAAACAGTGATCATGCTAACAGAGTAGTAATTGTAATTTAGAAAGGCATGTGTATAAAAGTTCCCAAAAATTGCTATCTACATTTATTATGTATAGAATCACTCTATTATAAATAAAATCAATATGAAATCGCCACTGGAATTTTAGAGATGTATTTTATGAATAAAGAATTTTGAGACAAAAGATAGAAATTAATTAGAATGAAGAAGTTAAAATATAAGGGAAAACAAAGAGTTGAGTTATATGAATTTTAATCCATATACTATCAGTAGATGGCTTTGGCCTTGGTGGCTAGTGCAGGCGCCTTTGCACCTGGCGTCGTCACATGTCACCTGGGGGTTTCCTTAGGTCACAGGTTCGAGCCTAGTTGGCTATGTTTTCTTTTCATTTAAAAAAAAATCGAAGAATAATTTGGGTATAAAAACAACTCAGTAGATTCATTATCGGATATTGAGATTGGCTCATTGGTTGGGCGACTGTGGGTTTCGGATTTGGTCTTGGGTTCGAACCCGGGTGACCACCCTTTTAAATTTTATTTTATTTTTAATCTTTTGCAAGTTTTAAAATTGGGAAAAAATCATATAAATATTCGAGAATATTACTAGATCACTTGGGAATTATTTTATAGTATTCTAAGAAATATTTTTGGTTAAGGGTTGATTTGTGATAAAATCAAAGTATAATGATGAGAATTAAATAATGAAACCTCTAATGATAAATCTTTAAGAGATTGTGTTTTTAAATCTTGAATAACTTTGAATTGAAGATCATGCTTGAAGTATAGTATAGGTGAATGTGAAAAGGGGGTTTATTAATCAAAAGAACATTGTGAACTATTAAAGTGCAAAGTTGTGTGATTAACCAAGAAGTGCTTACTTCATGATGAATAAATAAGAGAATTGATGAAAGAATTGAATGGGATGTGAATAAATAAAATTGAGAATATGAATAATGAGGGTATGAATGACCCATGATGATTGAACATGAAAAAGATGTTGATTATAAAGACTTAGTGAGACCCAAGTACCGGCATGTGATGAAAATAATTAATTCATTTTGAGAAGTGGCCAATATGGGCTGTCGTTCTTGGTATTTTGTTTAAGTCCGGTAGAAGGGTAATAGCTTTATGTGGTATTATTTATTCATGTTTCAATCTTAAGAATAGGTACTAGGAGAAGATGTAATAAAACTTGGGCGAACGTAAGTGGGACTCCTCTATATAGTCTGACGGTGGACTCCAGAACTATAGACCCAGTTTGATGGTGGACTCCGGGACTGTGGTTGCTTGCAATGGAGACGAGCCTTAATTAAATCAGGGACTATGATTGATTTGACGGTGGACTCCAGATCATGAATAGTCGGCGGATGGGAAGTCATTCTCCAGTGTATATGCGTATACCATGGCTAGAGGGGCACTTGCGGAATGTTCGCACGACGAGGATTCTGTAAGGTTTGACGATGGATTTCGGTACTGGAATCTGTACTCGTGGAGTATTTAAACCTTGATTTTGTTACCGTAGTAGAATATTCATAGCGAGGAATTTAACCCTATAAGTACGTAGGTGCTTGCCCTGGGACCTATGTAGAATGGGATGCATAGATTCCGAACAAGTATGCATTAGTGTCATTGTAGTATAATATCTACATTAAGCATCTAAGTTCATATCGTACCAGTAGGCAGTTAAAATTGGTTTTTGAAACTAATCGGTCTAAGAATGAATAGTGATTAATCGGTTAATCAGAAAATAATCGAGAATTAAATCAGAAACATCGTCATATATATAAACAAAATTAAAAAAAGAAGTATCCTCATTATGTAGCAACCCTAAATTCTAATATAAAACTATTATGAGATTATCAAATAGGAACATATAATTTTAGAGAAAAAAAGAGTACTAGGTTTGAGCTGAGTTTGGATTATGGATGTGGATTGGGTCAGTTTACTGGTCGGTTCCATCAAACAGAAATAATCGGGGAGGTGTAGCAGATGCGAGCCGGGTCAAGTATGCGACGGCGGGTCGGGTTAGAGTTTGCTCGAGAAAGAAGTGAATCAGTTTGGGTTTGAGTTTGGGTTTGCGCGAGGAAGAAGAAGAGAGCGGCAACATGTCGGATTTGGATTTGCACGAGAACCATAAGGGGTTTGGACTTTGGATTTGGATTTGAGTTTGGGCCGGATTGAGCCCAAATAATGCAAACGAATATGAAAATTAGAGAAAATTTAATCGGTTAATCGGTCACTTAAAATCGGCCGATTAACCACTAATCGGTCGATTATACCCGATTAAATCGCTAACTATTGAAATATTATAAATCGCTAAAAAAATAATCGTTTAGTTTCCGATTAGTGATTAATCGGGAATTAATCGAGCGTAATCAGGAATTTTAACTACTTAGTACACTGACATGTTTAGGCTAGTCACTCTTTTACACTTTAATATGCATTTAAGTTTGTGTTTGCTTAAATAAGAGAATCGTTTTATAGCATTGCATCAGTTGTAAGCAACTGACGTGCCCACAATTTTCTGGTGCAGGGCTTGGATTGGCAAAAAGACAAAAAAATGAATTGATGCTAAAGATTATCTTCAGATTTAAGTTGTTGATGTTAAAGTTAAATATATCATGTTGTATTCATTTAAATTCCACTGCATTGATGTAAAGAACAATGTTGTATAATTAAAAAAAAGTTTTAATTTTCTTATAAAATTATACGAATTTGAAGTAAAAGATCTTGTTGTGCTACGAATTACATGTAAATGGAATTCGGGGTGCTACATATCAAATATTGCATTGTACTATATCGTGCATCCTAAGATAATTTATCACATATACAAGTAGTTATCTAACTGAGCATGCATCCATATAACATCGGAATAGGAAAAATTGTGGACCATCAAACTAATGATAATTTAGTAAACTGCAACAAAATTGTAAGGGGTTGTCTATAATGCATGTATGACTTATCAACTCTAAACTAACTAAATAGATTAAAACAAAAAAGAAAATGAGCCTACCTTTAAAAAATAATTCAATTGAATATTTTCAGTACTGAATAGTTTCACTTGGTTCAAATGAGAGGTTATAAATTTTCTTTGGGGTTAAACATAGATTTCAAATTTCATTACGCCTAAAAGTAAGGTATTTTAGATTTATCTTTATTAGCGCTACACTAATAACCTTTTTGATTAGAAACTACAAATAATTGAGCATAAAACTACTATACAAATGTTGAAGAATAGTATAGAGACTGAAAAAAATACGTTATTGGATCATTCTAACTGAATACACTGCCTCCTATATATATAAGAGTACAAGGATTAATTCTAAAGATTATTTCAGATGTGGAACTAAAATTAAGATTACTTTAACACTCCCCCTTAAGCTGGTGCGTAGATATTGTCAAAACCAAGCTTGCTCAAGAAAGTTTGAAAGAGCTTAAGAGGTAATGTTTTAGTTAGGATGTCAGCAAGTTGATCATCAGACCGAACATATGAAAATGGGAATCACAAACGAAATGACAATCGACCTCGATGTGTTTTGTGCGCTTATGAAACACCGGATTTTCAGAAATATGCATAGCAGCTTGGTCATCACAATACATTGGAACTAGAGAAGATACTGGAATTGTCAAGTTTCGAAGGAGATATTTGAGTCATAAAACTTCAGAAACCAAATGCCCAACGGCTCGGTATTCAGCTTCTGCACTTGATTTAGCTATAACAAGTTGCTTCTTGCTATTCCAGGATACCAGATTTCCTCTAAAGAACACAGTATCTACTAGTAGATCACCTGTCATCAATCGACCCTGCCCAATCAGCATCAAAATATCCTCGTAAAGAAAGAGATCCACCAGGCCTGAAGAGAAGTCCTTGCCCTGGGAGTTTCTTAAGATAACGAAGAATGTGAACCACTGCATCCCAATGAGCGATAGTTGGTGTATGCATAAACTGACTGACTCGACTAACTGCAAAAGTAATATCTGATCTAGCCACTGAAAGATATAAGAGTTTGCCAACCAGCCTGCGATATCGTCCTGGATCAAAGAACAATGTGACCTTGGAGAAGGACAGCTTAATATTGGGATCCATAGGTGTCACTGAGACGACATCCCAACATTCATATCTCGATAAGAATATCAAGGACATTCTTTTTTTGAGACAGAAAGATATCATCATTTGTACGTGCATCCTTAATACTAAGAAAATATCGAAGCAGACCAAGATCCTATGTTTGAAAGGTTTGAGCTAACCTCAACTTGATGTCTATAATTTCTTGGGAATCACTGTCTGTGATAATAATATCATCAACATAAACAAACCGAATCGAATAACAATTCATTTAATTCCTTTCTTTGTGAAGAAAGAATGATCTACATTACTTCTTGAGAACCCATAAGAGCACACAACTTTACCGAACTTTTCAAACCAAGCTCGAGGAAACTGTTTGGGGCCATAAAGAGACTTTTTGAGCGAACATACAAGATTCTCCCCGTCGCTCAAAACCAGGAGGTTGCTACATATATACTAATTTTTTCAAATCTCCATTAAGAAATGTATTCTTGATATCAAGCTGATGAATAGACCAAGAACGATTGGATGCAAGAGAGATAAAAACACGAACAGATGTGTTTTGCAACCGGAGAAAAGGTCTCAGCATAGTCAACCCCAAAATCCTGGGTATACCCTTTAGCGACAAGGTGAGCTTCAAGTCGTTCAACTGTGCCATCGTGATTGTGTTTGACTCTAAACACCCACTTACAACCTACTGATCAACCACCTAAAGGGAGGCAAACCAACTGCCAAGTACCATTTTGGTGAAGAGCCTGCATTTCCTCTTTCATGGCTGTTGTCCAACCAGGGTGCTTGAGTGCTTCCCGAACACTAGTAGGAATAGAGATGGAATCCAAGGAAGATGTAAAGGCTCGAAAAGATCTGTTCAGTTTAGAAGTAGAAACAAACTGGGCAATACGATAGTGAGCACAAGAACGCATAGCCTTACGTTGAGGAATAGGTAAATCGTCTATGGTAGAAATATTACCGATAGAAGTGGTTGGCAATGGTTGAATAACAGAGGGTATAGTTTGGATGGCCGAGTCGGAACGATTCATACGTCTTCTGACATAAACCTGCATTGGCCGAGACGGTGGTGGTGGCGGTGGCGGTGGTGGTGGTGGTGGTAGTGATGGTGTTGAAAGTGATGGTGTTAGTGGGAAATCAAGACTCTCAACAACAGCCCTCGATAAATCGGGAATTTTGAAAAAAAATTGTTCAAAAAAAAGGTAAACGAAACATCTGCCGAGGTAAACATTTTCTGTCGTGAAGGGCAATATCAAAGATAACCTTTCAAAAAACGCAAATAGCCAAAAAAAAAATTAGTAGCACGTGGGTCAAGTTTATCAATGCCCGATTGGAGATTTTGAAGAAAACAAGTGCATCCAAAAACACGAGGTGGTATAGAAAATTGATCTTTAGATAGAAAAACAATGTCGAAAGGTGATTGATTTTGAAGAAAATGAGTATGCAAAAGGTTAATAAGAAAACAGGCAGTGAAAACCGCAAAACTCCAATAAAACTTTGGAACATTCATTTCAAACATCATAGAACGAGCAGTACGAAGTAAATGTTGATTTTTGCGTTCGGTCACTCCATTTTGTTGAGGAGTATATATGCACATTGAGAAAAGAATTTTTGAAAATCATTACTCACATATTCATTTGCATTATCAGAACGAAAACATTATAAGAGTAGTACCAATTTGTGTTTTTATCTCAATAGATAAATTGTTGAAAAAATGTAAACACTTCATAACGATTGTGTTAGAGAAACAACCATGGCATGTGGAAGAAATCATCAATAAACGTAACAAAATAATGATATTTATTAAACGTGGAAAAACCAATAGGCCCCCAAACATCAGAATGAACTAAGTCAAATAAATATTCACTATGTTGATTGACGCGTCCTGGATAGGAAACTCGATGTTTACTTAACTCACAAGACTCACAAGATAGCTAAAAAGAAGACTCACAACTAGAAACTAAATGCGTTAGTATGAATGGAAAGATGCCCCAGACGCCGGTGCCATAATGCAGGATCAGTAGAAGAATGAATAGCCGAGACAGGAGAATCCAAGATGTATAATAACCCTTGTTGTTTATGATCTATGTCAATCACCTTCCTCGTCGTAATATCCTGAAAGACATAGTGAGAAGAAAAAAAATGTTACTGAACATAAATCCGAAGAAAGTTTAGGAACGATGAATAGACTGTTAGGAAATATAGGAACAAGTAAAACAGATGTAAGAGAGTGCTGGAGAATGAGAGATATTGTCCTTCCCTTCAACAGGGATAAGAGAGCCATCAGCAGTACGCACATAATAATTGAAAAGTAAAGAAAAAGAAGAAAGCGGTAAAAGAGACATGTTCAGAAGCACCTAAATCTATAATCCATTGATGTGAAGAAACATGACAAACATTTCTTGAGTGAACAAAATTACTAGGAGACAGCAAATTGCGGAATGCATGATACTCTTCAACAGAGATGGTATACTGGGAGGAGACTGGCACAACCGTAGGAGCAGTAGTGGAAGAAGATCCCACACAGGAAGACTGGTGAGCAGTAGGAAGACGACCAATGCATTTCCAACATGTCGCATATTCATGAGACCGGCCCTGACAATAGGTACATACTTGGTGTTTAGCATGACTTTCACTTCGGCCACGACCACGATCACCACGGCCTCATGAAGAATAAGAACCACGACCCCTAGAAGACGATGATAATAGTGGTGACAGATCAGAAAAACCACAGCCACGGCCAGAGACGAGTGCAGACGGTGTAGGGGTTTCAATAAGAACAAGAGGGGGTACTCGGAGTAGTTGAACATGGAGATCATGTAAAGAGAGACTGGCGTTGGTGGCGAGGATATAAGAGCGAACACCTTCTAGATAAGGGCGAATATTACCCAAAGCTAAAGCAGCAAGTAGGGCCTCGCGTTGCTGCTGCTAGACAACAAAATCGGTAGAGTATGGGTGACAGATCTTCCATTCTTCAAAGAACTGTGAATCGTGATAGATATGCATGAATGTCACCTTGCTTGGTCTCAATGGCATCATAAAAGATATCATACAGGCGCTGCATGTTATTGGAAGAGTACATGTTATGAAGGGTACCCCAAATCTCTTTGGCTGTGTCGAGGAAAGTGATGGAGGTGTAGATGTCCCTGTCCATACAATTGGTCATCATATTAACAATCAAGTTATCATCACGATCCCAGACTTTGAATGTGGGATCTGTAGACAAAGGAGTTGGGTCAGTGAGGTGATGATACATCTCGCGCCCTTTGAGAAAATGCATGACAGAACGGGACCATGTCATGAAGTTGCTGCGTCCGGAAAGGTTCTCAGTGGTCATGCGTTCGGCCTTCAAGAGAGAAAGGGAATTAGTTGTCTATTGAGGAGGAAAGGGAGCGGTCACTATTGAATTATTGGAGGTCGTCATAGGAGCATATCTAGATTAGATCTGAATGAGAGAACATGTGAGGATGATAGATGAGGATTGAAGAGGACATCAAACACTAGCATGCAATTCAGAGCAGCGCGCATCACGGAGCTTCATCTTTTGTACTCTTTTGAATTTTTTTCCGATTTTTTTTTCTTCTACCGACTTTTTTCCTGTTTTGAGGTGGGGAAGGGGTCAGGGAGGTTGACGCCGACGGAGGGAGGGCGATGAGCAGAGGTGGAGGTTCGAGTTGCGGAGTCGAGGCAACAGTGGGACTGCGAAGGTGGAGCAGTGATCAATGGGTGGCTGTAGGGGTGCGGATCGACGGTCAACGAGGGATCGACGGGGCTGGAGGAGATGAGGGTTGCAGGTGGTGGCTTCGGGGAGAGGAAGACGGTGGTCAAGGGGACTCGACGGGGTAGGTTTGATGGCGGCGGGGGAAAGATGATGGCAGTGGGTGGGTTCCATGGCGGCCGGGGAAAGGTTAGGGTTGGGTTTCGGAGGAAGGAGGGGTACAGTTTCTTTTTTTGGAGAGAGGATTGGGTTTTTGGAAAAAGGGAAAACCCTAATTTTTTGTAGGCTCTGATACCAAGTTGAAGTATAGTATAGAGACTGAAAAGAATACTTTATTGGATCATTATAACTGAATACATTGCCTCCTATATATATAAGAGTACAAGGATTAATTCTAAGATAATTTCAGATGGGGAACTAAAATTAAGACTACTTTAACAACAAACAAGTTCTAAACATGCGTGTGTTATAAAATATATAGCAGGAGAGCTCTACGCACCCGATAAGGTCAGAGAGCTCGAGGTTCACCTTCATTATGGAGACATCCTCTAAGCAATCCAAACCGTTCATTTTGTTATCAATGCTTAAAATAGTCTAAGAGGGAATCAAGTCAATTGAAATTTGTCTGTCTCAGTCTTTAAAACAGTAAGTGTATGGCTAAGATATCTTTATTTCTTTACAACGGTGGGCTACAAGGCAAACAAAGTTCAAATGACTTGATCTCACATATTTACATTGAGTATTTCAAACAAGATTAACGGTTTGGATCATTCATAGGATAATCCCATCATCACGAGCTTCCCATCTTAGGGAGAACTCTGAGCCATCTTATATATATATATATATATATATATATATATATATATATATATAGAGAGAGAGAGAGAGAGAGAGAGAGATGACCATGTGAGACCCTACCTCTCCTCTTCTTTTGAGGCCTCATAAGTAAGCTTATTAATACGAAACACCATGAAAAATCCGACCCATTCATCTTCTTCTATATGCCTACGATAGCTTAAGGGTGTAAAATCAAGTTATTTGACATTCATTTGACCATTCATTATGCCGTTAGAAACATTAAGAATTTTCCGCCATACAATTCGATCATGATGTAAAACATAAACAAATAAACTTCAAATAACTTCATATTACACCTTTAGGCTTAGGCATGTAAACAAGGTGACTAGTTAGGATTTTGCATAGGGGGTTCATATCAATTAGCTCATAAATGAGGCCTCCAAAGAAGGGGAGAGGTAGGGTCTCAAATGATCACCCCCCCCCCCCCCCCCCCCCGCAACCAAAAAAGAAAAAAGAAAAAAAAAACACCCTATATATATGGGAAATCTTCCATTGCAAATGTGCAAACCACTTAACCTGTCATTAACAACAACGGGATAAGTTATAATGAACCCGTTGTTTGAAAACAATGGGTTCATTTTTAATATGCCTAACCCGTCATTGCCAATGACAGGTTAAGTGGTTTGCACGTTTGCTAATGCTACAGTAGCGTTTGCAATGGAAGAATGATATATATATATATATATATATATATATATATATGGGTAAAAAGGATATGAGCAACTTGCTCATTTAGTAAATGAGCAATTGATTATGTGGCATGCATGTGATACATTGGACAACTAACCCTTTTAATGATTTTTCAATCACATGTATGCCACATCATCAATTGTTTATTTACTAAATGAGCAAGTTGCTCATACCCCTTTTTCCCATATATATATATATATATATATATATATATATATATATATATATATATATGGGATTGAGATTTAACTATTGGTTTACATAAAGAGTTGGGGTAATGGAAGGTGGTGTGGACAACCAACTCACAAAGTAATCTCAACCGCGCTCCTTTAGTTGGAATAATTTTGACATCCACTTCAAATCAATGAACCGATAGTTAAATCTTAATCACACCTAACTTCTCACATGCATTACACAAGCTATGAAACTAGCATATATATATATATATATATATATATATATATATATATATATATAACTTGAGCTAATTTAACACAAAAAACTATTTATTGTTGATACAGAAAGTGTATTGAAAGATAAATTGTATAATAGATACAAATCGTTCTCGTTATGACAAGGGGGCACCCCTTGAACTTTAAAAAAATTGCATAACGCTATACATATTTGGGTATTTTTATTAATATTTACAACAATTGACCCCCTCAAACTTTTGAAAATTGCATGGATATTATACATAATTTGGATATTTTTGTAAATTTATACAAAAATTGACCCCCCTTTTCTTTCTCTAATTTTATTTGATCCCCTTGACAAAATTTTCTAGCTCCGCCCCTGGTTATGTACAGCACCAAAAGCATTCAATTGCTGTAAAAGTCTTCTTAACAAGAAATTTACATTTTATTTGAAATGTTACTAAATGAGAAATAAGGCAAACTGCCAATAATGATATAGATGGCTCATATCTTACCTAAAGTGTCGAGGAACAAAAATGAAATCCTCACCAAGATCAGACCACATTGTGTACTCATAAGCAGCTGTTCCACTTTGGTCAATCTTGGTGGCCACAGATTTTGCATTAATAGTATTGACTAGAGCATTAGCCCCATTAAATACGTCAACAAGGATGCTTTCAGATATTTTTGATGAATCTTGAAGCAAGCTTGAGTCAACGGAAATTAATCCTTTGAGCAAGTACTTCTTTCCAGTAAGATATATTGGCTGAAAACAAACAAAGGACAAAATTCAGGAGAAGCAAAAAAACCAAAGAAAAAAGAGACGGGCGTAATAACTAGAAAACAGAACTGCTAATATGAATCAAGCATTAAGAAAGGAAAGAGAGGAAAAGAAAAACATACGGTTGGTTCTAAGGTATTAAACTTTAGTGACGAGCTTCCAAAGAATATGCAAGAATTAACAATATACAGCTCATGCTCCCCAGGAGTCTCGAGACAAAGTCTTTGGGGTCCTTTCTGAACATCAAGAACAATGGAAGTAGAAAATATGAAAAGTTATATACAAATTTACTGTTTGAAGTTTATAACAAGCTTTCCTGCAAGTCAGATAAATTTAGGCAGCAAAAGAGATACCTGTATCAACAAATCAATACGTGACGAATCAGGTCGATTGATATAGGCTTCTGTATCATGACTAGAAATTATATTAATCCAGTAGCCTTTCTGGGCAAAGCGAATTCCATGTACATCCTCTGTACCAACATTTAACTCGAGAGTACTTTTCTCCCAGCACCAGCTGTCCACCTCAGACTCTCCTGATGATGAAATGTGTTTGACCTGAAGAGGCATAATGTAGTTATTGTAATGGAACCAAAATGTTGCCAGTGAGACACGGGTTAAAAATGGTAAGTACTAAAGACTACATTCTAATGAGACAGGTACATTCTAATGAGACAGTTATTCTTGTGATTCCATCTCATATTCATAGAATTTTCAGGAGGGATAACTATAAAGTCAATCACCTGACACTTACAAGAAACCATTATTAAGAATTTAGGCCAATCACCTGGCACTTAAAAGAAACCATTATTAAGAATTAGACCAAGTAATATACCTCAAGCTGATATTTCCCGGGGAAGACTTTTGTAAAGGAAAACTCACTACTCTCTTGACTCAACGAAATTGTCTTCTTGTCCTTTATACCTTGCCTCTCTAGTGTTAAAAGAGCTACAGAAACTGATGGTCCGCACTTCTCCTTGCAGAGTACAGTTCCATGAATATCAACTTGTGCCTGTAAACAGGCAAGAACTATGCTTCAGAGAGAACTATCTATGTAAAAAATGAAATTGAACTACAGTTTTGATAGTGGTTGGTTTTGTGCAGATTGATATATAGGCAGCTTAAGTCTTCAATTTGATTATAGGCTTCAAGCAGGTTAAAGAATACCAAATTGGAAAGCATGGGAGCTTAACGTCTTTAGACTGTTTACCTGAGAAAATTCTACACCAAGCAACGGACGATCAACCTTCAGATCAACATATGATGGTGAAAATAGAAGGTTCGGCGAGCTTTCAGAATTTACTGCAAGAGCAGATAGTCTATATTCCCCAGGTGGAACCTGTTGCATGATTTGATCAAAATCAATTTAGTTTACATAGAAGAGCAGAGAACCGAAGAACCATAAGAGCATATACATAATGAAGATAACTACAGATGAACGTCCATTATGAAGAGCCCACCAGAAAGAATTAACTGCAGTTATCAAGAATGTTTCATTTCAGAAACTAAGAAAATATGTCTGGAGGTTTTCTTAATACTTTCTTCAATTAACAGTTATAGATAAGCATTAAAAAACTTCATTTTCAAGTGCATTTCAGATTCAAAGCATTTCAAGTTAGTTAAGTCAAATTTCCAAGCAATTGGAAATACTTTAGACATAGAAAAACTGTTTATCGAAGAAAAAGTGTCCAAATCACATAAGTTCTCATTTAGCTTTTGTTAGATACTTTTCTAATCATTCCATATTAAATTGTGCATTAGCACAGCAGCAAGGTTCCTTAAATTGAAGAAACAGTTGGCAAAGAGCACAACCTCACCCCTTTCCCTCTAAATACTCTCATGAAGAAAAGTTCATTTAAAGATTTCAGTTCATCTAAAAGTAGCAAAATCAACGATGCTTTAATATAAAAGAAATAGACGGCAAGATATATGGTCTAGGAGCATTTAATACACAAAACAAACTTTTTTGGTTACATTTCAGTCAAGAAGATTAGTGGATCACTTATTGAGTGGCCTACTACGTTACCTAGTACGTGTGAGAATAATACTTACGTTGCTTGCATGAACCAGGCCTACTACGTTACCTAGTACGTGTGAGAATAATACTTACGTTGCTTGCATGAACCAAACCAACAAACAAATTCACACATAATTTTGCACAAAAGAAAATTTAATTAGAACTGGAGTTATCGTGTATTAAATTGTGCATTAGCATATAGGTGATAAAGCAGCAAGCTTACCTAGATTGCACAAACATTAGCTGGCGTGGAGCACAACCCCTCCCCTCTCCCTATAAATAGTAATACTCATGTGCACAATACATTTTTAAAATAAAAGGAAAAGGAAGTTAATTTTAAGATTTTCAGTTCATCTAAATTAGCAAAATTTAATATTCTTTAATATAAAAGAGAAAGGACCGCATGATATATTGTTTAGGGGCCTTTAAAACATAAAATAAAAATATTTGTAACATTCTTGTCACAATGATCGGTGGATCACTTGTTGGGTGGACTATAATGTTACATTGTAGGCGACTACTTACAACACTTGAATGAATCAAACTCACCAAATAATTCACACATAATTTTGCACCAAATAATAATTATAATAATTAAATAATTTTAAAATATAGAGATATATAGGACCAACTAGACTAGTTTAAAATAGTATTGCAACGAAATACGAATACACTCTTCGCGCGCGCGCGGGGGGGGGGGGGAATTAATGAATAACAAGTTAAACAAGAAATGAGTGCCAAATCATCTACTAGCAATATATTTTAAATACCTCAAAACAAAAGCTCCCATTTTCATCTGTTAACTTCATTTGAGGCTTGACGTTCTCAGGTCCATGTGTTAGTGCCACCTGGATCATCTCAAATTTGAATAATGATGAACATTACAAATAACTGGAAAGAAATAAAATATATCAATACCTTTGCCTTCAAATTTCCGGCAACCATTCTAACAACACCACAAATATCATAGTACACAGCTTTAATGTCATCAATGAAAGCCATATTTGGCAGAACCTAGTATTAATACTGAAGCTATCATTATTTATGATATGAAAATAGAATTCATATAATTACTTCTTTCATGATAAGTTAGTTACATATCTTACCAAGAAATTCTCAAGGGCCAAGAACTTAAAATGATCTTTCTCTGCTATTATTGAGTAACGCTTAGATGTAACCTGGAAAGGATGATAAATAGATTATCGTCGAATGAAAATATGAACCCCGTGCATGACCCAATATGTGGAGTATTATAACTTTAAAAAACTCCAATCTCACATAATCTCGTTGAAATACGATGCTAAAATTACTGTTAATGTGCACATAAATAAGCATTCAACATATAATGACACGTCCACAGAATTATATTTGGAAGGATGCAGGTAACCAAGCATACTAATTTGGTAAGTACATTTTTCATGTTCATGACGAATGACAATACATTTTTCATGTTCATGACGAATGACAACTCTATTGATATTAACTCAATAACTGACTGGCTTAGGGATTAGGATGAAAAGTGGCACATCTGCAAATAGGAATTTGAGTCCAGAAGGTTAACATGGAGCTGCTGTGCAATAATATAAGGGTATAAGCAAGCGGGCATGACTATAAAATGAAAAAGGCTATTGAATGGTTTGATCAGGTTAAGAAAGAGTTGAAGTGATGCAAACCATAAAGATCTAAATTACTTTCACCAACATGATCTAAGAAAAAAGAAATTAAAATAAAGGAAAACTTTATAGAAACTTTTAAGGGGCAATATCTTCTTTTAAATGAGAACCCTAATTTCTAGCATGCTCGGAGCTATCGGCAAGCACACTAATCCCCACGCCATCGTTGCCGAAATTCAAATTTGCAAAACCCACAACCTTATTGCATTTTGGTTTAGTTGCATCTCTTTTCACCCCATTCTTTTGCAGGAAAACCCTTAAACTAGTCTCACTTCAAAAAAAAACTTACTGTAACAACAGTTCCACATACTAAAGGTGGAAATAGGCAAATGATCCACTCAGCCACATATCAGATTAGAAGTAAAGCAATCAATCAGTTCATTTCAAATTTGAGGATGTTCCCCAAAACTGAAACCCAAACCAAATCATCCAAGAATCAATCATTTTTCAAGAGGAAATTATCAGTTAGTTTCAGTTATGCTTATGGTTTTTTATTGAATAAAAAATTAAATGTAGGCATGAATTCTAGGTAAATTCATTTTAATTAACTTATATTTATACATATCCATGTATATATGTTTAAGTTAGTAACTACTATTTATTTAGCATGTGCATTGCACATGAGAGGTTATTTTTGTATAATCATTAAATTGTAAGTGGGTAGTTGATGTAGTTTTTGAGTTTTGATTGTGACTGAAATTTAAAGTAGTTGGTTGAATTTAACTGGGACGATTGATGTAGTTTAGAACCTACAAAGTATGGTAGGATTCGTAAGTTGATCGTTGTCCACAAAACACACAATCCCCAACTCTTATAATAGTAGAAATTAATAAATGTTTTTAAAGTATAATTTTACCATTTTCTTTACTGGAGGCCAGCGCTTCAGTCACTTTTCCGCACTGCCATTTTTAGAGAAAGAATCCAAAATTTTAGTTTAGTTTCTGTTTGGTCTCAGTTGCAAATAAGTCTGAGCCGATCTCTCCTGGCCCATACGCAGAACCAGGATTTCAAATTATAGTAATCTCAATGAATTGAACTTATGATTGAGTTTCCAAAATTAATTAAGGTCGTGGTTATTTCATAAGAGAAACCAAAAATGATAAACCCATAAAAAGGAATCCAGCCTAACCAGCGACAAGTATGATACAGAGCCAGTCAAAGACACTAAGTAAAATCTCATCATATCCAGGACAACCTGTTGGTATAAAATAGCCCAGTATACCCACATATATCCACCCTGGGGAAGATTTAGTACAAATATGAGTAATCAGATTCAACAGAAATTTCCTCTAGAAATAAAATAGTGAAGAATATATTAACAAACATAAAACATGCCAAGAAGTTATATATTTCATCGTGTTAAAATAGTGAAGATCACACAAAACATTCTAGTGATCTCACGGTTTTATAAACATACTGCAAAAATGTTAGATGAGCATATCACATAAGAAACCTGTTAATGTATATGACCATATATAAATAAAAGCATTTTAAAATTAGACAACTGTACTATAATTACATACTGCATATGGAAACATACATTCAACGAGATAATAGAAATATCAAATATACCTGATCAAGTTTGTAATATCCCTGACTATCAGTGGTAGCCCTTGGTTGACCATCTACAGTAATTTTGACGCCATCAACTCCAGCACCATTGTCATCAACAACACGCCCTCCAACAGAAAATCCAGTAACCTAACCAAAAGTTTTGAAACAAAATTTCATAGTTACATATTTGGAGTGCAAAAAGAAAAAGAAATCTAGAAAGTTACTGAGAAAATTAATTGGTATTTCATGTTGTCATGCTGATTATCACTAATTAAATTTACAAAGTTTATATCTGGCTACTTGCCGATGGAAAAGTTCAGGTTCTGACAAGGTGGTTACAAACAACTATAATAAAAAAAAATCAAACTAATTTAGGTACATAAAGGAAAGCAAATATATAATTTAATCTTGAAATAGATGAAGTTGATTCACACTGCTCCTCTTTGCTTTCATCGTGAATTTACAATGAATTAACCAAGTCTCATTTGGTAAGCAGGGAAACAATTAAATTTAATATCACATTAAATTTTTTTTATAAAAATATATTCCATAACATTTTACAAACTCCTACATATGATTTCATGTAGCATTGATAATTATAGCCACAAAAATACTCAGGTAGTAGCAGGCCACTCTTCCTCATCAAATTTTCATTCCAGTAACAGCTCTCACAATGAGGCTCTTCAGGCATTATAAAACAAACAAATAAACAGCTTCCGAATAAGAAGAATTATAAGTTATTACCACTATCATCAACGGGGAAAAAGGAGATGGGCGACGAGTCTATAATGAAAAGCAAAGGAAGTTCTAGGGGTGGATCCGAGTGGAAGTGAATGGAGAGGAGGCAAGAGACTGACAAGGTAACATGAGAGGATCTGAAAGGAGGCAAAGGCACAAAAAAAGAAGATACAGGAACGGAGGCAAAGACGCACGAGAAGAGATTAGATCAAGAACGAGTAAGGGAGCCCAAGAATACGAAGGATTGAAGGGGAGGAGACCGCATATAGGGTTTGGCTTCAGTAAGAGAAGAAGGCAAAGAGACGAAAGATGCCTTAGTTTTGGTCAGAGAAGGGAAAGGAATAAGAAGCAACGAAAGAGGCAACTGAGAAGTGTTCAAATTTCAAAACCCTGAATAGCTATCGAATTTATCGATACATACATAATAGGTCACCCAAGAAGCAGGAGGATCAAAGGAGAGGGTGACAGCCTATGGGGTTCGGCTTCAGTGAGAGGAGGAGAAGGTGAAGGGACGGGGGAGGAGGTCTTAGTTTTCGTCAGAGAAGGGAGGTAAAAGAGAAGCAAAGAAAGATGTTTGCATTTCAAAACTGTAGGAGGCTATTGAATTTGCATACATGTCAAACCCTAGAAAGCTATTGGATTTGTATGTCGGTGTGATGTATGTGTGTAAACGTTCGGTCCTTCACATGTGTTTGCACGTCTGTACGCCAAACCTATGCTACTCATACAAGTCAAATCCAGGTCGGTTCTCAACAAGGAGACTCAGATTTGACCTAAATTTTCAAATGGGTCCTGTTTTAAGACAGAGTCCATCCCCACATTCAAGCAGAAATGGCCCTGGTCCAGAATCGAATCCGGGTCGAATCAAGTAAATAGTCTTTGACTCTTTGTCACAGAGCTAGTGGATCTTTTTCTTTTCCTTTCTCCATTCTTGTATTTTTGGAGGTAGAGGATAATCAAGTTATAATTCTGTGCAGACAATGATTACCATACATGTATGTGCACTAAACAGAACTGTAATCATGTGCCCACAATACTTTTGAGTTAAATAGATCTTCTGAGGTTTATCTTCCTCAGCTTTTGATTCTTTCTCTAAGCTTTTGTCAGGGGGAAATGAATATAATCAATAGGCAAATCTGCCATAACCCAAGCAGTATGACACTAATGTGCATTGTCACCCGGGTACGTTTTGCAGAATTCTAACAACTTTTCCAGATCCTCCAAAGCACAGAGGAACAGTGTTGATGCTCCCACATTCATAGAATTATAGTATGAGTCTTTGAAGCAAGTGAATTATTTTATAGAAGTACACTTTGAATGCAGTAACAAGCATTTAAAAGGAATAATAATATATAGATCACAAGAAAGCAAATAAGCAAACATATTAATATGTTACTTCAGGTTCAGAATTTCCCTCTAAATATTGAAAATTGACACTATCTGTGCAATTACTTCCTAAGAATTTTCTAACAGACCTGGAACTTTTGAGAGACGACAAGGTGGTTATGCTCCATAGATACAATCACTGAGGGAGGTGAAACATCAAAAACTGTATTCTCCCCTTTGTAGTAAGGTAAAAGCTCATAGACCCCTACCAGAATACGAGAGAAGTTGAGATCAACATGCCAAAACATTGGAGAGAAAAAACGCGTTTAAACTTTTGGATTAAAAGTAATGGCCTGCTGATCAAACAGGGATGAAATAACCATAGCCAAACCAAATTCATTATATACAATACACACACGATAGATTAACAATGATAAAAAGGTGGAGACAAAAATGTAAGTATTAAAGATCTCATCTTGAAGCAGCAAGAGCACAATACATGTGCAATCTTTTCTTTTACAAAGAAAAGGTTTCTCTATAATAGTAATAATAAGCTTAAGTTTATTCCCAAAATTCCCTAAATGTCCAGAAGAAGTACTGACTGTTTATTGTTATGATTAATCAGAAAATTCTATCTAAAGGTTTTGATATAAGAATTTTTAAAAGAAAAAATCTCATAATTCTTTCCCAAATTTCAGCATTAATAAAAAGAAAAATTGCAGCATTGAGAAACTAGAAATATAAAACCAAATTAGCCACAAAAAACCATATAACAAGGTTTTCATAATACTAGTTATTTAAAATGTGACGGCATATCACCAGTACAAAAGAAAAGAAAAGGGAAGGAAATTACCACAAGGTAATGAACTAAACATGAATTTTCCATCAGCATCGGATACGGCATGGCAAAGAGCATTTTTCCCCCTTGAGGAATTCCCAGCACCTTGTGGACAAGGCACTTCCAATATATCATCTGAATGTAAATACACATGAACACCCAAAATAGGATTTCCCTGCCAAACAACAACAGAAAACTAAATCACTTCTCCAACACTCATCTAACATCGAAAGTTGTGTTTCATTGACACTGAAGAGTATATTCTAAGATAAACAAAAAACAAAACATTAGTATAAAACTTTGCTTTCAAATAATGTTATCTTTGCATGTTCAAAACTGAATAACATCCTCAAACTGGCTTTTAACAGGAACATGAAGATGTTATCACTTACTAAAAATTAGAGAATGCCATAATTATTCAGTACTGAAAACATGATCACCATGTCCTATAAAATAAGTAAAAAGGTAGCTGGTACATGTCTTTTAACTTGCAGTCTCTTTAGTACCTGAGCAACCACAAAACCTTGAAGATCATATCCAGTGACAGAAAAGATGTCCTCTAGCACTATATTTCCAAAGCCCAAATCCACCTAAATGAAAAGGAATAATAAATAACTAACATGATATACGTTTCTTACAAAGAAAAACATAATGCAAAATTTTCAAACCTCAGGTGTTCCTCTAACTTCAATTTCTAAATTAGGGTGTGAAGCATGTAACTTGTAATTTCCTACAAGAAAGGATAAAAGTAAAATAAGTCAGCATGAAAACAATTTATATTTCCTAACCATTCAAGAGGGCAAGCAGATTTTTTTCATGAATATCAAAAGCATATATAGCAAAAATAATTAGCACCATTTAATCATACTAAAAAGTATAACAAAAAAAACTACTAGAAAGCCAACAAATCTCCATAACAATATTACCATCGGCAGGTATTTTTATAATTCTGTTGGAAATCCTATAGATCACAATTACTCCTATGGTGTACTTTAAGAACCACAAGAAAATTATCTCCCTGTTATAAATCCACAAAAGCATGATTGGTTTTTCCTTCTTTCTCTACAATCAAGGTTTTAAATGTTGGATATCATTGTCATGTCGGTCTAGGAATTTTTGTGTATATCGGGATATATCGGGGGATATACCAAGATATCCAAATATGGCAGGTTGTTATGTAGGACAGAAAAATATGAGTTAGATATCATCTACATGACATGTAAATACATTGCATTCTCACATTTATCACATAAATAACAAAAATAATACAAAACTAAATGAATTAATGAACACACATGCATTATGCACACATTGCAGATTAATTATATACAATAGATTATATGATGCCAAACAAACATGTGCATGAACTAAAATATAGCATAATGAATCAACCAAAATATATGAAATATATAGATTTTAGAAATATAAACCATCGCAAAGTTTGGCATATCTAATTTAAAACAAAACAAAAGAACAACTTATAGGAATCCAAACAAAGTGATAAAGTTTGGAAATGTCATAATCATTTCAAACATAACCAAAAGTTATTCAGCTCAATTGGGTTGGATGGATAATGGCTTCAGGTTTGATTCGATTCAAACCTTAAAACCAAAAACCTTTTCGAATAGACATCACCGACACAATTTGGGAAAATATTGGTTGATAAATCGGTCGACATCGGATATATCAATGATATATTCTCCAAAACAACATATACCACATATATAAGTGTATTGTGTCTGTTTACTCTCCAACCTGATATATCGGATATATCAAGGATAATAAATCATTGTCTACAATAATAAATTTCCTTAAATATACCATAATCTCAAGAATATCGTAGATTAGCAATTTCCTAACAATCTAGGTAACTAATATAGTGTTTGACATGTCAACCCAAGGACAAAACAAATGAACATAGAGATATACAGCACCCCTGCTTACATCCACTACCTAAGGGCCTCTTGCCTTAGGATTTTACAATTCACTAAAAAGCACTTCTCTATAACTGGGTCGAAGCGAACCTTCTTGTGGCCCAATCTCTTCCCCGAAGAGATCAACTCTCAAGTTCTAAATTATTATCGATGTATAAAATGAAACACTCACATCTCACAAATATATATATATATATATATATATATATATATATATATATATATATATATATATATATATATATATATTACAACGGAGGCTCTAGAAAATGGCTTTTTAAGGTTAACAGAAAGTTGTATGTTTTCTCAAAGAGAGTGAAAATTCTTGTTGGATTAAAAACAGAAGATTGATGAAATATTAATAGAGTAGGAAATGTTATAGCCAAATCAAGGGGTCTTTGAGAAGTCAATTTGGATAGAAAATCAGAAATAAGGAAATGTATTGAAAAAGATGTGAGTAAAAAATCTATAATATCTTTCAAAATAGTTTTTCCTTTTAAAATTACAGAGCCATTTTAAACATAATTTACCTATACAAAAATAACAAAACAAATGTGACTCAACTTGACGTGTCTTCATGATAGGCTTGATATCTTGACTCATGACTTGGACAAGCTTCTTATGTATGTTGACTTCACTTGTTTATTTGAGAAGCTTGCCATGAATCCATCCAACATCCAATATGATATAGCTTTAAGCATAATCCAACCATCCTTCTTTCTCTAGATCCATTCTTCTAAAATATATTTTTACTTGTACAATATTCATGTTAACATATGTTGGCCCAATTATATTTTGCTAATTTTACAAATAAGAATATTGTACAAGTTAACATGTATTTCAAGAGAATGGATCTAAAGAAGGGAGGATAGTTGGATTATGCATAAAGCTATATCATATTGGAGGTTGCATGCACTCATAAGAAGCTAGTCCAAGCCACAACTAAAGATATCAAGCCTATCATGAAGCCATGTCAAGTTGAGTCACATTTGTTTTGTTATTTTTGTATTGGTAAATTATGTTTAAAATGGAAAAATTATTTTCAAAGATATTATAGATTCTCCACTCAATTTATTTTTATAACATTTCCTTATTTCTGGTGTCTTATTCAGAACCATTTTGGATAACCCAAATAGACCCACTCAAAGATCCCTTGATTTGGCTATAATATTTCCTACTCTATGGATTACTTCATCAATCTTTTGTTTTCAATACAACAAGAATTTTCACTACCCTTTGAGAAAACATACAGCTTTCTTTTAACCTTAAAGAACCATTTTCTAAAGCCTCCATTGTAATCTTTTTTTTCTTTTATGAGCTCTGAGTGTCTTATTCTATACATCAATAATAATTTAGTACTTGAGAGTTTATCTCTTCGGAGGAAGAGAATGGGCTGTAAGAGGGTTCGTTTCGACCCAATTAAAGAGAACTAAAGAAGTGTTTTTTAGTGAATTGGGAAATCCTAAGGCAGGAGGCCCTTAAGTGGATGTAAGCAGGGGTGCCGAACCACCACCGTAAATCTCTATGTTCATTTATTATGTCCTTGGATTTACATTTGGTATCCGAGTAGGTGCTCAACTAAAAGACTTAATATCCTTGAGTTAAAGAACATATAATTTCTCAATCCATCTAGGGGATTTTCCAGTCAGACCACAGGTTTCTCAGAAGGAAGATCCACCACTCAACCACCATATTTCACTGGTAAGAATTACACATTTTGGAAATCAATCATGACCCACTACATTTGATCCATTGATTGGAGAGTTTGGCGTATGATTGAGAATAAATTCCAACTATGGAAGACGAGAAGAAAAGGGTTGTTCCTAAACACTTAGCTAAATGGTTTGAAGATGATATTTATCGTGCTAATTTGAATTTTAAACCTATTAGTACTCTAATAAGTTCACTGAATGAAGTAGATTATCAGATGATCATGAAATATGAAACTGCAAAAGAGATGTGGGATACTTTGCAGGTGCACTATGAAAGAACATTCCAATTGAAGGAGACGAGGATGATTATACTTCAAAGTGAATATGAGAGATTCCGAAGTACAACAAATGAGTCCATTGACACATGTATTGGGTAAATCTATTCCTGCTGGTGACTTGAACAATTTTGTTTTTGCAATCTTTACGTAGTAATTGGAATATTATTGTTTCAATGGATGCTACTAAGCTTTCATTTGAGAATCTTACATATAGACTCAAGATTGCAGAAATTCAATTGAAGGCTCAAGCTGAAGATGAGAAAGAACATAGCCTCAACCAAAAGATGAAAAGCTTAGCACTCAAAGGCGTACAATATAACTCATTGTCAGATGAAAGTGTCGAGCTTTAATGAAAGTTTTGCATGACTTGGTACTGAAATGGCCAGCACGACAAACCTGGAATGATGTTTGAGAAGGAATACTCCCCTACTGTTGATGTGAGGGCTGATGCTATAAGATCATCTGAAGGAGTCAAGAGATCAACCTTTACATCAGAAGGCCCTCCAGCCTTTAAGGAACAACTATCTCCACCAACTGCTCCCAAGACCTTTCCTGATATCATAAATCTACACAAAACCAAAAACTGCATCAGGTCAAAAAATTCTGTAAGAAATAAATTAATGGCTTCTGTAACTTTAAACAAATATAATAAGGAAAAATAAACAAAATATTTTGGCACAATACCCTGTAAACCGGAAATTGATATCTGCATTCGCATTGCACCCATTTTGGTCAACAATGACAAGGACCTGCAAATGTTGCTAACAATCAGGGAGAAACTTTGAAATGAAGGCTGAATCATGAAATTATATGCAACCAAGCTATCCACGTTGATGAATGGCAGAATGCAGTTAAAAATTTGCAGAACATGGAGAATTCAGGGCATGTTTCAGCCACAAACTTACACTGTCAGGATCCCAAGACCAACCACCAGGCCCCTTAACTTTGACTATAAATGAACCCTGTGGACAAAATTACATAGCATGATTGTGTGAGGAAGCTGCTAGTAAAAATAACCAATGAAGATGAGATGAGAGATATAGAACAATTAGACAATAGCCAAAGGAAGAAGCATAAGGAGGTAAGTAGTAACCACAGATTATCCGCGGTAGTTGAAACAGGGTTACAAAACTACAATCAGTCAGTAGAAATATCAATGCAGGTGTAAAATCTGATGGACATGTTTTCTTCAGTGGAAAAGTATGAGCAATTACTCATGTTTTTTGGGAAAATATCCAAGCAAAAGTATTGGTTTAGCAGATGCCTTGTCATCTAAATATAGCACATTGATCATTCTTCCCTCCTTCTAGATACTTAATAGTGGTTACTCTGGTGAAGGATGAGATTTCATATCAGTACCTAGCATTATAAGAATCATTCTGACATAAATGGCAGATATTAGGAACATTGATACTGGATTCTCCCACCCCCTTGCGAACTATGATCCGGATCTTGCAATCCGATTTATGGGGGGTTCGCGATCCGGATACGGCTTTTTTCTATCTTCAAAATGGATACTTTTATTAATCCATCAACTTCTCTTCAAATTTTCCTTAATTCGCCATAGAGCTTAATTTGATTGTCACTCTTATATTTGGTAATGCAAGTAACTAATATATTTATAGTCTAATTCTCTAATTCTCTCTCTCTCTCTCTCTCTCTCTCTCTCTCTCTCTCTCTCTCTCTCTCTATATATATATACTAGTAGTTTACACGTGCGATGCACGTTTTAATAAATATAATTTTTTAGATAAAAATTTAGACGTAGTCTTGATTTGAACCTACGACCTCCTTTATAATAGTTATGCACGTGCGTTGCACGGGTTGGTAGAATGACAACATTTACAAATGACACTAAGGCCTTCTCCCATTATAATATTATATATATATATATATATATATATATATATATATTACTCAAATGAATCCCCAACTCATCCTACCCTCTCCGTACCACCTACGCTTAGGGTAACATTCCGCGATCCGGTACCCATACCACGAACCAAAACGTATAGCGAACATGGCAACATTGATTAGGAACAAAAGATAAACAGACTTGTATCATAAACTAGTAATTGGACTGTCAACTTTAATAGAATGGACGATAATCAGCTATAATGCAAGAAAGGTGACATGACTTCGACACGAATGGACAAGATGACATGACAAATTCCAAAAAGAGATTAAGAAATGGGGAGCAGCTATATATATAGGGTTCATTTAGAAATTTGATCAGAGAAAAAATTTTGGACCATTTATTTATATCCAATTGCTAATAGTTAGATTGTATAGATCACTATCGATTAATATCTAATCTCAACACCATGAACCCTAGGGGACTAATCTAATTTCTCAACTGCCTCTAGTATCATTCTCTCTATCTCGTGTCTCCCTCTCATGGCCCCTACTCCTATGACAAGGAAACCGCAATAGAGACTGCAGGACATATTGCTGAAATGATCCAGACAGATTTTTTTTGGTGGAAACTTCGTCCCAATCAAAAATTTGGCATGCCGCATATTCAATATGTGCCCGTATTTATCGAATATGTGTCCGCATATTTTGAGTGGGTAGTTGGATCTATTTATAATAATATGAATAGTTGTTTGGACCCGACCCGCAACCCGACCCATTTTAAGTTAGAAAAAAGTCCAGAATGCTTCTTCTTTTCGCAATTTCAGAGACGGCTCTCATCTAGGGTTTCTCCTTCCTCTTGCTCCTACCTCCTTCAACGATCCAACTAAAAGCTACTGCGGGGGATTCGATCTGAACTTTTGGGGGCTCCAAAAAGGTAAATATCATCTACTCTCTCTTTCTCAATCTCTCTTGCAAAGCTTTCAGTTTTTTTTCCTTCAATTTTGAGGGTTCAAAATTTGATTTTTTTTTTTATATATATTATGCAAAGTTGAAACTTGAAAGGTTCTTTCAGCTTGCTTCGAAGTTCAATTCACTGATTTTTTAAAACTTGTAGAAACTAGTTAGTGTTGAAAGCTTTTTCATTCTTCAATTAAATTTTTTTGCTACATATGATTTTGAAAGTAAGTGAAACAGTGAATGAATGTTTTGATGTTTTGAGTAGAAGTGTAATTAATTGCTAATAATAACAACTAATAGTGAATATCTTTTGAGTACCTGTTTTAAACTGATATATTTGCCTTTTGCTACTGTTTTGAAGGCAAAATAGCAACTTTTTTGCCAAAACTGCAACCTTTTTTAGCCAAAACAGCAAAATTGTTGACTAAAACATAAACTTTTTGGCCAAAACAACAACTTATAAATCAAAATAATTTTAAAAGGAGGAGGTTGCTCAGTGGTTGCTCTGTATTGATTCAAAACAAGGGGTTTGTCGTAGCGTTTTGCTGAGTTTTACACTTCTAGTCCCTGATTTATGGTGATTTATACTTCTATAAGTCTATTCACTAGATCTTCAATGTTCTCAAATGTTCATTATATTTTTTCCCTTTAATTTTGTAGATTCTCAAAAATCTATGTCTAGTTTTGCTTCAAATACCATGTCTAAAAACACAAGTGGAGCTAGTACAAGAAAAATTCCAGCCCGAAACGCGAGGTCCCCCTTCAAGTATTGATCCATGTTGAGACTATGGCGAGCTTATGTGGGAAGGAGATAGTAATTCTATGATGTGTGTATTTTGTCAAGTGTCATATCGTGGAGGCATCAATCGAATCAAACAACACATTGCAGTTATTTCAAGAGACGTGAAAAAATGTAGTACGGCACCAGAAGAAGCAATGTTTTTCCGCAAACAAACGCCTGAGGCAATCAAGAAGAAGAAGTGAGATAAAAAGGAAAGCATAAATAGAAGTTCGAGATGCAGCATACATGGATTAGGAATAGATTGATGACTTGTAGATTGATGGGGAAGAATTAATAACACAAGAGAGTAGAACTGTTGTGGGGCAATGGACCAAAGGTCCAAGACCAAAGACTCAAGTTCATGGTCCATTAGATCGAATGATACATCATATCATCACCAACGTTAATGAGACAAACAAGTTGAATGAGTCTGAAAGGAAAAAGGAAAGAGAGATCGCTAATGGGTATTGGGGCAGATGGTGTTATGAACATTCAATTCCTTTCCATGCTATGCCAGGTCCTTCATGGGATAGAGCTATGGAGGCTACCACGCTGGGCATCATGGGCCAGGTTACCAGGGATTTGAAATAAAGTGTCTTCAATTTACGCGTCATTGCAAGGAAGGCACAAGTTTCTTCAAATCTGAGGAGGTTTCGGGTAATGCACATATTGGGCTCTTCATTTATGAGTGGATTGAGAAGGGTATTAAGGAGGTGGGAGAGCCAAATGTTCTGCAAGTTGTGACCACTGTTTTAAATTTCGGCCGATATGGTCGAAATTTCGGCCGAAATTTCGTTTCAGTTGGCTTGCCGATACAAAATCACATATTGTATACTCCATATCGTTTTGGACTGAAATGTGTAAATTCGGCCGAAATTACCGAAATATCGAGAAAAATATTGCCGAAATTGCCGAAATATTGGCCAAAATAGGCACTAATGTAATTGTGAATATATAACTTTTTTTTGTTTTACTTTTTACACACAAGTCTTTCAATATAAGACCTTAAACTAAGATAATGTGAGGATTTCATCTCTCTATTCAAGTAAGTCTATTAACAAATATATTTTTTCTAATCAATGCAAATTCAATTTAGTTATATACTCATATTACATTCTCTTTTATAGTGTTGTTAAATTCTGCGAATATTTACCATGATTGATTCATGTCTAGTTACATTATACAATATTTTATATGATAAATGACATTTAGAACATATAATATCTTGTTTAGTAACAAAAAAATATGTTTATTGAATGTTCGAAATGAACATCCGAAATGATCACATTTCCTCGAGATTTCCTCTGATATTACCGATCCGAGACGAAATACCCCTTGCCGAGACGAGTCCAAAATCCGAGATTTAAAACCTGGGTTGTGACTGCCATTTTGGTCTGGTTGTGCAACTCATACTATAGATTTGATGTTGGAAGATATTGCTAAGTTGCTTAAGTACAAGGCCGTCATTGCTAAGGGAAGAGAGTTGACGTGTTTTATTATTCACATGATGCCACCTTGAAACTTATGCGCCACGTCAGCCATGAGCATGAATTGATAAGGCCCGGTGTAACAATATTTGACACCAATTTCTTAACGTTAAGGTGCCTTGGAAATAGAAGAGGTGAATTGGGCACTATGTTTACTTCTCTAAGCTATCAAGAAATCAAGTATTCAAGAACGGCCAAGGGAAAGCAAGCATATGGAACGGTGATGTCCTCCCAATTTTGGAAAGATGCTCAATTTCTTTTGAAGATATATTATCCACTGTTTCGTTTATTGAAACATGTAGATAGTGATGGACCATCTATGGGCTTTGTGGTTGGTGGGTTGGAAGATTCTGAGGAGATTATTGTAGCATGTAATGTAACAATAAAGTGGATGCCTACACTCCAATCTTGGAGATCGTTCACAAGAAAGTGTAGGGAAGGCTTGACTCTGATTTGTATCTAGCCTCATATCAACTTAATCCCTATTATTGGTTTAGGGATGTAGAATTGCCAGAAAATCCAAGAGCCAAGACGGCTACAATAACATGTAGCGAGCTATTTTCCCTCGAGGAAAATGTTCAGGTCTTTATTTGGAGTGTTGAGATGTCGATTTACAAAAATGAGGGTACACCAGCTATGTTGAAGTTCGTTGCGAAAAGATATCGTTCTACTTTTGATGGCTAATTTAATCCTGGCAATATTTCTTTATTAGTAAAACATACTTTGTCAAAAATGTTATATTTATATTCTATATTATAATTTTTATTAATTTTTATTCATTGATAACCTACATGAATATAGCTCATTGGTGGGATTACTGTGGCTTTGATCTTCCCTACTTACAAGCTATGGCTATCAAGATATTAAGCTTGCCTGCTAGTTCATCCGGATGCGAAAGGAATTGGAGTTACCTTTGAAGGGGTAACTTATTTATTATATAATTGGTAAAATTTGTCATTAACTAATAAATCATTAGTTACTTATGTTTATGTTTGTTGTTTTGTTTTGCATGACTTGTGTAAAATCATACAAAGAGGAGGAATAGACTTGACTCCAATAGAATGAGCACTCTAGTCCATCTTCAATTCAATTCCAAGTTTCTTCGTAGGAGAGAAACGATGGGGAGGAGACAAGAGCTAGGGGCAAAAGTAAAAGAATGGGATGCTATCATCTCTAACGAAGAACATCACACCGAAGATTGGCAAACCTATGGTGTCAAGTATAGAGAAAATGAAGAAGAAGAAGAAGAAATTTTCTACTGAGGATTTGGACTCACGTGGGATCTTGCTTGTGTTGTGGCTGGAGGAGACGAAATTATTACGATGCGTAGGAGCCGAAGAGGAAAAGTGAAAGCTATATCCACCACCTCTAAAGAGACACATCAGGTTACCAACAGTTATGCAAGGAAAAATAAGTCAATAAGTGGTCAACGGGGACGAGGCAATGATTCCTAGCAATGGGAGTAACGAGGACGAGAGCGAGGGGAACTTTGATACTACCGACTCCGAAGTGAATATTGAGGAAGACTTGCCTTCGGACCATTTTGAGGACTCTGATTGATTATGCCTTGTCATGACCTATTACCTATATTTAATTAGTTAGAGCATCCACAATGGCGATTCTTATTTTTTGGCAAAATGGAACGAATAGAAATGGAATAGATCGAAAGGTGTGCAGTGGTCGTTTGCTATATTTTGTTAAAATATGAGTAGGACGAAACAACTTGTTTCGTCCGTTTTTTTTTTACAGATTTAATTAATTACCAATTAACTATTAAAATATCTTAATTAAATAAATTAAATATTAAAATATAATCTAATCCTAATTAAATACCTACTGAACTCTATTAAACAACTAAACCAATCTCTAAATACCCCCCCCCCCAAACCTGGACGGGACAACATGTCCCGTCCGTTGGGGATTTTGATTTTTTTTTTTTCCGATGAATCTTATCCGTTGGATCGTTTGAAAAAAAATGGAAAAAAAAATGGGAAGGACGATACATCATGTATCGTCCGACCCATTTTAAAAAAAAAAATTAAAAAAAATTATTACGGGACGAGACAACTAGTCCCGTCCGACTATAATAAAAAATTATTTTCGCTCTTGAACGATACATCATGTATCGTCCTCTATATTTCTATATTCGCTTCTCGACTTCTCAAATATGAGAATTCACTGTGCATCGTTTGCTATTTTTTGAGAAAATAGCAAACGATTGCAGAGGCTCAATTCTCATATTATTCTCAAAATATGAGAATATGAGAATTATTCTCAAAATATGAGAATATGAGAATTATAGCAAACGACTGTGGATGCTCTTATACCCATTATACTATCTCATCTATGCTTTATGACTTTGTGCGAGACTTTTAATTTTAATTTTTTATAGCAAGAAGACGTTAAGTAATGTTGCCAACTAATTGTAGTACTTGTTTTTATTTCCTTGTTTAATTATATTATCATGTTATGCACTTATGCTGTTTTATTTTTAAGTATGTTTAATGGCATTTTCATTTTCAATTTTCTGAATTTTTAAATATTTCTTAACTTTTTATGATTTTTTAAATATATTTTTTGGAGTTTTGATTTTTTTTTGTTTCTTCTTTTTTTAATTAAAAACCCCAACCGCATATACGGTCGGATATGCGGTATATGTGGTATGCGGGCAGGCATTGCATAGTTCCGCATACCGCCTTCTATAACACTGTACCAACTTTTGTTGATGCATCATAGATTGTTTGTTAAATATAAAAAGATGAATGAGGAATAACCACTTTCAAGTAAATAAATAAGAGAGTGATACATTACCTTGTCATAAACTGGGATGAAGTAGTAACCATTTGGAGCACACTGAGTCCTATCCTTAACAAACCCATCAGTTGTATGAAGCTCAACCTGAATTAAGTAGTACAGTTCAAAAAAGAGATAAGAGAACATGGAACTTTACGACATAATCATAATTCGCTGTTCAACAAAAAACAAATCGTCACATCATGACAAAAGTGTTTAACAAGAATATGAACATAAAGTAATACTGTTTAAGTGAGTTTCAATGAACCTAATCTAGACTGCCACAATTATATACAAGGAGAATGGATGAAACCATGCAAGATACAAATTTATATTCCAAATTGGCTCTTCAGCTCATACTGTGACTTAGATAAAACATTATAGCTTAATTTCTCTAGCAAGTTATCAGCTTCCAGTTACATCTGACTTTAATCTCTGAGAATTTTGGGGGGGTTTCAGGAAGTCAGTTTGGTCGCGTGAGGTAAAATTGCAACATAAACAATGGTGTAGGTTTTCATAAATGCCAAATAGCTATCTGAATTCCGTATAAAGTTCCCGATCATGCCGCAATTTTGAGAATTATCATCAGCTTAATAGATAGTACAAAGCTCGGCAACACCGTTTCGATGGGGGTAAAAACAACAATTATAAGGGATTAGGTTGTGGTGCTCCTTTCTGCACTTAAGTGACTCATTAGCATAGGCAGATTTACACAATGTGAATTTAAAATGTACTTTATCAATTCAAATCTTACGAACTTTCTTCACATACAGTACCTATTTAATGCCAAAATGCACAACCATGATTAACAAAATACCATGCATAACAAGATACTTTGCAACTGCTCTTGGGCCTTCGCAAAGCCTGATTACTCCATTGAACCTATTTTACATACGATAAATGTACAGAAGCAATGTGGCAAGCATGGAAAAGTTTTGCATGAAAACGGTAGAATCGCACTACCACAACATTTCATATAAGCTGTTCACAAAGTCTGATTACTCCATTGAACCTATATAACATTTCATATCCTCGCAACTGAATGATGAACAAGATTAGGACACTAAAAGGAAAATTAAGTTTTGAGTATATAATAAAGATACAGAAAATTCAGATACATCATACATCATGTTCAAGTATTTTTACAAGATAAGTTTCCAGTGGATAATATCAAGGTTGAAAACCTTGGTCTCCTACTTCTCAAAAACAAAAAAACAAAACAAAAACAAAAACAAAAAAAACCTTGGTCACCTAATTTTGCAAAGCTATTTGCTATCAAGACCAAATAATTTATTTGTTTGAATTGAAATGTCTGTATTGGTAACTAGTAGTGAAAAGTAACCAACTAGGTCAAGTCATCGAAACTGTTTGGGTGGAGGCAGACCCACGGGTGCCCCGTGTTTTTTACGATTGCTGATGTCATAAACTCAAAAATACAAGCCAATCCCTAGCCCAAAGAGACAAATCATGTGTACATGCAAAAAGGGCAACCTTCCTAGGAGATCCACCCATCCTAAAAGCTCAAAAATACAAGCCAATGCCTAGCCCAAAGAGACAAATGATGTGTACATACAAAAAGGGCAACCTTCCGAGGAGGTCACCCAACCTAAAAGTGGCTCCCACTTCAGCACACTTAACTACAAAGTTTTTTTTCACTATTCCTCCCTAAAAATGCCAGCTACGACTAATTTTTCAGTTCATAGGAATTTACATATACCATACGCCACATTTTATCCTTAGATATTACATACACCACTCATAAGGGTCGTAGTGTCCTCGCTAAGCCTGGGACTACTCATGAAATTCCGATCTAGCCGATGTGGACCCCACATTGTTGCCATTGCCATGGCTTTCCCACCAGCATGGTGCACACAAAATGTGGCCCCTACCATTAGGGTCGAGAATCGGCTCTCAGGCTCTCATACCACCTGTAACGCTATAGGCCCGCTCAGCTACTTATCTAAGATATATGTGGCCCGAAGTTGACTTTTGTGCAGATCTCTTGATGATATATGAGTTAGAGAAGGTACAGCTACACCTAGCCGGGGCCGGCCCCCACCTTGAGACAGGTGAGGCGGCCGCCTCAGGCCCCCAAATTTTTTGCAATTTTAGGGACCCCCAAATTTGTATTCCCCTTGTAAATATAAGCACGTATTTTGCGCGTAAAAAATATATATTATAATTAGGGCCCCCAAAAAATAATTATTTGGGTATTTTGCCTTGAGCCCCTGGAAACTCAGGGTCGGCCCTGCACCTAGCTTCACCTACACCTACAGCCTCAAGGAATTCATGTGCCATTACCATAGGGTGCCGGCCGTGCAGTAATTTATCATGTAGGCTATTTAAAACCATAAGTGGATTTGTTAGGATCACTTCACCTCAGCCAAGTGAATTCTCAGAGAAAAACTAATAAAATATTCCTAGAGTATGGCCATTGTCGCTGGGTCAAACTCAACTAACTTCACTTATAAGGGTGAGTGCACTATCCTTCGCCTTTCTTCCCTCATTTATTGGCTCTGTGGTGATCCTAACTCTTCTCCCCTTCATTTTTCACACCCAAGTCCAAGTAGTAACAGTGGTAACAACTACAAAGCTGGTAACAACAATGAAGACTCGTGTATATGTTATTCATTTTTTATTTTCCTTACTCCTATAAATGGTGCCTAGCTGGACCCTTGGCCACCAGTTCCACCTAGCACCTTCCACTTCATTAATAAATAAAAATAAAAAATAAAATAAAGTAAAAAAATTAAAATAAATAAGATTTATAAATATAAATATCATAAATAAGGGTATATATAGATGCCAAATAATTAGCTAACTCGAGTCATGAAGTCCATGATGTTTTATAGAGTGTATTTTATTCACAAACTTTTTGTACTTATAATACCCCCAAAATAATTAACAATTATTTTGAATATGAATAGTATTGCATTATTTTACAACCATATTTATTACTAAATTTTGTCTTGAATAATTGCATATATTATTATTTTTGTCATTTATAATTGCTATTTTAATAATTGAATATATTATTAAATTATATTTACCATTTGTCATTTTATAAATATACACACATACACCACAATACTATATAGCCTACAATTTTTTACCTAGTTGAAGCCTACAATTTTGACTTAGAAAAGGGGTCATATGTAATTATTTAAAACCTAGGGAGTTATGTGTAAAATGTAGGGACACCTAAGCATTTCTACACTCTTCTACACTCTCCCACACTCATCTTATCCTATCCCCAATGCTTGGCCAGCCATACACATCCCCCTCCCTATATAAATGAGGGCATAGTGAAGAAACCCAGTTCATTCTCATTTCCATATTTCATTCATTTCCACACTTTCCATACTTCACTCCATATTCTATTTCACTCATCTGTTCATTCTAATTTTCCCTTAAAAAAATCTAAGAGGCTAATTAAGCAAGAAAAGAAGCAAGCAAGCTAGGAGGAGAAGAGCAAACTAGGAGCTTGAAGATTTCGTCTTGTCTACACTTTGAGGTGAGTGTTCTCCAACTCTCTTGGTTGTTAAAGTGTGTAGTGTATACTATTTTTCTTAATATTGATGGCATGAAATTGTGTGGTGCATATGGAGTATGTTTATTTTGTGAATAGCTTGGAAAATCTGTATTTTTCTTTCTTGAAACTTCACTTCAACTCCGAAAATCATAACTCATGGAATAGATGGAGTTTTGAAATGAAAGTTTTATAGTAGCATCTCACACATAATTTCATAATTTTTGGATAATATTTTCTATTTTTATAATCTGAAGCCAATGTAGGTTGAGCTATGATTCTGTCTAATTTACTACTTCTTCAAAAATTCATCTCTCTAACTATGTAGTATGTCAAGTTAAAAAATTTATGTGATACATGTATGTGTCTAGAACATGCTTACCAAATTTTATGAATTTTGGACATTGTTTAGTATTTTAAATTAATTTTAAACTCATGACTGGTTAGCAGTTTTTAGTTACTGGAATTTTGTACACCTTTCAGTTATTTATTATTTTGGCCTCTTAAATGAAGTATTTTGAGAAAACTCCAAACTAAGAACTTATAGTAGACTCATTGACCTTTTTTTTAGAACCTAAGATATCTAAATTGCAATAAATAGGTGATTATTAATGATTTTTAGAAGTTGCAAGAACTGCATTTTAGACTTGAACTTGCTGTTTTGGGCGTATACAAGTTGACATCTCTTTAGGACTTCTCAATAATCTTAGAAATATTGTTTATTAACTCTAAATTTATGTTATGATATGTAGTGAGTTATGTAAGATTATATTTTAAGTTTGCACATGTAAGTGTGCGATAGAAGGTTTGTATACGTTCAAGTATGAGTAAATGATATATAGTCGTATGTTGGGATGTGCGAGTTGGTATTGTTTGGGTTCGAACAACCCTTGGAATAGATTCAAAATGAGTTCATTAATAGACATTTGTTATATGGTGTTTACCAAGTTTTTGATTGTAGTAGCTCTAGTTTATGTGGCCATTGTTATATGGTGTTTACCAAGTACTCTCCTGTCAAGAGGATACGTGTGGCGGCGTCTCGTCTGGGACGCGTGCGGGCGTGATCTCGACTATTAATTTCTAGAATCTAGTAATAAGAATTGAGAGTAAGGGGATGGACCTCTAGATAACCACTTACGGTTCTATATTGTTTAATGCGAACAGGGAGCAAGAGCAGGACTCTAGGACTCTCAGTGGAGCAGGTGGGACCTGCAGTCACCTTTATATTCGTAACCACTTTTGGGTGAGGTCTAGGAGTGGCGTAGGACCACAGGAGCCGTACGGAATATGACCGGAGAGTGGCATAGGACCACACTGGTCTCGGCATACATAGTGGCATGATCAATAATTTCCGACTGCAAAGGCGAAACTAGACCGAGTGACTGCAACTTACCAGTCACTAGAAGAATGTCAGAAACAGGAAATAGTACGAGGGTAGGATGCATGGCAAGAAATTGAACCTTATCATCTGGAGAATACGAACTTAATTTGGAGAGTATGTAGTATGAAATGCATAAGTTTCCAAATCAAGTTTGCATTAGAGAAAGCATCGTGTGCTTTTTGAGTTTGTGCATTAGAATTTAGATCATGGCATACACCGATTCTTGTGGTTTGATTTTCACATTTTTCTTCTGCATCAAATATTGATTGTTGAGAATTTTGGAGATCACGGGTTTCATACACAGCGTCAATTGCATTCGACTGACGTGCCCACAGTTTGTTAGTTACAGGATTGTTGATCGTAGAGCAGTGGACTCGAGCTGCGGAAAGCATCCAAGTAGAGGATATAAATGTCATATCATTAAGGTAATAAAGTTTTCATTTGAAGCCAAGATTCTGGGGTTAGGAATATCATAGTAAAGAGACACAGCGTCAATTGCATTCGACTGACGTGCCCACAGTTTGTTAGTTACAGGATTGTTGATCGTAGAGCAGTGGACTCGAGCTGTGGAAAGCATCCAAGTAGAGGATATAAATGTAATATCATTGAGGTAATATAGTTTTCATTTGAAGCCAAGATTCTGGGTATGTGTCACGAGCTTCCAGTGTGCGGAACTCGGGACATTACAGTACTGATGCTCTTAGCCTGCATGTAAAATCACTGCCAAAAGGTGGTTTAATTTGCATATGATATGTATGGCACACTAAATTCATTAATACTCACTTAAATGGTAAATATCATGCTTGTAGTGGTAAGTGAAAACATACCTAAACTAAAATTAAGAAATCTAGAAATATTAGTAAGACCAAAAAATACCTCTTTTATCAAATCATATAGGTCTATGAAGCACAGATACGGGTACGAGATGCAGGTATAACACGACACGGATACAAAATACGTGATTTTACAAAAAAGTCGGATACAGGTGCGTTGTAGGTACGTTAAATATAATATATTTTATATTATATATAAATAATTATTTATTTATGTTGTTAAAAATACAAATATTTGAACCATTTTATAAAATTATAAAAATACATTATAATTATGAGCATTTTTAAAGAAAAATATTAATCTAACTATCAAAATATTGGGTATACTTGTTTTGTGTTTGAGCATAACATAAAACATCAATTTTTTAAAATTACACTAGGACTCCAAACATTTATTTAAACATAATTGTGTACAAAAGTTGAAAAAAATGTGTTTAAAAATTGGATACTCCTTAGGTACGCACCCGGGTGTACCCAAGGAGTATCAGCACCCAATACGCACCCGATACGGATACGTTGGGCATTTGGAAGTACCCGTGCTTCCTAGATATAAGTAATCAGCTGGGCCAAAAAATACATATTTTATCATATATTGTCAAAATTTGTATTATATTAGTCAAAGCGTCACATAACGACCAATGCCCTGAACCATGACAAAGATATTGTCCATGAAAAACAAAAGTTAATCAATCAATATTCAAATTTTGTACACAGGCGTAATTTGCATCTAACCAAATAATTGATCCTTAACTCCTCATATTTCTCCCTTCATAGAAATTCATTTGGAACCCCCATAATGTACTCATTTAACTAGGACAAATGTTCAAATTTGACAATAACTAGAAGTGCACAACTGGAACCACTCGGTTAGGAAAAATATCTTTAACGGATCAAATATATTTTTCCTCAAATTTTAATGTTGAAGGTAGTTTTAAAGCCCGGCTATAGGATTTCTAAAGCTATCAAGCAAATGGGGCATGGAAGTAATTTCATCAAAACATCAAAAAGTTTCACGTAACTACCCGGTGTTGTTTAACTTGGACATGGTAATAGTTGTTCGTTTAATCCTCGAGTGTCAGGTCCCTACAAATCTACTATCCACCAAAAAACATAGATACAACATTCAACACCAGTTTCCTGTAATATTTCCTTTTATTTTAGAGTTTCCACTGAAAGTGGTTCTTAAAGTCCTTACTAACCAATCTATTCTCCGAAAAATGATGGAATATTTATCAAAGCATTGATAATGAGCAAACAACCAACTTCACTATGACCATTAGTTAAGAGTCATTGCTTGTCAAATAGAATGTGCATGACTGCAAACACAATCCCAACTAAAGTTACAAGATTATGATTCCCTCAGGTTAACAGGTTCCCTTTATTTAAAAGTTGCAAGTTGTGACTCAAGTTGTGACTCAAGTTGCATGCAGGAGGCCCCCACTCAATTTTAAAATTAGTATTAAGACCTCGGTATCAAGTGTTGAACAATTACTGTATATGTGAAACGTATAAAATATTCGAAAACAGAAACAAATTATAGTTCAATACAGGGGGAATGGGATTCCTTTATATTTCACCTAAGAACCTGGGTTGAGTCGCAAATTTTTTTTCCCTTTTTGAATGAGTGTCTCTGTGTGTCTGTGCGTGCCTCCTTCAATTTTTAATTGGAATGAGACATTTCTTTCACAAATTTAAAAATTTAGTAAGAAATAAAAAAAGAGCATGGGAAGATGAAGAGGAATTTTTTTTGAAACTTTGAAGAGGCTAATTTGTAATGGATTGTTTATGATCTATATAATGTAGTAGCAACTGTAGTGCACATGTTTGCCTACAATCCACTCAGTAGCACAACCCCAACTATCTAGTTACACTAGTAGAGATATGATGCACAAACTTTCAAAAAACATTATTTTATTACACCCACAGTGAGCTAAAACCCTTTGTCCATCACTATATGCAATTACTTTATTGGTTCATTGATGTACTACTAGGAAGCACGGGAACTTCCAAACGCCCAACGTACCCGTGTCGGGTGCATATCGGGTGTCGATACTCCTTGGGCACTTCCGGGTTCATACCCAAAGGGTATCCAATTTTTAATACATTTTTGCAACTTTTGGACACAATTATGTTGAGATAAATCACAAATATTTCGGGCCTTAGTGTAATTTCAAAAACTTGATGTTATATGTTAAGCTCAAGCACAAAACAAGTATAACCAATGTTTTGATAGTTAGATTATCAATTTTTTTCTCCCAAAATGCTCATAATTATAAAATATTCTTATAATTCTATGAAATGATTCAAATATTTGCATTTTTAGCAAAATAAATAAATAAATATTTATTTATATATATAATATAAAATATATTATATTTAACGTACTCATCAATGCACCTGCATCCTACTTTATTATAAAATTGCGTATCCCCATACTCGTGTCGTGTTGTACCTGCACTCTGTACCCGTATTTGTGCTTCATAGATGTACTGCATAACATGGTAACAAATTCAAAGGTTCTCCATCTAATAATGCCTACTTATCAAGGGTGGAGTCAAGAGGTCCAGCTGCACCCACTGGATTCTTAGAGGTCTTTAAGTAGTAGGGATGGACTGTTAGGAGTGTGGCCTCGAATACACGTAGGCACGAGTTGAAGTTGGAAAAGAAAAAGAGAAGACACGAGTAGCGAAGAGAACGCAGCAATGCAGAAGAAGCAGGAAAAATAGAAGGAAGCCAAATCAAAGGAAGTCAATGTGGTGTTAATTAAAAAAGACGAGTTATGCTTAGCAACTGGGAATGAGTTGTGTAGCGCCCCGAGATCCACACACTGGGAGCTCGTGACACTTACCCAGAATCTTTACTTCAATGAGTACACAACACAGAAAAATTACAGGAAATTAGAAACTTACATTGCACATGGACACTTTATACTACACCTGGATGCTTTCCGCAGCACGAGTCCTCCGCTCCACGATCAGCAATCCTGCAATTAGCAAACTGTGGGCGCGTCAGTTGAATACAACTGACGCAACGCGGATGAAAACCACAATCTCCAAAATCCTCAACAATCAATATTTGATGCAAAAGAAAAGAAACGTGAAAATCAAACCACAAGTGTTCGTGTATGTCATGTTCTAGATTCTAATCCGCAATTCATATGCACACCGTGCTCTTAATCTAATGCAAACTTGATTTGGAAACGTATGCATCCCATACTACATACTCCCCAAATCGTGTTCGTATTCTCCAGATAATAGGGTTCAATCCCTCGCCATGCATCCTACTCTTGTACTCCTTCCTGTTTTTGACATTCATCTAGTGAATGGTAGAGTTTGCAGTACGTGCGGTCCATTTCCGCTCCTGCAGTCGGATCGTGGTCCTTCTCCACTCCGAACGGCAGTGTCACCCTGTTCGTTCAGATCGTGGTCCTTCTCCACTCCGACAGGATCGTGGTCCCTCTCCATTCCCGGTCAGGCCGGTGATCATCAGCTCTGCTGGAATCATGGTCCTTCTCCACTCCTGCCCCTACCAAAGTTATCATGAACATAAGCCGAATCGATAGGGCCACCCCTACTCCGCCCAGAGACTTAGAGTCACACTCTTGCTCCTTGTTCGTATTGATAACCCAAAACATAGACGGAAACTTAAGAGTCCCTCTCCTAAGTTCCGACAGGAATTGTGACTTACGTCTGCATCCCGTTCATATCACTAAATCCAAGAAATTAACAGTCGAGACCACGCCGCACGTGTCCCAGACGAGACGACGCCGCACGTGTCCCTTTGACAGGTGAGTAGTACATGCCCAACTAATGTCTGTCCTTACCAATCATTCTAGTTTAATTTCTCAATTCACCAACTCAACAAGTCTCATCTAGATTTAATTGGGTTCAACTTAGCTTCCAATCATGCTACGAGGTTGGCCCAACATGCACCACACTAGTGCACTTAATGTACACAAAAACATTACCATATGTAAATTTTCAAGTATGCATACCCGCATACACAAGCATACGACATTCCATCAATCACCGTATTCATGCCTACAATCTCTTCTATGCAACCAATAGTTCTTTACTACAATCTACTTAACTTTATCATGGGTTTCTAATTAGCTAAGCATGCAACTACAACTACTAGGCATATTACTACAAGTGTGTAGTTTCATGCAATCACATCAATTTAATCATGTGAGGAGTAATCTTTTCTACTACATTATAACTAAGCTTACTAACTCATTAGTAGCTTACTAATACAATGTTAGTAGCTCACTAACACAAAACTAGTAGTTTATTAACAATGTATATTTACTAACCATAAACAATTGGTTAGCAATTGGGTTACTACGAGATCAGGTCTACATTTCTAACTTTCTAACTTCTCACTATCATGGCATTCTACCATTCTATTCTACTAATTCACTACCATACTAACATATTAACTTACTAACTTATACTAATCATTTCAACTAAGCTTACTAACATTATTAGTACAATGCTAAGAGCTTACTATCAATGTAAATTTACTAATCAAGATACTAACTTGCTAATAAAAAGGGACTTTAAACATCCAAGCATGAAAATTTTAATTAGACAATTTACTCTACAACATCTCAAAATCATATCTTTACACTTATACTATCATTCTTAACACTAAGAACAAATCTTTATTTATTCACTAGTATATTTATGCATATAAAATTCACACAAGTAAACACTCACTACAATTTCTAGCAAGCATCAATCATTCATTCCATATATGAAGAAAAATAATAATAATAATAACACGAGGTATGAAGAATACCCACTACAATTTCTAGCAAGCATCAATCATTAAATTCATAATTTGAACACAAAAGGAATGGAGAATACCCACTTTTGTTTGCTTAGTGAAAAGTCTTCAATTTCCTTCTCCTCCTTGCTTCTTCTTGATCCTTCCTTGACTTCTTGCTCCCATTCAAAAGTAGTTGTAGAGTAGTATAGTAGTAGTAGTAGTAGGTAGTAAGAGTAGGAGTAGTGAAGTAGTTGTAGTAGTAATAGTTGAAGTAGTAGTAAGTAGTAGTAGTTGTGAAGTAGTAGGTAGTAGAAAAAGTAGTAGTAATTGTTGTGGAAGTAGTAAAGTAATAGTAATAGTAGTAAGTAGTAGTAGATATATAAAAAAAAGAGTAGAAAGAAGCTGCTGTTGCTGGTCGGCAGTGAAAAAAAACAGAGAAGAGAGAAGGAAAAGTGTGGGAGAGTAAGTAGTAGTAGATGGAGTAGTATATGTTAAGTACATAGGTATATATATAGAAAAATGGGGAAAAGCACAGCTGTGCTGCTGCTGGCTGCCTGCAGAAAGAAAGGAAAAGAGAGAAGGAGAGGAGTGTGGAAGGGTGTAGAAGGCTTAGGTGTCCCTACTTTTTGCACATAACCCCTCAAACTTTATGAAATTGCACTTAAGCCCTAAATCATATTGGATTTGGCTTAAGAAAGAAGGTGTTGGGCTTTTTAAAAAAAATCAAGTTGGGCTTTTTAAAAGAAAACATACTAGTTTCTTTAAAAATATAACTATACTAACATAAAATTAATAGTGTAGTGCATGAAAAAATGATAATAGTAATGTCAATGCATATACATATACATATATATACATATATATATATATAACAATGTATATATATATATAGTAAGAATTTTCGGGGTATTACAAGTTGGACACGCGAGATTAATGTATTGATTCGGGAGCATCTTTTCATTGCACTTCGAGGAGAGAGTGATTTGAGGACTACAGAGAGTGTTCTTTCAGAGATGTGATCATGGAGAACGGTTAGAGGTGTCCTGTAAGAGAGGTTGGTAATAAAGCCAATAATGATCAGAATATTGTCTTGCAGGAGACAAAACATGTTCCAGACTCGAAGAAAAATCTTATCTCGATAGGAAGGCTAGACAAAGAGGGTTTGTCAACTACATGTGGTAGTGAGGAGTGGTGTATAGTTGCAGGTTCAAGGGTGATAGCAAGATAAAAGCATGAGGGAATGTTATATTTGCTTAGATCAATGAGGAGCATTTCTCCTGTAGTTGACACTCAGCCGGGATAGAGTAGTAGGTTGTGTGAGGTGCAACCAAGTTCTTTCAGTTGTGGGGCAGATTCAGAGGAGGTTGCATATCTAGTGGGAACTGCTGATGATGAGAGGGATCCTAGAAAGCAAGATGTTGCGGTGAGGGTTCTTTGTGATATGACAGAAGAAGCTTCAAGTCACTCTTGTGAGGTAGAGCACTGGTATCGATACGCGGGGTGATATCAATGAGTGTAACAAAAATGAGGTTGTGGGGGTTGAGCAATCTGCGAATTTTGAAAAGGTGTCGTCAACGAAGACTTCTAGTGCAGCGAGTGTATTGAGAGGCTTTGAACCATATCCGGGGTTAATGAAGATTATGTGAATTGGAGTCTTGTAACACGGAATCCAACACGGGAGGTTGTTTCTCCGTTATTCTTACCTTATGTGATTGGTGGGGCACATTTTTCATGAGCCTATAAGGGATGGTTAGTGCACTCCACATGGTCGACTGGGGGAAGTGCTCTTCATGAGAGTGGGAAGTACTTGGGTCTTTCAGAGTTGTGGGAGACTGGCATAGATAATGCGACGTAAAGATACAATAACTTTGAAGCATTGTGTATTTGGTCCAAATGAGATATTGTTAGGTGGCACAAGTTGAAGTTGGAGGAAAAGAATAGAAGATATCAAGCAGCGAGGAGAATGCAGCAATGCAACATGAGGAGAAAGGCAACTGAAAGAATTGCAGTCGACCGTAACAGGGTGCGATCGACCGACCTTGGCTGTTGTCGTTCCACATTGGGACGGTCGACTGTGCAGTCCTCGGGTCTTGGCGAGACTCATTGCAGTCGACCGCAAATGGATGCGGTCGATGGCGAGCAACGTTGTATGTTATTTGGGCTGACATGTTTTGGATCCAATAAATTGTATTTGTGTATATCTTTTAGGGTTTGCTTGGGGGCTATAAATATAATAATAGATGTGAACTCTATGGTGCATCAAGTGATCAAGGTGAGCCGTTATCATTGTACAACTTCAAGAGGGATGAATGTCGAATGCTTTAAAGGTGAAAGAGAGAGATTGAGAGTTGTAATCTCTTTGTAATCTTTGTACTTCATAGGGAATAAGAAATATTGGTCATGTCTGCATATTATTGTGTTCGTGTTATTATGCTAGGTAGTTAAAATCAGTTTTGGGAACTAATCGGTTTAGGAGTGATTAGTGATTAATCGGTTAATCGGAAAATAACCGGGGATTAAATCGAAAAAAATCATTTTATACATACATACATACATATATATATATATATGTCAATGCTCCATTGCAAATGCAAATGTTGTGAAAACGCGTGAAAACCACCTAGGCCGTTGTTGGGAACAACGGCCTAGGTTATAAACATAAGACGTCGTTGGATTCCAACAACGGCTTATGTTATAACCTAGGCCGCTGTTGGGAACAACAGCCTAGGTTATAACATAAGCCTAGGTGGTTTGCAATGGAGCATTGTCCATATATATATATATATATATATATATATATATACTAGATTTTCCCGTGGGCACGTGCCTTAACCCGTCGTTTCCAAGAATGGGTTAAGGCAAAATTCCTTTTGTTTTAGATCTGTATACTCCATCTTCTTCATTCGATTTCTCCCTACTCTCTCTCGTTTCTTCCGGAACCCAAAGCCACTCTCTCCAAAATCGTGAGCTTCTAACTCCGGCAACTCCTCTCTCACTTCCCTCCTCTGTCATTCTGACTACTCTCTCTCTCTTCCGTCCGTTGCTCCCCAAGCCAGAAAATCCTAACCCACAAACCTCTCCTCCGTTCGCTCCTCCACCGCCGTCCGCTCCTCCTCTTCCATTCCCATATAATCTCTCTCTCCCAGTCTCTACTCCAAACATCGAAAGCCAACTCTCTCATCCCAAATCAAAACCCTAGTTCGGCCACAAGATCTACATTGCCGAAATTTGCAGTTATTTAGTAAGTTAATGACAAAATTTTTGCCTTAGTAGTTGTATTTGTGTTGATTTTTAATTTTCTTTTGGTCGCTTTCCAATAATTTAGAATATATTAAAATTGCCTAAAAATTTTGTAGATGTAGAACTTTGTAGTCGTAGTTGTTGTGATGAATTTACACGGTGCAATTGTAGTCGTGGTTGTTGTTGATCGCTCGATGATATTGTAGATTGAGTCGTATTTATAATCGCTTTGTATATACTAAATTACTTAGAAAAATTTTAGTGCGGTTAGACTAGAAAACCGTGCAACAACCTCCAAAAAATACGAAACTTTGCGAGTAAGTTGGTCTCACGTAGCACAAACCACCCCAACTTGTAGAAGTGAGTTTCGACTCACGGTTCGAAAGATATGGCTGTGTATCACTTATGGCTAAAAAAAACTAACTAAAGCGGTACACGGCCGTATCTCGCAAACCATGACTCGAAACTCACTTCTACAAGTTGGGGGTGGCTTGTGTTACGTGAATTCGACCAACGTGCAAAGTTTTATAATTTTTTGATGCCGTTTGTGCGGTTTTTCCACGTTCATCGCACAAGAAGTAAATGACTTTAAACTTTTTTCGTGCGGTTAGACTTAAAAACCCTGCAAACGACCTCTAAAAAATACAAAACTTGCGAGTAGATTGGTCTCACATAGAACAAGCCATCCCAACTTGTAGAAGTGAGTTTCGACTCACGGTTCGAGAGATACAGCCGTGTATCACTTATGGTTATAAAAAACTAAATAAAGCGGTACACGGACGTATCTCGCAAACCGTGACTCGAAACTCACTTCTACAAGTTGGGGTAGCTTGTGTTATGTGAATTCGACCAACTTGCAATGTTTTATAATTTTTGGATACAGTTTGTGCGGTTTTCTCGCGTTCATCGCATAAGAAGTAAATGACTTAAAACTTTTTAGTGCGGTTAGACTTAAAAACCCTGCAAATGACCTCTAAAAAATACAAAACTTTGCGAGTAGATTGGTCTCACGTAGCACAAGCCACTCCAACTTGTAGAAGTGAGTTTCGACTCACAGTTCGAGAGATACGACCGTATATCGCTTTTGGTTTAAAAAAAAGCCAAATAAAGCGGTACACGACTGTATCTCGCAAACTGTGACTCGAAATTTGCTTCTACAAGTTGGGGTGGCCTGTGTTATTTGAATTCGACCAAGTTGCAAAGTTTTATAAATTTTGGATGTTATTTGTGCGGTTTTCTTACGTTCATCCAACAAGAAGTAAATGACTTAGAACTTTTTTAGTACGGTTAGACAAGAAAACCCTGCAAACGACCTCCAAAACATATGAAACTTTGCGAGTAGGTTGGTCTCACCTAGCACAAGCCACCCCAACTTGTAGAAGTGAGTTTCGACTCAAGGTTCGAGAGATACAGCCGTGTAACGCTTTTGGGTTAAATAAAAAACCAAAATAAAGCAGTACACGGCCGTATCTCGCAAACCGTGACTCGAAATTCGCTTCTATAAGTTTGAAATTCGCTTCTATAAGTTTGGGTGGCTGTGTTACGTGAATTCGACCAAGTTGCAAAGTTTTATAAATTTTTGATGCCGTTTGTGCGGTTTTCTCACGTTCATCGCACAAGTAAATGACTTCGAACTTTTTTAGTGCACTTAGACTAGAAAATCCTCCAAACGGGTTCCAAAAAATACGAAATTTTGTGAGTAGGTTGGTCTCACCTAGCACAAGCCACCTCAACTTGCAGAAGTAAGTTTCGACTCACGGTTCGAGAAAACCCTGCAAACGACCTCTAAAAAATACGAAACTTTGCGAGTAGGTTGATCTCACCTAGCACAAACTACCCCAACTTGTAGAAGTGAGTTTCGACTCAAGGTTCGAGAAATACGGTCGTGTATCGCTTTTGGTTTAAAAAAAACCAAATAAAGCGGTACACGGCCGTATCTCGCAAACTGTGACTCAAAATTTGCTTCTACAAGTTAGGGTGCCTTGTGTTACGTGAATTCGATCAAGTTGCAAAGTTTTATAAATTTTAGATGCCGTTTGTGCGGTTTTCTCACGTTCATCGAACAAGAAGTAAATGACTTAGAACTTTTTTAGTGCGGTTAGACTAGAAAACCCAGCAAACGACCTCTAAAAAATACGAAACTTTGCGAGTATGTTGGTCTCACCTAGCACAAACTACCTCAACTTGTAGAAGTGAGTTTCGACTCAAGGTTTGAGAGATACGGCCGTGTATCGCTTTTGGGTTAAAAAAATCAAAATAAAGCGGTACACGGCCGTATTCGCAAACCGTGACTTGAAATTCGCTTCTACAAGTTGGGGTGGCTTGTATTACGTGAATTCGACCAAGTTGTAAAGTTTTATAAATTTTTGGATGCCGTTTGTGCGGTTTTCTCAGGTTCATCGCACAAGTAAATGACTTAGAACTTTTTAGTGCGCTTAGACTAGAAAACCCTCCAAACGAGTTCCAAAAAATACGAAATTTTGCGAGTAGGTTGGTCTCACCTAGCACAAGTCACCCCAACTTGTAGAAGTGAGTTTCGACTCACGGTTCGAGAGATACGACTGTGTATCGCTTTTGGTTAAAAAAACCAAATAAAGTAGTACACGGCCGTATCTCGCAAACCGTGACTCGAAACTCACTTCTACAAGTTGGGATGATTTGTGTAACGTGAATTCGACCAAGTTGCAAAGTTTTGTAAATTTTGGATGTCATTTGTACGGTTTTCTCACGTTTCTCGAATAATAAGTAAATAAAGTTAGAAATTTTTTTTCACATCCCGTAACGGTTCGTGGCCCTAATTGTTCTGTTTTTTATCTTAGATATGGACAGTCTTGAAGAAAGTTCCGTTGCCAGAGAAAAAAATGTTCGTGCACAAGAAGTAGGTGAATTTCGGCCGCATGTTGACGAGCACCTAAAACCGAAGACAGGTATAACGTTTCATATTTTAGAGGAAGCGGAGAAATTTTGTTCATCATATTGTAAATGAGCGGGTTTCGCTATGCGTAAGGGTGAAAATAAATACAAGGGGACTGATGTAGTAGATAAATCATATGTATGTAATAAGGCCGGGGAGTCACCGAATAATCCTAATGAAGCTAGACAAGGAACTACTTCTAGAACGGGTTGCAAAGCTTTCGTTCGTATAAAACTAAACTCACAAAGTAATTCCTGAATTATTTATTCATTTAATGAACCACTCAATCACGAATTTACTTCACCCGGTAGACGTCACTTGCTGCCTCGAAACCGTGTATTGTCAAATTCAGATAAAAAAGTGATTGATCAACTTACCGAAGCTGATGTCCCTATATGCAAACAAATGTTTTTTTCGAAGGTGCAAGTGGAGGTAATGAGACAATTGGGTTCACTGAAACCGATGTTAGAAATCGAAGGAGAGACGAGATGGAAGATTTGAAAAGACATGACGGGCAAATGCTAATTGAGTTCTTTGAATCGAAAAAGGAGACTGATCCTTTATTTTTTTATGATTACCAATGTGATCCCGAAGGGCGATTGTCTCATTGTATTTGGGTGGATGGTATCGTTAGGAAGAATTATGAACTATTTGGGAATGTAGTTTGCTTCAATGTCACCTACAACACGAACCAATACGGAATGTTATTCGTACCATTTGTTGGAGTGAACCATCATTGGCAATCAATCTTCCTAGGTTGTGGGTTGATTCCAAATGAGAAGGCATCCTCATTTGAGTGGTTCTTTGAAAAGTGGTGAGTAATGTCTTACGATTCGTGCAATATCGTAACAGATGAGGATCGTGGAATCAGTGCTGCAATTAATAAAGTTTTCTCAATCACTGACCATAGATATTGCATTTGGCATATTTTGGATAAGTTACCGCATGAGGAGCGTATATCGAATAACATCGATGAGTTTAGGAATGCTTTAAAGAGTATCATCTATACGACGGAATATAAAACTGAATTTGAAGAAAAGTGAAAAATTTTGATTTCGCAATACAAACTTGAGAATAACAAATGGTTGAACGATAAATTTGAAATTCGCGAGAAATGGGCTCCCGTCTATGCAAAAGATTCATTTTGGGGTGGCATGTTGAGTACCCAACGAAGCGAATCGCTACATTCATCCTTGAAGCAACATACCAATAAGAAATACTCATTACATGAATTTGCCGTCATCTTTGACCGAAACCTAATAAAACAAAGACACGAGGAACTTAAAGAAACTCATCGTAATCGTGAGGAGAGACCAAAATTGAAGACCGAATGGGCGATAGAGGAACAAATGGCGGGGACATACACTTTGAAGATTTTCTACAAATTCTAACAAGTGCAAAAAGCTTATTACTTAATGTGAATTTCATTGCCGCTATGGATACACCGGATAGTACAGCTTTTTCTGTGACGCTTTGTGGAAACTCAGAACCGGAGAGGGTGCTTTCTTTTAGCAAACTCCATCAAATGGCTAAATGTCCGTGTTCCATGTATGAATTCATAGGCATTCCATGCAAACATCTATTAGTGGTTCTTCGGTTCACCGATCACACCGCACTACCGGAGCAATATATTTGTAGACGATGGACCCGGAATCAGTTGACAAGAAACAGTACACCTGTTCCCAATAGTATGGGCAACAATTTTGTCTCTCATTATTGTGAATTGAGTCAGCACTCAAGACAGTTGGTCGGTCTTGGTTGTTCTTCCGAAGGGACGTACAAGTACATGCTCGACCACATGTTTAAGGGCATTGAAGGCGTTTCTCACATTCAATCCGAGAATAGCACACACCGCAAAGGTAGCGCACAACCGGAAAGTGGTGGACATGCACATGCACCGGTGGGGGACCCTGTAAATGCACTACAAAGGAAAGGCCTAAAGGAAAGAAGTTGAAGTCCATAAGAGAATCCTAAAAAACAAAGAGACCAAGACTTTGCAGGACATGCCTTCGTGTCGTATGTCACGATTCACGAAATTGCCCAAAAAATATGGCTAGGTAATATATCTGAGACTAAGTATATATTAATTTGACTCAATCAATCTTAACTTATTGTTGACCAACTCATTCTTCTCATTTATTTAGTGGATCGGTAGCATATGAAGAAGATCCAACGGGTGAAGAGAGTGATGACGATGAAGGTGAAGATTCGTGCTAAGGTAATTTTCGTACTATGTAGGTCATATTAAACTTGAATACCTTTATTACTAATTTCAATTGATGAGAAGACAATTATTCATTTCTACAATTCTTTATTTTTTTTGTAGGTCTGGAATGAAAGTTGATCGTGTCGATGGAGGGCGTCAATCATCAAAAAGTTTTAAACTTTTGATTGTATATATGCTCAAGTAAATGTATTTGAGTTTATAAGTAGATTTTTGGTGTATGTAATTTGCAATAGTGTATCAAATTTGGCGAAAATAGTGAATGATCGATGATAATGGTATGTGATTGTCATGTGAATGTTGTTATTGTAATTGGTTTGAGAATGTTTAAATATGATGATATTGGTGAACTTTGTGTATGTTTGAATGATATAAAATCTTCAAATTTGAAATTTGTCAACTGTTTGAGATGGTATATATATGTCGTAGGTGTTTTTATTTTTTTTATTTTTTTCCCACTTAACCTGTTAACGGTAATAACGGGTTAGGTTGATCGAAAATATGTAAATAATTGATCGTTGGAAGATGAAGTTCTGCCAATAACTCAACTTAACCCGTTATTGGAGATGACGGGTTAAGTACACTTGGAAAATTTTGACAGTGTTTTTGTCTTTAGGGAAGAAAACTTGCACAAAATTCATCTTGACGAGTTGAAGTTCTGCCAATATCTTCCAACTTAACCCGTTATTGGCGATGACGGTTTAAGCTCACTTAACCCGTCATCAGGAATGACGGGTTATGTTTGAATATTTCCCCAGTGTACTTGTATATGTGGATGAAAACTTGTTCGTTCGTGGAACTTCAATTTCCCTAGTGTACTTGTATATGTGGATGAAAACAATTTCATAATATATTTTTTTACAAAAAATTTCTTCAATTTTTTGGAAAATACAATCTCTTCATAAAAAATTATATAATCAACGAGCGAAACAAATTGGAAACTCCATATGATCTTTTAAAGTAAATAAATAAAGATTTAACATAATTCTTCATAAACATTGAATTCGATTTAAGAGTTATAGTGTCAGAGGGTTAGGACTAGGGTTGGAGGGTTATAGTAGGGTTAGAGTATTTCGTAGGGTTATGGCAATATATTTTTTATGAATTTTTAATGTTTACATTTTTCAACTATATTATTTAGTTTGATAATGTATTTTTAATATATTTTTACAAGATTTAAAACAATTTCATAATATTTTTTTATAAAAAAACTTCTTCATTTTTTTGGAAAATACAATCTCTTCATAAAAAATTATATAATCAACTATCCAAACAAATTGGAAACTCCATATGATTTTTTAAAGTAAATAAATAAAGATTTAACATAATTCTTCATAAACATTGAATTCGGTTTAAAAGCTATAGTGTCAGAGGGTTAGGGCTAGGGTTAGAGGGTTATAGTAGGGTTAGAGTATTTCGTAGGGTTGTAGTATTTTGTAGGGTTATGGCAATATATTTTTTATGAACTTTTAATGTTTACATTTTTCAACTATATTATTTAGTTTGATCATGTATTTTTTAAATATTTTTACAAGATTTGAAACATTTTCATAATATATTTTTTTTAACAAAAAACTTCTTAAATTTTTTGAATAATACAATCTCTTCATAAAAAATCATAAAAAGTTATGAGGGTTAGTGTAGGATTACAGACAGGGTTCTACTTTTTTATATATGAACTTTATTGTTTATATTTTTGAAACATATTATTATTTTGTTTTAAATTTTTTTTAAAAATTTCAAGAATGAAAACATGTAATGTTTCTTTTTTAAATATTATTATTCATGAGTTAAGTGGGAATATTTTTTAAAAAACAAAAACACTTGTATTTTTTGAAAATAAATTCTCTGCATAAAAATTTATATACTGAATTTTTCAGATATGGTTAGGGCTAGGGTTAGAGGGTTATGGCAAGGGTTAGTGTAGCGTTACAAATAGGGCTCGTCTTGGAGCACTAGTTATAATTTGTATGTAATTCTCTTTGTGGATTCTTTACAAGATGAAGTACTGCCGACTTCTTCCTACTTTACCCATTATTGGGAATGACGAGTTAAGTAGGGTTATTTTTCCAGTTCTATTTGTTGTTTGTGGATGAAAATTCAACTTCACAAAACGAGCACATTCACAGCAATTTCCCCCAATTACATATCACACCAATTCATTCACATAAATAAAAACTAAGATCACAACAAAAATATTCACAACAATCTATATAATAAAACACAAAGAAAACCATCAAGTGGCTCTCCTTCAATCCCTCCAAAATCAAATGCTCAGATCTAACCTCACAAAACACATCTTCCCACCAAAAATTTCCCCCCAAAACTCAAATTCAATTCCCACCCAAAACAACTCCTTTATTTATTTAATTATTTCTCTCTCTCTTTATATATCTCTACTATTATAATGGAAGAAGGGGTTAGTGTCATCTGTCATTGTTGTCATTTTGAAGCCAACACGTGCAGCGCACGTGTTGACAAAATGACCCACTTTGGTAAATATTTTCGAAAGTGGACAAGTTTGGTAAATATTTTCGGAAGTGGATCGGTTTGGAAATTATTTTCTTTTTATCCTTTTCATAAACCCTTCAATTTTCCCCACGTGCACGTGTGCACGTGTATGGTACTAGTATATATATATATACATACATATATATATATATATATATATATGGAAACATAGACTTTTATTTACAACTAATTATTGTCATACTATTCAAACTTGAGCTACATAATTATTGATTTACTGTTTACAAGGCTTTTCATAAGCAGTACCATTCTGAAGACGTGTCATAGGCACGTGCCCACGGGAAAATCTAGTATATATAATACGATGGATAATATCACAACAATTTTAAAGCAAAAATCTCAACAATTTTCACATCAATTTAACAACGCCAAACTTTGCAAATATCAAAACAATTCATTCAACTACATTTGTGGAATTATCTCAAGTAGCAATTCCAACATATTCATTACAAAATATTCATCTCAAGTAGCAATTTAAGCTTAGTTGATACGGGTTACATCCATTTATCTATTATCAATAAACAAAGCGAAAATGTGGGGAGAAAAACGCACAAATGACAACGAAAAATAGCAATACTTTGCAACTTGGTCCAATTCACGTTACACAAGCCACCCCAACTTGTAGAAGCGAATTTCGAGTCACGATTTGCAAGATACAGCCATGTACAGCTTTATTTGGGTTTTTTTAAAACCAAAAGCGATACACGGCCGTATCTCTCGAACCGTGAGTCGAAACTTACTTCTACAAGTTGGGCTGACTTGTGCTAGGTGAGACCAACCTACTCGTAAATTTTCATATTTTTTGGAACTCGTTTGGAGTGTTTTCTAGTCTAAAGCGCACTAAAAAAGTTTTAAGCCATTTACTTATGCGATAAACATGAGAAAACCGCACAAACGGCATCCAAAATTTATAAAAATTTGCAATTTGGTCGAATTCACGTAACACAAGCCACCCCAACTTGTAGAAGCGAATTTCGAGTTACGGTTTGCGAGATACGACAGTGTACCGCTTTATTTTAGTTTTTTTACCCAAAAGCGATACACGGCCGTATCTCTCGAACCTTGAGTCGAAAGTCACTTCTACAAGTTGGGATGGCTTGTGCTAGGTGAGACCAACCTACTCGCAAAGTTTCGTATTTTTTGGAGATCGTTTACAAGGTTTTCTAGTCTAACCGCACTAAAAAGGTTCTAAGTCATTTACTTGTTGTTCGATGAACGTGAGAAAACCGCACAAACGGCATCCAAAATTTATAAAACTTTGCAACTTGGTTGAATTCACGTAACACAAGCCACCCCAACTTGTAGAAGCGAATTTCGAGTCACAGTTTGCAAGATACGACCGTGTACCGCTTTATTTGGTTTTTTTTAAAACCAAAAGCGATACACGGCCGGATCTCTAAACCGTGAGTCGAAACTCACTTCTACAAGTTGGGGTGGCTTGTGCTACGTGAGACCAACCTAATTGCAAAGTTTCGTATTTTTTGGAGGTCATTTGAAGGGTTTACTAGTCTAACCGTACTAAAAAAGTTCTAAGTCATTTACATCTTATACGAGGAACGTGAGAAAACTGCACAAACGGCATCCAAAATTTATAAAACTTTGCAATTTGGTCAAATTCACGTATCACAAGCCACCCCAACTTTTAGAAGTGAGTTTCGACTCACTGATGGAGAGATATGGCCGTGTACCGCTTTATTTCTTTTTTTTAACCAAAAGAAATACACGGCCGTTATTTGGTTTTTTTAACCAAAAGCGATACACGGCCGTATCTCTCTAACCGTGAGTCGAAACTCACTTCTACAAGTTGGGGTGGCTTGTGCTACGTGAGACCAACCTAACTGCAAATTTTCGTATTTTTTGAAAGTCATTTAAAAGGTTTTCTAGTCTAACCGCACTAAAAAAGTTATAAGTCATTTACTTATACGAGGAACGTGAGAAAACCGCACAAACGGCATCCAAAATTTATAAAACTTTGCAACTTGGTCGAATTCACGTAGCACAAGCCACCCCAACTTGTAGAAGTGAGTTTCGACTCACGGTTGGAGAGATACGGCCGTGTACCGCTTTATTTGGATTTTTTTAACCAAAAGTGATACACGGCGTATCTCTCCAACCGTGAGTCAAAACTCACTTTTACAAGTTGGGGTGGCTTGTGCTACGTGAGACCAACTTACTCGGAAAGTTTCGTATTTTATGGAGGCCGTAAAGCAAAGAATTCTACATCTACAAATTTTTAAAGTCTTTGGGCACTTGAATATATTAATACGAAATGTAGACTTTTTTGGGCACTTAAATATATTAAAAGTCTTCTCAATTCTACATCTACAAATTACTAAGACAAAGAATTTTTTGGGCACTTGAATATATTAAAAGTCTTCCTAATTCTACATCTACAAATTACGAATTTTTTTGGTACTTTCTAAATAATTTAGTATGGAAAAATTGAAAAATCAACACAAATAAAACTACTAAGGCAAAGAATTAGTCAATACCTTAAAAAATAACTCTGAATTTAGCCATTGTAGGTGTTGTGGCCGAACTAGGGTTTCGATTTACTTTCAAAGATGGGATGAGAGAGTTGGGTTACGATGTTTGGAGTATAGATTGGGAGAGAGAGATTGTATGAGAATGGAAGAGGAGGAAGAGCGGACGGAGGAGGATGAGCAAACGGATGAGGAAAGGTTTGTGTCTGGATTAGGGTTAGGGTTTTCTTGGGTTTGGGTTCGGCCAGAAACGAGATAGAAAGTGGGGAGAGATTAAGAGAAGAAGATGGTGTATACAGATCTAAAAAATAAAAGTATGCCTAAGAGCATCCACAGTCGCGATTGTTAGAAAATGCATATAGCATTTTGCCTCTTTTGCTACAGTCGTCGAATGGTATTTTATAGCAATTTAATTTAAAATAATAAAAATCCCATATCAGACAGAGTTTGAAGTTGCGTCAGAGGATTTTAAGTATTTTTTAATAGGTACACGGAACTTCACTTTGCGTCGGACGAGGGGGGGAAAAAAGAGGTAATTGAACAGACGCAAATTCACTTTGCGTCCGACAATTCCGCAAGTGAGGGACGCAACTAGAAGTTGTGTCCAACGGGTTGCTTCATTTTAGTTTTTTTAATTACGAAATATTGTTTTTTGGGAGGGACGCAACTAGAAGTTCCGTCTGACTATTAAAATAATATTATTTTTAGAGCGACACAACTTCAAGTTGCGTCGTTTAAATTATGCATAATTCTCATATCCACTCTCATTGATAGCAATCTACTATTGCTTTTTATCGAAAATATGCATAAATAGCAAACGACTGCAGCTCGTCGTTTGCTATAAAATGCATTTTATGGATAATTAGCAAACGACTGTGGATGCTCTTAACCCGTTCTTGGAAACGACGGGTTAAGGCAAAAAAAAACAATGTTTTTTTTGCCTTAACCCGTCGTTTCCAAGAACGGGTTAAAGCATAATTTTTTTTTAAAAAAGATCTGGGCCGCATCTACGTTCACACGGGTCTGTGCACAAAGACCCGTTTGCAACGGAAGAAAGCTATATATCTATATAATAAAACACAAAGAAAGCTATCGAGTGGCTCTCATTTAATCCCCCCAAAATTAAAGGCCAATATCTATCCTCACAAAACACATTTTCCCCTCCAAAAGTTTCCCCCCAAAATTAAAGGCCAATATCTATCCTCACAAAACACATTTTCCCCTCCAAAAGTTTTCCCCCAAATTCAAATCCCCCACCCAAAACAACTCCTTTATTTAATTAATTCTCTCTCTCTCTCTTCTATTAAAAAAATTAAGAAAACAAAAATTTTAAAAATTTAAAAAAATTTAAAAACTAAAAAATTTAAAACTTTAATAATAATTCAAAAAAATCAAAAAAAATCAAACACTTATAAAAAATTATTTAAAAAATTAAAAAAAATTAAAAAACTAATTTTTTAATATATTTAAAAATTTAAAATTTTGAAATTTTAAAAAAAAATTAAATTTTAAATTTTGGAATTTTGAAATTTTGAAATTTTGAAAATCTCAAAGCAAATCCAAATCCAATGTCGAACCCCAATCAAGAGGTCGTCGCCGATATTTGATCCGCTACTTATTCCGTATCGGTGACTCCCCTCCACCAAAGCGAGCGCGAATATCAAGCGACTCCGTATCGGCTATCCCCTCCACCGAATCGAGAGCCTCTATATGCGATGCGACGACTCTAATTTCATCTCATTAACCGAATTCTCATTCTAATTTTTATTTTTTTTGTGCAGAGGATTACCCAGTTTTTTTCTGACTCGAATTTTGTGTGTGCATGTGATTTAAGTTCAGAGAGGTATGATTGTTTTTTTTTTTTGAACCATTTTTGGGTTCAAAAAAATTTAATTTGGTGATTTATTTGATGAGTTTTTTATTTGTTTTGATTTAAGGTGTGCGCGTGTGAGAGATGGATTATTTGGTGGCCTCAATTTGGGCTTTCAAACCATAGCAGGATATGTAAGCTGACTAGCAACCTAAAATAACTTGGCAAATATGCAACATTAATTTCTTTACTACAAGAAAAAAATACTATCATGAAGTGTTCCCTTCACTAATTATTAGAAACCATGGATAACATAACATATAAGAACTTTTAGTGTATGTTGGATATATTAGATTGGGATGACTGGAGTTTACCAGTGAAGGTTGCAAACGCTCCACTCAAGAAAGACAGCTACAGTAAATTTGTTATTTATCCTTCTTTTTTTTTAAAATGTGCAATGGGGAGACAAAGTGAAGATAAAAAAAATGATTAGCTTGAATTAGAGTTTTGAGAACTTCATGTATTTCATTTTGGTTGAAATAATAATAAGAGATATTTCAATTGCAAATTGAGTCTCAGACAAACAAATGTTTAGATTATTGGTATTGTAGATACCTTCACACATGCAATTGTGTGACCATTGTATTTAGACACTCATAGTGGTTATGGGATTAAAGTAAGCTCTATAAAACCTATATAATAATGTCCTTGCATAACTATTACAATTATCTAAAAGTGATGCTGAAGTTAAAAAAAACTCTATGCAGTGTTTCTAACAAACTATATGCATTCCAGGTAAGTTCAAGCTAATGATCAAGAAGGCGATGGTTGGGCTTAAAGGTAGATATACTGCTTTCTCATATAATATGTTTGCTACTTCAATTAATTTGCTGGACCTCTAAAACTATTTTATATAATCAAACCAGGTGCACCGTTCCGAAGACGTGCCATAGGCACGTGTCAACGGGCAAACCTAGTGTATAATATATATTCCATTCCAAACGCAAATGTTGTGCAAACACGTGCAAACCACTTAACCCGTCATTGCCAATGACGGGTTAAGTGGTTTGCACGTTTGCAAACGCTACAGTAGCGTTTACAAAGAAAGCTATATATATATATATATATATATATATATAGGAAAATCTTCCATTGTGCACCACCCCTCCATGTGCACTCATGTGCACTCGGCCTTCCCGCCTTCGTATCGACGATCTGAACCATTCACATTGATCTACACATCTAAATTATTTTAAATATGTAAAATCAAATCATTTGAAATTCATTTGCCCATCCATCATGTGACTATAAAAAACAATGATTTTCAGCCATACAATTTTGTAACACATCAATGGATGGGCAAATAAATTTCAAATGATTTGATTTTACATATTTAAACTAATTTAGATATGTAGATCAATGTGAACGGTTCGGATCGTCGATACGAAGGCAGGAAGGCCGCGTGCACACGCCGTGTGCACCATAGGTGGTGCACAACGGAAGACTTCTGTGTGTGTGTGTGTATATATATCCTCATTATGTAGCAACCCTAATATAAAACTATTATGAGATTATTAAATAGGAACATATAATTATAGAGAAAAAGAAGAGGTACTTGGTTTGAGCTGAGTTTGGATTCTGGATGTGGGTCGGTTCGGGTTTGCTGGTCGGTTCCAACAAACAAATAATCGAGGAGCAGCAGCACGAGCAGTAAGAGGTGTAGTAGCTACAGGTCGGGTGGCGCAAGGAGAGCGACAGCGGGTCAGGTTTGGGTTTGCTTCAAGGAAGAAGAAAAGAATCAGCTTGAGTTTGGGTTTGCACAAGGAAGAAGACAAGTGCGGGGTTTGCGCGAGGACCAGAAGGGGTATGGATTTTGGATTTGGATTGAATTTGGGCCAGATTGAGCCCAAATAATGTAAACGAGTATGAAAATTAGAGGAGATTTAATCGGTTAATCGGCCGATTAACCACTAATTGGCCGATTATATCCGATTAAATCGCTAACTATTAAAATATTGTAAATCGCTAAAAAAATAATCGCTTAGCCTCCGATTAACGATTAATCGGGGATTAATCAGGAGTAATCGGGGATTTTAACTACTTAGGTTATTATGAGATCTTGCGATCATTGTGGTGGCTTATTCTTGGGTATTTCTGTTTCTTGTAGTGTATGTTCCGCAATTAGCACTACAGGTAGTATCAAATTCTCCACATGGACTGCCTTTTCCTGCAGCCATTACCCTATTTAATCGCAAACTAGTTGCAGTTAACAACAGGAGACTTTGTCTCATTTGGTTAATTAGTTGATTTTTAATCCCACAGACCATGGTTTCAAGTCCTGTTTAAGTCGTATTTATTTTGGTTCATACTATTTTTAACTTGCAAAGGAAAGATTCCCAACCTTTCATTAAAATGAAATTTATTCTTATTAATTCTGAAAATTACCCATTACAAATCGCCAAACTTAGAGAGAGAACTAAAGAAATCATCAATTCTAATAATCAACAAACACATTGTTTCTAAAAATATGGTCTTCTAAAATTTTATTTGGAGGTTAATCCATATAGTACCATGAACTGAGGAGTTGGATGTACATTGAAATGCGGATCTTAAATAGCGTCAACAATAATGCAATCATAAAATCAACAACAATAATGTAATTATCAAAATATCAAAATATATCAAGATATATAGCAATATTATGTCATTTGTAATGAAGTACTTATTTTGAATAGTATTATTTTGTCATTGGTAAGGAAATTTTTTTTTTCTTTTGTTATTAAAAAATTTTGCAGCCTCTAGAAAGATTTTCTGGCTCCGCTACAACAACTTATGCTAACCAAACAAATGACTCTGTTTTCCCACATAAGATTGACCATCCATAAATTGTTTTTTTTCTATACAAACATAAACATCACAATAATCAGGTTGAGTAACTTCAAATCATCTTCTAACTCCGAACAGCCTTGAATTATACATCGACATGACTGATCCAAACCTCAACATGCTAAAAGTAACATTCAGATGTAAGATGGCACATAAATCTCATACCGTGATGTGCGAGTAATCCAATTTCACACCAGAAGCCTTTCTCGCCTTGATCAGCCCCGAGCTCGCCTAGCAAAATCAACAGAAACAACAGTTCAAGAAAACTGAAATCAAAACGAACAAGATGAACAAAGAAAAATAGATCGATTTCTTCGCAGCTGCTCACCTCAACGAATCCGCCGCATCCGTATATGGAGTCGGCCGTGGCGGAAGAGAGGGAAAGGAGGATCAAGAAGCAAATGAAGAGTTGAGAGCGCGCCATTTTCCCTCGATCTGAAGATTGGAGAAGGGATCAGATCTCCAAGAAATGACAAAGGAGGAGATGACGATGTAAACCCTAAGCCCTGATTCAGAATTTAGATCGAGGAATCGAGAAGAGAGGCTGCGCGATTTTTATACATATATATATATATATCTATCTATCCATCTCTATTATAATTATACTAGGTATGCCCGCATGCACATGCCTACTGCACGTATTTGGAACGATATAACATATGAAAAATCATGTAAACAGTAAGAAATGATTTATATAGATGTTTATTTGCTAGTAGACGTTGATGCATTGATGTACTCTGAAGTAGGATTATGGAGCGACCTTGATTTTTATCGGTTTGTATATTGTATGATCATTTGTCAGCAGCTCAGGATTCAAAAATAGTACTATGAATCTACAAAAGTATTGGATCGGAAATTCCTTGCTATGTGTAACTTGAGCGAAAAATCATATAAACAGTAAGGGATGATTTATATATATGTTTATTTGCTAGTAGACGTTGATGTATTGATGTACTCTGAAGTAGGAGTACGGAGTGACCTTGATGTTTATTGGTTTGTATATTCTAGGATCATTTGTCAGCAGCTCAGGATTCAAAAATAGTACTGTGAATCTACAAAAGTAGTGGATCGAAAATTTCTTGCTATGTATGACTTGAGTATAAGATATTTCTTTTTTTATTTAGAGTCTAACATAAGTGTTTGTATATTCTATGATCATTTGTCAGCAGCTCAGGATTCAGAAATAGTACTGTGAATCTACAAAAGTAGTGGATCGAAAATTTCTTGCTATGTGTGATTTGAGTATAAGATATTTCTTTTTTGATTTAGAGTCTGACATAAGTGGCAATTCATTTTCAAATACGGTTGGCGCCTCAAACTGCATGAGTTAGTTCCCCTTGTTTGTTTTTTATGTAGTTAACCATGTATGAATTTAAAAGAGAAAATTTGTTGTGATGTATATGGGAAGTGAAATTGCACCAAAGCATATCAAAATACAATTTTGCAGCTACTAAAACCCGAAATATAGGGATTAAGTATGGATTTGTCCATAAAAATACGATCAAGCGAGTCAATTAAAGAATTTGCAACGATCTTTAAAAGCAACAAATGCCCAAATATTCAACAACAAAAAAAACATAATCCGAAATTACATGATAAAAAAAACATTCTAATCAAAATTGACTCAGTGAAGTATTCTAATTTGATTTATTGCTAAGTGAAGTATTTTACAATCAGATCAAATATGGTAATTCAAAAACAATCAAATATGGTAATTCAAAAACAATTAAATGGAATTGAATGTTATTGAGTTACGAAAGCATAATCCCAAAAAAAAAAAAAAACATAATTAAAATTTTGAAGGAAAAAAAAACATAATTCGAAATTGCATAACCAAAATAAACATCCACTTTTTTTTTGACATACCTGGGTTTTTTAAAAAAATATGGAGAGAAAGAATTATGAAAAAGGAGAAAAGAGGGGGAAGAGAGATAGAGAGAGTAATAAATGAATGAGTTGTTTGTGGGGGGGGGGGGGGGGAATATCTTTTGTGGGATTAGATCTAGACCATTGATTTACTTCAAAATTAATGAGAGCCACTCGATAGCTTTCTCTGTGTTTTATTATATAGATTATTATTTATTATTTTATTATCTATCTATTTTCTATTATAAAAGCATGAATATAAAAAAAATGTCCAGAGCCAATCCTAACCATTCATTTATTTTGTTAATCAAACTAATCAACGACTATTATTAATTTGTGATCGTTTATTTAGTTTTTATATTTAAAACTAAATAAATAAAATAAATAATCCCTTTCTCCCTTCCCTCTCCCGAGATCGTGTACGCCTCCCTTAAAAAGTTTCTCAAACCCAAACCATAACAACTCAATCTCTCAGAACCCAATCCCTCTGATTCCACCTACTCTAACCCCTACTAGTCCATCATCCTCCTCCTCCCCCGCGCCGCCGCCGCCGACGTCGTTCTCGCCATCCTTCCATCCCTTCGGAATCGCCCTCCCATCACCGCAGTAATTCCAATCTTTCTCAAAACCCAAACCCTAACAACTCCAATCTTTCTCAAAACCCAAACCCTAACCCCAATTTCTCTCTCGATCCTGATGCCTCTCCTCGAAACCCCCAATCCCTCCGATTCCCTCAACTCTAACCCCTATATCGTCCCTCCACCTCCTCCGTCGCTTAGGCATTTGTCTTGTAAGCAGTTTTGTTTCCAAATTTTTATTCCGAATATTTTAGATAACAAATAATGAATTACAGTCGTTTATACTAATGTCATGTGACATTTATCTTAATGTACAAAGATAATACATTTATCTCCTTTAAAATCAAGTCATAAGCCTAACATTAAGTCAATTATTTGACAGCTTATTTCTCAGAACAAGCATTATATTGAGAATAATGGAATGCCTCAATTGGTATGGTTATAATGTTTTCATAAAACATAGTTAATTGTGCTTTTCTAGGCTTAACTGTCGTTTAGTAGTTTTTTTTATTGTCTGCAACTTTCACCAGATTCCTTCAAATCCAATTGATCTGATCAAGAGTAATTTCTTTTCAGCACAATCAAAGGTTTGTCCATACTTGCTTCAGCCACCATGTTAGTTTAACATGCTAAGTAACTTGTGCCAGATATTGGTGCTACCCAGTTCATCAAATTTCTTCATTATTGTTTAATTTGAAATTGGTCATCAGAATGTAAATAATACAATAGTGCATGATTCCAAGAAACGACTAATTTCCGTAAATAAGTTATGCAACCTATTTGGATCAAGAAATGACTAATTTCCGTAAATAGGTTATGCAACCTATTTGGATCTATTCACCAAGCTAATGGCATGAGCGCCTTGTTCATTATATTACGTGTAATCTGCTTTTGTTCAAGGTTCAAGTATTTTACATTACTATTTGGAATTATTAATTTGCATTTTGGTAGTTCATCCTTGCAGTTAAAGATAGTTCTTGAGCCATTTTTATGGAATGGTTCTAGCAAAAAGGACTAAAAGGTTCCAGATGTAGATACAAGTGAAAGGTGATTATACTGTTTAAAAATATCTCGATCTTGTATATTGTCTGAGAATGGCTGAGATTGTACAGTATTTACATGATTTATCAGGATACTGATGCAGGCATGCATTGGCATTATCTTCCTATCCCATACTTTATGTTAAGTCGCAAAATTTCTTCCAATCGTTAGATTTCAAGATTTGTTGGATTTTGTATATAAAATGGTCAAATATTTTGCTCGGGGTAATTTTGACAAATTTACATTCAGATATGCATTTATATATCAACAATACCTTGTTATTTTACTTCTGTACAGTCTTCTAAATGCAATTTTTTCTGATATACCTCATTCCGATTTATGCAGTATTGGGAAGTTTTTTGGTCGCCATTTTGGAAAAGAGGTCTATAAAATAGCTTTTCTTGCTCTTCAGTTTGTCTTTCTTCATCTGTCTACTGGGATAATTATGTCCATGATAAACCTGAATAAACAACTTAAAGTAGCTACACTGGCTATTTGTTGTCGGATTGCCCATCTTTAAGAGGAAAAGAGATCATTGATTGCGCTTTTTTCCAATTTTATGTTGTTGATTACCTCATTGGTCCTTTTGTTGCTTGTAGCAGTGCTAGAGATCCTAAAGCATTATATGTGAGTTTAACCTTTGTCTTAATGCATACTTTTTATTTTACATATACAAAATTGTTCACTAAAAGAATAGTATATTTCAAGTTGAATCTATGTTTTTATTTTTATTTTTTCAGTTGATACCAATTATAAACTCTTGGTTGCTGTTGTTGTTTACTGAATTCACCTATCATGTACAACTTGCATGTTTTGTTTATTAATAAATGACAACATATGCAGATCCCAATTTTTCGTGGCTCTCATGCATTAAAAAAAATGGCATGTCGAATTTCTTGGATTGCTTGGGGAACTGGATTACATCTCTTTCTCAAAGATCATACTAATGTCAAGTGAATGATATAGTGGAGGTAATTAGAGTTGTTAATACTTTGCATAATCTAATGGATCACAATTGTGACTTAATCAATTTAGAACCTGCAAACATTATATTCAGAATTAGTTGATGATATGGCTAAAAATAGGATTAAATCGGGACCGTTCACATCGGACATGAATCTTAAAGCTCAGGGGTAAAACGGTAATTTCGCCTACAAACGGGTCTGAAATGGGAACTGGGTCTTTATTCGAAGCCCAATAACCCATAAACGGATCCACATCAACTGGGTACGGGTTCCAACCCGCTGCACATCCAGTCCAGAAAAGATAGAATTAGGGTTTCTGATTAATCCTAATCAACGGCCCTGATTCACATCTATCTTTTCACCGGGAATTAGGGATTCAATTCCCTATCTGATTACTAGGAGAATATTCCTTATCTAATCACGGGGATTACATTCCTAATTTGATCCCTACGACGCCTATAAATACCCCCCATCCATCTCCATTGAGAGGGGATCAGTATTTTCTCAATTTACGCTCTTTCTTAATCATTTCTGATTACTGACTTGAGCGTTGGAGGGTGCGTCGCCGGGATCCCCCCCGGTGTCTCGCACTTTTTGCAGGTTAACGGCGGGAGTCAACGATCAATCTCCGACGGATCAGGTTAGGTTTTGTTATTCAGGTTTTCCTCGAACTCACAAATTTTATCTGTTTACCCCCACACCAGATTTAGCGGTAACAGATTGGCGCCGTCTGTGGAAAAACCAAACGAATAGCAGCCCCTCTTCCCGTTGGTCCGATCTTCTCCAGCCATGCCTCCGAGAAAAGTCAGGTCCAGAGGGTCCAACCGCGGGCCCAACCCCGCCGATCAGCAAGAGGTAGTCCCCGTCCAACCCGCTCCGCAGCAGGGACAACCCCCGCCTCAAGTGAAGGACCCTCTTCAACAAGATCAGCCTCCTCCTCAGAACCAGCAACCCCCCAAGGGTCCTTCTGGTCCACAGAACGCCAGGCGCGGGGGGCTCCCGCATGAAGCAACCTCTCCATCAAGACCGCGTCTCCATACACAAAGCCTCTACGGATTCCATGGCCTCTCATAATCCTCAAAACCGGCAGAAGGTGGAGGACTTACGCCACCGTCTGGACGAGAAGCGGGCCCGAGAGGGAGCCTCCCGCCAACGACGTCCGGGTGAGCGATCCCCTCACCGCCGAGGCTACAGAAGATCCCCTGTCCGAAGGGGAAGGAGGGAGTCCCCCGAGCATTACAGCAGGAGGCACTCCCCCGCAGATCGGCAACAGCCCAGGAACAATGAGGCACCAATCACCCGTGCCGAGTTCCAGCAGTTCCAAGCAATGGTACAACAGGCACTCAACCTCCGTCAAAACCCCAATGAGCCGAAGGCCCCGTCCCCTCCTCCAGTCCAAAGCCCTCGCCGACGGTCCCCATCTCCTCGTCGCTCCCGAAGTTACCATCGCCGCAGCCCTCGCTCTCCCTCCTACGAAGATGAGTCTAGAGGCTCGGCTGATTACCGTCGGAGGGACGATGCCATGTATCACCGTCTTCATGAGGTAGAGAGGTGCCTGGGTCAGATAGGTCGAGAAGAAGAGCTTAGGGGGAGGACCCTACGTCCTACTCGACCCCCTTTCTCCCGAACCATTGTGGATGCACCTGTGCCGTTCGGCTTCAAACCTCCCCAATTTGAGACTTACACCGGGGAGACTGACCCCGTTGACCACATTGAGAGCTTCAAGACTCTCATGCTCATCCACCAAGCTTCCGATGCCCTGCTGTGCAAGGCATTCCCTGCCACTCTCAAGGGCTCGGCTCGGGAATGGTACTCCCGCCTCGCCCCGTCTTCCATATTCTCCTTCGAGCAGTTCGAAACACTCTTCATCACCCACTTCATAAGTAGCAGGCGCACGGAGAAGACCAGCATCTCACTCCTCCAGCTCAGGCAAAAGAAAGGTGAGAAGTTAAGAGACTATGTGAAGAGGTTCACTGCGGAGGTCAGGTCCATGGCCTCCCTCGACCAATCCGTCGCAACGGCCGCCTTCCAATCCAATGTCTTCAATTCCAGCCTTCGTTCCTCTCTTGCTAAGAAGCCTCCATAGAACTTTGCCGACCTCCTTCTCAGGTGTGAAAAGTACATTCGGGCCGAAGAGGCTCTCAACCCCCCTACTCTTGAGGAGACATCTTCCGGGAACAAACGGAAGAGCACAAGCGAAGAGGGGTCCCAAAAATCCCAAAAGGACAGTAATGGCCAGCGCCGTTCGACTCCACGATTTGAGAAGTTCACCCCCCTCATTGCTAATATATCAGAAGTCCTTATGGAGGTGGACAAGGAAGGACTACTCCGCGCTCCCCCTAGGATGAATACCCCTGGCAAGAAGAGGGACAAAGATAAGTGGTGCCGCTTCCACAGGGACCACGACCACGACACGGATGATTGTCGGGCTCTCAAGGAGGAGATCGAAGAACTCATACAGTGGGGGCACCTTACCAAGTTCGTCCAAAAAGATGGGGCCGAGCTTCCCTATTAAGGAGCCAACGAACGTACGAAAAGGCCCGCCGAACTTCAAGACTCAGAACCTCCCAGCTCCTCTCGAGATGTCTTCACCTTATCATAGAAGTAGGATCTTGATTTTCAATAAGGTCGATGCTTGTAACTCGGCCAACAGCATGTAATAATGGCTCGCCTTATTGAAGCAGCCACTTAGTTTATTTCAATAAAACTTTACGTTTTTTCATTGGAAATTGTTGCTCTTACTTCATCTCAATCTCTCCGAGTCACGACTCGCAAAATGGCGAGTTCGGAGTCCAGCTTCTTCTCCATGGCTGCTCCCGCAACTTACTAAGCTCTAACAACGAGGTCGGAGTCCAACACTTGGCTCGATTCCGCTTCAAATTACTCGCTCATAAGCGGGTAAGAAGTGGTTCGCCATTCAGAATTGCTCCTACACCTCGTTAACCCCTCTAACGATGGTTCCGGAGTCCAACACTTGGCTCGATTCTACTTCGCAAGTTCGCTCCCAAGCGAGCTAGAAGTAGCTCGCCATTCGGAACTGCTCCCACAGCCGTTGAATGGTTCGGAGTCCAACACTTGGTTCGACTCTACTCCGCAAGTTCGCTCCTAAGCGAGCTAGGGGTAGTTCGCCATTCGGAATTGCTCCCACAACCCTTAAACTGACAATGGTTCTGGAGTCCAACACTTGGCTCGATTCTGCTTCGAATAACTTGCTCTTAAGCGGGTTAGAAGTGGTTCGCCATTCGGAACTGCTCCCACAGCCGTTGAATGGTTCGGAGTCCAACACTTGGTTCGACTCTACTCCGCAAGTTCGCTCCTAAGCGAGCTAGGGGTAGTTCGCCATTCGGAATTGCTCCCACAACCCTTAAACTGACAATGGTTCCGGAGTCCAACACTTGGTTCGATTCTACTTCGCAAGTTCGCTCTCAAGCGAACTAGAAGTAGCCTCGCCATTCGGAACTGCTCCCAAAGCCGTTGAATGGTTCGGAGTCCAACACTTGGTTCGACTCTACTCCGCAAGTTCGCTCCTAAGCGAGCTAGGGGTAGTTCGCCATTCGAAATTGCTCCCACAGCCGTTGAACAACTCTACCGATGGTTCCGGAGTCCAACACTTGGCTCGATTCTACTTCGCAAGTTCGCTGTTAAGCGAGCTAGAAGTGGTTCGCCATTCGGAATTGCTCCCACACCCGTTGATTCCCTCACTTAAATAACTAGTTCGGAGCCCACAACTTTCTCCTAGGGTTGCTCCTCAAACTCGTCTCACAAATGGCACTCTCCTAGAGCCAAGCTCCTCGCTCCGCTCGCCTCCAAAAGCGGACCTCTTCTCAACGAGTTCGAAGCTCACCACTCTCTCCTTGGGTCGCTCCTCAAGCTCGTCTCACAAACGGCTCTCTCCCAGAGTCAAGCTCTTCACTCCGCTTGCCTCCCAGACGGACCTCTCCTCGAACAGGTTCGGAGCTCACAACTCTCTCCTAGAGTTGCTCCTCGAACTTGTCTTCCAAATGGCTCTCTCCTAAAGCCAAGCTCTTCGTTTTGCTCACCTCAAAGGATGGGTCTTCCCACGGCTTTTACAAGGGTCTTCCTGGCACAAGGGTTTTCCCAGCACAGCTTCTCCGCCCCTAGGAGTGGAACTCCTCTTCCAAAATCCCCACGACCAAAACACTCCTCAACTTCATGAAGACAAGGATGTTGCGGGGCTATTTTGACCATGAAGGAGGGTGAATCTTCATCTCACTCCTGAAGAGAAGTTGTAGATCTTCGGATTAGCTTCGAAACAAGGGGTCGCACGCCCCGAGCCGACTTCCGTAGCACCGGGAATATCAAGAAGAACTCTGCAGGGAAAATTGGAGTTCGGCACCCGCGCCGAGCGTTCTTGCCACCGACCGTTTTACAGACTTGAGCTCGGCACCATTTGAGTTCGGCACCCGCTGCCGAGCGTTCTTGCCGCCGACCGTTTTACGGGCTTGAGTTCGGCACATTTGAGTTCGGCACCCGCTGCCGAGCGTTCTTACCACCGACCGTATTACGGGCTTGAGTTCGGCAGTCAAGATCTCCAAAAAATTTCTAAGTCTCGAGCCTCGGCACCCGCGCCGAGCGTTCTTGCCACCGACCGTTTTACGGACTTGAGCTCGGCACCATTTGAGTTCGGCACCCGCTGCCGAGCGTTCTTGCCGCCGACCGTTTTACGGGCTTGAGTTCGGCACATTTGAGTTCGGCACCCGCTGCCGAGCGTTCTTGCCACCGACCGTATTACGGGCTTGAGTTCGGCAGTCAAGATCTCCAAAAAATTTCTAAGTCTCGAGCCTCGGCACCAGCTGCCGAGCGTTCTTGCCACCGACCGTATTACGGGCTTGAGTTCGGCAGTCAAGATCTCCAAAAAATTTCTAAGTCTCGAGCCTCGGCACCAGCTGCCGAGCGTTCTTGCCACCGACCGTATTACGGGCTTGAGTTCGGCAGTCAAGACCACCAAAAAACCGAACACATTCCCCAACTTCATGAAGACCAGGATGTTGCGGGGCTATTTTTACCATGAAGGAGGGTGAATCTTCATCCCACTCCTAAAGAGAAGTCGTAGATCGTCGAGTTAGCTTCGAAACAAGGGGTCGCACGCCTCGAGCCGACCTCCGTAGCACCGGGAACATCGAAAACTCTCCTCAACCTCATGTATACAAGGATATTCTCTGGCTGTTTTGACCAGGAAGGAGGGTGAATCTTCATCTCACTCCTAAAGAAAAGTCGTAGATCTTCGAATTAGCTTCGAAACAAGGGGTCGCACGCCCCGAGCCGACCTCCGTAGCACCGGGAATATCAAGAAGAACTCTGCAGGGAAAATTGGAGTTCGGCGCCCGCTGCCGAGCGTTCTTGCCACCGACCGTTTTACGGGCTTGAGTTCGGCTCCAGTTGAGTTCGGCACCCACTGCCGAGCGTTCTTGCCACCGACCGTTTTACGGGCTTGAGTTCGGCTCCAGTTGAGTTCGGCACCCGCTGCCGAGCGTTCTTGCCACCGACCGTTTTACGGGCTTGAGTTCGGCACAGTTGAGTTCGGCGCCCGCTACCGAGCGTTCCTGACACCGACCGTTTTACGGGCTTGAGTTCGGCACCAGTTGAGTTCGGCACCAGCACGGACCCGCAAAAAAAAAAAAAAAAAAAAAAGAGAAAACAAGGGACCGGGTTCGGACCCATTAAGGGGACCCGAACCCAAACCGAACCCATTTTCCCTCCTTCTCCTCCTACTTTCGGTGCCAAAACCAAAAACGCAAAGAAGAAAACCCAACTTTCCTTCGAAAGCTTCTAACGGCAGCCGTTTCCACCTCCAGCAAGCTCCGACCCACCACATGCCGAGCTCCACCGCCATGGCCAAACGCCTCCATCGCCAGCTTCACTCTCCACCGAGCTCAAGAAGTCATCGCCGAGCTCCATCCTCGACGAACCCACGGAAGAGCTCCACTCCCCCATCGCCGAGCTCGGCCCATCTCCTTCCCGAGCTGCCTTCGTCGTCGAAGCTCCGAACACCACCTTCGCCGAGCTCTCCTCGACCAAGCTCTCCCCTACTCACAGTCGTCACCATCAAGCTCCTCCGTCTTCGTCGGAGCTCCATTCCCGTCACCTTCAAGCTCGCCTCCAAGTCACGAGGACCTCTCCCATGCCGAGCTCACCATCGGCGCTCCCCACGACAGACGAAGCCTCGCTCATCAAGTTCACCGACGCCGAGCTCGAACCCATCGCCATGGCGTCGGCGAGCTCCATCTTCACCGAAGCTCCCATTCTCATCGAGCTCACCACCGCGCCAAGCTCTCCCACAGTCGAGCTCCGTCACCACCTCGACGAGCTCCGAACTACGCGAGCTCCGCCAAACTTTCCTCCTCGTCGAGTTCACCGACGCCGAGCTCGAGCCCTCCTCTCGTCTCCACGCCGACGGGCACCGATCAAAGCTTCAGAACTCCCTCACCTCCTCTTCGAGCTCGCCATCCAACCGCCTCGCGACTGAGCTCCGAACTCGAGCTCCGTTTCCTCCGTCGAGCTCCCGACCTCGACTCCACCGCCAAGCTCGTAGACGAGAAGACACAACCGGACGCCGTCGTCACTGAGCTCTGCCGAAGCTCAGTCGCCGACCTCCTCCATCGCAAGCTCCCCTCGCGACTGAGCTCCGAAGTCGAGCTCCGTCTCCTTCGTCGAATCTCCGAAGCTCCGAACCCAATCCTTCCGCTGACGAGCTCCACCTCCGACGACCACCTTCTAGCTCCACTCCACGTCGACCTCAGAAGACGAGCTCCCCCGTTGAGCTCCACTTCGCGAGCGTCTGGCGCTTCGAGACTGGAGAAAACGAAGGAGAAGGGAGAAGCAGCGAAGGAGAACGAAGAAGCGGAAGAGAGAAAGAAGAAGCAGCGGGAGAGAGAAGAAGAGAAAGCCAGCGCGCGAAAGAAAAAAAAAAAGTCAAACTTTGACTTCGCCACGTGTCACCCACGTGGACTTCGGCCACCTTTGCCGAGCATTCATGGCACCGATCCTATTACACCAAAAAATGGCCTCCTCTTTCTCCTCCCGATGCGCGCTCGCTTGATCGTGATCAACGCACATGATCGCGCCACGTGTCCAGGTATTATTTAATTTATTTAATTATTTAATTGTTTTTTTATTATTTAAAAAATCCGAAAAAATATTTAAAAAATCGGAAAAAAATAAATAAAAATTCTAAAAATAATTATAAATTCAGAAAAATTATTTTAAATTCTGAGAAATATAATTATTTAATTAGAATAATTATTTAATATTTTCGATAATTAATTATTTAATTCGGAAAATGAATAAAAAATTCAAAAAAATGAGAAAAAATTCAGAAAAATCTGGAAAAATCACCAAAAATTCAGAAAATTCTGAGGATATTTTTGGGTATTTTACAAGCCCAGAATAACACCGTTGCACCCCCGAACAAGATCCGAACTCCCTTAAGAACACCGATAAAATTCCGTACGCCATTAGAATAGTAAACTACTCCTCAAAGGCTGATCAAACTCAGTCTTTAGGAGTGGGGGGCTCGTGATATGGCTAAAAATAGGATTAAATCGGGACCGTTCACATCGGACACGAATCTTAAAGCTCAGGGGTAAAACGGTAATTTCGCCTACAAACGGGTCTGAAATGGGAACTGGATCTTTATTCGAAGCCCAATAACCCATAAACGGATCCACATCAACTGGGTACGGGGTCCAACCCGCTGCACATCCAGTCCAGAAAAGATAGAATTAGGGTTTCTGATTAATCCTAATCAACGGCCCTGATTGACATCTATCTTTTCACCGGGAATTAGGGATTCAATTCCTTATCTGATTACTAGGAGAATATTCCTTATCTAATCACGGGGATTACATTCCTAATTTGATCCCTAAGACGCCTATAAATACCCCCCATCCATCTCCATTGAGAGGGGATCAGTATTTTCTCAATTTATGCTCTTTCTTAATCATTTCAGATTACTGACTTGAGCGTCGGAGGGTGCGTCGCCGGGATCCCCCCCGGTGTCTCGCACTTTTTGCAGGTTAACGGCGGGAGTCAACGATCAATCTCCGACGGATCAGGTTAGGTTTTGTTATTCAGGTTTTCCTCGAACTCACAAATTCTATCTGTTTACCCCCACACCAGATTTAGCGGTAACAGTTGATTTTTATGCTTAAACTTGCAAACATTTTCAAGCTAATAAATAATCACTAATTACTAATAAATTGTGTATTTTGTTTGTTTGTTTGTTCGATATTGAGGAATTCAACTGTTAGAGTTGACACTACTACACATGTGCGCTTTACCGGCGTATATTTTCCGGCATTTTACCATTCGCACCGGGGTAAGGAGGGACCAGGAATGGGGCGTCAGATTGGATGGTTATACATCGGCGGCCTATATAAAACGCCGGTGAATCATGATATTCGCCGACGTTTTATTTATAAACGCCGGTGAAGGGTATTATTCACCGGCGTTTTAATAACACACGCCGGGAAATATACAGATACATTCACCGGCGTTTGTAATTTAAAACACCGGTGAATTAACTGAGATAAATCCCCACGTACCCTAACATTTCGCTCGCTAATTTCCCAAATCCAATTTTCACGCCTTCGTTTTCCCTCCTCCCTCTCTCTGTTTCGTGCGCTTCGCCTCCGTCCCTTCGTCATCTTTGACAGCCCAATTCGATTTCCCTCCTCCCTCTCTCTATTTCATGGTGAATTTGCGATCGAAAAGCACCACTCGTCGCCCCGCTCTCTCTCTATCTCCTAAGCCCCGCTCATCGCCCCACTCGTCGCCCCCCTCTCTCTCTTCGGTAATTTCTCTTGATTTCTCTCCTTTTCACTGTCAAAGATGCTGAATTCATGCATCTGATTGTCATCTTAGCATGATTTTTTTACCAAAATGGGTTCACTGTCAACTAAGGATGCTAGCTGTATACCAAAATCCTCCAAATCTGTACAAGAATTGGGTGAGAACAAACCTTGTGCAGGCTTCTTTTGTAGCCACAAACATCAATGGTTTAGTTGGGATGAAGAATTAATAGAGAAACATATATGCTTAGATACCGGAAATTTTCATTTTCTTTCACTGTTAAAGAAGCTGAATTCATGCATCTCATTGCCATCTTAGCATGATTTTTTTACCAAAGTAATGGGTTCACTGTCAACTAAGGATGATGTATGTATACCAAAATCCTCCAAATCTGTACAAGAATTGGGTGAGAACAAACCTTGTGCAGGCTTCTTCTGTAGCCACAAACATCAATGGTTTAGTTGGGGTGAAGAATTAATAGAGAAACATATATGATTAGATACCGGAAATTTTCATTTTCTTTCACTGTTAAAGAAGCTGAATTCGTGCATCTCATTGCCATCTTAGCATGATTTTTTTACCAAAGTAATGGGTTCACTGTCAATGTTTGGATGCTGTATGTATACCAAAATCCTCCAAATCTGTACAAGAATTGGGTGAGAACAAACCTTGTGCAGGCTTCTTTGGAGCCACAAACAACAATGGTTTAGTTGGGGTGAAGAATTAATAGAGAAACATATATGCTTAGATACGGGAAATTTTCATTTTCTTTCACTGTTAAAGAAGCTGAATTCATTCATCTCATTGCCATCTTAGCATGATTTTTTTACCAAAGTAATGGGTTCACTGTCAATGTTTGGATGCTGTATGTATACCAAAATCCTCCAAATCTGTACAAGAATTGGGTGAGAACAAACCTTGTGCAGGCTTCTTTGGAGCCACAAACATCAATGGTTTAGTTGGGGTGAAGAATTAATAGAGAAACATATATGCTTAGATACGGGAAATTGTCATTTTCTTTCACTGTTAAAGAAGTTGAATTCATGCATCTCATTGCCATCTTAGCATGATTTTTTTACCTAAAGTAATGGGTTCACTGTCAATGTTTGGATGTTGTATGTATACCAAAATCCTCCAAATCTGTACAAGAATTGGGTGAGAACAAATCTTGTTCAGGCTTCTTTGGAGCCACAAACATCAATGGTTTAGTTGGGGTGAAGAATTAATAGAGAAACATATATGCTTAGATACGGGAAATTTTCATTTTCTTTCACTGTTAAAGAAGCTGAATTCATGCATCTCATTGCCATCTTACCATGATTTTTTTACCAAAGTAATGGGTTCACTGTCAACTATGGATACTGTATGTATACCAAAATCCTCCAAATCTGTACAAGAATTGGGTGAGAACAAACCTTGTGCAGGCTTCTTTTGTAGCCACAAACATCAATGGTTTAGTTAGGGTGAAGAATTAATAGAGAAATATATATGCTTAGATACGGGAAATTTTCATTTTCTTTCACTGTTAAAGAAGCTGAATTCATGCATCTCATTGCCATCTTACCATGATTTTTTTACCAAAGTAATGGGTTCACTGTCAACTAAGGATGATGTATGTATACCAAAATCCTCCAAATCTGTACAAGAATTGGGTGAGAACAAACCTTGTGCAGGCTTCTTTTGTAGCCACAAACATCAATGGTTTAGTTGAGGTGAAGAATTAATAGAGAAACATATATGCTTAGATACGGGAAATTTTCATTTTCTTTCACTGTTAAAGAAGCTGAATTCATGCATCTCATTGCCATCTTACCATGATTTTTTTACCAAAGTAATGGGTTCACTGTCAACTAAGGATGATGTATGTATACCAAAATCCTCCAAATCTGTACAAGAATTGGGTGAGAACAAACCTTCTACAGGCTTCTTTTGTAGCCACAAACATCAATGGTTTAGTTGGGATGAAGAATTAATAGAGAAACATATATGCTTAGATACGGAAAATTTTCATTTTCTTTTACTGTTAAAGAAGCTGAATTCATGCATCTCATTGCCATCTTAGCATGATTTTTTTACCAAAATGGGTTCACTGTCAACTAAGGATACTGTATGTATACCAGAATCCTCCAAATCTGTACAAGAAGTGGGTGAGAACAAACCTTGTGCAGGCATCTTTTGTAGCCACAAACATCATGATTTGGGATGAAGAATTAATAGAGAAACATATATGCTTATATACTGGAAATTTTCATTTTCTTTCACTGTCAAAGATGTTGAACTCATGCATCTGATTGCCATCTAAGCATGATTTTTTTACCAAAATGGGTTGATTAATTTTGCTCCTCTAATGAATTTATTGAATCTTTGACAGGTACAAGATGCCTAGGTGTGGAAAACGGATAAACATAAATGATGGCAACGAAAGCCATGGGGATGAGCAGCCACTATCTAATAGTGGCAGTCAAACAGAGGAGGGGGAGGGTAGCACGCCGCCCACTATAAAAAAACATCGAGGGCGAACTAAGATGCCGGGCATATGGAAACTTAATAATGACGAAAGGATTGTGGTGTAGGAAAACGGTGTCGGACAACCGGTTGGTGATAATGCAAGCAAATTCTCATTCTTTATTGGGGTAATAGCAAGGAACCCACGGATAATTCCTTTGTCGTACGAGAGTTGGCCGAATGGCACCACGACAAAGGCAACTGCAATTACAACAATCAAGGTATTTCCCATCTAAAATAAATAATTGGTAGGCTCAAATATGTTATTGAAATATGTATTTTTGGTTATGGGTATTCAGTTTATGCAATTCAGTTATCATTTGTTAAACTTCATAAATTTTGCAGCAATACTTCTTGTTCTCGGACTCCCTTACGCCTTGGGTTGAAAAGTCACTCTCCAAAAGTGGAGGGACTACAAGAGTGACTTGAAGGCTAAGTTTTTTGACAAAGACCTTACAGAGGCGGATAATGCAGGGGCTGTGCCACCGAATGTGGAGCCTTCGGATTGGCAATTTCTTGTGCATTACTGGTGTTCGGCGGTCGGTCAGGTATTTACATTACTAACCAAAATTTAATGACTTTGTGGTTGTATGGCTACTCTAATTAAATTTTTTGTTAATTTCATTGTGGCATGTACAGAAAAGGTCGGAGGTGGGTGTTGCCAGTAGGTCAAAGCAGCTAGTGTTGCACACTGCTGGTACACAGAGCTTTGCTCTGGTTCGGGAAGAATTTGTAAGCGCAATCAAATTGAACATTTTTGAATTACAGTTATTTGTTTATAAGCATTTCATCTTACTAATATATAAGAAGAAGATTTGGGTGGTCCTACGGAGTTTGGCGACATAGATTTTTTTGATGCCACCCACAAGTCGAAGGATGGGACGTATGCGAATCCTGAGGCAGAACATATTGTGGTAATTAGAAATTTACTACTATATATAGGCTATAGCAATGTTATTGTTTATATATATCTTCAGTTGCGTTTACTTTTTGATGATCTCTTGCTGTTTTTGTAAATGGCTAATAAGTTGTCGAAATCTCATCTGCTTTTAACTCTGATTATTATGTCCTTTTACAGACTAACGCTGGGAAAAAGTTTGGTGAAATCTCTTCCTCTTCAGATTCTGACCCCACCATGGCATCCACAGATTTTCGTACCCGCCAGTGACTTGCCTTGACCGCAGTTAGGGGAAAGGAGAGGCATGGACGTGTCCGTGGTATGGAGCTAGGCCCAACCCCCTCGCGGTTATTCGGGCGGAGTGAATCTACTTCAAGTGGGTCTCGGGACGAGGAGATGACTTCATTAAAGGCACAAGTGGCACTCCTCCAAGAACAAATGGCCCAGTTAATAGGGCAGCAAACTCAAGTCCCACCACCGGGTAAGTCTTTAAATTGGTAATTTTGAAGAGATTATAATTTTGATTGCATGAAAGACACGTATTAGTGTTTGTGAGTCTACATTGTGGCTATCGTCTATGTTTCTTAATTGGGCTGTGATTAGAAAGAAATGGCTCGAGTGGAGATCTGGAAACCCATATAGAGACATCTCGTTTATTATAATCTATTATTATTGTTGGACCAACCCCCTCTTACTGTTGTTGCTGATGTCTCTTTGTGTGCGTGTGTTGAAGAGAAAGAAGGGATGAGAGAGAGTTGAGGAAAATGCCGCTATGTTAGCTTGGTGTATCCCCATTCTCTACCATTTTCTCTTTCTGGCTCCATTTATGGCTTCTATATTAAATTGGTTTCCTTCCACAATGACAGTTCCGTAAAACTACACTTGATATGGCCCTATTCTTATTGTTCTTCAATAAAATTGGGAGTTTTGGTGATCCAACTAGTGATCATAGCTGCACCCCACTGCATACTCACAAACACTAATACGTTTGCAGTATCTAAGCATATATGTTTCTCTATTAATTCTTCATCCCAACTAAACCATTGATGTTTGTGGCTACAAAAGAAACCTGCACAAGGTTTGTTCTGACCCAATTCTTGTACAGATTTGGAGGATTTTGGTATACATACAGCATCCAAACATTGACAGTGAACCCATTACTTTGGTAAAAAAATCATGCTAAGATGGCAATGAGATGCATGAATTCAGCTTCTTTAACAGTGAAAGAAAATGAAAATTTCCGGTATCTAAGCATATATGTTTCTCTATTAATTCTTCATCCCAACTAAATCATTGATGTTTGTGGCTACAAAAGAAACCTGCACAAGGTTTGTTCTGACCAATTCTTGTACAGATTTTGGGAATTCTGAAGTTTTTAGATCCAGGATCACAAATTTTGAATGGGCTGTGATTGGATTGTTTAGTGACTGTCAACAAGTATTCTTAATTGGGCTGTGATTAGAAAGATACGAGTTGGAGTGGAGATCTGGAAATCCATATAGAGACATCTCGTTCATAATAATTTATTATTATTGCAGTTCTTGTCGCTATTGCTGTTGTTGCTGATGTCTCTTTATGTGCGTTTGCTGAAGAGAAAGCAGGGATGAGAGAGAGTTGAGGAAAATGCCGTAATGTTAGCCTGGTGTATCCTCATTCTCTACCATTCCTCTTTCTGGCTTCTATATTTGGTTTCCTTCCACGATGACAGTTCCTTAAAACTACACTTGGTATGAGCCTTATTCTTATTTTTCTTCAATAAAAATGGGAGTTATGGTTATCCAACAAACATGTACCTGCATACTTCCAAATGGCATTTTCTTTACAAAGTCGGGCTCCAAAGAATCGATCTATGACTAAAATCTCCATTCAAAGCCCAATCAAAATTTGTCATCCTGGATCTAAAATCTTCTTTGGAGCCACAAACATCAATGATTTAGTTGGGATGAAGAATTAATAGAGAAACATATATGCTTAGATACGGGAAATTTTCATTTTCTTTTACTGTTAAAGAAGCTGAATTCATGCATCTCATTGCCATCTTAGCATGATTTTTTTACCAAAGTAATGAGTTCACTGTCAATGTTTGGATGTTGTATGTATACCAAAATCCTCCAAATCTGTACAAGAATTGGATGAGAACAAACCTTGTGCAGGCTTCTTTGGAGCCACAAACAACAATGGTTTAGTTGGGGTGAAGAATTAATAGAGAAACATATATGCTTAGATACGGAAAATTTTCATTTTCTTTCACTGTTAAAGAAGCTGAATTCATTCATCTCATTGCCATCTTAGCATGATTTTTTTACCAAAGTAATGGGTTCACTGTCAATGTTTGGATGCTGTATGTATACCAAAATCCTCCAAACCTGTACAAGAATTGGGTGAGAACAAACCTTGTGCAGGCTTCTTTGGAGCCACAAACATCAATGGTTTAGTTGGGGTGAAGAATTAATAGAGAAACATATATGCTTAGATACGGGAAATTTTCATTTTCTTTCACTGTTAAAGAAGTTGAATTCATGCATCTCATTGCCATCTTAGCATGATTTTTTTACCAAAGTAATGGGTTCACTGTCAATGTTTGGATGTTGTATGTATACCAAAATCCTCCAAATCTGTACAAGAATTGGGTGAGAACAAACCTTGTGCAGGCTTCTTTGGAGCCACAAACATCAATGGTTTAGTTGGGGTGAAGAATTAATAGAGAAATATATATGCTTAGATACGGGAAATTTTCATTTTCTTTTACTGTTAAAGAAGCTGAATTCATGCATCTCATTGCCATCTTAGCATGATTTTTTTACCAAAGTAATGGGTTCACTGTCAATGTTTGGATGCTGTATGTATACCAAAATCCTCCAAATCTGTACAAGAATTGGGTGAGAACAAACCTTGTGCAGGCTTCTTTGGAGCCATAAACATCAATGGTTTAGTTGGGGTGAAGAATTAATAGAGAAACATATATGGTTAGATACGGGAAATTTTCATTTTCTTTCACTGTTAAAGAAGCTGAATTCATGCATCTCTTTGCCATCTTAGCATGATTTTTTTACCAAAGTAATGGGTTCACTGTCAATATTTGGATGTTGTATGTATACCAAAATCCTCCAAATCTGTACAAGAATTAGGTGATTACAAACCTTGTGCAGGCTTATTTGGAGCCACAAACATCAATGGTTTAGTTGGGGTGAAGAATTAATAGAGAAACATATATGCTTAGTTACTGGAAATTTTCATTTTCTTTCACTGTTAAAGAAGCTGAATTCATGCATCTCATTGCCATCTTACCATGATTTTTTTACCAAAGTAATGGGTTCACTGTCAACTAAGGATACTGTATATATACCAAAATCCTCCAAATCTGTACAAGAATTGGGTGAGAACAAACCTTGTGCAGGCTTCTTTGGAGCCACAAATATCAATGGTTTAGTTGTGGTGAAGAATTAATAGAGAAACATATATGCTTAGATACGGGAAATTTTCATTGGGCTGTGATTGGATTGTTTAGTGGCCGTCTTCTATGTTCTTAATTGGGCTGTGATTAGAAAGAAAGGGCTCGAGTGGAGATCTGGAAACCCATATAGAGACATCTCGTTTATAATAATTTATTAATATTAATGTTCTTGTCGCTCTTGCTGTTGTTGCTGTGTCTCTTTGTGTGCGTGTGCTGAAGGGAAAGAAGGGATGAGAGAGAGATGAGGAAAATGCCGCTATGTTAGCCTGGTGTATCCTCATTCTCTTCCATTTTCTTTTTCCATTTCTGGCTTCTATATTTGGTTTCCTTCCACGATGACAATTTCTTAAAACTACACTTGATATGAGCCCCTTCTTATTTTTCTTATTTTTCTTATTTTTCTTATATTTGATTTCCTTCCACGATGACAGTTTCATGGATTGTCTGAACAATCCACGAAAGACATGCTTAGATACTGGATTTTCATTTGTTTTACTGTTTTAGATACTGGATATTTCCCAATCATAGGAGAATATAAAGGTTTTAAGTTAGATACTTGATTTTCATTTGTTTGGCTGTTTTAGATATATTCACAAACAAAATTAAGTACTAGCTTTTAGCACTGCAATATAATTATTTTACCTCTCTATATATCATTAACAATACCAATTGCAATGGGCACTTTGATCTTAGAATTTATGAATTGGGTAGATCTTTTTGCAAGCTTTAAAAATATGTATATTATGTATTGTGGTCTACTATTGAACTAAATTATTTTTTTTTTTTCATATAGCGGTTTCCAAGATGAAGGAAATTCTGATGATCAGAACTGAAGCTACTCGAGGGATATGAATCTGTGGTCGGCCTATCCTTGCTGTTGTTATGTCCTCCTTGCTGTTGTTATGTCTTGTATTATTGTTTTAAGTTTTCGTTGGGATATTTGGGACGTTCGTTACTGTATTTGTATTCGTTGATTATGACACTGTGTTAATTTTGCGGTGGATTTGGACGATGATATAACACGTATGAAACTTTATTATCTTTAATTCTTGTGTTTCGTTGTGATTTGCGCATTAATATTCCTAAAATTGGTTGAATCAGTTGTGAATTAGTTTACAGGTTTTTTTAAATGAAATTGTGAATTGAAATCGAATGGAAAACTGAAGTAGGAAAAACAAACGGGCATACACTGGCGTATGAAAATGTGAATTGAAATCGAATGGAAAACTAGAGCAGGAAAAAACAAACGGGCATACACCGGCGTTTCATAAAACGACGGTGTATCTAATTGTTTAGTTGAAAATTTTGTTAAAGAGGCGTTTCCACACACGCCGGTGTACCAGTAAGTTGCAGCACTCCTAAGTTACACCGGCGTTTTAAAAAACACCGGTGAATATCTATATGGCGGCATTTTACAACACGCCGGTGTTTGTAAGTAGGGAAAGAAGGGTGCTCAGAAATATGCATACACCGGCGTTCTCTACCCGCCGGTAAATATTACACATTCCCCGGCGGTTGTACAATCGCCGGTGAAAGGATATATACCGGCGGTATGTGACCGCCGGTGAATGTATATTGGGGGAAAGAACGGCACCCAGAAATCGGCATATACCGGCGTTTGTGTGGCCGCCAGTGTATTTTAAAGATATACCGGCGTCCAGTATAAACGCCGGTGAATGTGCCTATCTTTCCGCGACGCTCGATTCGGGGGCATTTGCACTGGCGTTTTTATAAACGCCGGTGAATGTATCACCGGCGTAAAAAAACGCCGGTGAAGGTCTAAAAAAACGCCGGCGAATAACTTCTGTGTTGTAGTGTGATTGGGGATGAATTGATGTTAACATGAACTATGATCGTAAGGAAAGTTGTATGATACTTTTTGATCTTATAATATTTGTTGTGATCTAGCTCACTTTAAGATCCTATAATATCTGTAGTGATCTAGCTCAAACCTGAAAGAATTTTTCTTATCAAATATGCATATGGGGTTCAATATCTTTTTTTTTCTTGATAAAAATAGAATTGGGTATCCGAACTACCTAGGTATGTTATTTTTTGTGGAGTTTCTAGGATGGGTGTATGTTATTTTTTTGTCCTTTTTAATGCAATAATGTATTTGTTTGTGATAGAAAATTGGATATATTTGTGTTGATCTTGTCCGGTCTTCCTTAATGCCTCTAATAACCATATTCATATTGCGAGAAAAAAATAGCTTACTTTTTCATATTGCGAAGATAAACTATTTCAAAAGATGAAAAACTTTTGACTTCCTCAGGTTTACCAGCAGTGGATTTAATTGCAAAAGCACTTGCAAAAGCTGCGGTAAGTTCCATTTTAAGAAGCTCTTTTGAGCTTGTTTGTGAACTCCTAAGGGCCCGTTTGGTTACCTTTTGAGAGCCCATTTTGTGAAAATATTTTGTCAGTTTTGCGTTTGGTTAGGGTTTCATTTTGGCATCTTTTGAGAAAACTTTTCGAACCCCCATTTTCTCTTATTCGCTTTTTCCCCCTTCCTCTCTCTTCTTTGACGCCGAATCCCCCTAATCCCCACCCTGCTCTTCTTCTCCATTGCCTTCAAATCCCTACTAGCTCCCTCCTCAAAGCTCCGATCTTTCTGCTGTTTCTCCACCGCTGCCGCCGCGTCAAAGCCCCTCCTTTCCTTACCCAGATCTGAAAGCCTCTCCTTTTCCATACCCAAAGCCGAAGACTCTTTTCTCTCCAGATCTGAAAGCCCTTCCTCTATCTTCTTTTTCCCCCTTCCTGTTTCTTCGTTGACAGCCGACTTTCCCCCCTTCTCACCCCGCACGACACTCGGATCTATTGATGGTCTGTGAGACCAGATCTGCTTTTAGAAGAAGGTGTAATCGACAACGCTATAGTAGAATCCAACGTCGGCTGAGGGAATCTGTCGAAGACAACTTCTTGAGGTTTGAAAAACAACAAACCAAGGTATGATTCTGATCGAATTAATTTTTTTGCTTCCAAATTAGTCTGCTGTTTTGGGTCGTTTGTTATTTCCAAATTTTGTTGGAAAAAATTCCCTTTTTTGACGAAATTTTGGGAGGCATATGTTAAGGTTCACATATAATTTTTTTTTTTAACCTACTGTGGGATTATCATCGTAATATACTTATTATTGACTTTAATACTTGTAAACTAACAACACATTAATTTATAAATAGGCACACCCCAAAGCTTCAGAATTCAAAACGAAGGGTTTGGCCAATTATGATGTGTTGACCAAAATTTTTGCTGATTCTACTGCCGAGGGTTTACTTTCTAGGGCTTCATCTCAAAAGGTATATGACTCCGATGAGGAACGAAGGGTCAACCTTGAGTTCTCCCACCCCACTCCCCCAAATGCACCACATGTAAATTTGGTTGATGATGATGATTGGGAACCAATGCATTCGGGGTCTCATAAGAGACGCTCTAGTGGGTCTAGCGGTCGAGCAACAAAAAGCTCAAGAATGGATGTTGCTGTTGATGCCAATGCCGAAAAGTCTATTGCTAAAGCAGAATATTATAAGAAGAAGGCCAGCAATCTTGATCGCTTCGTCCCAGACGATCAGTCGTCCATTGACAATGCCATGTTAATACTAAATGGTTTGGATGGGCTTGATGAAGATATGATCGATGTGGCACTGGAGAACATAATTCATGACCCAAATTGGCGTTGAAGCTTTGTTCTAATGAAACCGGAGTGGAGAGTAGGGTGGTTACGCAGACTTGCGAAAAAATAATTCTAATTTATTAAATTCGATAAAAAATCATTATGTATTATTTAAATGTAGCAGTTTATTGACATATTTCTGTATTAGTAGTTGGGTGAATCTGTGTACAGGCACAATGAGTTTAAAGGGCTATGGTAACGGTTTTTAGCTTTAGCTGCACTCGTTTTCCTACATTCTTGCTGTTTTTTGAATGCTTATATTTAACTTTGGTAGACAACAATTTTATCAGTTGGTGTTATTATTTATATGACCTCCATTATGTTCATAAAGTATTTAAAATTGATGAAGCATTCTTTATGCAATTGTATTCTAATTTTTACTGTGTTCTGTACTATTGCACTTCCTACCATACTGATGGACTCTTCAAGTAACACGTCGTCAAGTTCTGATGAATCCGATCTTGAGGACTTGTTCTTTCTTCAAGAGATGGAACAGTTTTATAATAATAAAAGTCCCAATTCCACGTCCAAACTATCAGGTCGTGAATACCTACAAGAAGTCTTAGACGGTCCACCGGCCAAATTCTTTTGGGTGTTTCGCATGAATAAGGACTTTTTTTTGGCTTTGTGTCAATTTATAATAAATGGCAACTACCTTCAGGAAACGCCCGAGGATATACAAAGAAGACGTATATCTCATCATGAAAGTGTTGCCATTTTTTTGTTCATTGTCGCTCATAGTAATAGAATGAGGCTTGCATGTGGTTGGTTTGATCATTCATTGGAAACAATCCAAAGACATTTCACTGATGTGTTGAAAGGTTTGGTAAGAGCATCAAGAGTTCTTATCAAACACCCAGACACGAATGTTGTACATGAAAAGATCAGTGGTTCCCCAGACTTCTATCCATGGTTTAAGGTATTTTGTGCATTTAATGTTTAAAATCATTTATTCTAATGATTCAAATGTGTTCAATAAAGTAGTAGCTTTCTTCCTTAATAATGTAGGGAGCTATTGGTGCTGCCGATGGTACCTTAATACCCGCTACCGTATCCGCTAGCTGACAAAATAGTTGTCGCGGTCGAAAATGCGATATATGTCAAAATGTGCTGGCCATTTGTGATTTTGACATGATGTTCACTTTTATTTATGCGGGTTGGGAAGAAAGCGCTAATGACTCCCGCGTAATACATAGTGCATTAGCAAATAGATTGTTGCCAATCCCGCCCGATGATAAGTACTACTTGGTAGATTGTGGGTACATAAACATGCCAGGGTTTTTAGCTCCTTACCGCGGGGAGCCATATCACTTGTAGGATTTCCAACCACCTAACCATGCACCCACCCAATATAAGCAACTTTTCAACAAACAGCATGCTAGGTTGCGAAATGTCATAGAACGAACCTTTGGTGTGTTCAAAAAAAGGTTTGCCATTTTTAAGACTATGCCCAATTACTTCTATACTAGACAAGCTATGATGGTACCAGCATGTTGTGTAGTCTATAATTTTATACGTAAGTATTTCGCGGATGATTCATTGTTTTCAGATTTAGAAGGTGAACAAAATAATCCCCTACAAAATCAAGATAATGCTTCCACTTCTCAACCTTTGGATATGTCATCTGCTCAGTTGAATCGCATGAATAATAAAAGAGATCAAATAGCTATGGCAATGTGGAATGATAGACATTGATGTAAGCATTAGCATGTACTTGATGATGATATGCTTTGTGTTGTTGTAATATATGGTTGTAAATGCAATGATCTCATTTGTAGCCCATCTATTTTGAAAGTCACGTATATTAATGATTTAAGCATGTGATCTATGATGATATATTTTTATGGATGCAGGTTGTGGGACACATCATGTGCCACTGAGTATGGCTGGAAATGATGGATATGGTACATTCTGATCTAGTTTTTTATTAAATTTTGACGTTAGAAGACAACAATATATTGCTACCGTATATTCCCATTATACTAACTAAATGAATGATGTATTCAACTATGGGTGACGGATGGGGTGGGCACAAGACATTAGTAGTAGCTGGCATGGCATTTTTAAAAAATGCAGCTCTACTGTAATCATGATGATGCTACGGCTAATTAGGGATATGATGAAGATATATTCTGATCCTATATAACATTATTGGTGATACTTTTGTGATTGACTACTAGAATTCAAATTATGGATATGATGATGATATATTCTGATCCTACAGTTCTTATTTGGGATAATGACAACCTTGTTGATGTTGTCCTGAACCTACAATAGTTGTTATCTTATATTTGGAGTAATGGCAACTTTCAAAATAACCATGTTGTTACTAATATATAAACTGAAACAAAGTATCAAAGAATACAACCCAGTTAGGATAATCTCCTATGGTTTCAAAATAACCAATACAATGGTTTCAAAATAACCATGTTGTTACTAATATATAGCAGGTGATAATCTCCCACCATGATGGGCATCAATGCTGATCACAGCATTGTACTGGTTTGTGTACACAGTATGGAAATTACAACCCAGTTAAACTGAAACCTTCCTCATAATCAGAAGAAGTCATCACAATTTTGAGGTAGCCATCAGAATATGTTGGAATTTGACAAATAAGGCAATCAATGGATATGATGAATTTTGTAATGGATACTACACTTTGAAAATTTGGAAGTGATGATGATATATTCTGATCCTTTAATACTCTTTGAGTAATTATTGTTGTTTGCTTTAAAAGAAAATAATAACTGGGTTGTATCAGTTTGTGATGACATTTTCTGTGATTTGAGGAAGGTTTCAGTTTAACTGGGTTGTAATTTCCAACTGTGTACACAAACCAGTACAATACTGTGATCAGTATTGATGCCCATCATGGTGGGAGATTATCACCTGCTATATATTAGTAACAACATGGTTATTTTGAAACCATTGTATTGGTTATTTTGAAACCATAGGAGATTATCCTAACTGGGTTGTACTCTTTGATACTTTGTTTCAGTTTAACTGGGTTGTAATTTCCATACTGTGTACACAAACCAATACAATGCTGTGATCAGTATTGATGCCCATCATGGTGGGAGATTATCACCTGCTATATATTAGTAACAACATGGTTATTTTGAAACCATTGTATTGGTTATTTTGAAACCATGGGAGATAATCCTAACTGGGTTGTATTCTTTGAAACTTTGTTTCAGTTTAACTGGGTTCTAATTTCCATACTATGTACACAAACCAGTACAATGCTGTGATCAGCATTGATGCCCATCATGGTGGGAGATTATCACCTGCTGAGATGGTTTATATATTAGTAACAACATGGTTATTTTTTGAATCGCATGTATTGGTTATTTTGAAACCATGGGAGATTATCCTAACTGGGTTGTATTCTTTGAGGAAGGTTTCAGTTTAACTGGGTTCTAATTTCCATACTGTGTACACAAACCAGTACAATGCTGTGATCAGCATTGCTGCCCATCATGGTGGGAGATTATCAGCGGCTGAGATGGTTTATATATTAGTAACAACATGGTTATTTTGAATCGCATGTATTGGTTATTTTGAAACCATAGGAGATTATCCTAATTGGGTTGTATTCTTTGAACTTTGTTTCGGTTTAACTGGGTTCTAATTTCCATACTGTGTACACAAACCAGTACAATGCTGTGATCAGCATTGATGCCCATCATGGTGGGAGATTATCAGCTGCTGAGATGGTTTAAATATTAGTAACAACATGGTTATTTTTTGAATCGCATGTATTGGTTATTTTGAAACCATGGAAGATTATCCTAACTGGGTTGTATTCTTTGAGGAAGGTTTCAGTTTAACTGGGTTGTAATTTCCATACTGTGTACACAAACCAGTACAATGTTGTGATCAGCATTGATGCCCATCATGGTGGGAGATTATCAGCAACTGATGACTGCTGGTGTTGGCTTCTGATACTTGTGAAGGATGTGATGGCTGCTTATGGTCTTATGTAATGGCTGCTTCGGGCTTTGCAATTTTTCTGTCAGTTTCAAAATGTAAAATATCGATAGAGTGTACAATTACCTTCCTATGATGAGTTCTGATGCTGCTAATGGCATATGATGGACACTGATGGATTGAAATTGATTTTTTTTTGCTTTGTAAGAGGTTCAGTTGTAATTTTCACATTAGAAAGTTCTAATTCTTATTACTATGTTAGAAATTTTGAAGGTTTCTCATGCTTGTAATGCGAAATTGATGGTTGGGCTATCCCAGTTTGTGAAATAAATGTAACCAAACAGAAATTTGTAATGGATATTTTGTACATTTATTGAAAATTTGCATATTGTGTCCAATTGCTGTATTAGCCGACTCTTACACAATCCAAATAAAATTTTACATGGTCGAAAGATTGCCAATGATGGGAAGATACCAAGAAGGAAAAAAAATTCCTAGAGAAGAAAACTTCCATATTGTAGCACGCTGCTTGTTCGTATATTGGTAGAACTTGGGTCTGTATCTGCAAAAAAATTAAAAAAAACTCATAAGAAAACTAATGCAAATTCATTAAACAGGAAAATTGAAAATAAAAAAAAATTGTTGCCAAACTGGAAAAAAATGGAAGAAAAAAAAGGATTTCAAAATAAATTATTACAAAACAGCATTTTACAGTCTAGTTTTAAGAAAACAGCATTCAGATTTATTTTTTTACTCAAACAGGTTATACAATCTCATTTTCAGAAAACTATTCCAGACAGCTTTTACATTCTCATTTTCAGAAAACAGTTTTCACAAAATAGTTTTCACAAAACATTTTCACAAAACTGTTTTCAAAACAACAAACCAAACGCACTCTTATCATTTAAAGCATTTACATTTTGTTTGTACTTTAGGGATATACTGACATATAGAAAAGGTCGCTTCTTTCTCTATGTAACGCCCCGAATCCCAAATACACTGAATTCGAGATGTTCTACAGGATCTTTTCACTTTCTTTAGTACAATTTTACAGGGAAATTAAAACTTTTCATCATACATCAGAGTTTACATCATAATTACATCTTTCTTTTGCACAGCGGAAGTAAAATACAACAATTTGATACAAATACAACAGCATAATGTAATCTTTAAGCATCCATCCTCTTTAATCTTTAACTTGATATTTACCTGCATATAAGACTGTGGGTACGTCAGTTTATTCAACCGACGAACATTATACACGGCCGTCCTCGCTATGCCGGAAATAGTATAACTTAACATTTCATATTTAGCAAACACAAACTTGTCACATTTCAAACTAAAGGGACTATCCTATTGATGTCGTGTTGTGATTGTGCACTTAGTCCTTAATGCAGTTTATTATGTTACATGACACTAATGCGCACTTGTTCGGATTCTATGCATCCCATACTACATAGGTCCGAGGGCAAGCCCTTATTCGTTCTTCATCTTTATAGGGTTCAATCCCCCGTTATGCCTTAAACTACTACTGTAACTACGGTAGTGTCTTAGATGTCCTATGATCTATGAGCCCATGTCCAGGCAGCCTGGAGGGGAATCCCACGCACTGACACGACGCATCGAGCAGGCAACCTATGGACAATTCAGCCTCCGCCATGGAACGATGGCACCACCCATAGCCACTCGAACATCCCATGAGCGTCGCCACCGGGACGATAATTCCGGAGTAGCGCCCACGCCATGTCTTGACGCATCAAGCAGGCAACCTGTGAATCGCTCTCACACCGCTATCCGTTGGCCCTCATACTCATGTTTTTCTTCTACTTTCATCACATCTCCACTATGTACTAGTCCTTAGTTTTATTTAAAAAATCATGAACAAAATAATCACTAGAGTTAGCCTCTCCATCAACCGGACTTATTCATTTGTTTCATCATGACCAACCTTGGTCTAATTTCATCTCAATTCATTCTTCTCAATGCCAGGGAGACTTAGCTACTCTATTTCAAATTTTATTTCACAATCTTTAACTCATGACAATTTCCATGTCGAGTTTTCATACTCATTCTTTCTTTTACAATTCATGATTGCACTTTATTCACAAGTCCACAATGAATACTTTTAACTCACAAAGTTCATATTTATAAACAACAACTTCTTTTTCCCTTTCATAAGTCATGGTTTTAATTTCATAATCATACATGAATTTATACAACTTCATAATATCACATTTCAACCTTCATACTTCATATCTTGCACAATACTCACAATGAGAATAAATAAAATCATGTCACACCACAAGAACTTTTGTCAATTACTTTATAATAGCCTATCTTTATAAGTTATAAATTCCATAAGTGTGTATCTTGTAACCAAAGCTCTAATTATGCCTTTTATTCACAAACCATATTGTATTTTATTCAATTAATACCCAAATCACTCTTATAAAAATTCCTTGTATTTTTATGAGAATTACCATATTTATTTCATAATTTTTGGACTTCAAAAACACCCAAAAAATATTTTTTTCCTTATATGCCGAACCCAAGATTCGAACCAGGCGCCGCACCAAGACAGCACAGAGCCCCGACCACTAGGCCGGTCGCTAAACACGTCATAAAAGCGACTGGGGACTATATAAACCCTGAGTTCGCTGTTTACTGTTTTTAGGGAATTTAACAAAAAGAAGTGTTCCGCTCGGGATTCGAACTGTGCAACCCAGAGAAGCCAACCGGGGTCCAAGACCACCTGAGCCACTGGCTCGGGTTGTCACTAATCCAATTAAAAATCCATTTGTATTATTTTCGTACTGTTTTAAAAATAACTCGATATTCAATAAGCCATAGTCTCTTACTACTTTGGTAAAATTTTCTAAAAACTTCCAGATTAAATCCTCAGTCATATAAATTCATACCAGTAATATAATTTTTTTTTTTTGGTGCTAATGAAATGTATTTTTCACCCACAAAAATCCAAGATTTATTTACTAACTACAATAAATTGTATTTTCGACATTGCCATATAATTAATCTACTAGTCTTTTTATTCAATAATTTCATGGTGATAATTTACTGAAATTAGTTCTTAACTCAACCAATATACATGTGAGTTCAATAGTCCATATCCATATCAACATATAAGTCTATTCATCTCAATTTCACAATTAACAAGCATGCATTATGTCTCTAATGACAATAGCAACATCCTCAATTAAATTTTGTTACCATCATAACTTCATATTAATGAACATGGAGCAATCTACATACAACTTAATTTTAACACTAGAGTCATATAAGTTAATCATCACATTTCAAACCATTCACATACTAACTACTCAATTCAAGTGGGCTCTTATTAATATTTTCATGCATCTTTGATGGTTGAAACTAAGCATGGACCTACTTTAGAAATATAAAATGTTTTACCCACCTTAAATGGAGAGAAAAACCCAAACAAACGCAACCAAGTCCTTGTAGACGAAAGCACCTCCTCCTAGCCAAAAGCGCTCAAGCTCCAAGCCTCCAAGCCAATGCCGAATGCTTCTTCTAGCTCCAACCGAAAGCTTCCCTCCTTGGTGATGCCGGCCACTCCAAGCAACAAAAGCCCACTCAACTCTCTATCTTTTATAACTCACACAATGATAATACTATAACTTAGAAATACATTTTGCATATGAAAAATTAGCCATGAGAAGGGGGGGTATTTATACTCAAAGATGAGTGAAATGGAGGGCCAAGATTGTCTTGGTGGTTGTTGGATGAAAGGTTTAGATCAAAGTAGAAGTTAGAAGAACTACCCACTTCCTTGAAACTACCACCATGTTCTCCACACCCAAAATCAAAAATCCCTCCAAAAAGAATGATACCCGGCCTCCAAATAGTGAGTGTGCATTGCACGTGTACGTGTAGTGCACGTGCATGCAACTAGGCCAAATTTGTACACTCTTAAATTTGTACAAAAATAATTTAGTTAAAAAAAGTCTTCTACATGACAAGTTTAATTAAAATAAATTAATTCATGGGCTTTCTTTTTGGGCCAAAATATTTTATAAAAATAAATAAAATAAAATGCTTTTGGGCTTTTTAAGAAAAGGCTTTTTAATTAAATCAAATAAGGCTTTTAAAGAAGGCTTTTTGTACTAAAATAATTTGAGAAAATTATATTTAAATATACACATCATGATAAAATAATCCAAACAAAAATATTGCACGTGCACAACACGTGCAAAATAAATAATTTCTCATTAATTGAAAAATCAGGGTATTACACTCTATGGAGGATCACATGACTTTACTTCTTGAAGCTGGGAAGCCCCTTTATTCACCATCGTAAGTATTGCAACAGTGAAAACTTTGCATAATTTATTCCCTCCCTCTTCCCCCTTTTGGTATTAGAGTGTATTTGTCGGTGCACGTTGCCATCAATGACATTTGCTAAGTTTTGACCATTTGTATGTCATTGTGATTGCTTATCGCGTCTATTATTCCAGGTCTGCATGCTCTATCCTGAGGACGTTCTTATCTGAAGAGAAGCTGAAAGTGGTCAATGGTATTACTGTCACTGCTGATGGGATGGGCGCTGTTTTTGATGTACCTGCTGAGAATGTAAGCTGTTTATTGAAGGTATGCTTACTATCAGCTTAAAGTTCTAATGGTATTTACTATAAAGATTGTATATAAATGCTAATGTTTTGGTTGAATATTGTTCACTTGTCCATCTAACACTAGAATTTGTGAGAACTCTTTGGCTAGGGTATTTTGTTATCATGAGATCATTTGTAGAATCGTGGGATAGATATGGCAGTATAATAATTATTTCCAAATGTTGAACTGTCATTGTCGAATATTGCTAAGGTACATCCCTCATATTTCTTTTTGTTGAGTAAATACATCCCTTGGATATTTTGTCTGAGTGATTCTAAATTCTGTAGACCATATAGCTTATATCTATGTTTTCCCTTGTCCTTTAATAATCAATTAAAACACTTTCATTAGTGAAATATTCTCCATGGGACCAAGAGACTAGGGGTGGCAACAGGTCTGGGTCAGCTCGGCCCGACCCCCCTGTTTTGCGGTCTCAACCCTGGACCGACCCCCCATACCTTGAGGCTGGTCCGGTTTAGATTTTTTTGGCAAAAAGCCCGTATCGGCCTAGCCCAGTTGAGGACTGGGACCGGCTGAAACGGCCCGCCTGGGCTCGGGCCGGGTCCAGGCCTACCGTTACTACAGTATTTTGTTTCTTTTTTTCTTTCAGAATTTTTTTAAAAAAATTAAAATGACCAAATTGCCCCCAACCATATTGCTATTATTGCTATTTTTTTAATATTGCTATTTTTTCTTTTCCCAATTCGCTTAGATTTGTTAGAGGTCTATTTTGTTAGGATATTGCTATTATCTCAACCATATGGAGCTTTAACTCTCTCATAAAAAAAGTCACCTTGAACATGAATATGGAAGAGTTTTTGCATTGATGAAAATATTTAATAAATTCATTTCCTACCATTTCCTTTCTAGATTTGTTTCTTCTCAAGTGGACCCTTGAATATTTCTTATCAGAGAAATTTCGTCGTCATCATCCTTCTATTAGGAATAAATGGTCATCTATGAAATTTTATTGTATGAACATGATCATTTGATCTGTATCATGAATGTGAACTTTGGCTCGGTCATTGGTTGTATGACTTAGGGTCAGAGTTTGGTTCCAAGTCAGTCTTTCAATCAAGCTTCAGCTTTTGTCCATTTGACTCAACGATACATGATAAAAATTTGAACTTTGCGAAAGAAGTTGCTGGAGATATTATATATGGTATACTTTTGCCTCTTTAGAAATAGGAGATTGTGAGAAAGCGATTCATTCAGATGGCTGAGATAGACAGCAAACTTAATGATGAAATCAGCAATAAGCAAAATTGAAGAAGATATGCATAGATATATCCTAATTGATTGTTTGGAATATCTCGTAAAATTGGCCAAAATGGTTTATAGGCTTCATGTAGCTCTGGAGGCTTAAAAAAATCTTCGGTAACGTGTCTTCCCTCGTTATATTAATAATACTATTATATATTATTATATAATATATTATTATTACATATATATTATTACTTCATCAACTGCACGCAAGAAAGAGAGAGTGAATAAGTTTAATAGTGATTTGGGGTGAAATCCCCAAATTACCCCTCCGAACTTAAGTGAGAGATGGGGGATGATGGGGAAGGGTAATCTTGGTAAATTCAACATGTCCAAAATGTAATATGAAAAATTTTCAACTAGATAATTAAAATCACGTATGGAAAACAACTACAAGAATATTGACTGGATGCAAGATTAAAAAGAATGAACAAGAAGTTACAAGCAGTTTTAAGTTTAAGAAAGTTAAAGTCGAAAGTGATAATTGATCTTATGAAAATACGATGATATCAGTTTAGGATTTACTAATTTGTTATTTTTTAATATCTTTATTTAATATCAGTTTTAAGTTCAAGAAAGTTAAAGTAGAAGATGATGATTAATCTTATGAAAAATACATTGATTATATTTTATGTTGTTGTCTACCTTTGGGTTGATGCCTGCTTCAAATCAGATTTCGATGAGCTTGTTGTCATTGGAGTAATTTTGAAATTCATGATTTGCTTATTAAGATGATTGACTAAGTCGAATTTGTAGTTTGAAGAATATGGGTGTGCTAAATGCAAGTGTGTTAGATAAAAATTTCAATTTTATGTGCACCAAGCCACGTGCACTTGGTGCATGGTAAATTTCAACTAGTAAAAATAAAAATAAGAATAAATCTGTTTAGAGAAAATTCCGACCGTTCATTCATTTTTATGATCTGATTGATCAACGGCTGTTATTAGTTTATAATTATTTATTTATGTTATTATCTCTAATCTCTAATCTCTAATCTCTAATTTTATAATGGGAGAGTTGGGGTTGTTATTTGTCAACATATAAATCCATGCGTTGCACGTGCAACTCCAACTCTCCTATTAACTACAACAAAAACAAACATATAAAAAAATTCCACCTATTTAAAACGTGCAACGCACGTGCAAAACAATTTTATAATATTTTTTAAATACTAAACATACACATATGTTGCATGTACAACTCAAATTTTACTTATAAACATGTGTATTGCGCATACCAATTGTAGCTTTTCCTTCAAAATATTTTTTCCAATTACGTGCAACGCACGTCCAACTCCAAAACTATTTTTTAATATATATATATATATATTGCACGTGAAAATTCTTCAACTCTTATCAAAATGTGCATTGCACGTGAAAAATACTAGTTTTATTAATTGCCCCCTTTTCCAAACCCCTGTTCTGTCTTTCCTTTCCCGTCTGCTCCTTCCTCCTTTGTCTAACTAAGGGCCGAAACCCAAAAAACTAGGAAAAGGAATGGAATACTGTGGATAGACCCATCTTATCCTATTCCGCGGCCTGTTTGTTTTGAAAAAGAAAATAAAGGAAACAATTAAATATCATTCCCTAGGGAAAGATTTGAGCCGAATTCTATTCCAGCTCCACCCCCTCGGAAAGCTGGGTAAAGGAATGGAAACAACTAATTTTTCTTCAACTTAAATAAATAAATAAATATAAGACCAACTATGTTAAAAGAACTTCACATAAAATAAACGTTAAATTTCAGAAACCACCGAACTTTTTAATCAGAGAATAGTGTTTTTTTTTTTTTTTTTTTTTTTCGCTTTCAGTTTCGGCAAATCACTTCGCCAACTTTTAGTACCGAACTAAGATCCCTCTTTCGGTGTAAATTACCCAATGTTCTTGATCCCGTTGATAATATATTTTTTACCCGATTCTTTTTTAAATTCAAATATCAAAAGTGAAAAAATTAAATTACAAAAAAATAAAAAAAATAAAAAATAAGGTAAACTAATTAATTTTGGTTAGAGTGGGTGATTTTAGAATTAATAAATCTTCATTTTTTGGGAGTGTCAGAGGTATGTTTTTTCTCTCCAGGAAAATAATTTTATTCATTACTCAACTTAAAATGCAAAATGTCAGAAGTATGTCCATATACAAATGTTATCAAAAGGTTTTTCAAAATGCCGTAATCCATAATATTCCATTGTTTGTCAAACAAGACTAGGGAATGGAAACAAAAAAAAGTCAATTTCATTCCACCAGTTGCCAAACACACACAACTTATAAAGTTAATTCATCCCTTTCCCTTTCTTTTTATTCCTCTCCATTCATTTTCATTCCATTCCTTCCCATTCCCCAACTTAAATGTTTCCAAACAGACCCTAAATGTAAGACTAAATTAAGCCATGAATTAATACCCACACAGAAAAACTCTTTGGGTTAAATATAGTTATTAGTCCCATAAATTTACTATTTTAGGCCTATGGGATTTTATAAACCCTCTATCTTTCTCTCTCCACGAAGACCATAAATCTGAAGAAAAGCAATGGCAGGTCGATTGAACGAATCCGCATCTCGGATCCTGGGCGGTGACGGGTTGGTCGCCCGCTCCACCTTCTCCTCCGTTCGGACCTGTGCCAGCATGGGCCTCCCTATTGGCCACCACATCGTCCCCAACAAACCCGTACCCGATTCAACCCCCCCTCCTACTTTTTAAATCATTATTTTCTCAGATATTTTTTAATTTCTCTCTCTTCTTGCTTGATTCAGATTCCGGTCAACGATGAGCTGGTTTGGGTCAGCGGAACGCTGTTCCTGGATCCCTGCATCGATCGCCTCGCTTCCCACATCGAAAAGGTACTCTGTTTGTTGTTTTCAAGATTAGGGTTTTGGATTGGGACTGTGATTTGATTTTGATTATCATTTGTGTGTTGATTTTGGGTATTAGTTGTTGATTCTTGGTTTTGATGACTACAACACAATACAAAGTTGTTATACCACATATCTCTTGCAGAGTGTATCAAAGTCAATACCATGGTGAAATACACAAAGGCAACACAATCTGATGAAGCTTTCAAGAGTAATTGATTAAGCTTCAAGACATCAAGACAAAAACTCAAGCTCAAGACAAAGACTCAAGTTCAAGACAAGACTCAAAGTGCTTCCAATGTTTAAACAAAGTATCTTGTAATATTGTATTTTTTCTTTGAGTCTTAGAAACTTGTAATAGCCTTGTCACACACACACTCACACATACTTCAAAATAATCTGAGCGTTTTACAAAATCAAAATGTCAAAACAAGCTTGAATAAGTTCAGCTATATGAGTACCAGTCGACCGCTCGTTGGAACCAGTCGGCTGTCATAGTACGAAACTGCCTGAACTCATACATGCTCTGGCCAGTCGACTCATTATGGCAACCCAGTCGACTGTTCAAGCCGTTTCGACAGCTTTCTGAATTTAAAACTTATTTGTTAAATTCAAAACTTTTTCGTTTTATTACGGTTTATGGAACTGTTTTACAATGTTCCTTGATTCTTACTCTATAAATAGAGTATAGGAATCATTTGGAAAAGGTTCCAAGCATTCTTTAACTTTTAAGTCTTTTGTTTTCAATAAGAAGAAGTGTTTTAAAAGCATACAAACTCTCTAAGACTTGGTTCTCTGAATTTCAGTCTAATATAACATTGATTTCGTTTTAGACTGAATTCAAAAGTTGACCTAATAGCCACTATACAAAAGCACTATCACATACAAGGCTATAGGTTGTTGTAAACTCAATTTTTTGTTGTTTTCTCTCTCTGGTTGTGAGAGTGGTCCTCTCGGTTGGAGAGTAGGACTCTTGGTTTTAGAGTCAGTTTCACTCTAGGGTGTAGAGTGGGTTTGCTCTCTCTAGTGGTGAGAGGTCTACGGATTTGACATTGTTGTTGTCAAAGGTCGTAGAGTATTCTTGTACTTTTTTCAAGAATAGTGGAAAATCTCAAGTGGGTTGCTTGGAGACTGGATGTAGGTCGGGAAGACCGAACCAGGATACATCGTTGTGTTTGGCTGTGATTGACTTTCTGTGGTTGTATTCTCTCAACTTGCAATTTTAATTTTCTTCGAGTTTTATTTCAAAAACTTGTCTGAAGTCGACTGGTTTTCCGCTATGAGTCGACTGATCAGACTTGTAATTCTTCAGTAAAATACTCTTCTTATCTGACGCAACAGTCGAATGTATATCTATTTTCAGTCGACTTAACAGTACGAAAAGTTCAAGTTTTTAATTAATTTTTAAACAACACTATTCATCCCCCCTATAGTGTTATTTGCCTTGCCTACAGGATCTAACACTTGGTAACAGAGCCTGATTGAGTGCAATGGCATCTACTTCAAATGCAAGCCAATACCATGAAGGCTAATCCACACAAAGGCCACCCATATTCGATGGAACAAACTATATATAACTATTGGAAGTGTAGAATGAAGATCTACCTTCAGTCCATCAACTATGAGATTTGGAACATGACTGAGAAAGAATTCACCGCTCCTACAATTCTCTATGCACAATGGAACGATGACATGAAAAAGCAACACAACGAACAATGCAAAGGCGATGAATGCTTTATTCTATGCACTTACCAAAGAGGAGTTCAATCGTGTGTCAAATGCAACAACGGCTCATCAAATTTTTCACACACTCAAGGTAACTCATAAAGGTACTAATAAGGTTAAAGAATCTCAGATATCTATTCTTGTTCACAGGTTCGAGATGTTCCGTATGAAGGAGAATGAGAATGTGTCGGACATGACAACACGGTTCACGGACATTACAAACTCTCTCATGGCTCTTGGAAAGACGTACTCGCAAGCAGAAATGGTGAGGAAAGTTCTTCGTGCCCTAACTCCCAAATGTGATTTTCGCGAATTATTCCCGAAGTGCGCGAATTCTTCGCGAAGTGGCGTATAAGTCGCGAATTGGATCGGCTAGGGAAATATTCGCGAATTTCACGAATAAATCCCGAACTTTGTTGCTATGCTTAGAGATGTTTGGATTTGCATATTTGGAAAAAGTGTAAAATTTTCCCCAAATTTGCATAATGCAATTTGACAATTGCAGTCCAAAATTACAAAATTAATGTGAGGCCCACCTCTACATTAGATAATTTGCAATTCTAGGCCCAACATCAGAAGCGCACTTTTGGGCTTTAATTTCTCATAGCCCAAAATTGCAAATTATCTCTATATATCCAATAAAAAAAACATTTACCTCTATATATATCCACTAATATTTTTAACACAACTCTCTCTTGAGAATCTTGTGGGAAATTTTATGGCATACGAAGTACAACTTGAAGAATGCAAGAAGGATCTAGAACCTCAATAAGCAAAGAAGAAGACACTCGCTTTCAAGGCCATGTCGGATTCCGAAGATGAAGAAGAAGATGAAGTAGAAATAGCCATGTTCACTAGAAAGTTCAAGAATTTTTTACGAAAAGGTAAATTTAATTTCAAGTTTAAAGATACTAATGAACTTCCTACTTGTTTCAAGTGTAATAATACATGTCATATGAAGAAGGATTGCCCATTAGAAAATGCGAAATCTAAAGGGAAGGCTCTCAACTTCAAGAAGGATAAGTACACAAAGAACAGGTATTTGAAGAACAAGAAGGCATATCAGGCAACTTGGGATGGTAGTGACTCTTCATCGGAAGAAGAGAATGAAGAGTCAAACGAAGTAGCAAACGTATGTTTCATGGCTACACAAAACGATGTAAGTGAAAACTTTAATTCAAATGACTTATTAGATGCTTTCAATGAAGTTTTTCAAGAACTTAAAAAGGAGAAAATTAGAGTTAAAAATTTAGAGAAAGACAATCAAACACTTTCTCAAGAAAATCTTGACTTAAATGTTGAAGTCAAATCTTTAAATTCTCGACTTTCAAATTTGGATGTAGATCTTGTATCTCTTAAGAAAAATTATGAAGAGATATCCAAGAATGTATCTAAATTTAACAAAGGAAAGGAGAATTTAAATGAAGTTCTCCAAAATCAAGTTCAATCTAATAAAAGATTTGGACTTGGTTTGCAAAAGACTCTTGAAAAACATCATTCTTCTAAGAATACTAGTAGTAATAAGACTGATTCTATTTCCAGTGTGAAGAACAAGTTATATGAGTTTTTTGAGAAACCAAAAACTATTGTTTTTCATGAAAATAGTAATTCTGTAGTTCAGACCAGTCGACTGAACCCTAATGTCAGTCGTCTGTCTAGAGATTTGGAGTCTTATTGAAAGAGACGAAAATCTTAGATAAGTTGACCTACTTCACCTCCTAGTTGACTGACTTCTCATAATAGTCAACTGAAAGGTACAATAAAGTTGACTAGACAGACTAAAAACATTTGGGTTCTAGTCAACCTGAGTCTAAACTATAGAACTATTTATATAAATTCTTATGTTCTTAATGTATGTAATTCGGTAAATTATATTCATGTTTTTGGTGCTAAATCAAACTCACTTTGGGTTTGGTTTCCCAAAAACTAATCCCTTTTGGACCCAATGAAAAGGGTACCATATTCACAATGCTTATTTTATAGATACCTAAAAGAGAACGTTGGATACTTGACAGCGGAAACTCTAAGCATATGACTGGTCATGCTAATCTTCTTTCTTCCATACAAGAGATATATGGAGGAACAGTCACATTCGGTGACAACAACAAAGGGAAGTTTATTGGAATAGGCATGGTCGGTAAGAACACTACCCCTACTATAGAAAAAGTATTTCTAATTAGTGGATTAAAGCATAATCTGTTAAGTATTAGCCAACTTTGTGATAAGGGATATAAAATTGTTTTTGAAAAAGATGCATGTTTAATATATGATTCATCTATGCAAAATGTTATTTTTCAAGGTTTTAGGAAAAACAACATTTATGAGTTATGCTTAAAAACAAATGAATTTTCTAATGATTTTTGTTTAGAAGCTTCTAACAATGATTCTTGGCTTTGGCATAAGAGATTTGGCCATGTAAATATGAAAAATATTGCTAAATTGTCTAAATACAACCCACTTAAAGGACTGCCAAGACTATCTTTTAAGAAAGATAAGTTATGTGATGCATGCCAACTAGGAAAACAAGTCAAATCTACTTTTAAGATAAAAAAAATGATTTCTACTAGTAGGCTTCTCGAATTAATCCATATAGATTTATTTGGTTCGACTAGAGTCGCTTATTTAAATCAAAGTAGATATGTATTTGTTTTGGTAGATGATTTTTCAAGATTTACATGGGTTTTCTTTTTAAAACATAAATATGATGCCTTTGAAGAATTTGCAAATTTCTACAAACGAATTCAAAATCAAAAATCTCTAACCATAGTCACTATTAGAAGTGATCATGATGGAAAATTTGAGAATGAAACTTTTTCAGAATATTGCAACAAGAATGATATAACACATTCATTTGAATTTCCTAGAGCTTCACCACAAAATGGAGTGGTCGAAAAAAAGAATAGGACATTGCAAAAGTGTGCACGTGCTATGCTTGTTGAAAGCAATTTGCCTAAGTACTTCTGGGCTGAAGCTGTTTCTACAGCATGTTATGTTTTAAATAGAATATTGATTAGGCCTAAGCTTAAGAAAACTTGTTATGAACTATTCTATGAAAGAATTCCTAAAGTATCATATTTTAAAGTATTTGGATGTAAGTGTTTTATATTAAACACTAAATATAATTTAGATAAATTTGATGCTAGATCTAATGAAGGTATCTTCATTGGATACTCAAATAGGAGTAAGACATATAGAATTTCCAATAAGTCAACTTTGACTATTGAAGAATCTATGCATGTTTCATTTGATGAATCGTTGCCTTCATCTACTGTTATTAAAGATGATGAAATTGAATCATCACCTTTAAATAACGTTATTAAATCACTAGAGAAAACTATCCTAGACAAGTCGACTGATAAGGATCTTAAGTCGACTGATGTGAATTAGTCGGCTGAGGGACTTGTTAAGTCGACTGATCCTATTGTGATGACTCAAACTTTACCAGAAGCGTTTGTTGAAGTTAGAGATCATCCTCATGACTTAATAATTGGTGACATTTCATGTGGTATTCAAACAAGATCTCATATTAACATAATTTCTCATACGGCTTTCTTGTCGGATTTTGAACCGAAGAATATACAAGAAGCTTGCGAGAATGAATTTTGGATGAATGCCATGCAATGAACTTAACCAATTTATAAGAAATGATGTATGAGATTTAGTTCCACGACCTTCTGATCATACTATAATTGGTACCAAATGGGTATTTAAGAATAAGTTAGATGAATCAGGACAAGTCGTTAGGAACAAGGATAGATTAGTTGCTCAAGGAAGGAATCGATTTTGATGAAACATATGCTCCTATTACTAGACTAGAATCAATTAGGATCTTACTATCTTTTGCGTATTTTATGAATTTTACACTTTTCCACATGGATGTTAAAAGTGATTTCTTGAATGAATTTATTAAGGAAGATGTTTATGTTAAACAACCACCCGGTTTCGAACATGAACAATTCCCAAACCACGTTTTTAAATTGAAAAAGGCTTTATATGGTCTTAAACAAGCACCTCGTGCTTGGTATAATCAGTTAAAAACTTTTCTCTTAGAAACTGGTTTTGAGACCGGTAAAATAGATATTACCTTGTTAATTAGGAAAATAGAGACAGATATTCTAATCATACAAATATATGTAGATGATATAATTTTTGGATCTACTAATAGTAATCTCTGTCAAGAGTTTGCTAATACCATGAAAGTGAGTACGAGATGAGTCACATGGGTGAACTCAATTATTTCCTTGGACTACAAATAAAGCAGTCACAAAATAGCATATTTATTAATCAAGAAAAATATGCTAAGGTCCTAAGGAATTACTCAAACGGTTTGACATGGATAGCACTAGTAGTAAGACACACCTATGGCTATTACTACTACACTTGACCAAGACGATTTAGGCAAGAGTGTCGATCAAAAACTCTATCGAGGTATGATTGGCTCACTCTTATATATAACTGATAGTAGAGCAGATATTATGTTTAGTGTATATTTGTGTGCTAGATATCAGTCAAATTCCAAAGAATCTCATTTAAAAGCTGTGAAACGTATTTTAAGATACATTAAAGGCATGTCTGAATATGGTTTGTTTTATCCACGCACCGATAATTTTCAACTTTTGTCGTATAGTGACACTGATTTTGCTAGTAGTAAAACTGATCGTAAAAGTTTTAGTGGAACTTGTCACTTTTTGGGACATTCACTAGTATCTTGGTGTAGTAAAAAGCAAAATTCGGTATCCCTATCTATTACAGAAGCTGAATATATTGCTGCAAGTTTGGCTTGTGCCCAAATTTTGTGGATAAAACAAACTTTATTAGATTATGGTATTTCATTTTCAAAAACTGCTATAATGTGTGATAATACCAGTGCTATTAATCTATCTAAAAATTCGATTCAACACTCACGTTCAAAATATATTGATATTCGACATTATTTTTTACGTGTTCATGTTTTAAAGGGAGATATAACTTTGGATTTTATTTCTACTGATAAACAAGTAGCAGATATAAACAACTTAAGGAAGACACTTTTATCTACTTTAGAAGAGAACTAAGAATTTGCTATTTTCATGACATTTCTTGAAAATTTATTTTGTTTAAGTCGACTTAAACGTCTTTTTCAGTCGACTTATAAAATATTTTCGTTGTCCATATTTTGGCTGAGTTTTGTGTTCTGGACAGTCGACTGTTTCAGTAACTAGTTGACTGACAAAAGTTTTACTTGATGTTTCATTTGGTTTAATTTTCTCTCGACTAAGTCGACTGATATCACAACCAGTCGACTGTCGCGACATCAGTTTGGTTTTTCTGATTCTGAATCATCACTTAACTGAGACATCTCTCTTTCTTATTTTTACCCGTTGATGGATCTTAACCGTCCATTCCCAACTAGTCTTCATCTCAGCCATCTGCCTAATGTAAAAACCCTAAATTTCTTACCCCTCTTTCACTTTTACTTTTTCTCTCAAGAAGATTCAAGTCGACTGCCCATTTCCAGTTCTTGGCGATTTCGACTTGCTGCTCTTGGCTTGAAGATTTCCATCCAGATCTGAGTTCTTTTAGTGTCTCTTGAAGCTATTTGGGTTCTTTATCTTGTTGTGGGGTAACTCTCTCTCTTGATCTCTCAATCTTTTTCAAGTTTCCTAGTTCTTTCAACAATGCCTAAACCTAAGAGAGCTAGAGGTTCTAATGTAGAAGAAGGTCAATCTTCTCAGAACTACCTTCAATACTTACGGAATCCTAATCTTGTTGAGAAATTTTTTCTCATCTGTCAAATCGCAATATTTCTAGGTAGATTTGTGAATTTTCCTGATTTAGATAAGTTCCTTATCGCCCCATTGTTTGAACAATGTGGGTTATTTAACTTACTTTCCCTTGTCAATCAACCCTATTACTATTCACAATTTATCTATTTGTTTTATACAAAAATGAAGGTTTCCACATCCGAGGATGGTAACGAAATATTTTTTACTACTACGGTGAAAAATATTCGAATGAGGTTAACTCCTGAAAAATTGGGAATTATTTTGGGTATCCCTAAGGAAGGGTTAGATTTGGGTGAAATAGAGATGGATGAGGATTCTATATTGTCAAAAAATTTCTTTTCTAATCGAGGTCCTCCTATGACCAATAAATCGATTATGCCACTAGCTAAGCTCGTTGCAAGAATCTTGTCATATAACATTATCCCTAAAACGGGTAGTTACGACCAATTTTCATATGAGTTGCAACAAGCCGTGTATGCGATTTTTGGCAATATTCAAATCAATTGGAGGCGAGTCATTTTCAATCGTCTTCATAAGGCTCACACCTCTTTCCTACCTTTTGGTGCACTTTTTACTCATGTTTTCAATTTTTATGAAGTTGATCTTCATTCTGAGTCGAGTGTAGTTACTCACTATAAGTTTTTTGATCGTGCGAGTTTAGCTCGTATGAAGATCCTTAACTCTCCTCCTCGGTCTTCTCAAAGGAAGGTACCTCCTATTCCTTTAGCCACTTTGGTCGTCGGTCTTCTGCTTCTAGTTCTTCTCGTCCTAGAGCTGTCTTTGCTAATTCCGAGAGTCTTTATACTTCGGTTAATTATCTCATGGATCGTACCGATTTTATCCTAGGTAAACAGGATAATCTTGAGGCTAGCATTGCTAACCTTACTCACATGTTCACTCAACAATTCCCACAACCTCCTCATGCCTCCAAAGGTGATGACGACGAAGAAAAAGAATAAACTTGATGTATTTTTTTTATTTTCAACTATGTTTTTCTATCTTCTATTTGTAATATGCAACAATGTACTTGATTTCTTATGTATAATTGTGTTATGATTATGCAATGTTGATTTTGTTCTTTATGATGTATCCTTCCTCCTTATGTTTTTTGTTGATGACAAAGGGGGAGAAAAATATGGTTTTGTGCTTTATATGGTTTTTTGTGTTTATATGTTTTTTTGTGCATGTTTTATATATATTGTTATTTTTTTCACAACTGTGTGCATATTGTACATTATTTTTTTGTGCATGTTTTATATATATATTGTTTTTTGTGTGCATGTTTTATATATATATATATATATATATATATATATATATATATATTTGTGCATGTTTTATACATATTGTTATTTTTTTACAATTGTGTGCATATTGTACATTATTTAGGAGGAGCTTATTTCACCCTTATTTCACATTTGTATTTATTTAAATTATGTGTGACATCTTGCTATGTATATTGTTATTATTCTAAGTTATTGTGTTGTGATCATCAAAAAGGGGAAGAATGTTGATTCTTGGTTTTGATAACTACAACACAATACAAAGTTGTTCTACCACATATCTCTTGCAGAGTGTATCAAAGTCAACACCATGGTGAAATACACAAAGGAAACACAATCTGAAGAAGCTTTCAAGAGTAACTGATCAAGCTTCAAGACATCAAGACAAAGGCTCAAGCTCAAGACAAAGACTCAAGTTCAAGACAAGACTCAAAGTGCTTCAAATGTTTAAACAAAGTGTCTTGTAATATTGTATTTTTTCTTTGAGTCTTAGAAACCTGTAATAGCTTTGTCACACACACACACTCACACGTACTTTAAATAATCTGAGTGTCTTACAAAATCAAAATGTCAAAACAAGCTTGAATAAGTTCAGCTGTATGAGTACCAGTCGACCGCTCCTTGGAACTAGTCGACTGTCATAGTAAACTGCTTGAACTCATACAAGTTCTGGCCAGTCGACTCATTATGGCAACCCAATCAACTGTTCAAGCCATTTCGACAGCTTTCTGAATTGAAAACTTATTTTTCAAATTCAAAACTTTTATATCCGTTTCATTATGGTTTATGGAATTGTTTTACAACGTTCCTTGATTCTTACTCTATAAATAGAGTATAGGAATCATTTTGAAAAGGTTACAAGCATTCTTTAACTTTCAAGTCGTTTGTTTTCAATAAGACCAAGTGTTTCAAAAGCATACAAAATCTCTAAGACTTGGTTCTCTGAATTTCAGTCTAATATAATATTGATTTCGTTTTACACTGAATTCAGAAGTTGACCTAATAGCCACTATACAAAAGCACCGTCACATACAAGGCTATAGGTTGTTGTAAACTAAATTTTTTTTGTTGTTTTCACTCTCGGGTTGTGAGAGTGGTCCTCTCGGTTGGAGAGTAGGACTCTTGGTTTTAGAGTGAGTTTCACTCTAGGGTGTAGAGTGAGTTTGCTCTCTCTAGTGGTGAGAGAGGTCTACGGATTTGACATTGTTGTTGTCAAAGGCCGTAGAGTTTCTTGTATTTTTTTCAAGAATAGTGGAAAATCTCAAGTGGGTTGCTTGGGGACTGGATGTAGGTTGGGAGGATCGAACCAGGATACATCGTTGTATTTGGCTGTGATTGACTCTCTGTGGTTGTATTCTCTCAACTTGCAATTTTAATTTTTGCTGAGTTTTATTTCAAAAACTTATCTGGTAAGTCGACTGGTTTTCTGCTATAAGTCGACTAAGCAGACTTGTAACTCTTCAGTGAAATACTCTTCTTATCTGACGCAACAATCGACTGTATATCTATTTTCAGTCGACTTAACAGTACGAAAAGTTCAAGTTTTTAATTAATTTTTTAACAACACTATTCACCCCCCCTCTAGTGTTATTTGCCTTGCCTACAGGAACCAACATTAGTATGAGGCGTTGGGTTGGCTTTGTGGTGGACTGAGTTTTTTCACGTGATTGGGGCTGGTCGCTATGTGGAATGAAGAGGCATCCTAGATTCCCTTTGTAAGTCTGTTATTTCTTGCGAATGTATATTTTTGGGTTATATTTACTAGTATTATACACGTGCTGTGCACGTGGGAAAAAATTAGGAGGAATGAAAAGGGCAAAAAAAAATTTACCTACACGTGCGTTGCACGGGTTGGGTTAAGGACAAAGGCATTCTCCCATTATGGTAGTAGAGATATTGTTGGGAATCCAAGTTGTGACTGGTCGAAATTGGTGCACGACGAATCGTCAACGTCTTTGGGGGCCATCCGGTTTGATCGCCTTTGATGCTCAGAACACAGTCACCTTCTTTTGCCCTCAGGTTCTCCTTCTCTTTATTTCTTTCCATTTTTGATTTGTTCTATCATTTTTAAGGGACTTTTTAGTAATCAAGTTGGAAATTTTCAGTTTTGTTGCAAATTTGTGCTAAGTACTCAGATTCTGACTACTTTGCACTCAGTGGCTTCTTCCTTCTTCTAAAGATCAATTCAACGGTGCGTGCTTTCTATCTTTATCAAATCTTTTTTGAATGATTAAGAGTTGAAAATATAAGTACTATCACGATTATGAAAGATATGTTATAGACTGGATAAATTGGTCATTCATAATTCAGTAAAAAATGGAATAACTTGATTTTATTTCCATATTAATCACGTTAATAAGAGGTTAGAATAGTTTGTCTTGCAATAGTTATATGGGGATTTGCCTGATTGATGAAATGTTTGTTTTGACTCTTCAATATTACATGCTTCTAAGAAAGACATAGTATCTTTATTTCTCTTAGCATCCTGAAGGTGCAAAATCAGACCAAGTATATGTTATATCAAATACCAAACTCCACTTGCTATTTACTCCTTGGGACCTTTTTAAATAATGTAGCAAGAATTCATGGAGCAAGTGTAAGTTGAAAAGGCAATGCTTTCATTTTGTGTTGAGGTTGATCAAAGCATTCTATGTCCAGATCTATCAATTTTTATGCTTTCTACCTTTTGCTTGTGTCTTGTACGGATTTTTGCTCTAACCTTCGTAAGGACGCCACTACAGTTATCTTTGGGATGTACATCTTGATGTAGGTAGAACTTTGCTCCATTATGTTATTTGCTTGATGTGACTCCAAATGCTACATAACATCCTCATAGACACATAGACTGAAATTTGGAAGTTACTTTTATTTTCTTAATACATGAGGAACAAACATAATGTAACCCTTCTATAGTAATTAGTTAGCAGCAAGTTGTCATCTTAAACTAATTGATGCTTTACATATCCAAACAGTGATAGGTCTACAATCATATTACACACATACATAAAAGAAAGAAAATTGTATCAGTTTGAAGGAAAACAATATGTTTTCGTATTGAGGTTTGCATTCTCATTCTTGATATCACGTTGAAGTTACTAATTTGGATTACGGGTTTCGTAATATCAAACGATTAGGCAACATCTTCTTTTGTTAAAATTACAAAGTAGCAATTAGATCACAGATTTTGTTTTCAACAGAAATTATCTTTCGGCTTTCGAAATCTGATTTGGATCAAAAATCTAAATTTACTTCTTGATCAGGCATTCAGTAAACCATTCTGAACAGTAATGTGAGATAGATGGCAATGGCTAAGTATCTGAAGCGGAGGTTTGGAGAATATTAAAATATGTTCGTTTTATCTTATCATTCTATTTTGAAAACCTAAGGATTCTGATAATTGCAAATGCTTAGAGCTTCTCTTAAAGTTTGAGATTATTCATCGCTTTGTTTAAGTAGTTAATCTTTCATTCAATCATGTCTCCTTCATCCTTCTGTATCGAATCCTTGTCGTTTTAAATTGGTAATAGTTGAATTGATTTTAAGCATGTATTAGCAACCCCAAGTTTATGTTATACAAGATTAGAAATAAGGGATTGATATTTTACCTAAAACTTGAGAGCTGAGACATTATTTGGGGTACTTAAATGCTACAATCCTTGTTAATGAACCTCTTTGAATCCTGCATTTACCCTTCGTTCTACACACATTAGTTCTCAATACGTTTCATTTTCTTATACTAGACATTGGTGCCCTTGGGAACAAACTTTCTACATCATAAAACTTGGAGAGGCTGCACATAGAAAATGGAGCATTTAAGAGTTCTTTCGTTAGTATGAGGCACAAAAAAGTGACCTAAAAGAGTAGGACAAAGACAACATGAAAATTACCCAAGTTTCCATTGCTTTTATGATCCTCTTCTTAACTCCTAAATGACTTTGCTCCTATGCAGCCAACAAACATTCTCTTAGCTCCCTTTATAGTTTAAATTATGTGGGTATGCTAAATTAAAAGTGGTGCCAAACTGTGATATTTTAAAGAAACAGTAAAAAGTGATAACAAACTTGGGTTCAAGACCAATAACAGCATCTCCCACCATTAGCATAATAAGTGCACAATAGGTCTTTTTTTCTTCTCTCCAATACAGAAATGGCACTTACTGCATGGATACCAAAATAAATCGTACTAAAACATAATAAGTGTTACCAGTCAGTGATCAATTTATTTCTCTCTCTAATATATCTATTCGTCAAAGATAATTAAATGTGATATTTAATGTATTTCCAAACATATCCGTTTGGTGATACTTTTCCTGACTGTTTTTTAAGATAATCATTATGTAATTCTTTTAACAAACTATATTAACTTGGTTTTCTTATCAAGTTGTGAGTTAGAGGTGCTTACAAGAAGTTTGAGGAAAAGTCTTTTTTATTTTTTTTTCGTGATATGAGAACCTGCTGTGCTTATCTTTTTAATTTTTGATAGTGTTTTTTGTTTGTTCAAAGGGGCCTAAAATAATTTCCCTAGGTCCATACGCCATCATAATTACTACTCTTATGCTACTAAGATTCATTTAACCATCAATATTGAATACATTTTTGTAACTAAAATACATTATTATCGTTCAAGTGTGCCATATGAATGTTGAAGAACTATCAAATTGAGCGTCCAATGTTCTATATAATGTGCGTCTAGCATGGACAAGATGGACACAGCTTCATGATTAAAGTTTATATTCTTTAACTACCATACAACATCATTAAAGTGGGAAGTCATTGTCTTGTTGTTTTGTTAGAATGGTTGGTTTAGTTCATGGCATGAAAATATGAGTTTTGTTATTTGTGCTTCTTCTATGTCGTATGTATGCTTACATCTACAGTATCATCTTTTGTTTTATTTTAAGATTTTTCTTCTTTTTTGATCCTTGATATCTAATGTAAACTTTATGCCAGGATCAAAAGTTTAGCTTTAGCCTCGAAGGTATAGATTTACCAAAGAATGTGCATTGGAACCACAAGCTAAATGTTGATAGTGTTTTGCTGCAAGAGACTGATGTAAAAGTTGACATGTGACCTAGCATTTACACCGAGGCTTTTCTCCACATCCAACAATCTGTACTTTGTGGCATCCATTTCTTCGGCAACCCCTAAATACTATGCAGAGATGGTGAGATAGATTTTGACATGTTAATATTTAAAGGAAAACTCTTAGTGTGGTAAGAAGATTGAATAGGCTCATAAGAGGAAGAAAGCAAGAGAAGCCAAAAGATAGCGAAGTTCAAGCTCAGAAGAAAATTGAGGGGCCAACTGAAATATCGAATCTGGAAGCAAAGACTGTTGAATGGAATTGCCAAGAATAAAGTCCGGGAAGTGCATCTAAGTTTTGACTGTGAAAATATCCGAGTTCTGCCAACAAACTTTAACTAATAACAGGTCAACTATTTGAAATTTAAAGTTGTTATGTATGAGTTATTTTAAATCAAATAACAATGAATTTGCTTAAATTTGTGTCCTTGCTCAAGTCTTTTCTATATTAACTTTTACGGACTTATAGTTGTCTGAACAACCAAGAGAATGTTCTAAATTGGTGGATGCTTTAGAATTCTGCTCATTATCATTTAATATATCATCTGTCATGAAATAGTTTATACATTGAAGATGAAGTTGATATATGAAGCACGTTTGATAGTGGTCTTACACCAATGTGGGTTGGATTAGTCGGGCTTGGGCAAGGCAGTTGCAGGTTATTTGTCTATCCATATCTAGCTACCTTAGTGGGTAGATAACTAAAAGTTTATGATGTTCGTAGAAGTACAATTATATGATTTGTTGTTGTTGTTGTTGTTATTGTAAGTATACAATTACATGCTGTTAAGAGGATACTTGGTTTAGTTGTAGTTAGTCTTACAAAAGAAGCTTTATAATTACCTATCAATGAAGATGAAATCAATGTATGGAAACCGAAAACTGATAGGTTGTTATGAGCACCAAACCTTTAACAAGTATATATATACATACTTGTTAAAATTGGCCGTGCACCAAGAGGATCCGATGGATTTTTGGACATTTATGCCGAGCTTGCTTGCGTAGCTCGCAAGAGGATCCGATCTAGACTCTTTTATAAAGGTTATTTTTTGGGGAGGTACCCAATAAATATCGTATTTGAATATTTGGTTAGGTAAATTGCAGAAAGCACCTTGTAAATTGTAATATAAGTCACCAACATTACCATAACTCTCTATTACAAAGATTCTATGAGAAACCCCTAAATTAAGAGACTGCAAATTGTTTTCACTAGTTTATTTGTCAGTACATTCAATACTTATACCAGACTTGAGACTTATTGAGATCGATGGTAACAATAATAGTAGGGAAGAGTTGGCTCCTGATGGGGGTAAAAACCATAGTCTATCAGGACTGCACGATTCCTGCACGAATCTCAGAGTCCCTATGAGTAAGATGGTTGTTTCACAACATCTACGTGCATACAATCTAAACGTGGACCAATCATGGGCCCATTACACCAGCTCAACCTACGAGTTGGGACAACCAGCAGCCCAATCATGAGCAATTGATTAACCGATTAAGGATGGTGACAAAATAGCTGAAATGAGGGAGATATTAACGGATTAAATCTCTTAGTTGAGGGTATCCTCCAGTTCAGTTAAGGAGATCCTCCTCTAACTACTTCTGCTCAAGTCGATAAATAAGACCCCTCATCCTCTTTTATCAGGTGAACTATCTTTTGCCCACTAAGCCCAGTTTATTATTTCTGGTTACTGACTTGATCGTCAGAGGGTCTGTCGTCGGGATCATCTCCGATGTTTCAGATTGTCTTTGCAGGTTTCCTATAGGACGTTAGCCTACGCAACCACCACAACCTCCACTTACATCCACAATATTAGCCTATCAACTGTATCTGATCAACGACTGGGATCTGATCTTTCCACTTTAATCCAAGAACACATCATCTGTTGCTCCCACACTGAAAAAGTGCCCTTTGATCCAAGCAGCCTCCTCTAGCCACGACACCCAAAGCTAGAAAGATAAATACTGCATGGCGTCGGGTAGACCCGGCTCCGCCTTCTCCTCCGGTTCAACCATCCCGCAGTAGAGCGGCCACCCAAGGGTCGCAATAGCCGTGCGACGAACCTCGACAGGACCCAGCCCCCAGTGCCTCTCACTCGGTCGTGAGGAAAGTCGAGCGCCCAGTAGGGCCGGACCTCCAAAATCTAATTAATAATCGACAGTGTAACACCCCGCAAAATTGAGTTATGACAATTTTGCCCCTCACGTGTTATGCACGTGTATTTTGTACCGTTACGGGTAATATCCGTAACGTACTACAATACGTATTTTGGATTCCGACTATTTATGCATTTTTCGTCTTCTCAAAATTCTATTTGAGCCAACTCAAATATTAATTTTCAAACTTTGTATTTTTACGTGTACTGCACGTGTTATCGATGCACGTGTCAATTACGTATATTCTACCGTTACGTGTAATATTTTCGATGTATTTCAATTATTTATTTTTATGACGTGTTCGAATTCATTTTATAAACAGAAATTCATTTTTTTCCTATTTTGATTAAAATATTTTTATACGTGCGGTGCACGTATTTTCTATGTACGTATTGATTTCGTTGAGGAATATATAAAAATTGATGAAATATATCTTTCGTATGTTGTATTTCCATTATTTATAAACAGTTCCCTGTGGATAAAATATATTTCGTATTTTAATATTTGTTTTACGTGCGACGTACGTGTTTTCAGTGCACGTATTAGTTGCATTCTCTCTCAAAATAAAATTTATGAAGTATGCGCGTGTCTATTTTATTCATTCATGAAAACTATAATTTTTAATTAATCTGATTTTATATTCATATTATATATATAAACATATATTTTAATTTTAAAATAAAATATTAAAATGTGAGGTGTACACAAGCACGTGCACGTGCACACGTGCATTGTGCACACAAGAGGAGATGGCATGTGAACGTTGGGAATGCTCTGACTTAGTCTTGGAGTATGGAAGTAGTGGAGAGAGAGTAGGGGAAGTGGTTTTATAACTACCCAATTATTTTATAAATAAACTCCTAAAACTTATTATTATATCCTGATCCTAATCAAAATAATTAAGCAAACAGTGAGAGAGAGACAGAGGCTTTCGGAAATTGGGTTACTATGCATTTCAGGGGGATTTTGTTAGCCTTTTGTGTGGATTTTGGAGTGCTTTTGAAAGGGGTTTGCTTCTAGTAATCTTTTATGAGGTGGGTGTTTCTACTTACTTTCTAAATTGTATTTTTAATGTATGCTTAGGTGAATTGTGTTAGAATTGTTGATATAATTGCATAGTTTGTCCTCTAATTCTTGATGTGATGCATGTTGTAGGAAGATCTAAAATTCTAGTGATTGATGAATGAAATGCATGATTAATGAAAAAATTATGATGTATATTTCATGTAAAATTAAAATTTGAGGTGGGTGTCTCTTCTTATTTTTAAAATAGTATAGAAATCATGAATAGGTGTTTTATGGTTGATTTCTGTTAGTTTAATGGTTCCTAATTTTGATATTCTGATGCATGTTGTGGTGACAAGATTGCTAGTTGTAGAAAATCATAGAATGCATTGTATGTTAATGTGGAGTAAATAAATAAATTGGTATATTAGAATGGAGAAATTTTAATTGAAGGCATGTATAGAGTTGTTGGACACACATGAACAACTTGATTATTTCATGAAATGTTGTGACTTTTATGAGTATGGGTAAAATATGTGTATGAAATGTAAACTAAAAGAAATTAAAAATTGGAAACAAATTTGGGAGAAGAAATAGTTATAGTAGAATGAAAGAGAAGTTGCTCAAAGATAGTAGAAAAATTAACTAATTGCATTTTGTGTTATAATTTATATAAGAGAAAGAAAGAATTAATTTCGGAAAAGTGAAGTAAATTCATTATTAATATGAATAAGGTTAGTAGGATAACAATTTTGGAGTTTTATTGATATACAATAGTAATATTTTGAATAAAAGAGTTAGTTTGCTAATAAAATCAAGTTATATGTTTACATGTTTCTAAATAAATAGGTACGTAAAGTGGGGATAAATCCTCTTAAATAATTTTAAAATAAGTAAATTTATGTTTCTGGATATTTGTAATGTTAATTTATAAACTTTTGTTTTGAGGGAAACAAATAAAATCATAAATTAAATGAGAAATTAAAATTTAAGAAGAAACAACAACTCAGACTCAAAAAGAACAAAACCCCTATATATAGGGTTGGCATTCGGGTTGACCGGGTCGGGTCGGGTCGGACCCGCCCGGGTTGAAGGTTGACTTGGGCGGGTTCGGGTCGGGTCGGAGGCTTAACCGGGCCGGGCCGGGCCGGGCCGGGTCGAAGAGCTGAATTTGTGACCCGCCCAACCCGTGAACCCTTTCCGGTCCAACTCGGGTCGGTTCGGATCGGGTCGCGGGTTGGCCCAGTTAGAGAGTGAACGGTTTTTTTTTTTACTTAAAAAAAAAATAATAAACACTAAAAATCGTAGTAATAATAATAATAAGATTGAAAGAGTGAAATTGTCAAAAAAATGATATATTATTCATATGATTTCAAGTTATACAAGTTTCACAATTTGTAATAAGAAATAAAGATTTCACAAATTTGTTTTATACACTAACAAATTTCTTATATACAATTTCAATTTACTTCAATTTTTCTAATTTGAAATAACAAGCAAAGATTTAATACAATTTTTTATCTATTTACAATTGTCTTCATTGTCGCTATTGTTGTTGTTGTTGTTGTTCTTCCGGCGAGTTGCTCCAACTTGTGGACGTAGATAATGCTTTTCCTTGTCTCCTATCTTCAGCCTTCAGCCAGTCTTCTGTGCAAACGAGCATCTCTAACGATTGGGGCTTCAAGCGATTCCTGTAATCAGTTAGAACCCCGCCACTTGAAGAAAATGCAATTTCAGAAGCAACTGTAGAGACAGGTGGAGTTGGTAGATCTTTAGTCATACATTTAAGAATACTATAAGTGTGTTCATGGTCTTTCCACCATTGTAAAATATCTAGTGAAGAAACAGAAGTCTCAGAATCTTGTTGGTTATACCAATTTAATTCATTTGGTTGATTAGTCCTAGGTTTTTTGTATTGAATTTTTGCAAGTAAATTAAATGTTCTATGATCAAATTTAGTCTTACCCTTACCTTTAGAAGTAGAAGAAGAAGAACTAACTACAGAAGTTGTACTACTAGAAGCAAAAGATCTATCATAATAATCATACAAGTTATTTAATGTAGATTCAAATTTAACTAAAAAAGAAGCGCAATCAATTTCAGTTTCTTCATCCCCAAGTAATGCAAAAAACATTTCAATTAAACTCTTCATACCTTCTAATTTGATACAAGGATCCATAATGGTAGCAACACAAAACAACATAGGAGGAGGATTAAAATACTTCAAAATTTTTTTGTATGCAGGTTTGACAATATTACCAACAAAAGCATCATTTAACATTTCGTTAAAAGTTTGCATTATAGTAACTATTGAAATAAAAATGCTACTAAAAGTAGATTCATATGATTTTGAAAATTTTAAAGTTGCGGTTTTAAAAGGTTCTAAAAATTTCAACAAAGATTCGACAAAATACCAATTGGGGGAGTCATTTCAAAATTTGGCATATTTTTTGCGATACAAAAATTATTTATACATGCTTCATATTCGGTAACAACATGTAGTAAATCAAAAGTAGAGTTCCATCGGTGTTTAACACCCTTTGGAAATTTTCTAAAAGGTACATTTGAAATTCTACACCAAATTTTCCATTCTTGAAATACGGTGCCACTTAATACAATAAAATGTACACAATTTCTAATTTTAACTATATATGGATCAGCTATTTTTAATGCATCTTGAACACATAAATTTAAAATATGACATGCACATCTAACATGAAAATATTGTCAGATTGAGGGTTTAATGCGGATTTTAAAATACTAGTTGATGCATTATTGTTAGATGCATTATCAAAACTAATACACATAATTTTATCATGAATATGAAAAACATCACAAATTTCTAAAATACGATTTGCTATTTCAACGCCACTATGGGGATAGGGCAACACAGCAAGTGATATGATTCTTTTTTGAAGAATCCAATCATTGTCGATCCAATGACAGGTTATTCCCATCATTGAAATATTGTTGCAACCCGACCAACAATCCGAAGTTAAACTAACTCTACAAGTTAAACTCCATAAAATTGTAATCAAAGCGTCCTTCGTTTCATTGTATATTTTAAAACAATCCAATTTGCAAGTATTTCTAGAAATTCTTCTAATATGAGGGTTTAAGGCGGTTTGATTAAAATTTTCCAAGTCCCTATCTCGGGATAGGAAAATGTTAACTCTTCCTTTATTACTAATCGGGCCATTTTCCGATGAACAAGATCGAGATCATAAGGGTGGCTATCAACTAGACCGGTCCGAGGGTGGATTTTTTGTTGGTCGGGTAGGTCAAGAAGAAGATCTTTTTGCACACTTAGGATGTGTCGCTTAATTGTACCTGTGCCCTCACCCCTCTTCCATTTGTATTTCTTAGAACATGTTTTACAAATTTTCAAACCTATACCTGGTATTTTTTTCGTTGAGAATATAATCTTAAAATTTATGCTAATCACTACTTTCCCTCTAGTTTTCCTACCACTAGGGGGTTGTGTTGTTTCGGTTGCTTGTTGTTGTTGTTGTTGTTCTTCTAATTGTATGTCTCCAATAAACTCATTGTGTGTACCCCATTGTTGGGTAGAAGGATCATGGTACTCCTCGGCGGGCTCAATATGTGGGACAATTGGTGGCCTACGGGAAGTGCCGGTGGAATCTTGTCCACTTTGGCTACAACCGTTACCGCGTGATCTAGACATGTTGATATGTGGCAGTGTATGTAAAAAAAACTACATAATATAGGGGCAATAAGTTACAAAAAAAATCTAGAAAATAAGAGGGGTGAGAGAGAGAAGATCAAAAAACCAACAAACAAATAAGATACCAAAAGATTATAACTACAAAAAAAATATAAATAGAAGAAGAGGGATATAAAATTTTGACACTGTTCATCGTGGATACGTGTATATAAAAAAACCCGTGAAAATAAGAAAAGAAGTAGAAGCAGAAATCCGGAATTGAAGACTTGAGGAGAGCTTGGAGAAGAGTTGAACACTTGATCATTTGGAGTTGGAGGATAGTTGAAGACTTGAAGACGCTGTCGAATTTTGACTTCGATACGATCGGAATTTGATTGTGTATATGACTTGCTAGCTGTTTGTTCAATTGTTCACAAATTGAAATTAATTGACTAATAATAGTAGAGAGAGTAAGAGATTAAGGTGTGAATTTCTTGTTTGAGTTTTGGGGGTATTTATAGGGTTAAAAACAAAACAAAAAAAAAAACAAAAAACCACCAAAAACGGCTAGAAGAGCCGTTGTCAACGGCTCTGGTGAACAGTAGGCACGCTGGCGACCCGTTGGACCCGCGGGTCAACGGTCGACCCGGGGCGGGTCGAACGTTTGACTCGTATGGGTCAAACGATTTGCAACCCGCGGGTCGACCCGCGGGTTGGCGGGCGGGTCGGATCATTTTTGGTGAGTTAACGAACCGGGTTAACCGGGTTGGATTCGTTTATTTCGCGACCCGGGTCGACCCGTTAACGTTAACGGGTTCGACCCGAACCCGAACCGTCGTTTCGCGGGCCGGGTTGTACGGGCGGGTCGCGGGCGGTTCGCGGGTCGACCCGACCTGTTTGCCATCCCTACCTATATATATAGATAGAGCACTTGTCTTGAGTGGCTAGGGGGCACGGTTGTGCCTGGGGCTGCCACGTGGCGCCGCTCGTTGCCTTGGGGTTGCGGGTTTGAAACCTCCTATGCACAAAGTGCATTTTTAGGGCTTTTCTGGGGTTTTAAAAATTTAGAAAAAAATACTATAAATATTTTAAAATATTGTGGGAATATCTAAAATTATTTCTCACTATTTTAGATTATATTTTGGGGAATATAAGGGGGCGTTTGGTACACGGATTGGAAAATTCCTGAGAATAAAAGGATTCCTGAGAATGTGAGGATGTGAATGAAGATTTCCGGGAATGTTGCATTATCACGTTTGGTATAGTAAATTGCATTCCCGGGAATCTTTTATTATTGTAATTTTTTATTCTAGTTTTTTGGGTTTTTTTAATTGTTTGTTATGGAAATTATATGAGAATGCTCAAATCCCATGATTTTAGGGAGGAATATATTTTTTTGTTCTAGTTCTTTTTGTTATTTTATTGTTTGTTATGGAAATCCCACGAGAATCCTCAAATCCCATGGTTTTTGGGGGGAATGAAATTCCTTCCCAATAAAGAATTTTGATTCCCTTAGTAATCTATCATTCTTTCCAAAACTATGCTTGCTACATACCAAATAAGGTAATCTAAGAAGGAATATAAGATTTCCTTGCACATTCCCACATACCAAACGCCCCCTAAGAGTTATATCCATGTGTTAGAGAAGATTGAAATTCAAGAAAGATGTATATAATTAAGATAATAAGAACTGATTTGTGATAAAAGGAAAGTGATGAGTTGATAATAAATTTCTAATCATGAGTCTCAAAGAGTTGGTGTTTAATTCTTAGAAATCTTGTATTGAGAAAATGAACCTGAAAAGAGTTTTGTGGAAATGAATAGTTTGAGATTGTTATTCATATTTGCTAAATACAAGAATCCGATGAAAGAATTGAATAAGATTTGAATAAAGTGAATTGGAAATGTAAATTATAAGGGTATAAGTACCCATGATTATGGAACATGAAAGGATGTGATTTATAGGCTTAGTGAGACCCATGTACCGGCATATGTTGAAAGAATTAATTGCTTTGAGAATTGGCTATATGGGCTATATCAGTATTTTGTTTAAGTCTGGTAGGAGGGGAAGCTAATCTCTAGGTGGTGTAACTTATTCATGTTTTAATCATAAGGATTAGGCACTAAGTGGAGATGTAGTAGAACTTGGGCAAACGTAAATGGGGTGTCTCTGTATAGTCTGACGTGGATTTCAAGACTATAGACCCAGTTAGACAGTGGATTCCTGGACTGTGGTTGTTTGCAGGGTGAGACGATCCTCAATTAAATTCGGGACTATGATTGGTTTGACAGTGGATTCCAGGACCATGAATAGTCGGGCGGATGGAAAGTAGTTCACCATTATATATGTATGTATCGGGACTGGAGCGGCACTTACGGGAGGTTCGCACGACGAGGACTTTCGTATAGCTTGACGGTGGATTCCATGGCTGGGGTCCGTACTCGTGGGATGTCTAAAACATATTTCTGTTACCGAGTAGTTGTCATGGCGAGGGATTAAACCCTTTATTATGTAGTACGTAGGTACTTGCCCTCGGACCTCTGTAGTATGGGATGAATAGAATCCGAACAAGTATGCATTAGTGTCATCTTAGCGTAAACACCTACATTAAGCATTAAGACATTTGCATACATCGACATGTGTAGGATAGTCAATTTTTACACATTATGATGCATTCAAGTTTGTGTTTGCTAAAGTAAGTGAGTCACTATATTATGGCATAGTGAGGATGGCCGTGTATAGTATTGCGTCAGTTGTATGTGGCTGACGTGCCCACAGTATTCAATGCAGGGCTTGGATTGGCTAAGGCTGGAAGATGAATTTGAAGCTAAAGATTGTTTTAAATGTTTTTGATTAAATTGTACATGCTTTGTAATCTTTATTTTTTCACTGCATTGATGTAAAGTGGACAGTGTTGTACAAATAAAAGTTTTAAAATTCCTTGTAAAATTGTACGAAATGAAGTAAAGATCCTGTTGTGCTACGAATTACTGTAATTTGGAATTCGGGGCGCTATAGACAGGACGGGGAGGATCTCCGCCACCACATTGAGTTCAACCACTCCAAGAACGGGGAGGACCGTTCAGGTCGGTAGATGAGCCGCAACAACCCCTCCAAACACGGGCGAGAGAAGGAGCAAAGCCACTCCCCCAGGGATTGGTGAGTCCCTAAAGGCCACCAATAGGAAGGGGGTACATAACCATAGCCAAATTCCAGGAATTCGAAAGAGGTCCTCCAAGCCTTCCGAGGACGCACCAAAAATGACCATCATTTGGATAAACCGCACATTGGTCTATCTAACCATGAGGAGTCCTACGGGTCCACCCGATCCGAGGGACCCAAAGACTTGGTGATGAAGTGACTTCAGGAAATAGAGGACCGACTCATTCAAATAAGGGAAGACGGGCGACGATCTAATAGGAGCTACTGACCCATCCGACCTCCCTTTTCCTCTTCCATCCTCGAGGGCTCTGTCCCGAGAAGCTTCAAGCCTCCTGCTTTCGAAACATACAATGGCGAGTTGGACCCGACTGATCACATTGAGAGTTTTAAAACTCTCATGATGATTCACAGTGCCTCGTACACCCTCTTTTGCAAAACATTCTCTGTGACGCTGCAAGATTCTACAAGGGAGTGATACTCTCAGCTCGCCCCTGGCTCCATCTATTCCTTCAACCAGCTCGAGGAAAGTTTCCTCACTCATTTCATGAGTAGCCGTAAGGCTGGGAAGACGAGATGCTTCGCTACTGGATTTGAAGTAGAATGACAGAGAATCGCTCTGGGACTTCGTCCAAAGGTTTACAGCCGAGGTAAGGTCCATACCCTGTCTTGATGTCGGAGTCGCGTCAACTGCTTGTAGGCACGACGTCCGACATGAATTCTTATAGACCTCGCTTGCTAAAAAGCCCTTCGCAAATTTTCCCAACCTCCTCCTTCGTAGCGAGAAATACATCCTGGCCGAGGAGGCCTTACATCTCGACGGTTGTAAAGAGTCTCCTCCTAAGGGGAAGAGGAAGTTGGAAAGTGTTGGGGCACCAAAAAAGTCTCAAAAGGATGCCTCCGGGCAGAGGCGTCTGCCCTGAGCACCTCAATATGACAACTTCTGTCCGCTTAATGCGAACATCTCTGGTATTCTTATGGAAGCTAAGGAGGAGGGGCTGTCCCCCTCGGTACCAACAATACCAACAAGAAGAGAGTAGGAGGTTCTGGTGTCGATTTAACTGAGACCACAGTCATGAGATCGATAATTGTCGGGTCGTGAAGGATGAGATAGAAACCCATATTCGTAGGGGTTATTTGACAAAATTCACCCAGAATGACCAAAGAACCCCCCCCCCCCCCCCCCGAGGGCCTAACAAGCACCTGGAGCCAGACTTCGAGCTCCAGGATTCTGAAAGGATGGGCATCCTCCACTCCATACATTTAGGGCTATGGGGGGGGGGGGGGGGTAACTCCAACTCCTCCCGTGGAGCATTCGTCAGAGAAGTGAACTCGGTTCACAATCGACCCCCTCCCAAAGGACGATGGCTCCCTGTTTCATTATAGGATGAAGACATTGTGGGTGACCGCACTCCCCACTGTGACGCACTGGTAACCTGCATTAGCTTGGCCAACCATGAGGTCTGCCGCATATGGTAGCTCCATCAACATTTTATTTCTTGCCGCCTTCGAATGTTTGAAGCATTCCTGAGACATGATGAAGCCGGAGGGGTACACCCTCCACGGCTTCTCCGGGGCTCCAGTTCTAATCGAAGGAATAGTCAGACTGGATGTGAATGCGAGAAAATCTCCTACCGCCCGCACTAAGCCGATGGACTTCACGGTGATTGATGTCAAAGCCACCTATAATGTCATTTCGGGCAACCCGATCTCGCGTCTCTCCAAGCTATAGCCTTGTCATACCATATGAGGATGAAATTCCCCACAAAAGCCAGAGTTGGGGTTGTAAAGAGCAGTTAGAAGGTCGCCCGAGCCTGCTATACCGCAATAGTAGGATGGTCCATCCCTCCCTCGCCGCAGTCAAACTCCCCAGCGACAGAAGCTCGATTGGCTCCGAGCCAGTCGAAGAACTGGAGGAAATCCCTTTTTCTGAGGCAGATGGGAAAACAATTCCAGATAAGCAATGTCTGACGCGGTCAACTCCCCAACGACAGAAGCTCGATTGGCTCCGAGCTAGTCGAAGAACTGGAGGAAATCCTTTTTTTCCGAGGTAGATGGGAAAATAATTCCAAATTAGGAATGTCTTGCCTCCCCACCTCAAAGAAGGGATCATCAGCTGCATCCGACGGAACCAAGACATATTTTCATGTACCCCCTCGGACATGCTGGGTATTTTGGAGGAGCTGATCATGCACAAGTTGAACATCAATCCAGACTCAAAACCATTGCAGCAGAAATGACAAAAGTTTGCCCCCGAGAGATAGCAGGTCGTGAAAGAGGAGGTCGTTAAACTCCTCGCCGCCTGCTTCATCCAGGAGTTCAATTGTAACGCCCCAGAAATTTAAATGTAATATTTTTAATTAATAAATAATTTTAAAATTGATTTATTTAATTATTTTGATTTTTTGTGAAATTGTCGTTTTGCACTTACAAAACAAGTGCAGATATTTTGAAAAGAAAATTCTAAAATTTTGAGTTGATCGATTAATTCTCTTATTTATAATTGAATATAATTTTAAATTTTGTGATTTTTTAATAAGAGAAACAACTTTTGAAAATAATTTGAAAGAAGATGGCTTTTGTGTAAAAAGTTGTTTGGAGCCAAAATTTGATTTCAAAAGCTTTTTGGCTGCATTTAGGGTGGGGGGGGGGGCAGTTAATAGTAGAGAGGTTTAAGTGTGGGTTTAGTCCATATTTGTTTTTGATTTGATTTGGAAAGATAGAGTAAATAACCTATTATGCAATTATGGATCTCTAGGGGGTCTTAAGTGCAAAACTTCGTCAAAAAACCATAATATTCTGAACCCGGCCATATAAAAAAGGGCATGAATAGTAGGTTTCGGCCTCTCTTTTGTTTTGTCTATTTTGGTGATCTTGGAGCAAGGAGAAGGGCTCTTGCATTAGGAGGAGAAGGCTTTTGGAGTTTTATTCGAAATTTACTAGAGGTGAGCGACATCGCTACATCTCTTGATTGTTATTTCTTTCTTAGTATCATATTAGGAATCTTTTATGAATTTATAATGAAGTTCTTAGCATGTTGTGATGATTGATTTAGTGAAACTTGTAGAGGTGATTTTTGATATATGTTGTGAATGATATGAATGGAAAGATGCATGAATATCTAGATTTTTGTTATGCTTGAATATGTGATTGATATGATGCATAAAGAATGGATTTTTTTACCGTGGAAATAGATCAAAGAAACCATATGATGATATAGAGTTTTAGATCTTATTGTGTAATGTATTGATCAATGTTTAAGGGTATAAAGATGGAATCTTTAAGTATGATTTACTATTTTTAGATAATAATAATTTTATGTTTAAATCCTAGTCGATTCTATGCATAAATGATGTTGTAGAGGCATGAAAAGTTAAGATTTGAAGCACTGGGTTTCGGTTGAACCTAACCTAGGGTTAGGGTTCATGGGGCTTGGATTGGCCATGAACAGTGCCGTCGGCATTGTGCTGACCTCGGGTCTGCACAATGCCAGGCTCGGCCTGTTCATAGAGCTCAGATTTGAGGGCTTGTGTGAGGTGGGGCTCATGTGGTAGGGCTGAGACCTTAGTAAGTGAGTAAATATGGTTGTATATGTGTATATTTGGCAAGAATATGAATGTTTAAATTGATTGTTGATCAAGTCTGAAATGTTGCAAGTTTCAGATTTTTAATAAAAGTTAGTTTCAGAATTTTGATGAGCTAAAGCCTTAAACTTGGTGCGTTTGGATTTCAACTTTGATGGTATAATCTACGTTTATTGAGTGATTATAAACTTAATTTTCAAGAATTAAATACTCAGCTTTTAATGGACTGTTTTCAAGGATAAGGAAGTATAAGTTTCAGATTTTGGTAAAAATGATTATTTTGATTTTTTTAGAGGTGAATCTCCTAATTGAAAGATGAATGTTTAAGTTTAAATTGATAATTATTCCAGAAAATTTATTTGTGTTTTCAAATATAGAAAGGGATACTTTGATTTGAAAACGAAGAGTTATGGTAAAATTGGTTGTTTCTATAAAAAAGAAATTTTTTGGAAAGATGGTTTATTAATTGAGAAGTGAGTTGATGTAAAGAAAATTTTGTGATAAGTGAATATGTTTAAATTTGGTATGAGATGATTTAACTGAAAAATTGATTTACAACTGTGATGTCATGGGGAAAAGAAATGTTTTTTTGGAAAACATAAAAGAAAGGCATATTTTTTATATAGCGAACTGGGTGGCAGTTTTGATTTTGAAAGTTAAGGTTATTGTGAAAATCCTAGATGGATGTTTGAGGCATTGAGTTGTGAGCACTGGAGGCTGAGTAAACCCTAGGATAGCGGCAGTGGTTATTTTGATTGTAGGAAATTAGCCAGAGGGGCTAGCGTTCCTAGTCTGGTGAGACAAGTCCGGTGGGGGTGAGCTAGTTCTAGGTGGCTATGGTTACCTGTATTTGAACCTAAGGACAGTCACTAGATTGGAAGTTGTGACGGAACTTGGGCAACGTAAGTATGGGCTATGTTTTCAGTCGGGCAGATGTATTCCGGGATTGTGTGATTTTTATGTCTCTCTAGTATGTTCACGCGGTACACTTCTACAGTCTGGCGGGATGCGTTCCGGGATTGGGGTCTATTTGCAGAATATCTAGAAGTGAGGTGGATTTGGTATGTTCACGCGGTACACTTGTACAATCTGGCGGGATGAGTTTCAGGACTGGGGTCTATTTGCAGAATGTACGGTATGTTTGCGCAGTACACTTGCACAGTCTGGTGCGATGAGTTTCGGGGCTAGGGTTTATTTGCGGAATGTACGGCAGGAAAGTGATTCTCCAGAGTTAGAGTGATGCTTACAAGATGCTTGTGTGTTTGCACTTATACACTTTGGCGGGATGCATACCGGGGATGGGGTCTATTCACGCAGTGTCTAATATTGTTTCTGTCACCAATCTAGGATTGCATATTGAAGGATTGAACCCTAAATGAGGTGAACAGTAAGGGCTTGCCCTAAAACCTATGTAGAATGGGATGCATAGAATCCAAACAAGTATGCATTAGTGTGCATCGTGTGCATTGTGTTTTCTTGAACATTGTTTTTATACATTTCTTTATTTTCTTAACACACACATATTCTTTTAGTTCAGTTTCACTTGTTGATTTATGAATCTCTTCCTTTATTGTTTTATTTGTATGTTGTGCGATAAGTTTGTGGTTGTGGGATTTGGAGATTCATTGCTTTTATCAGCACTGCGTCAGTTGCATTCAACTGACGTGCCTACAATTTTTAATAGTTTTGCAGGATTTGCAAGTGGGTGTCTTGAACAAGGGTTAAAGTTTGGACTTTGAGATGACTAGAGTTTAAATGTTGAAATGAGTTGTATTAAATGTGTTTAAATTTCCGCTATGTATTGTAATATGGACTGTTGTAAAGAAAGTTTTAAATTTCTCTGTATTTTATATTGTGTTTAGATAACATTCGCAGTAAAGATTCTGGATTTTTGTCTCTTATTTCTATTATGAAAATTTGGGGTGCTACATCAACTACTCGGAATTGTTGGCAAATGTCCTGATGATGAAGAAGGCAACCAGTAAGTGGAGGATTTGTATCAATTTCACAGACCCCAAGAAAGGAAGTCCAAAGGATCGTTTCCCTCTTCCAAACATCGACGCTTTGACTGAACTCTTGAGCTTCATGGACGCCTTCTCTGGATATAACCTAATCCAGATGTTTCCCCCAGATATCCCTAAGACATCTTTCATCACAAACCAGGGTCTCTGCTACTACCGGGTCATGCCCTTCGGCGTGAAGAATGCGAGAGCCACCTATCAGAGGTTGGTGAATAAGGTCTTCAAAGAACAGATCGGTCGAAAAATGGAAGTGTATGTTGCCGACATGCTCCTTAAAAGCCTCGATTCTGAAGACCACATGAGAGACCTTCGTTGTCCTGAGAAAGAACAATATGAAGCTAAACTCGTCAAAGTGTGCCTTTGGCATGGCCTCGAGGAAATTCCTTAGCTTCATGGTCAACTAACAAAGGATTGAGAACCTAGAGAAGATTTGAGCTATCCTCAACATGATGCCACCCATGAACGTCAAAGAAGTTCAAAGTCTCATGGGCCGGCTGACTGGGGGGGGGGGGAGGAGGAGAACTTCGAATGGGTTGCTAATCCCCCTCTACTAAACAAACCCGAGTTGGGCAAAATCCTCTACCTGTACTTGGCATCATCTAAGTATACCCTCAGTGCAGTTTTAGTCCCAGAGAAAGAGGGGTCTAGAAGCCCATCTACTATGTGAGCAAGGTGCTCCAAGATGCTGAGCTCCGGTACTCAAAGATGGAGAAAATAGCTTACGCTTTGATTATGGTGGCACGAAAGCTCTGCCCCTATTTCTAGGTCCACTCCATCCAAGTCCTCATGGACCAACTGCTGAAGCAAATCTTGAACAAGCCCGAAAGCTCCGAGCGATTGATCAAGTGGTCCATCGAGCTGAGCCAACATGACATCAGCTATAAGCCAAGGACTGTCATTTAAGGGACAAGCATTGGCCGAGTTCCTAACTGAATGCACCATCTCGGAGGCATCCGAGGTTCAAGATGGACCGCCAATATGGATGTCTTATGTGGATGGGTCCTCCTGCGAAGAAGGAAGTAGGGCAGGTGTGATACTGCAGGGTCTGGACAGCTTTGCCCTTCAGTACTTCTTACACCTAAACTTTCAGGCATCCAATATCGAGGCCGAGTATGAGGCATTGATCGCTGGACTCCTCCTAGCCACAAAGTCGGGGCTAAATGGGTCAGGGCCTTCAACGATTCTTAACTGATAGTCAATCAAGTCTCCAGAGAATACGAAGCATGAGACACCTGCATGATTCAATACCCGGCCCATGTCAGAGAAATCATGGCATACTTCGAAGAAGCTTCAGTCATCCAAATCCCTTGAGAAGAGAACCACCAGACCAACGCACTGTCCAAGCTGGCGTCATCTTCCTTTGAGGGCATTGACCGAACAGTGCTTGTAGAGGTCCTCGTCCGGCCATGTATTGAGGGGAGAAACGCTGAGGCCCTATTTGTAGAACCCGAGCCACGGTCTATGACCTTGATGGAACCGATCTTAAGCTTTCTCGAAAGGGATTCTTACTTGAGGATCCATCAGAAGCGCAAAAGATCCGAACAAGAGCGGAAAGATTTGTGCTCGTCGTAGGGGTGTTCAAACGGTCATACAGCATGGCGGACGGTCGAACCTACCTCCGATGTTCAAAGATTTGTTGTAGACCTACACATATTCAAAAAGGGAAAATGGGTGGGTTTTTTATTTACATTGGAAGCGATAAAAGAAGCCGACTATTATTTTTTTTGAATACGAACATTTAGATATAAGACCTTACCTTCGCTAAGGATAACTGAAGTTGTATTTGTTGGGAGCAGGATTTGTCTAGTTTGCCTTCCTATATCACTAAATCTACCCCAAGTCGCAACTGTCGTCGAATTATGTCTGCCAAGATGAACTGTTGAAAGATGAATATTAATTAGAACATCATAGGTGGTGATTTTATTTTATAAAAGATTTGTAGTTTAGGGAGGATACCTTCTTGATTTTCAGATACTACATGATATGGGGATGCAAATATTGCTTGTCTCCTAATATCACTCAAACAGGCATTTCTTGGCATCTTCTCAGTAGAGATTTTCTATGAGAAACAAAGAGTGTGAGTTGATTCCTAATATCAAGACATGATCCTAACATGAATACGCTAGAACCAGTGTAGAGCCTTCAAAATCTCCAACTTGCTAGTTAGTGTCCATTCCTCCTTGCTCACTGAAGAGCAGAACTTTCCATCAAATGATAAATTTCCATTGCAATTCAGAATATAAAAACAACCTGCATCAGTTTCACTTGCCGAATCAATAATATCATTAGAAGAGCTTTGCATCAAATGATAAATTTCTAAGCTAATTAATCTATAAAGCTCACTCAAAAGTAGAGCTTTCATTCAAATGATAATTTCCATGTTAATTCAGAAGAAAACACCTGCATCACTTCCACTTACCGAATCAGTGAAAATGTTTATCATTAGATGAGCTTTCCATCTATTGATAAATTTCTGAGCTAATGACTATAAAAACCTCAAACTTGTAAAGCAAGATCTGCTCTGGTTAACACAGGTTCCTGCAAGCTACAGTTCAATTTTCACATTCAATCATATATCAATTTCTCCCAATATGAGTGTCTTTTTGAGGTTTCCTATCCCATAAATTCACACTGGCCTTGGCACAGAAATCACATAACTTGTTATCAGTGTTCCATCAAGGTTTTCAACATGTTATAGCTCATTCAGTACTATGCTCTCCGTGATGAATTAGAACAATAACACTTGTGAATAGATCTTCTGTTTGACACCAGACCCAATTCAGAAATAATCCTATAATAAGACAGGAGCCAACAAGAGCCAGCAGGTCCGACCATATCACCTTTTTAGCTGAATACAAAGTACAAACATAAATCTATTTTCGTTCAATAATCAACTTATGGTGGATGCTCATTGAAATGTTTTGGACTCAGTATGTACATGGCTTGAATATCAAGCATCTTCATGACTTGAATTATTCGATCAAGTCCATATTTTCTGTTGTTTTTTCATAGAAGCACCATTCATTATTTGATTCTAAGAAAAATTTCATAAGCAAGATATGCTCTGGTTGCATCTCCATTTCCACAATAGTGGATGTAGTGGATGAAATTGACTGCAACTGGAACGACTGGGCTACTGTGGTCGAATGATGCCCATTCTCAAGTGACCCCAATAACTTCCACAGTCTCATTGAATCACATGATATGGGAATGCAGATCTTGCTTGTCTCCTAATATCAATCAAAAGCCTATGTATACACAAAACCCTTTGAAAAGAAATCGACAAACATGAATTGATTAAAACCCCAAACTTCAAATCTTTAAATCATTAAAACAAAAACCCCAAAAATCTTACCTTGTTGGCTATTGAGAATCTATTACAGTTTGGAGGGAGAGCAAGGGACAAAGTTGATTTTTGATTTAGAGGGGGAAAAAGCACTGAATGCAGGTTGGAGGGAGAGCAAGAGACAGATTTGATTTTTGAGATAGGAGGAAAAAGTGAACCGATGAGTTAAGCTGAGATTAAATTTGGTATATATATATTTAAAGGTGTGTAGGATTTCGAGGAAGGGACATGTCACCGAAGAGGTTGCATGCATGCATGCAGACAGGCATGCACAATTTATTCATTTTGATACTTGCATGCATGTGTTAATTATTTTCCCAATACATGCAAATTACAATTTATTCATTTTGATAATTAATCAGAGTAAACTTTCTTTTTTGGTTATGGATTCATGCTGTTGTCAAAACCGAAAGAAGTCAGGAACTGAGAAGTTGTAGCAAGGGGGCTTCACAATTTATTCATTTTGTTATTTGCATGCATGTGTTAACTATTTTTCCAATACATGCAAATTACATTTCTGACCTCCGATTGTGGAGGGATTAGGGACAAAATTTGACAGATTTTAACCCTATATTATTTTTTTAGCTTTTTATGTATATGGGGGCATTATAGTAAAAAGCCGCCAAAATGGGGCTTCGCTTAATAATATTAAAGATTATTGTTATTTTTACTACTATTAGTATTTTTTTAATATTATTATTACCTTTTGATTCTATATTAAGAATCCTATTTTTATTTATATATTTTTCCTATCTCTTATTGGATTTCTATCCCCATGAAACCCTATTGGATCCATTACCCATTCACTTAACCCATTATCTATTACCCAAAACCCAATAGCCTCCAACCCGGTAACTATACCCAGTCACCACCTAACCCTAATTCTCTCACCTATATATATATGAGCCTACCCTGTTATATTCCCCAAAACCCTAGCCGCTCTCCCATCATTCCCGACCTCCTCTTCATCCTTGTCCCCTCATGCCTCACCAGCAGCGCCTCCCCTCCTCTTTCCCTGCTCCCAACCTCCTTCTAAACCTCCTCTCGACGCTCTGCAGCCAGCGCCATCCGCCCTTGCGACCTCCCTGTGCTCCCCCGACTCCTCTCTACAGCGCCGCCCAGCAACACCCAGACCTTCCTGCGGCACCGCCGGTGACACGACTGATCATTGTCGTCCCCCTGTGTGCTCTCTCGCGACGCCAGCCACACACACCAGCACCCCAAAGCTAGCAACTGCACCCTATCCGTAGTCCCCTGCCGTCTTCAGCCCAGACGCAGCTAGCGCCAGCACTGCCGGTTCCCCTGGCCGACGTCGCCCACCCTGCCTGTCCCTGTCGCTGCCCCTATCGGCTATCCCCATCGACTGTCCCTTTAGCCGACCGCAGTCAGCCTCGCCCTGAGCGCCACCGCCCGCCGTCGGAGCCAAGCCAGAGCCACACCTTCATGTTGCTGTTGGTTTGATCATGACTTTGGATTTGGGCTGTCCGATCTCTTCTTGATCTTCACAATCATGATGATTATCAAAATTCCTTTGATCGTAGCCATTCGATCGATCGATTTTGATCATCATCATCATCTTCATCATCAGGGAGATCTGGCTGTCCGATCTGATCCAATCATTTTGATCTTGATCACTTGGATCTAGCCATCCGATTGTGTTCGTGATCTCGATCGTCTTCATCTTGTTCATGATCGGTTGTTCATCTTGTTCGTGATCATCTCGTTCGTGATCATTGGTATCGTGTTCGTGCCCGCGAATCCGTTCCCGTTATTCTCTTTCTCTCCCTCGTTTTCATCGTCTCTCAGACAAGTAACTTGTATTCTTTTTGTTGTGTAATACAAGTACTAAATACCGCCTATAGTGTAGGTTTGTTCTAAAAACAATTCCTATGCAAAACCCCTATTATATCTTGTCTCGATGTGTTGATTTGCCTGTAGTTAACTCATTACACACACGACATAAATTTAGACTTAGAGATAATCAATTCTTGTGTACATGCATGTGTTCGTGAATTATGAGGTGTTGTATGATCTTATATGTTTGATGGGTTCGTTGTAGTATAACTTGTCGTAGACTCGCTAATTACCCTATACCATGTTGCTTGGACATCTAATATATCATATTTCACGTTTGTTATGATTTGGGTGAGTTTCATATGACCTATGTTGATTTTATGCATAAAGAATATTTATGTCTTTTCTATTACCTCATTTTTGTTTAGTATTTTAGACCCTATTAAGGTTAGTATATGAAAATTATTTATGAATATAAATTTTTACATAATTCTGTCTACTTTCTAGAATTTCTGACATATCTCAGTTTCAATTTATGAGTTGCAAGTTATGACTATTTTACTACAGATGTATTTAAAATTTCAGATCCAGTCATATATGAATTCTATACTATTTATTTTTCTATTGATGTTGAAGATAATATTTTGATCCAATATTTTGCTGAGTACAACTAGACTTGATTGGGATTAATCCCTAATTTATGTGGATTTAATTGATGACTTTTATAAACTATTCTATACTTACAAACAACCACTATACTTGCAGAATTTTCATACTGTTCAGTAAAGAAACATAATTTCGACCTGATTCTATTTGCTGTTTATAAAAACTTTGTGAATATGAATTGTAGCCCACTATATCTATTTTATCACTCTTTTGACGGATCTGGATTTCGATTTATATTGTAAGATATTGCTGTTTTAGTACTGCAGTGTTTATTATTCCAGATTTATAAAACTACTGTATCTTGCTGCTTTCTGGTTTTACTTGACTATTCTATCTATGTTGGAAAATTATGAAACTATATTTTATGATAGTAAACATACTAGGGAATACCCCATATTTTTCTTGGATTAATTAGTAAGTTTTTATGCCATTTTCCTGTTTAATAATACAAGTTTCTGATTTTCTAGATACAAATCTATTTTGAGTCTGATTTTTGTGAAATACCATATGACTTATATATATTTTCTGGATTCGGCCGAGAGTCTATTTTCTAGATTTTCTGACGGATCCAGATTTGCATGTTTTTAGCAACGAAAATTCCAGATTTAGTGCAGTACTGTCTTGCTGTCCTGAACTAGAATTTTTGTTATTATGTCTTTTATGTGTTGTCTTTCATCTGTACATGTTTATCTTTCAATCTGAACCTGTTACCTATTTATGCCATGTTATTCTTGCTTTGTTTTGTGACACATACATGTCTGTCTGATAATAATAACAAAATAACCAAGCTGGGGTTAAGGGAAAGATTTAGTAGTGGATAATATAGAAATGTGTACTTGGAAGGGGGCCCGTGTTTTCCACAGGATTATCTGTTACGTGTTCATGAATATATGATACACGACTCTGTCTCTCTGATTACCTGACTGCACACTTTCCTATAGGAAGGTATACTCAGAAGAGAACCCGTAGGTTCTATATGTTTGTCTGGATCTGCATCTGCTATCTGTCTGTCTGATATCTGAGTACACGGCCCTATAGAATTCCCTATGAAATCTAAAAGAAACTGTTTGAATGTTGCAACCATGTGGTAAAAACTTGCGGCGCATGAAGTGCTACCTAGATAGTAATAAATACAAGACTTGACATGACATAACATAATACCTGTTACATGCTTACCTGTACATGTTACCTGTTTACCTGTTTGCTTGACATCTGTTACATATTACCTGTACCCTGTTAGTATATCATGTTACTTGATTTTGTTTCCTGATTCATGTTAGTTATCCTATGTTGACATGCCTATTCCATGCTATATTTGTTTTTGTATATTTGTTTATTTTATTCCTGTACTTGTTGCCTGCACTACAAGCGACCTATAACTTGCATTGACTGGCATTTTGTTTTTTTTTTTCCTTTTTCTACACTTTGCTAAATTGCAGAATATGGAGATCAGCTGCCCGATGGAGTAGGTGATCTGAGATTCT